>JAJTUV010000066.1:0-1200000 GCA_021653895.1 Mastomys natalensis
CATGATCACGCAGAATCCTTTGGAATCTTAACCTGCTAATGTGGGGCAGCCTCCATAACTAGTGCCTATGTTCGCTCTACATGTGGAATTTCATCACAGAGCATGGTATGGTTTTGAATTCTATGCACGGAGACAGACGTGGCATGTGGTGATGAGGATGTTTTGTGTGTGATGCCCTGATGGACGGGGATGCGGCTTAACTGGTATTTTGGCCAGCAGAATGAATAGCCAATTTGGTTCCCCTGCAGCTGTAGCAGCTGCCAGGAAGTCGGACAATGAAGTGTCCAAGTTTAAAATGGATGGAGCCATGGTTAGAGGGACAGCAGTCACACAGGCGGCTACAGAGTCAACCACAGCCTCCCAAGAGTGACTTGGAGTTCAAAAACACACATCCGTATCTCAGAGCACCTGCAGTCTATCAAGCCCAAGAAAAGCAACAGTTCTAGGCCTGTCCTTCATTTGGCCCACATGCCAGACTACTCCAGAGCCCCAGCTGGGCCTGGATACTGCTCCACCCAGCCCATCCCTGAGCCTCTACCACTCAGTCCCTGTGGACTTCTGCTGCCCATTATGCCTGCTGTGACTCCAGAATTATTAGCATAGTGGGGCCAGGGCACAGAAGCCCTCCACAGATAGACTCCACTGTCCACACAGACTTACCTCACAGCCTGGAAAGAGTGTTAACCACAAATCAAGCTCTATTGTAGACCACTTGCAAGCAGAGCCACAGAAGGGCCAGGGATCCAGGCTCAGGGCCACCCTCCAGGGAGGAGGGAGAAGGAAATCTGGAGAAGCAGGTTCTGATCCACGAGGATTCAGGAAATGAATTCCAAGTTAAAGGCTCGGTGCAAGCAAGGATTGGCAGACCAGATCATAAAAGAGAGGGTGTCCTGGTGAGCCTAGCAAAATAATAATAGCATAAAAAGTTTTAATCAGGGGATAGAACCTGCCAGGTCTTACTGGCAGCCTGTAATGCAAAGGCAATGGAGGCCATAGAAGTTTGAACAGGGCATTGCCCTGGTGTGTCTTCAGGCAATGGCAGCTAGACTCTCCAACCAACAGCCACAGGAGGAAGTAGATAGACTCCAAGATAGACTCAAGAATGCAAGACTTCAGCCAGGCACAGTGGTGCACACCTTCCCAGCAGGAAGATCTCTGTGAGTTCAAGGCCAACCTGGTCTACATAGTGAGTTCCAGGAGAGCCAGAGCTACATAGTGAGACCCTGTCTCAAAAGACCAAAGACAAACCAAAAATAAAGAATGCAAGACTTCATGGTGGAGAGCCTTCTATTATTAAACTGTCCCCATCTTGGTAGTTTGCTGTAACTCTGCCTTTCAGCGTGTTTAAGGTACTGTCTCCAGGAGTCTAGCAGGGGTGGCCAGGGGCACTCTCTTTCTTGCACAGATTTTCAACTTAGCCTCTTACTAGATGTGATAGGATTAGTCCAGGAGGTTCGCAAGTGCCCTGGCTTCCTGGCCTGGAACCCAAGATCTTGGACTCTTCAGCAACCCACAAATGGCATCCAGGTTACAAGACCTGATGACTGAGTGTTGGAACATAGACCAGAGATATCTGCCATTGGGTCCCCGGTACAGTGTGACTTCTGGACACATGCACATGGTGTGAGATATGAACTAAGCATATGAGAACCTGGCATCATCATGTCTAAGAAGCAAGTCTAACTTGTGAGAAGTTCATCCCCAGCTTCTCACCCCCAACCTCTCGCTGCGCCCCTACTCTCTCCAGATAAGCCCTCTGTCTTCTGTCCTCCTCCTTATGACCTCCAGCTCTTTGCAACTCCATGGCCTTCTTTCCCCTCTCTCTTCCTCTCTCTGTGCATCACACCTTCCTTGTTTGCCTCTCTTTCTTCCCTCCTTCAGTCCCAAGTTAGCCACGACTGTGTAACAAACACCTTACAGCTTAAAATGCTAACCTTTTAGTCAGAAAATATGGCCTTACAAGATGGCCAGAACGCAACAGTAAACTAGAAATGGCCTCAGCAGACCCCGGGTCTGCTTGTTGTTCCCAGGCCACTGTCTGCCCCATGAGCTAGGCTGGATAATGACAACAGAGAAAAGCCACATGATCAGCCTCACCAAAGTCCCAAGGAGAGAAGAAACTCAAGCCAAATCAGCAGAAAACACCTTCTCTACATTAGATGGAAGGCACCTGAGGAACCTAGCCCCAAGCAAGGACAGCCAACTGAGCCCAGCCCTAAATAAACAGGTGGATGGATGAAAACGAGAAGAAGAGAGGAAGAGAAGGAGGAGGAAGAAGAAGAATTACAGGGATGTGTGGAAGGATGAATAATGGATGTATGGATGAATGGGTGCTTGATGGGTGGGTAGATAACCAAATGAGTGGGTGGACTGATGGATATTGGCATTAGAGGAAGAGGAGTGGATGGATGATGGGTCAGTGGGATGGATTGAATCATGAATGATAGGTGTATGAAGAGAGGGATAGGTAGTGTATGTTTAGATCATAGATGTGTATGGGTGAACAGATGAGTACTTGGTTGATGGTTAGATGATGGGTGGATGAGTGGGTGATAGATAGATGATAGGTAAATGGATGGATGGATGATGGGTGGATGGATGATGGGTGGATGGGTAATGTGGGATGATGATGGTGGTGAATGGGTGTGTATGGTGGATGAATTTTGGTGGATGGATGATGGGTGGATGGGTAATGGGTGTGTAAGATGGATGGATGATGGGTGGATGGAAGATGGGTGTGTAGGATGAGGGTGGATGGATGAGGAGTGTATGGGTAATAGGCATGTAGAATGGATGGAAAGATACATGGTGGACTTATGGATGAATGACTGTTGGGTGGCTAGATGAGTCGGGGTAGCTGGATGACAGGTGACTGGACATACGCTGTGAGGAGTACTTACCTGCGATTAACCATGGTAGATGCCAGGGAATCTCGAGATTTGACATTGACTTTCCCCTCTAAACCCTGCCTGCGCCAGCCTTCCTCTGCCAGCCACGCTGTTGCAGCTCAGCAGGATTTATTAGTTGTCTTTTCCTTAGTTATAGAGGCACAGATACCTGCTAGGGTCTGCTGCTCAGGTCTGTCTGCTGTCAGAGCCTGTGGGGAGCCTAGCCTTGGTGGTTGGTTCCCCTCCCTCCCCCAGCAGATGTGTCTGGCAGACAGTGGATTTCGTCATTTTTCTTCACTTGGGCCTGTATTCTTGGGTAATAACCAATGCTTACAGGAAAGCTGAAGTCCTCAGTAATGAGATTGAAATCAGATCTCTGTGCACAGGCTGCACAACAGGCTGTGGAAGCCTTGCATGCTGACGAGGCTGCTGACCTGAGCTGTCCACCTGGACAGAGGGGTTCCTGTCCAGCACCCCCAGGGTGCTGCCCCCCAGCTTGCTTCATATTCACACACACACACAAAAAAAAAAAAAAAAACTAAAGTGGGTAGATGTCCCTTTCCAGAGCCTGGGATGTCTCTGCTCTCATCCATGTCCTAATGGCCACAGGAGGGAAGAGCTTCTGTCAATTGTGGAGTGATCCCAGGAGGAGAGAGACCAGAAGGTAATCCTTAGGAACACTGCCCAAGAGAACAGGAAGGTGCATGCCCAGAGAGGGGCAGATCAGGCATAACAAACCCATCCCAGGACACCCTTAGAGTAACTATGCCCAGGAATAACAACATCCAGGGACGACCCTGTCCAGGGATGACCACTTCCGGAACTGTCCACACTCATGCTGCTGTCGTGTTTGGAGAATTTTCCAGCAAACAAGAGCACTGAGTGTGCCTTCACCCTCTCCCTGCCATGGGCTTCCGTTCCTCCTGTGCATGTGTGTGTTTGCTATCTTCTATTCTTTAGTCAAATCTGGCCTCTCTTAGAGGATTCCCCCATGCCCCAACATCAGCACCCCTTGTGAGGAAGAGAAAGAAACAGGCTTGGCAGGCTGGAAGTAGAGATGCTGCCCTGCCTGCTGGGAAGTCCGACACTGACCTACCAAGGTCCTGTTGCTGCTCCTGGAAGTCTGTGTTCCATCCTGTGCCCTCTTCTTGACTGTGTTTTCAAGAACCTTGTTAGTTTTAGAAAATGTTTTCAAAGAACCAGCTCTAGGCTTTGATATTGCTTCCTCTGGGCTTGCAGTTCTGTACTTGTTAGCTTGAGTTTGGATAAACTTGTTTTCTTTGCTTCTGGGGTATAGCCACTGCCTATGCACTGCTTCTAAAGCCCTCAGAAGCAGGGAGAGCTTCTGAGCCCCTCCCTGCACTGCCTGTGGTGGGGAAGGGAGGACAAACCCCATCTTATTTCTGGTCAGCTTGGTCTCTGGTCGTTGGACTGATTTCATCTATGATGCCTCACACTACCACACTGAATCACACCAACATTTAGTTTCAAATATTTTTCCAAATCCTCACTTTTAAGTTTGAATCCTACACCATAACACAGAGGTCATCAAATCTCAGATTGTTTAACCACTTGAGCTCTTTAACAGTTTCTGTTTCTGCATCATTGGAAAGTTGGGTGGGAACCACTTTCAGATGTGAAACTCCCAAAAGGACAATGATTGACATCTCCCTAAACCAATGACAGCCATTCTTGGGAGTGGCCAGAGGTCTAATAGGAGGCCATACCCCTGCCCACCCTGGGGACAGAGTAGGAAGACAAGGAGGACAATAGTGAGTAGGCTCTGGCTCCCTAATTTTCAACTGCCTGGTCACCTAGATCCCACCCCAGAGTACTGCCTGACCTCAGGTGCATGGCCCAGCTCTTCTGTGTTGTCAGCCACCAAGATGCACTTGCTCTGGGGTGATGGTACACACCCAAAGACCCCTCTCCAGCTGTGCCTAGGGGAGGGGAAGTCTCAGCCACAAGGCAAATGAGAAAGGTCCTTAAGCTGAGCATGGCAGCTCATGTCTATAATCCAAATTGAGGCAGAAAGATTGCCATGAGTTTCAGACCAAGACCGGTCTCAAAACAAATGGGTCAAAGTGAAAGAAAAAAAAGTGGTCCTTGTGCTAGAGCCTCGGAGCACAGGCAAGGCAGTTTGGCCTCATGGGATTTTCAGATCCTCAAGCCTCCCAGGCTGTCCCCCACAATGTTTGAAGCAACAGAGAGCACTGCTACAGAGGAGAAGGCAGACAAAACTGCTTTCTGCCCTTGAAGCCTGGCTTCAGAGCTGATGAGTTTGTGCCCAAGCCCAGCAGGTTCCGAAACCTGCCCTTGCTGCTGATCTCCAGGCACAGCTGGATACAAACTTCCTCCTCAGCTCAAGAAGGCCCTAAGACATCAGAGCCATACCCTTTCTGTAGCTCATGGGATGTATGCTTGAGTTCCCTGCGCTGCAGGAACAGGCCTATTCTCGATTGCCTTGTAGCATCTCATGTTCACAACGTGGTGCTGTAACAGCATGTTGCTGCTTAGATAAGCAGAAGGAAGCTCAAGGGCTCATCTGTGGAGCCTGTTTTTCAGGTTGACGGTATGATTTCAGCAGTGCTGCGTTTCCAGGTCTGACCTCTGAGCACTGCACTTGCACAGAAGGGGTTTGTGGGCACCCAGGACCTCCCTTCACCTTCTCAGTGGCACCAACAGCTTCTTGGAGGTGTCCCTTTTGTTAATATCTTCTATGAGCTCAAGGGTATCCTCAGCTACATAGAGAATTTGACTAGCCTGAGCTACATGAGACACCTTTCAAAGACAAAGGAGAAGAAGAGAAAGGAAGAGGAGGGAGAGGAGGAGGGTGAGGGAGAAGTATGGAAGGGGTGAAGGTAGGTAAGGGAAAGAGGGAGAGAGATAGGAAAAACTATTCTCACATTCCACCTTCCTTCAAGATCAAAGAGTCCACAGCTCCCTCTCCTCAGGTCCTAAGGAAGGCTCCTCTACCACTGAGTCTGGTGGCTGTACCACTCCAGGCTCTGCCAGCATTGTCACAGAGACTTCTTTGGTGTCTCTATGTCCTCTCCTCTCATGAAGACACCAGTCATTGGATGAGAGTCCCATCCTTGCTACTACCTCACATCAACTTAACGTCATCTGCAATAATTCTGTTCCCCAGAAAGCCCATGTTTCTGGGTTCGAGGCTGCACACTCAAGCATATCTTCTGAGCAAATGCAATTGAACCAACTGTGCTTGGAATCCACCAGCGAGGGATGCACATTGCTAAAGATAGTTTTGCAAACTTTATTTAAATTGACAAATGACAATTATGTGTGTGGATCTGGTGTTTGGGATGAGCCCATTGAGGTGGTCCGGACATTTGAAAATCACTCTTCTGGCAATTTTGGAATGTACAATTCAATTGGCCCTCCATACTTGTAGGGGCCATACCAAGGGTCAACCAACCTTGGATGGAAAATACCTGAGAGAAAAATCATTTCTGCACTAAGCGTGCAGACTGTTTTTTGTCATTGTGCCTCTAATGGGGCCCACATTAAGTAACATCCAGAGATAGTCTGAATCTACGACAGGAGGATTCCCAGCATTGTTTTGGTTTTTTATTTTGTTTTAGTTTTTTGTGAGCCTTTATTTTAGGTTTGGTTTTGGTTTTCAAGACAGGGTTTCTTTATGTAATCCTGTCTGTCCTGGAACTCCCTCTGTAGACCAGGCTGGCCTTGAACTCACAGAGGTCCACCTGTATCTCCCCAAGTGTTGAGATTAAAGGTGAGTGCCACCAGTGCCCAGCATGTGTTATTTAAGAGGCCTGAGTGCTTACAGATTTTGCCATCTGCAGAGTCCTGGAACTCTTCCCATGACACCAAGGGACTATATACATTACTGAACTGTAGGTGAGCTTGGCCTCCAAGAGTGACAGCGTGAGGACACAGACACAAATGTCACGTTGGGGAAGCCACACCCATCTCAGTGTTTCTACCCATGAAAATGCTGGGGTGGGGTGGGGCACAGCCTGCCATGCTCTGTGGATCAGTTGCTCCTCAGCAGAAGGAAGGTTGGACAGGGTGAAGTCATGGAGGAGAGCTGCCTGCATGGTGCTGGGACATTTATGCCACAGGCATCGCTTGGGGCCCAGCGCTCAGGGCAGCTTGCCAAGTGCATTTGTCAAGGAAAAAGGGATGCTTGGCTACTCAGAGGCTCATGATGACCCAGAAGCATGCTGAGGCCCTGCCAACAACGAAGCGACAGGGAAGGGAGCCAAGGCCAACAGCCTGCCTGAGTGGAGCAGCCCTGAAAGAGACTACTGTGACTAGAGGTCTCCCTTCCAGCAGCCCCTGGAGTGTCTGGGGACAAATACAGCAGGGAGCTGTGTGGCTGCAGAGTCAGGAGAGCAGGTCCCCACAGACCCCCTGGTCCTAACTCCCAGGGACTTTGCTTCTCTCCACCTCCCAGTGGGGTGAAGGTTCAGACCAGAAGAGCTGCACTCGAGACCCTGAACACTTATCAGGTGCTATGGAAAGGACTGTGCCCTCCTTTAAGACTCGAATCGGAGACTGATGAAGTCCCCTCTGCTCTTTTACTGGCTTCTTCCCACGGGTGTGTCTCAGGTCACAGACTTCAACAGAACTCATAGTATGACCAGAGATAAAACAAACAAACAAACACCACCACCAAACAAACAAACAAAAAGTAATACATAGTTGAGCCTCCTTGACTAGAAGTGTGAGGAATCAAATCAGTGAGCATTACAATCACCGGAACAACAGTGCCTGTGGTCAGTATTGCCGCAGAGCCTCAGGCCGGGGGGCAGAGTGCAGAGACACAGGCTCAGGTGGGCCTGGTGGAGGCCTCCAGCCTGAACAAACTGAGGTGTGACCTCCAGGTGAATGTCTGTGTGACAGATTGGAGGCAGTTTGGCTTCTCTGTCTGCCCAGGTGGGAGGCAGAGACAAATGTGGAGCATCTCCTGGCACCAAACAACTCTGCAGAGTTCTGGCTTAGCCCTGGGGAAGGCACCTGCCCCTCTGCGGGGCTGGCCGTGGCAAGCCTGACTGTGTGGAAGACTGGGCGGGGTTCCCAGGAGGTTGCTCTAAGTTATGGTCCTGGTTCTGTCTGAGTGACAAGCTTCTGTCTCTCAGCCCAGCTCCCGGCCTGGCTTCTCTTTCAGGGTGTGCCCCTAAATGGTGGGGGATGCAACTGAATGAGAAGGTTATGATGAGCTTCTCAAGGGAGTAAGGCCAAGATCCCATCCTCGGAAGTACTGTATGGACCCAACCCTCGGGACAGACAGGTCACATGCATGCTGTTCTGAGACTTCCAGCCCGTATCTCCAGCCCTCGGGAATCAGCAGCAGGGTGACTTCTGGAATGGCCCACAGCTCCTCCTTTTTCCCTAGGCCCCTGCCCCCGCACACATTGGAAAGGATCCACATGTCTAAGCAGGAGTAATGGGTCAGGTCGGAAGAGTGGATGTGGGCCTATGGGCTATGTGGCAGAGATGGAGCTGACACAGACAACGGGCTGAAGGCAGCAGGGCCATGGCTGAGAAGGAACCAGAGAGACTCTGTGGATTAGGATGGCAGAGATAGGGAGAAAGGGAATGCTGGGGTCAAGGATGGAAGGGTATGGAGGAGTGACTGGGGGAGCTGACAGAAGTGTCGTTCTGTTGCTCTAACAAATATCATGACCAAAAGCACTTCCAGGTCACAGTAATCACTAAGGGACGTCAGGGCAGGAGCTCACTCACAGCCAGGGAAATACAGCAGGAACACGGGAAAACACTGCTTGCTGGCTGCTCCCAGATGAATGCTTAGGTAGCTTCCTTCTACTACCCAAGACCACCAATGCAGAGAGTGGTGACACCCACGGTGCTCTGGGACATTCTACCCCTATTAACCATCTATTTAATTGTAAAGACGATCCCCACAGATGTGCCCACAAGCCAATCTAATCTAGGCAATTCCTCAATCCTGGCTTTCCTTTCAGATGACCCTTTAGGGGCCAAACGATCTTTTCACGGGGTCACCTAAGTCCATCAGAAAACACAGATATTTACATTATGATCCATAACAATAGTAAAATTACAGTTATGAAGAAGCAATGAAAATAGTGTTATGGTTGGGGGGTCACCGCAACAAGAGGAACTGCATTAAAGGGCCACAGAATTAGGAAAATCGACAACCACTGCTCTAGACTGTGTCGAGTTGACAAAGCTAATGATGACAAAGGGGTACAACAAGAGGTACAGCACCCCTCAGCCTAGAGGGCAGACAGGAAGTGGGAAGTCTACAGATGTGGTGTGAAGGGGGGGCATCCAGCAGGAGCTCAGGCAGCTCCCGGAAGGACAGAGCAGCCTTTGAGGAAGACAGAGAGAGATGAGGCAGGCAGGGAGAAGACATGGTACAAGGCTCTCCCTGCCTCACACTCTGGGTGGAGGCTGAGAGAGAGCGAGCAGATGGACAGAGGGGCTGGGACAGGGCATGGGAACTGCTAAGGACGAGGTGTCAGGCAGTTTGATAGGAGAATTTCTGTTTCCCCTTGTTCCAAAAGGAGAAGAGAGAGCTGACCAGTGCTAATGAGCAAAAACCCAGCAGTATACAGGGAAAGCTAAATGGCCTTGGAAATGGGGGAGGCAGAGCTGGTTGAGGCTGGCTAATGAAAGTGCCCCAAACACACACACACACACACACACACACACACACACACACATGCCTAGTATGTGCATACCTGATTATGCATATTTGCTGGTACATGCAGATGTGTGTCTCTGTGGTCCCATAACACCATCATGCATATGTATGGCCACACTGCGCACACCTGTGCAGATCTGGGCATGCACACCTGCTTCTTGCTTCCCAGCTCTAACCAGGAATGAAAGTAGAGCCCCACGGAAGCTCCCAGAGCCTGAGGCAGGAGGAGAGGCACCTCGCACTCCAGCTGGAGAGAAAGGAAGTCTCAGGAGGGAGAATGGGAGTCAGGACAATAAGGGCCGAGAGCCAAGCAGGAACCCAGAGACACTACACCCCAGACAGGGTGCAAGATGTAGGCATCAGCACCTCCCCTCCCTCTGGGAGCAGAGCTGGGTTGGACAGGGGTTTGAGGATAAGAAATTGTGTTCTCTGTGTGGCAGCTGGCAGCCCTGTGTGGGGCCCTGACTCAGGCCTATTCTGAGCTAGCCCCTCATCACCACTTGGGAATTCGTGACGCACTGCCCTCCTAAGGGTGCCAGCATGAACTTACTTGGTAGTTCAAGTGAATTCAGCATGTTTTGATTTGTCTTTTTGTTTTGGGTTTTTTGTTTTCTTTTGTTTGTTTAGAATTTTTTAAAAGAATTTTTGAAAAACATTTTAGGATGCTCAAGATGAATTCCCAAACCAAAATTCACCTCAGATTCCCCACCAGTAAGATGGAGGGTGGATGATTTAGTCTCAAATATTGTCTTCAATGTTGCTTTCTGGAAGGAAGAGAAACGAACTTATTCTCACTAACATGTGAGGGCATTCATTGGCAGAAACATAGGTGCTCGGTGTTTTACAGAACCAGAGTCAGTGAGATCTGAGTGGGCAGTGGAAGAGAGCTTAAGACAGGCAGCCATCAACAGAGGCTAGAGCAGCCCCAGCTCCCCACAGCAGGCAGCCCTCAAGGGTGAGGCATGAGAGTGGACATGCTATGCCTGGCTCACTGCCTGTGTGCCTGACTGTGTGTGACCTCCCTCTTGGGACCTTGCTCCTCTTGAAATGGTACCAGAAGAGACTGCTAGCATCCTCAGGGTGGTGACAAGGAGACCAGCTGGGAACACCACAGGTTCTTAGGACCTGAAAATAACGTAATGTACATTATATGCACATTCTATTGGTCATGTGCTGTTAGAGCTCTCTGAGAAGCTGACTCAGAAAACCGATTTGCTTCCCTGCCCCCTTTCAGACCAAAGTATGCTGTCTCCATGTTCCCCCAGGTCCTTTGTCTGAGGATAGGTTGTCTCCCTGACTCTGTGACAGGGAAGGAAGAGAATAGCAAACAGTAGGGAGTTAAAACACTGTCCTTGGAGAACTCAGTTCTGAATGGATGTCCTCATCCACCCCTCATCTCAGGCTTAGAGATCTATGCAGAACGGTAAGAGCCAGAGGAGACGGATGACCCAAAGGAAACAGCATCTTCCAGATACAACAGGACTGATGTACATATGAACTCACAAGAGACTGTGACAACATGCACAAGGCCTGCAGAGGTTCAAGCCAGACAGTGTCCCACTACTGACAGGAGGAAGTAGACATAGGGTCCCACACCTAACCATGAAGCTATTTGTAATCAATACCTGTTTTCTCCAACAAAGCATCACTAGGTATATCAACCACATGCCTAGGCAGGCTCCAAGTCCAATATGTCACACATGCATATTGGAGAGGAGGCACGCCCACCCCCCACAGCTCACACCTGCCAGTTTCCTTTGCATAAAAAGAGTGCTGGCTTTAGGACACACTTTGAGCATACCTGCTCCATGATATTTTTTGTGGGCTTTTGTTTTCTTTTGGAAGTTTAAGGGAGATGAGGAAGATATGGAGGAGTTGTGGGGAGGGAAAAATATGATCAAGACATATTGTATGAAAAAGATAAATATTTCCATTGTCACCATTGTTCTTCCTGCAGTATAAAATGTCCTTGATGAAAACAGGAGGCTGGAAGTGAAGAGAAAAGGAATCAGGACCCCTAGTTACTCTTCAGTGTCCCCAGTTAATCTCTACTCCATGTTTCAAGCCCCCAGTTTGATGGTGTGACCTTGGTTTTCTCTCTCAGTCTGGCTACACAGTCACCTGAGAGATGCTGTTATCTCTTGACTTGATGATGTTTCCCTCTACCCGATGCTTCTGTCTGTTGGCCAACTGCTATTTGTTCTTTAACTTTTGGTTGCTATGTGCTCGGTAAACTCACTTATTCAAAACTCAAAAGTGTGGTATCAGAGATCCCAGAGAGCATTGGGCTTTAGCTTAGTGCTGGGTACTCACTTGTCAATTGTCTCCATCACACATGCATATTGGAGAGGAGGCACGCCCACCCCCCACAGCTCACATCTGCCAGTTTCCTTTGCATAAAAAGAGTGCTGGCTTTAGGACACACTTTGAGCATACCTGCTCCATCTGTTTTAATAAAACAGTAAGTGCCTCAGGAGCTTTCTAACACTTGTGGCTGCAAAAAGTCTCTGCTTCCCACAGGCACACCTGATCTGCTCCCACTTCTGGTTTTTCCATTCTCCATGAAAGGGTTGGTGGATATTCAGTGGCTCAAAATTCTTCCCTTGTTTTGCGCTGAGCCAGGATGTGGGATACTAACCATAAAGCCACTGTATACAATTCCAGTGAACATGAGATTCAGGCCTGGCGAGGAGCTAGAGATTCCTCCAGGTTGTACTGCCTGGCCCTCACACTGCCTGACTGGCCAACACCAGCCCAGAACACCATCTTGTCATTTTGCCCAGTAAGAACTAGACACATGGCAAGAACAGTCCTAAGAGGCTGGAGAGGCTTTGCACTGGCTTCTCTGTGTCCTCGGGGTGATGTTAGCTTGAGGAGGGTAAGGACCCAACCTTGTTTACATTGTCACTCCCCTGAACCTGGAGCAGGACCCTGGGTGGTTCTCGTGAACATGGCAATATGAACTGATGGGTTCCAGGAAGTGGATTAGGGGGCATTTAGAGAGTAGAGACAGCTTTGACTTTACCAGGCTTCAGACGCTCTGAACCCGACAGCTACAGGCAAGAGTGTGTGCAACTGTGGTCACAGCAGGTCTCACGGCAGCCATGGAAGCCACCACCTCAAGTCAAAGGGGAAGCTCTCCACAGCATGAAGTAACCATCACTACCATTTACAAAGCCAGAGCTGTGCACAAGCAAACACGTGCTTGACTCAGACTCCAGCTTCTATCCCATTTACGGAAGCACTGGAGCCCAAAGGTTTTGTCGGGAGCCCTAGTCTCCTGGGAACCAAAAGAAACCATGCCATAAGAGGAATTTCTGAGGGACAGGAAAATGTCAGGCGCTGGCACTTTCCCAGCTCTGTCTTCAAAAACCCCAAGGGTGGAGCAAGCACCCAGTGCCAGCAATGAAGACAATCAAAAGACCCGGGAGGAAAATGCCATGAGCAACACAAGTGGGAGCAGCTAGCTCTCAAGTCTCCATGTTGGGAAGCCACCTGCCTCCGTGGGCCCTGAACATAATGTTCTCAAGCCTGGAACCTTTACACAACCGGAATGTATAGCTATGCAATGTCTAAGATAATGTGCCCCCATCACAAAGTTTTTTGGGACCCAGGCAGGAAGCAGAACCCTTTGGGAATGAGAGTGAAGGTGGTTAGATGTTATACTGGCTATTTCTCACACCAACTTAACACAAGCTAGAGTCATCTGGGAAGAGAGAACCTCAGTTGAGAAAGGCCTCCATCCAATTGGTCTATGGGCAAGTCTATTGGGGTATTTTCTTGATTGATGATTGATGTTAGCTCACTGTGAGAAGCACCACTGCTGAGCTGGTGGTCCTGGAGTGTATAAGAAAGCAAGCTGAGCAAGCCAGTAAGCATCGCCCTACTAAGGTCTCTGCTTCAGTTCCTGCCTCCAGGCTCCTACCATGAGTTCCTGCGCTAACTTCCCTTCATGATAGACTGTACATTGTAAGCAAAATAAACTCTTTGTTTTTGGTCATGATGTTTATCACATCAATAGAAACCTAACTAAGACAGATAGAGAGATGTTGGAAGGAAGGAAAAGCCACAAGCCAGATGGAGAGAAAATGAAGACATCAAAGGAGGCGTTTGTGAGGCAAGGGGAAAATGTCATCCACAGTTCTCCTCCTTGAGAAGAAACCAAAAATGGCAATCCTCTCCACACCTCAACTTTAGGGAGACTCAAAACAGTAGAGGGACAAGGACAAGCATAGGGCAGCATAGCCTCTTCATGCCGGAGCTCGTGAAGAAGACAGAGACCTCAAGACAACAGAAGATGAATGAGCAGAAGGAAACTGGAGAGAAAAGACAAAGCCAGAATAATACCACAGAGAAAGCTCTCTCTCTCTCTCTCTCTTCTCTCTCTCTCTCTCTCTCTCTCTCTGTGTGTGTGTGTGTGTGTGTGTGTGTGTGTGTGTGTGTAAAGTTGTATCAAAATGCAGCCACAGTCATCCGTGTAGGTGTTGTGTATGGCTGTCTTCATACTATCCCCGTAGAGGTAAATAGTGGCTACAGAGACCAACTACAAAGCCTGAAGCACACATCATGTGAAGTTTGAAGTCCCTGGCACACAGACAGCCATCAATGTGTCTGCCATATAATGACAAGAGTAGGTCATTGACTAAAGTCCCCAATGACCTTAATGTCCTCATAGACACTTCTATGGAGTGAGTCAAACTCTGATAAAGACTCTATTAAAGCTTATGCATTTTTAAACCTGGCACTTGGCCACCATGGTCTGTTCTCTACTGATGAGAACCTGAAGAAGTGAGGACTCCCAATTCACCAAACCACAGGTCGTGTACTTGCAAGAATCAGAGAGCAAGTGTCTCCTCCATATATCTTGTGTCTTGGGGACCTCCATTACATTAATGCCCTATTCCCAACCCTGCTGGAGTACTAGGCTCTGTGGTATGCTTATATAGTGAGGAATGATGGAGTATCTATCAGTTGAACAGACATAAATGAATGTATGGAAGGGAATAAGAAAGAAGGATTGAAGACAAGAAAAAAGATCAGATAGAGTGAATAGACAAATGAATGATTAAGATGGTCAATTGGATGGATAGATGGATCGATGGATGGATCGATGGATGGATCGATGGATGGATCGATGGATGGATCGATGGATGGATGGGTCAATTTATGGATGGATGGATGAATGGATGGATGGATGGATGGATGTGTGATATAGATAGATGAATGACTGGATACATACATAAATGGATGACTAGATTGCTAGGTAAATAATGGACAATTGAGTGACTGGATAGATAGATGGGTGGATAGATAGATTTATGGATGAATGATATGATGGGCAATGAGATGGATGTATCGATGGATAGACAAATGGATGTATGGATAATGGATGGATGGATGGATGGATGGATGGATGGATGGATGACATGAAAGATGGAAAACAGCTGGGGGTCACTGTAAGAATGGATAAATAGCTCAGCAGTTAAGAACACTTGCTGATTTTGTAGAAGACCTTGGTTCCGTTCCCTGCACCCATGCAGTGCCTCACAACCATCTGTAACTCCATTTCCAGGGCATCCAACACCTCTGATCCCTGGATTCAGCCTCTGAGGCACACATGTAATGTACATACATGCACAAGAGCAAATACTCATACACACAAAATTGTTTTAAAAGAGAGAGAACCATTTGGCACACAGACTTTAGTAGGCACTCTCTCTCAGGGTTAAGCGAGCCATAACCCTGCTACAGTTTGGATATTAGATGTATCCAATCCCGTGTATTGAAGGCTTGGTCCCCAACCCATGTTCCTATCAGAAGATGGTAAAACATTTAGGAAGAGAAGACTATGCATGGAAGTTAGGTGACTGGAAGACATGCCATGGATGGGTTATGAGAAGCAGGCCCCTCCCTCCTTCTCTGCTTTTAGCTGAATTGGCATAACTTGCTCTCACAGTGTGCAAAACCCCAAAATGTGGATGCCCAAAGCCGTAATCCAACTAACCATGGACTGAAGCTAAGGTCGTTAAGACCCAAGAGAAGCCTTTCCTCCTTAGACGATTATCTCAAGTATCTTGTCCCAGTGATGGATGCTGACACTGGACAGCCTTACTTTTGGAGCCCTGCATGTTTCTCTTGTTTCATTCCACCACCACCAACAACCCAGCAAAAAAGAGAAGGCCTGGCCTACAAAAATAAACCAGAGAGTCCAGGGAGATAGCTCAGCAGGTAAAATGCTTATTGCACAAGCAAGAAAGATCTGAGCTTGGATTCCCAGCAACCGTGTAAAAAGCTAGGGGTGGCAGCACTCATCCACAACCCCAGCACTAAGGGTGGAGACAGGTGGTGGCCAGCCCCTCTAGTGGAAACAAGAAGCTCCAGGTTCAATGGGAGACACTGCCTCAAAAAGTAAAGGTAATAATAGGACAGAGAGCTATAGAAGAAGACACATGATGTCAACCTTCAGTCTCCATGTCACCCACATGTGTACACCCACAGGTGAACATGGGTGGGAGAGAGAGGGGGAGGGAGGGGAAATAGGAGGGGAGGAAAGGGAAAGGGGGAAGGGAGGGGAAAGTGAGATTGGGAGGAGAACTAGAAGGGAGGGGGAAGGGAGAGGGGAGAGAGAGGGGAGGTGCTTTTTTAAATGGCTGACTGATGCTGCTCTAATATCCAAGGCTAGGACACACTCAGGAAGGGGTGTGTCGGGCCCAGGAAGCAGGTCCAGCACCCTGGCCTTTACCCTGTGCCCTGCAGAAGCTAAAGAGAAGGTCCTAGCTGGTGAGTGTTCCTTGTTTTAGTAGACTCTTTCCTCTTGCCGGTGTGATATGAAGTAAACCACACAAACACAGCATATCTCAAATCAAATATTATAAGGAAGGACCCGATGGTGAGGGACAGTCACAGTGGGGAAGGCCGACCTTGCCCTCTCCTCCTTCCCCTACCTACTTAGGGCTAGGGATGAGTCACGATGCTCAGGGGCTGGCTAGACAGAGGCTCTGACAGATGACTGAAGGCCCTCAGGCATTCTTCCTGTCAGCTGGTCCCAGCCATACCCACGGGCTATGCCACCTGCCTGACAGTCCCTGTGCAGGGGAGGGCCACCCTAGTTTGCTCCCATCCCCTTGCAGGCTGTAGCAAGGAGACCCTGGGCTCCAAGTTGCTGAGCTGAGTATTAGATCTCACCGTCACTCAGAATTGTAATCCCTCAGGTGACCAGAGCCCAGGCAGTTGAGGCAGGTTCGTGGCCCTGGAGATCACCACATCAGAGCCACCAGGGAGGGTAGCCTACTTTGGAACACACCTCTAAACCCTAGCCTATATGGTGTGTAGAGCCCCAGGACTGATAAGGCAGGTTAGGGCCTTTGTCCCAGTCTGACTGACGGGGTGTATTTCAGCTAAGTGTCTGGGACCACCCAGCTCTCAGAGATTTGAGAACCCTCCCAGGCTGTGCTGTGTGAGTGGGCCAGGTGTTTCTTTACTAGCCATGCCCATTCTGCCTCTCCCACACTGGTTACCCCTTCAACTGATGGTCCATCCTCCCCCATCAGTGTGACCAGCTGGCTCCTCCCCCACTCGGCTGTCATGGAACCCTGAGGAACTCCAGCTTCTCCAGAGGGCTCAGCAGCACTGGGTCTCAGCGTGAAGTTAAGGGTCTCTCTCTTTGGGTCATGTTCTGGAGGTGATGGAAGAAAGGGCCACAGCTGGTCCATGAGGGAGCCCTCCAAGGGAGAGCATGGGCTCAAGGCCAGGCTGGGGCCTCTGTGTGCAGAGGGAAACTGAGTCTCAGACAAAGTCATAAAGCTGGTTCCAGTGTCCTGACTTGAGTGTCTTACTTGAGGTCACAGGAAGAGGATGGTGTTAGGAGGAATCTAGATAGCAGACTGCACCCAGATGGTTATGTCCTGGGCCCAGGCAAGTGACTTCTCCTAGTGCGATTGTGGATCTCCCTCCTCCTCACGTCTTGCAGAACATAGCATGTAGACAAGACAGAAGGAATCTGGTTGAAATATGTGGAGAGGTCTGTGCTACCAAGTACTCAAAAGCCAGCCTCCATTCTCCCAGGAGTCTGTAGGGCCAGCTGGGCCATTCCCTGATGACTGACAGGTGCCGCTAGAACCAGGGCCTGCCCCACCCACCCATGCTATACTTAGACAAGCCACTGTCCTCAGGAGTGCTCGTGTTAGAGGGCATCTCCCTGGGGACCCTCTCTCCCCTCCCAGCTGTAAGATGCCTCTCAAAGCTGTCTGGGCAGCATAGCAAAGGCCCCTGGGGCCTCACCCTGGGGGCCTCAGTCCACACAAATCCTCCCATAGTGGTGGGGCAGAAGTCTGAGATGGAACTGTAAGGGCTGTGCCCACGATGGCTCCAAGTGACAGTCCTTCCTTACTCTTCCAGAAGCTGCAAGCGTCCTTGGCTTATGGTCACACTGCTTCCTACGGATACATTTGCATGCCAGCCCTCCCTTGGCATATTTCCTGGTCCCCTCCCCCCGTCTAGAATCATGCTTCTCTTAAGGACTAAGTGCAGCACAGGTGCTAAGAGCCCTTCATCAACAGATCACACTCAGGCTGAGTGCTAGAACATGGTGGCCTTTGGAGGCCAGCAGTTGGGATCACCCTCCCCCACAGCAGTCCCCACAGCCTCAAAACAAGGACACACACACACACACCTGAGGGCAGCTAGGGCTGCAATCCTGCCCATTTCACTTTTCTTTCTGATGGAGTTGGTGTCATATGCCACAATCTGAGAATGTCCTTCACATTTCTTGTAACAGTGCAGACCAGCCAGTGCTGGCACAGACTGCCCCTGACCGGTGCTTCTATACTTCAGACAATGGCCAAGGTAAACTAATTAGCAGGGTGCCTGCTCTGTGAAGGGTCCTCTCTAAGAATGCCTTACTACACTCTGGACACATCAGCACAGGTCTGTGACTGTCCCACTTCACAGGTAGGAAACTGAGGCTGAGGGAGGTGGCTCACATACGCCACCTGGTGGGGAATAGGTTTCAAACCCCAGCCAGCCAATCTCTGCTCCCTTGGGACTATCTTACTGTCTCCTCTTAGAATAGCATGGCTCCCTTCACAAGGACAGAGGACAGTGTCCACAGGAGGAAAACAGCACTGTTCCCATATAACTCTTGCTCCTGGCGAGTCCTCACAGGATCCCACTCATCTGGAATTGAACATGGTAGGCAGCCTAGCCCCTGGCTGCCAGGGCCTGGCTGCCTCCAGAGCCCTAGACTCTGGAGAAAAGGCAGAAAGGCGGCATGCTATTGAGGGCTCCCAAGCCAGCAGAGCTAGGACCCAGCCAGCCCTCAATCACTGTTGCCTTGCCTTTAAGACAGACTAGCTCTCTTGTGCTGGGCTTACATCATCCAGGGGCCAGCCAGCCATTTCCACACTGGCTTCACTCTAGAAACCAGTCAGCTCAAAGACAAAATGATGGGTGAGTTCTAGTTAAATGGCTAAGCAGAATGAATGTGCCTTGTGGTATTAACCTTTGATTTTGTCAGTTTAAGAAGAAAGGTGAAGAAATTGGAAACAGCACAAGCCTTGGTGCTGGGGCCTGTATCCAGGATGATAGCAATAGAACCGGGGAAAGCTTGACAACAGAGCCCGAGCCTTCTAGCCTGTCTGGGGTCTGCCACTTCTCACTGAGCAGATGGGAAAACTAAGAGATGGGCAGACAAGGCCAGTCACAGGGCCATGATCCAAAAGCCAAGCCCAAGCTGGAAAAGGCAAAGGGCTAGAAGGCATCACACACTTCCACTGCATTATGCAAATTAACAAAGAGCCCTCCCCACCAGGGCTGGTAGTAAGGGACAGCACATATGTGTGAGGGGAAAGATACATGTATAGGAGGAGGCTGTGCTATGCAAATGACCTGTAAAGGGAGTGGGCGGGGTTAAGGCTTTCTGGCCCACTTGAATTCTCAGGAGCCTTTCTCTTCTCATCATCATCTACAGTTTAATTCTTTGTTCCAGACAACAGGACCTGGAAATCTCAATGGATGTGCCCGGCTGTGCTACACATATAACAGTGGCACCCTCTCAACATTCGGGGACAGACTAGGGCAGCTGGCAGAAGGGACAGTCCCACAGACAGGGACCTGCCTCAGCTGCCAGCTCTACCACCAGTGCCAGAAGCAAAAAAAATGCAGAATCTAGAGCTCCAGAGGTCAGAGATGGTGTGAAAACACTAGTCACAGAGACATGGTCTCTCCTGGATTAGTCAGCCTCCCGATCTTGTTACAAAACACCTGAGATGATTAACTTAGAAGGGGAAAGGGTTTATGTAGGCTTGTGCTTAAGAGAGTACAGTTTGTGGTCTGGTCACCGAGTGTGAAAGGACAGTTTGTCAAGGATGGAGCATATAGCAGAAGAAGATGCTTACATCCTAGCAGCCAGAAAGCAAAGCAAAGGAAGGGCAGGGTCCAAGTACCCTTCAAAACCATGCACCCAATGACCTCCCACTAGTCTCTACCTATTAGAGGCTCCAATAGCTTCTAATAGTGCCAGAAGCTGGAGACATAGTCTTCACCAAATGGCCTTGAGAACATTATCCAAAACACAGTACTCCCTCTGTTTATGGAGGTACCAATATAGCTCTGGTCATGTGTCCAGAATGGAGGAACAAACTTAAGGTAGAAGACTCCATTGTCCCTCCATCTTGGTCTCAAGCCAATCCACAGGTGCCTCCAATTTGATGAATATGCCAATGGAAGGCCGTACAAACCCTAATTTTTGGAAGAGAGTGCTTTGAGAAAGGGTTTCTGTATATCACCCAGGCTAGCCTTGAACTCACAACCCTCCTGCCTCAGCCTTTCCTGGTGATGAGGTGCAGGCACACACTATCATGCTTGGCCAGCTCTAATCTTTGTAAGTGCACCTGCTGGCCTTATTGGCCTTGTTGAGCATCAGCTGCCGTGGGCCCAGGATTCATGATGCACGGTGAGAAGGTCTCTGGACTCCCAAGCAGAGGGTGCAGGGCACAAAGAGTAGACATATCTGGAGCATGGCAGAGAACTACCTCAGGACAAATGAAACAGGCAGCAGCTTTGCTGCTGCCTCACATGGGGCCAGCCTCAATAAAGCTAAGTTGTGGGTCTCAGGGGTGCTATGAGCAAACACATTCGGAACAAACTGTATCTGTCTTACAAAGAAACGAAACACCAGTCACCCTGCATAGGCCACATGGTTGGACCTGAGGGACACCGTGCTAGGAGGAGCCATCCAATCATGAAGGACAGATCCTGCAGGGTCCCACTGATAACAAGTCCCCAGAGTTGCTGAGCCTGAAGCGTCGTGGTGTGGGTTTTTCTAAGAGAGTGTCCTGCCTCATTGTGTTTACAACGGTCATATATAGGCCGATACTGGTTGAAGCTGTTACCATCATGTTACTGGGGAACAGAAGGAAAGGGCATTTGACAAGTCAGGGGTGGTAATGTAAACCTCTAGCTTTCTGTGGGGCCAGAAGGTAGGATACCTCCACTGTAATGATGTTAGCAGTCTTGTTTGACAATCCCAGAAAACATCTAAGGAAAAAAATGAGTCCTACCAGGGTCACATTTATTCAGACTGTAAGTCTGCTTCCTTGCTGGTTTAACATAAAATATCTATGTATGGAAGGAATGCTGCTCCTCTGCCCGCAGCCTTCATAGTTCTGCTGAAATTCCTGACTCTCGCATGAGGCTTTAACTAGATGCCAGGGTGAAAGGCTCTTTTCCTTCCCTGTCCCCCTAATCTTCCCTGTCTTTCTATCCTGCCTGTGGTTCAGGGACTGGAGAAAAGCTCAGTGGTTAAGAGCATCTGCTACTCCTGCAATAGGACCTGAGTTAGCTTCCCAGCACCCAAGCCAGATGGCTCATAACCACCTATAACTCCTACTCTGGGGGATCCAACACCCTCTTCTGGCCTTACTAGGTACCTGTATACACACACACACAAAGAGAGAGAGAGAGAGAGAGAGAGAGAGAGAGAGAGAGAGAGAGAGAGAGAGATCTACTTCTAGTCAAAATTAAAAATTAAAAAAAAAAAGAAATTAAAAAAAAAAAGAGCATATGGACCCAGCAAGTGGGGCATGCATTTAATTCTACCACTTGGTAAGCAGAGGCAGGCTGATTTCCAGGCCAACCTGCTCTGCAGAGCAAGTTCAGGGATAATCATATGTGTTTGAACAGGAATGGCCCCATAGCTCATATATTTGAATACTTGACATCAGGAGTCTTAATCCTACTTCAGAGGGATTAGGAGGAGGAGTGGCCTTGTTGGAGGAAGTATGTAATTAGGAGTGGGCTTTGGGATTTCAAAATCTCAAGCCAGGTCAAGTTTCTCTCTTCCTGCTGCCTGCAGATCTGGTTGTAGAACTCTTAGCTATTTCTCCAGCACCACTTCTGCCTGCATGCTGCCATGCTTCCTGCCATGATGACAATGGAGAAACTGTAAGCCAGTCTGGATTAAATGCTTTCTTTTATAAGAGTTGCAGTGGTCATCGTGTCTCTTCACAGCAATAGAACAGTGACTTAAGACACAGGGATATGCAGAGAAACTCTGTCTGTGGGTAGCGGGGACCCAATACACATACTATATAATGCCATTTTGTCGCAACCAACCACACATGGACTATGGATCCATGACATTCTTATGGAACTGAGCGTTCCTCAACCAGTGGTTTTGTCACCGTCCATACACCGGAATGCAGCAAATGACTCCGGTTGGGATTGCTGTGGAGGCCAAACCTTCATGGCAGCTCTGCAGAAATTCAGCACACACAGTGTGGATGGCACTAGCACTTGAAGTATAGTGAATGGATGTGGTGTCTGTGTCGACCATATAATGCTTACATTTTTACTTTAGAGTATACTCCTGCTTAGAAAAGCGTTTGGTAGCAGGGCTGGGAAGACACCTCTGTGGCTAAAGTGCTTGCTGTTCAATCATGGGGACCTGAGTTCAGATCCTCAGCAACCATGTAAAGCTGGATTATAACCCCAGTGCCAGGGGCAGATTCTGGGAGATTCACTGGCCAGGCAGTCTAACTGAAAAAGTTCACTGGGAGACTGTCAAAAGGAGATGTGGGGGTAGGAAGGCAGAGACAAGGAAGAGGAGAGAGTAGGAGTAGGTTAACTAAAACTAAAGATGTATAGCCATTTTTATTGCCAATGAAAAAGCATTATTGAAACCCACTACTTTGTGAGCTAATTTTAAAATATAATTACTGGGACTAGAGAAATGGCACAGTGGTTAAGAGCAGTTGCAAAGACCTAAATTCAATTCCCAGAACCTAGGCCAGGAGGCTTATAACTGCCTGTATTTCTAGCTCCAGAGGTCTGACATCCTCTTCTGACCTGCACAGGTACCTGCAGATATAGCATACATTCACACATTCACTCATACACACACACACACACACACACACACAATCAGATATCTATAAATTTTTATAAGTAATTTGAACAACAGACGCTGTATGGGTAGGCAATGCCATAATTAAATAACAACCGCAGTGCCAGGCATTGGATACCTTCTTATGAGCTTTGATTCCAAAGGCTCCATGAAACAATGCAGGCTATTGTGATTGCTCTTGGATACCCACCATAGCTCGATGGTAAGACTCTATTGCTGAAGACAAACTTTGGTTACAGAAAATTGAGAAATCAGGCTAGGGCTGGCCTAAAAACTCCCTCCCTGCTGGCTAGCCTTCATACTGCTAGAAGCTTTCTATGCAGACTAATGGAGGAGAAAAGCCATCAATGGTCTTACCCAGATAAAGCAACCATAAGTACCACAATATGGACCTGCCAGGAAAGATGTGTCTTCTGGTGCAATCACAGCATGAAGGTTATCGGAGTAAACGACCATTTTCTGATTTGGTCTGAAGCTTGTTCCACTGGAGAGAATTCATGACAGTAAGCCAGGTCAAAGTTCATTGCTGGGAAGGTCATTGGCCCCAGGAGAGAACCTATTACTGTTGTTTTACTTATCTCCAAAGATTACTGCTGTTCTCAACCTTGACCAGAGGAGCCTTTTTCTGCAGGAGTCAGCAGTTAATGTGAAGGCTGATAACGGGTCAGAGTGTTAAGAATAAATGACTGAGCCCTAGATGGAGTGTTTGTATCAACTCTACCTACAAAGCTTTGGGAACAAAACAGAAGAAGGGCAGACAAATTGTAAGGTCCAGAGGATGGTTAAGAGTGCTGGGAAATGCTGTCACTGGAACAAAACACGACCACGGCACCATGAACTCACTGATAACCTCCATGAGACCAAGCCAAAAAGATCAGCCAGCATTCCAGCCAGCCCCGTGAACTGGACTCAGTGGGTTATGAAAAGCAGGTGGAGGAGCAATGGTGGAGGGGATGTTTCACAGGGTATGGAGGGATGAGGGTGGAGTTGGGAGTAATATGATCAACGTATACATATGTGAAATTGTCAAAGAAAAAAAATGAAAGGTTTTTTGTTTTTGTTTTGTTTTTGGAGAAATGGCTCAAAGTTAAAAGCAATGGCTTCTCTCCTGGGGACCCACGTCTGCTTCCCAACACCCACATAGTTGGCTGTTATAACCATCTGCCACTCTAGTCCAGGGGACCCAACACCCTCTTCTGGCATCTGCAGACATGCCTGCATGTACATGGTGTATGACACGGTACACTTATGTGCATTCAGAGAAAACATTCATACAATAAGTAAATCTAGAGGAAGGAAGAGAAGGAGGAAGAGGAGGAGGAAGAAAAAGAGGAGAGGAGGAGGAGAAGGAGGAGGGAAAAGCTGTGACAGAAGACACACAGAGGAATAAAGGAAAAAGGAGAAAGAGGGACATGTTATGAATGCTGCCACTGTGGCCTGTAGTGGCCTCAATCAGCTCACATGTGCCATTTCTCCTACCAGCATACTGAGTCAAGGTCACAATGCTCACACATGAGGAGACCCTCTGATAAGACAGTTGTTCCCAGAGCATGTCCCCCTTCTGGCTGTTCAGCTAGCTAGCCCTGTGCCTCAGGCTACATCCATCTCCACGGTGGCCAGTCCTCACTGCTGCACCTGTGCCAAACTCCCAGTCATCAAACCACTGGTAAGCTGAGCCCCACTCAGGAGCAATTACTGAACAAAATGTTTTTCTTTTTTTCCCTTAAAAAAAAGTTATGCAGAGCCACACCACATAATGGCCATTTTTATTGCCATTCTGCAAGCCGAGGGTGACAGCTGATATTTAGTGATGGGAGTCACGAGGATTTTTGCATCGGAAAATCAGTCGTCTTCCTGGGGAAAGAGAATCCGTCAAAAACAGCATCTGACAGACAGTGTTTGTCAAAGTCTGCCTCATGTCATCTCAGTATACTCTGCACTGTGTCTCAAAATCACCATATGCAGAAGATCTTGGTGGCGTCAAATTATGTATAAATTCATAAAATGAACTAAAAGGCTTCCTGCCTAGTCAGCCTGAGCTGCTGGAATGAAATGTCTGTGATCAGTGACTTAGGGAAATTGTTTATTTTGGCTCACAGATTCAGAGGTGTCAGCCTGTGACCAGTGGCCTCACACTGTGCGTCTGTGGTTAGCAGGACAAATTTGCAAGTCTTGGAGGCCAGGGAACAGGAAAGACAAGATTGTGCTAGGGCATACCTTCAGTGACCTATTTCCCCAACTAGGCCTCACCTGCCAATAATACCACTGTCTTATGATCCCATCAAAGGATAATCCATTGATTGTCCAGAGCCCCCAGAATCCATTTACTTCCACAAAAGCCGATGAGCCCTGGGGGACAACCCAGATTCAAGCTGTAACAAAGGCTTCATGAATGCTGCCCACGCCTGCAGTGATTCCCACACAGTGGAAAAACGTGTCCTTTTTCTCCACATCTTTCTTCCTCCATGCCTGCCTTACGTCCCTTTCCCTCTCCTCTCCCTCCCCCAAACTCCGCCCTTGCTCTCTCTCTCTTTTCTGTGATTTTCATGTGCATCTCTTCGTCTACTCTGTTGTAATAAAATAGCTCAGCCTGGGTTCATCAACCTCAGACACTGACTTCTCAGGATCTGGTGTCTGCCATTAAGGCATTGGCAGATCCAGTCTCTGGCAAGGGTCTTGTCATGCCCAGCCCTCTTCCCACTATGTCTTCAATGGAGTGGAGGAGTGGGCAGCTCTGGGGCTCCCTTATGAGGATACTGATCCCAGCCCAACAGTTCCACTTCATAGCTGTATTGCTCCCAGAGTTCTTTCTGGGATAAGGAGACCCCATGTGGGTCTCTGTTCACTGGCTCTCAGCAGCTGTGTGTGTGTGTGTGTGTGTGTGTGTGTGTGTGTGTGTGTGTCCCCATATATATATTCCATATGAGCTGGCCATGGTAGAGCACAAAGTAGACAGATTTCTGAGGAGGATGAAGAGTTTAAGGGCAGCCTGAGCTACACCTGTGCCTATTTGATGGTGGACACTTGCACTGCCTTCCCAGAAATGGTCCTGTCTGATGGCTGCTGTCAGTCATCCCAAGTCTCAGGAACTAGTCAGAAGCTCGCTGGGGTCTAGGGGCTCTTGAGACTCAGGCCCCATGTTCTCTGAGGCTGTGACCTTCCCTAGAGAGCCAGTGAAGCCCATGTCCCTGAGTGAGAGACTGTTTGTGAACCGCAGCCACCTGGGGCATTCAGATGACTGAAGCAGGGGATTGTGCTAGCCCTGGGGTTACATGCTGGTTGTGAGACACCGTCCTTTTGGAGGAAAGAAAGTCACCCAGTCCGGACTGGAGACCAGATAGTCAAGTTTCCACAGATCTTAGAAACTTCATCTGCAGTGTCTGGGCTGGTTCCTACAAGTCCAGCTGCAGTTTGCAGTAGCTCCTGGAGACAATGAGACCTTTGTCACCCTCTGAATTGTCTGTATGTACCTAGCTTTGGTTCAACAAGCACCGTTAGTTCCAGCCATTTCAGCGTACAGTGAATCCACAGCAGAGTTAAGTTCTGGTGCAAAGCGGACCCAAGTGATTACAGCAAAGAAAGGACAGGGTTTCAAAAATAGCAGTGGGTGAGAAGACTGACAGATGCTGTGCGTTTGACAGGGTGAATCATTCAGTGGCAGCTTGGTCCCCCAGGATGACTGTGAGTCACACGCAAGAGGGGCTGCCTGTGCCGAGTCTCAGGGAACAAGGTGGACACAGGTTACCTTCAGAGTGAGAGAAGACCATGGGAATTGGGGTTGATACTCTGGACAAGCCTGGATTCAGTCAGACCTTAGGGGACAGGCAGGGCCCAGGTAACATCAAGGGGACCAAAGGGTTTCTGTGGCCAGGTTTGTCCATCATGGAAATGAGGCTCTCCGTGGGAGGACAGACACCATCAAAGAGCAGGGCAAGCAAGACAGAGCCGCCCCAGGTGACTGTGGTTCACAAAGTCTCTCACTCAGGGACATGGGCTTCATCAGCTCTGCAGGGAAGGTCACAGCCTCAGAGAACATGGGTCCTGAGTCTCAAGAGCCTCTGGACCCCAGCGAGCTGCTGACTAGTTCCTGAGACCTGGGATGACAGACAGCAGCCATCAGACAGGACCAGCTAGTGGGAAGGCAGTAGAGACTGGCATGGGCAGGTGCTGGTTAAATTCCAGGGGCTCCAGAGAGCCCAGCCTATCACATTCCACATATAGCTGGACAGGAACAGGTCCTGACTGGGCCAGTCTGTTTCTTGGATCCATGGACAAATATTTTAAACAAGAATCCAACTGCTTGCTAGTTGAAGAAGTCCAGATTGACATGGAGTGACAGCATGTCCCTTCCAAGGTTTGACAGGACCTTTCTGCCTCTCCAGATCCTGGACTCCTGCTGGACCTTGGTTGAAAGATGGTTACCTCAGAGTTGGTGACCATGACCTCAATGAGGAGTGTGGACATAAATTTCTCTCAACCTACTTTAATAAGGGTTCAAGCTCTCCTCTAGCTCACCAAACAACCAGAGTGGTGGGAAAGAAAGATTATTAGGACAGAGAAGTGGACCTGTTTAGAAGTAGCTCTTTGGGGCAATTCCAATCTTCATTGTTCTTAGTCCAGTCCACTAGCAAACACCAAACACGAATCAGCAGTTGCAGTGCAATCCACTCAGCAGACACCACACATGAATCAGCAAGGGCAGTTCAATCCAGAAGAAATTCAGAAGGACTCGCCAACTGGCCAGAGTCCGAGGAAGCGGCTAGGAGCTGCGGGAACCTCATGAGAAGTTCTTTGGCAAGTTTCTGTCTATGACATCACCACAAGCAAAGCTCAGGAACACAATGTAACAGTGAGCCAATACGTGTGTGTCATCAGTGAAGAATAGTGAGGTGGAGCAAAGTGAACCAATGCTCCAGCTCCCACTGTCTGTAGGGTCATATTTATAGTATTTCTAAACATCACACATCCTTTCATGTGTCTGCTATAACACACCATCCTTTCACCTGTGTGCCCCAGCAAAACATCATGTGACATAACTGACTTTCCAAAGAAACCAGAAGTTTCCACTTCAGAGGAAAAAGGCTTCTGATCACATGGCCTCCTCTACCTCCTTGCTTGTCATGGGACACAGGCCCCACTCAAGTGATCCAGGGCCAGCTCCTCTTGAGATTTTTATGGGTTAGTAAAGACCTTTCCTCCCCAGTGAGGTCAATGAGGTCTCAAGGCCTCATGTGGACATGTCTTTGAGGGCTACAGTTCAGAACTTTCCAAAGTCCTGACTTTCTTGACAAGCTGAGTTCCCCCAACACCACAGAGGGACCACACTTGTCAGACAAGTACATTATGGTCTGGTTTGTGCCACTACCCAGACTCATTTGGGCCCAAGAAAAAGATTTGTCTGTAAATGGCCTCCCATGTTGGTGAAAACTCCATGCCTCCTGCACAGACTATCTGCCTGCCAAGGTTTACAGGGCTTCAAGTCATCATGACAAATGTCTCAAAGAAGTGTTTGGCATGGGGCTCCTTCCCAGACATACAATGTTAAGTAATGTCTGCCCCTCTCTGAGCCAGTCTGCCCCTCCATTAGGTGGTCATGGTACCATGCAACCCCCTATGATGGACAAGAGGTTGATATCGGTGTAAAGTGCCTGAAGAGCAAGTAGGGAGAGACTGCCACCAGAATCGGATCTGGAGAGACCTCAGGACTATGGCACAGCCGTAGCCATGCTGAGCTGACCTGGGGAGAGGAGGAAGAGGAGTTGTTTCCTGTGATTCAGGGAGGGGTCCAAATGTTGGACACAGATAATAGAGCAGATGGACAGCCTGTAGGGTGAGTAAGCTTAAGTGTGCATGTGTAACACAGAGAGAGAGGGAGGGGGGGCGAAGAGATAAGATAGACACAGAGAGACAGAGAGAACATACAGATTCACTCATATACACACACACACAAGCATTGTCACACGCACACACACACACACACACACACACACACACACACACCGTTCCTTCTATGTGTAAGAACTCAGATCTTCTCAGTCGGGCTGGTTCTCGAAACTGAGGAAAGGGAATCAGGACTCGCTTTAATAGTCCAATTCAGCCTTGGGTGGGGCGTGTCCCAGCAGGAGGCAATGCCTGGTTCTGACAGAAACGCCAACCTTGAGGTGCACATCTTAGGAGAAAGTAGACGAGTGTGTTGAAGGCTCATCCTCACCCACCACAGGAGGATGTCAAATATCTCAGCAAAATCTCCTCCCTCTAGAGCTGACGAGATAATTGTGTGGTCTAGAGATGAGCAGCTATGAGAGGTGCAGGCAAGAAAGGTGGGTCAGCTGCTCATCTCGTCGCTGTGACAGGCCACCTGACAGAAACGGCTGTGAACACGATGAGTTTATTTTTGGCTCTCAGTTAGAAGAAGGTCTCACATCATCATGATGCGTGACATGGAGGCAGGAGTGTGGGGTCACATGATGGCAGTCAGGAAACTGATCCGTGGAGCCTGGGCGGGGCCATAACCACAACTACAGCACGTGGGTCCTCCAGTTAGGCCCCGTGCTCAAAGTTCCCACAAGCTCCCAAAACAACACCAAGCTGGGAACCAATGTCTGCAGGCAGAGCCTTCCAGGGACATTCTACATTCAAACTATACAAAAGAATACAGCTGTTCTGTAAATACTGTGGGATGGGAACGGGTGCAGGGGAGTGGCCCTGTAGGCATCTTGACCCTCGTATTGAAGCATGAGTTGCTCTTGGATAAAAATCAAAATAGTTTGTAACAGGAACACTGCCCATCCTTGCCACCGGGGTTTTGTGGGACCACAAAGGGGCTAGACCTTCTCCCTCCCTCCATCTGCATCCTGACTCCCCATGCCTGCTGAATTCCCCCTGTGGAAGGTGAGGCCACAAGCTGAAGCAGGACCACAGCTTAGTCAGGTGACCCTCTCTGCCTCAGCCTGTTCTCATCAGCTCCCTCTGCACGTCTTCTCCCAGGCTGCCCTAGAGTCACCCAGCAGACTTTAAAACTAACCTAAGGTGAACCCAGAGACCTGTGGTCCCAGCTGCTGGGGAAACTAAGACTTAGGAAAGTGGGTCCAACCCAACACAACAAAGCCCTGTAACAGTCCGTTTTGCTCCACGTTTGGGAGCCACTCTGTACCAGCCCGTTCTGCTCCTCCGGTCCACGGGTCAGGGTCTAGCAAGAGAGAGAGTGGGGATGGAGGAGCAAGAGACGCAAAGAATGGAGACAAGACAGAGTCTGATCAAGTCTCTCTTTTTTGAAAGGAAATCCTAGGTATTTATACGCTTTACCACGTGCCTTGCAACGTGGATACCACATGCACCTTGTAGCTGGGGACACTAAATAGCAAAACAAGATATGTGAGAAAAACAAGACGTTTATCAGAGTGTGCTCAGCTGTTGTAGGCTGTTGAAAACAAGTCTTTTGTCAGGGTGTATGGCCTGAGATGGCTGCAAAGATGATAGCTGCTTTCTGCTAGGACTTAGTCCCAACAAAGCCCTTTCAGAAAACAACTGATAGCACCTGACCTGGGGAGTGATCCACCTGACAATACCCTTTTCTGAGACTCCCAGCCCCATTTTGCCAGTCGGACCCCTCCAGACTGATAATTATCTTCTGGACTCCTCAGGTTCTTCCAGACCCTCAGCTTCTCATCCCCTCAATTTCTTCACCTCCCCAACTTCTCCCCAGCTCCAAAGCTTCTTCTCCCTAGACCCTCAGATTCTCCCCTGGGGCTGAAGAGAGATGGTTCCTCCCCAAAGCCTTCACCCCCAGAAGATCCACATGCTTCCTAGATCCACATGCTCCTGGCATCAGGCCTGTCCAACCAGGCCTTGTGGGTGCCTTTCTCCTACCCCAGGCTACCCTCGAAAGCCACTCTGACCACTGCCATCCCTTTCCCAGGGCCCTGCTCCTGAGATGTGTAAGTGGATCCATGTCCCAGCAGTGCTCCCTGCTGTACCTGGTCTCCCTCCCAGGTCTTCACCTTAGCCATGCCAACTATGACCAGAGTCTCAGCAGTCTCACCATGACCTCCTCATCCAATGGGACCTGGGCTTGCACCTAACACCTCCTGTGGTGAATCCCACTGATACCAAGCTTCCTATTCTGTGCCTCACTAAGTTGTCCGTAACAGCTTCTCTGTCCCCACCTGACTCTTTTTTTTTTCTTTTAATTTATTTAGTTATTTAAATCACATCATAATTTACTTATTTACACAGGGGTTATAAACACAAAAAGGCAGGATGTAGGGAAGGGAATGGCACCGGATCATAGGTGTTCAGGGGTAGTACAGATGCCTTTCAGAACAGGGTATCAGCTGGGTAGTAGGTTCAGGGGACAGGTCACTATGACTCTGCCTATGATTCACTTGTCCTTATCTAAGTTGGTACTGTCCATCGAGGCTGCCTATTTATAAGACCTATGACTACTTGGTTGGTAAATTTCCACAGAAGCCCTGTTTACAATAGCTTATAGCCTGCTGTTTCAGTGTTTTTCCACAGAGACCCAAGACTTGGTGTTAGCATGCATGTATGTCAGGACTATTGCTGACTTTAGGCCTATGGCTGATTTTAGGCCTTTAGTGTATATGTAGGGCTGCTCCTGACATCTCCTCCCTTCTCTAAGTATAGAAGGGCCTCGGCGATTCTATTCTTGCGAAGGCAGGATAGAGGCCTGACCTCCAATAATTGAAGGGACCTTGTAATGGCTCGGTCCTCCTGTCGTTGTCCATTGAGGCATGAGGGCCATACCATCCCATGTCTTTTTCCTGAAGAGGGGATACTTTTGACATCAACCCCTATGCAGTCAGGCTTGTCCCTCAGGGAACCAGAAGATATTTTGAACTTTTATTTATATTCCCTTGCAGTGCTTAGCCTCGCAGCCTAAGCAAAATTCAGATCGACAGACAGAGAGGGTTCTGGGTAGCCCCTCTCTGCTTGGTCTAGGGGTGGAAGTCTCCTCTTTTAGGTTGGGTGGAGATGGGTTTGAGGAACACCCTGGATAAAGTAACAAACTCATCTTGAGTCTCGTGGTCCTCCATAGCTAACTTATGATAATGTATCTGAATAGGTTTTGCTACCGAATTATCTATCTGTTGTATCACAAAGTTAGTCAGCCTATTTAAGGCCTGGGACTAAGAGAAATCAGCAGAAATAACCCAGTTAATGGTCCCAAGATGGAGGAAGTGGGGTTGACAACCATGGAGAGGTTGAAAACCAGTCCTTGTACAGCTCTCATCTTTCTCTTTCTCTTTCTCTTTCTCTTCCTCTACTCTTATCCTCTTTCTCTTTCTCTCTTCGTCATTTCTCTCTGGGCCTGCCTTCTCTGACTTTTTCATGTTCTCTTTAACCATCCCTGTCTTGTCTAGTGTAAGGGCAACATTCTTCTTTAAGGGCTGTACACAGTCAAGAGCTGTACACAGTCTTTTCTATTGTAGAAGAGTAAATCAAGTCCAATAAAGTCCTTTGCAATTTTTGGAGATCAATTCAGACATCAAAACGAGGGATTTCTTCAGATTAGTGATGTCAATCTCTAGCTGTTTGGTGTCCTTGTCAATGGCCCATCAAAGGTCTGAGTAGTATAAGTCTGGAGGCCAGCATCAGGATTAGAGCTTCTACCAGCAGACATCACGGGTGTTTCATTTTTACCTGTTCTCAGGCTGGAGTTTAGACCCTGGGAGCTCCCCACCTGACTCTTGGCCACAGCCTTCCCTAGTCTCCTACGTGTCCCAGAACCCAGAGGCCCTTGGCAAACCCTACAGCCGCTGTCATGATGGGTTTAAACAATGTGCTGGGAATCTTGTCTCACCTATGAGCTGAGGATCAATATCCAAGTCACTGTGGATTTCTTAAACTTGGTCTCTTTATCTCTAAAGTCAAGAAAAAAAATCCAAAGACAGCTGGCTCTGAAGACTCAGGAGGGCTCATGAGCCTCACCTGGAGCAGAGATTGGGACAAATGGAGCACACTGCGGGAAGTTCCCTAACCTTATAATCCAACAGTGAATGAAGACCTTGAAAGGCAGTTGTCACTTCTGCAAGAGCCTTGACTCCTTGTCACTTTGTGAGCACCTTGAGGGAGCACACTATGCCTTTCCTGGCCACCGCTCTCAAGGGCTTCATGCCGTTTAAACGCATGGCAGAATCCCAGGACACATGGGATCTGTTTCTCCCTCTTTGGGTTCCTAGAAAACAGTGAGTGGATTGGATTGGCCCCTCTCCTTTAGGGTTTTCTGGAAGTCACTGTGGAAGCCCCTCCACAGGGGGTGGCTCTGTGTTTTGATTTCTATCACCTGGGTGTGGCTGTTCAGCAGCTCCACTTCTTCTGGAGTCTTTTGTGAACTGTCTATGTCCCCTGAGTCGTATTTATAACCTGAGCTTATCCACAGTCTTCCCTCATTAAGACATTAGTATCTGGCTTATTTCTTATTTATGTGCAGTGTGTGTCAGTATGCCATGAGTATGCACTGCAGGTTCCTGCAGAAGCCAGAAGAAGAGGCCATTACCTCACAGATTGGAGTTACAGGCAGTTATGAACTGCCAAACTTGGGTGCTGAGAATCAAACCCAGGTCCTCTGGAAGAGTGGCAAGCGCTCTTGCCCCATCTCCTTTTCTAATACAAAGGTTTGAATGCTATGGATTCCCTGAGAATGGCGCTCAAGTTCCAGCCTGTACATTTCTAGCTTTTATTCCATTCAAAGCCCATTCTGATTTTCCTCTCCCTGACTCCAGAATGGTAATGTGTTGGTTGATCAACAAATATTTAGAGATTTCCCCCAACAACCTGTGCTGGTAAAACAGATTCCTCATCTAATCCCACTGAGGACAGAGAACACACTTGAAATGACTTGAGTCATTTTGAATTGCTGAGTCTTGCTTGGCGACTGTGGACCTGGTCTGTCATGAGCAACTGTTGGGCAAAGTGGCTTCAAAGTCCACTAGGATTCTGTCCTTGCTGATTTCCTGTCACTTGTACCAGTGTTTGGGAGATGATTATAACTGTGCATTTCTTTGTCTTTCTTGAACACCTCTTGCTCCCTGAGTCGCTGGAGGCTCTGGCCGAGCAAAGGCACATCAGATCAAGACAGTTCCACTCTTTGTTAAGCCAGCCTGGGTGTCATTATGAAGTGACCCTAGTCTTTGCTGATGCTCTGTAGTCTGAGACCTTTGCTGCCTGGCCCTGAGCCACTTGTCAGCAGTCATTGGATCACAGCTTCACTCTTCTCCACTGTAATCCTTGGTGACTGCCACCACTTTGACAGCCTCTCACCGCTTGATCACATGTAACACTGACCACAGGTGGCTGGTGGCATATAGCCACCATGTTGCCAGCCTCCTGGCAGTGACCTGGTTCTCAGTAGCCCCTGCCCTCCATGGTACTCTCCATGCTGAATGACATTTGTATCCTGAATACCATGGGCTCGTATGTTCCCCTAGAATTGTAGTTTTGTTGGTTGTTCCCTAAGATGTTTCACCATCATGGCTGGAAGTGGAAAGCCTTTCTTAAAATTGAACTTGAGTGAACTGCCCACCATCAGTATCTTTTAAAGAACAGACCACACACACACACACACACACACACTCCACATCCTTCAGCCACCTCCCTCCTCCTGTCTCCCTTTAGACCTCAGCTGCTTGTGGGTACCTCCATGCTCCATTAGGAGTGATGGCTTTTACTCTCTATGCAGCTTGCCATCTGCTCCCCAACCACCCCAGACTTGGGCTTCACCAAGAAGCAGGACACGGTGAGTGCTGAGACTATGTGGGCTTGTCTTGTCAGATTGTCTGATCCATGTGATCAGGGCCTTTCTTTCCTGGTGGAATAGAAGAAAGTGCCCAGGAAGCAGGGAGCCCTGGGCTAAGTGGGTTCCTAAGCAGGTCCTGGCTTCACAAGGTGTCAGCTACGGAGGCAGGAGGACACAACGTGGGTGCTGGTGCAGGGGTCATGATGCATGAGAAGCATCCTCCTCCGTATGGCATCACAGGGCCACCTCCCTGGATTCCTCTGTAGACCCAATAAGCTGGTGTGTGTTGGGTCCCCTCCCTGTTGTCCTTGGCTCCAGCTCACTCAGCTCCTTCTGAGGCCTGCTCTGGGCTCAGTGCATAGGCATCTGACACAGTCGATCAAGCAGTAAGTGATTGGACAGGAGAAGTAACAGGCTATGGAGGGTTTGGGCACAGAGTAAAGATGTCCTGTGGGAAGGATAGAGAGGACCTATCTAAGCAACTGCATACCCTGCCCCACAGGGCCTTGGACACAGACCTAAGGGAATAGCTATGGTCATACTTGCATGTCAGAAAAGCTGCATGGTGGCCTGTGAAGATGTCATGGGGGCACTACTTGGGGCGATGGTGGGGGAAGAGAACTTGTCCCCAGAGAAGATACAGACAGGGGTGGGCATTGACCTGGTTGCAGGCAGAGACTTCTTTCATGACAGCTGTGATTCTGTGAAATATATAATGTATATTCCATAGTATCATGTATATTTCATATAATATGTATTATATATGATATAATATATATGGCCTCTTCCTTGAAGAGGAATATATATGTGATATCACAGTATCACATATATTTCACATAATATATATTATGTATAATATAATATATTATGCATATAGTGTATAATATAATATATATACATATATGAATATATATACACAAATAGGGGCTCCCAGGTCCTATTTCCCTAGAGTTTGGGACCTGCTCTAGAAAACTATCCTGGAAAGTGGCCTGGTAACCCCTGTTATATGTGTTGCAGAAGGGCCTGACGCTCACCCTGTGGTGCTTGGCACCATCTCAAGTGGATGGTGTTGGGATACAGCAGTGTTGGGCGCTGCTGGACAGTGCTAGACACCACGGTTTGGTGGACAGGCAAAAATGGAAGCAACAGCTTGGATTTTATCTTCACCATCTGCAAGGCCTGCGGTTCATCATCTAGGAAAAAGTCCAGCTCTACCGTCAACCTCTGCATCTCGGGTAGCTCCTGGCCTCTTCCTCCATGGTAAGGTTAAGAATCTGGACTTTGAATATGTTTTGTTTGGGCCTGGGTTGAATGTGCCTTTCAGTTTATGGAGGCAGGTTTGCAGACTAGAATTTTGCAGCTTATTCCTAGAAATGATTTTATTTTGTTAACATAACACAGAGTCAGCACCTTTAGACACAGGGAGCAGCCTGCACCTCACTCTAGGCCTACAAGTCTACCTCCTAAACCCCCCTCTGTCTAGAACCCCATCTCTAGCTTCTAGGTGGCACCAGGTAGACAGCCTAGTAGACCAAGGCATGCCTCAGTCCAAACTCAGAGATGAATGTGAGGACCCCAGGGGATGCAGAGAATAGTCCCCTCACCTTCTCAGCAGATGAGCTGCAGCCTGTCCCTTGGGGTGTGAGAGGAAGGGAAACTGTAATTCAGGTGAGAGGTTTGCTCCGTTTGGGGAGAGTGGAAGGAGGCAGAGGGTCTGCATACAGCCCTCAGCAGCAGGTCGCCCGGAGGAGGGGCACTGCCTTGCCAGTGGAGGCTTCTCAGAGCTCCCTGTACGCAGCTGCAGCCTCTGAGAGACGTGCTGCAGCTCTCAGAACTTGGGAGGCAGCTGAAGCTCACAGCAAAGTCTGCAGAAAGGACCACACAGGAACAAAGTAAGAGCGACCTTTCAGGGAAGTTCCCGGAAGCCTCCAGTGTGCCACCAAAGCCCCGCTGCCTCTGATCTCCTAGTATTCCCCTAAAGTCTCTTTAACCCTTTGAGTCCACGCTGTAGCCTACACATACATACATATATAAATACCTTTAGTGTGTGGCTTCCCGTGTGTGATGTAATTTCTCATGTTAGAAATTAAGGTTGGACTGAAGGAAACTCATGTTCCCCTCAGCCAGTCATCAAGGAAAATGGAGAGTACTTGGCACATTGCCACAGCGGAAACCTGGAAGCTTGTGAACTTATTGTTACTCGATTAATTTTGACACTGTGGAAACACACAAATGTGCCTTTATTTCTGCCACTGTGCACTCAACAAGTTTGCTCATTTTCTTTTTTTTTTTTGTTTTGTTTTGTTTTTTTTATGGTTTTTCCAGACAGGGTTTCTTTGTGTAGCCCTGGCTGTCCTGGAACTCACTCAGTAGACCAGGCTGGCCTTGAACTCAGAAATCCACCTGCCTCTGCCTCCCAAGTGCTGGGATTAAAGACGTGCACCACCATTGCCCGGTTTGCTCGTTTTCTTAACATGCTTTTCTGTTTTCTGGGGTGTTTTTAGGAACATGAACATTGCCTCTATCAGCAATCTTGGTCATGTTGAAGTTCCTTGGCTCTCACCTAGCAGCAAAGGCTAACTTTCCCTGCCTGTGTCCCCCTAACCCTGGTTTTCTACTCTGCCTGAAGAGCACACCTGTCAGCGATCAGGGTCACCTCTGCTCACAGAGCCAATGAGAGGGAAGAGGGCCTTGGGGGAATCATATACAGCCTGGGCTGACCAGCAGCCCGAAGCAGCAGCCTAATCTGAATCTGGCCAGAACAGTACAGTCACCTGACACCAGGACATGGAGTAACACAGATGGCCAGTACCTGATTCCAACTTCAAGAAACGAACCCCACTTGGCAAGGACGGAGCTGATAACCAGAGCCAGGTGAGCCGGGTCCTGCCTAGAGCTGCCGGGACCTGGCACAGACTCCTTCCCCTGCTGTCCTAGAAGCTGAAAATTCAAAATCAAGGTGTCTGGCAGGACTGCCAGCCTTCTGGAGCTCTGAGGCACCCCCCCCTTTCCAGCCCACAGGAGCTCCAGGTGTTCCTGGCTCCCGGCCACACCCCTCCTGTCTCTACCTCTGTCTGCACATGGCCTCCTGCTTCTCTGTGACCCTTGTCTGATTTCCCCTCCTGTGAGGACATCTGTCACTGGATCCAGGGCCAGCACAGGCTGATTTCTCATTTTTACTCATCTCATCTGCAAAGACTAAGGTCCAGTGAGTTTGAGGGACACACAACGAATCTGAAGCCAAACTGGCTTCCACCTTTATCTAGTCCTTGTGCAGCCTGAGAGCTACAGGGGGCCACCACCATGCCCAGCTAAGCGGGAACCCTGGGCAGAGGTCCTGGCAGGACAGACAGTGGCTGGAGGCAGAGGTTACCTTCTCCTCCTCCCTTCCTCTTCCTCCTTCTCCCCGTCCTATGGAAAGTTCCAGGTAGGTTTCATTTATAGGTGAGCAAGGACACCCTGGGGAAGCTGCTCTGGGAATGGAGGCCAGGGAAAGAGCCTGAAGCCACTCTCTGCCCTCAGGAGAGTCACAGGAGTGGGGATGTCTGGGAGGAAAAGAGACTGTCTCCAAGACATGTAGAACCCTCCAAGGACTCATTGTTAAAGAACAGCCTCTTTCCTCCGGTTCCAGACTCAGCCAAGCTCTCAGAGGCGTGTTTATTTTCTCTATCTGGGCCACAGAGCCTTGAAGCATGGGCAATGTCAGGGCTGATAGCCGCTATGCCCAGGCCAGCTGTGTAGCGTGCATGGTGCAAGGATCAGGGACTCCACATCACTACAAGGTTTAGTGGCCCGTGCCTGACAGCAGCGCTCATTTGTCACCACACAAAGGAAGTTTTGATCTCAGTCAGTTATTTCACTGTGGGGCTGCCATCCCCATCAGGAAATGCCAATGAATGCCACAGACTTGCTGTGAAAATTTACCTCTTGGTCTTATTGGTTTCTGCCCTAAATAAACACTGCCCACTGGCTTGGGCCACAATCAGGTTATGACCCAGATTTGTGTGGGATCAGGACAAATGTCTCTACCCTTCACAGTGGATCCAACCTCACCTAACACAACCCAGCTTGCCCTACTTCCGGTATGATCACCCTGCCTTGGGGTCCAGCTCCTCTCAGACTCCAACAGTCACCCTCTAGGACCATTTGTGCCCTGGCCCGTCTCAACTTTCCTTGGGAAAGACTTGCCTGTGTGCCTGTGACAGGTGAGGCAGGAACCAACTGTTGAGTAAGGAACCAGTCTCTGCTCCCTGGACCTCCACCTTTGTCCCCCACCTCCAGACCTTTGCCCACCCCAGACACCCAGAATCCTCCTGGCTTCAGGGAAAACCATGCTTCCTAAAAGGCTGGCCACTTCTGATATATGATAGAGATGCCTTCTGAGCACTTCAGAGGGTGGAGGAAGAGAACACCCACACAGAGAAGGCAAAGCCAGGATGGGTAGCTAGCCACCCCAGCTGCTGCCCCTACCCTCTCAGGGAGAGACAGCCGGGCTGCAGTGGCCTGCCTCCCATTCCCTCTGCTCCAGTGGTTTCAAGTCTCCTGCCCCATGGCAGAGCAGCAACCCCACCCCTGTCTAGAGCCGCATCCAATGGGGCAACCTAATAATGCTGGAGAGTTCACCCTCACCCCTACCCTACTCTCACAACCAAGACTTCCCAAAGCAACATGGAGCCCTCCTAAGCCCCCAGGGCTTCTGGAAGCCATGAGACCCCACCCTACTTTGCTCCACCCTGTCAACCCCCAGAGGACTGTAAACATGGCTGTCGCTTAGTGAGTCTAGCTTGGGCGAGACTCTTCTCTCTAGATCCAGGAGCTGTGTGGCAGGAAACCATCACCCCTTCCCACTACCCACCCTCACCCTTCACTCTGCCTTTGTTGCATCTCAGCTCCGTACCTACTAGGGTCCCACTCTGAACCACTGCCTAAAACCATCCTCATATGGATATCTCTGCCATCCAGGACTCTCAGCCCAGTAAAGGACAATCCACACGCAAGCAGAGTAAGGCAGGGCAGCCAGGAGGAGTGCTGGGTGGAAAGCGAGGGCCCTTTAAGGGCCATGACCTGGGACGATACCTCCTTGGACTTGTCTGGCCGAGCTGTAGAAGTCCACCTTCCCCTAAGCATGTTAGGTCTGGGAGCACCAAACTTTAATTAAGAAGACAGCTAAGACACTTCAGTAGGCCCTTGGCGAGTGTAGAAGTTTTTTGTTGTCCTGACTTCCTGGACGCCTGCACGTTGGTGGGATCCCTGCTCTGTGTGACTCTGCATATGCTAAATGTGTCCTCTCTCTGGGGTCCTCAAAGGCCATGGCCTCTGTGAGCAATCAAACCTGCTGTCCTGACCACGGAGGTCTGCCTCCCTTAGGATTCTCTTGGCTTGCATCAGCAATGCTCACAGACCCTCCCATAGTCCACTGGCTCCCTCACAACCTCCCTCAAAGCTGGGCTCAGACTTTCCTGTTTAAAAATTTGTTTTAATTATTTTATGTGTATGAGCATTTTGCCTGCACATATGTCTGTGCACCATTTGTGTGCCTGGTGTTCATGAAGCAGCCCAAAGGGGAAGTCTGATCCCCTGCACTTGAGTTACAGAAGGTTGTAAGCACCATGTGGGTGCTGGGAACTGAACTCAGGAAGAGCAGCTGGTGTTTTTAATCTCTACACATACATACACAGAGACAGATTTTTTTTTTCTTACAGCCTGTGGACTCTTCTTTGACAGTTCTGACATCCCAGAATTGTCATGCCCACAGCTGGGTCTATTTTTCTCTCCCAGTAGACTGGGGGCTCTCGGGAAGTGAGGAACAGCCTTCCCTGCTCTCCTGAGGAAGACCTGGCCCAGGATGGGCTCCAGGAAGGAACACTATGGAGTTCAATTCAAAGTTGCATGGTGAGTCAGCACAACTTCAGTTCAAACTCCATCTGGGGAATAATTCTCTTTCTGCTCTGGCCCAGTTATGTCCCTGGTTTCTGGGCAAAGCTGCTGAGTGATGTTCTAAAGACGACTGTGGCAGCAGGCTGATAACTGGCAACATGCAGGATCTCCTCCACATGCTGCCTAACAACACCTCCAGGTCCTAAGGCCCCTCTTCATACCCCTCTCTGCCTGGGCCACTTCTACAGCCTGGGCAAGAGACCAGCCTGACTGAACCCCTGTGTCCCTTGTGATAAAGACAGGACCAGTGTTGAAGTCACAAGATTGTACATGTATTATTAGCACATGCCGGACACAAATGGGGATCCCAGAAATGGATTCTCTGAATCCAGACAGATGGACCCAGGTCTGTTGCTTCTACCTGCTAAGTGTTCTGCCTGAAGGCAACAATATCACCCAGCTGAACCTTGGCTTCCCCATCTGAGAAGATTCAAAATCACAGCTCAAGAGTCATCTAGAAACTAGGGGGGCTGGGATAGCTGAGAGGTTGTCCTGAAGCATGGGCTGTGATAAGGACAAGAGTCCTCTGTCATTAGACACTTCAAGCCTCATGGGTCCCAAGATAGACATAAGAGGCATATGTGTAGTCATGTACACAGGCACATGATGCACACACATATGCACACATGCACACCCACACAAGCCACACCTTAGAACTAAATAGGTGAGGGCCAGCCTCCCACCAACCTTGCCTGGTCACCCTGGAGGCATATGTGAAGACATGCTAAAGGAACCAGCTTCTCTAGAAGTCAGGGGTTTATAGCCCAGAGCATTATCTTGGACTAGGCCAACCTACTCTAGTCAAAAGTGGGTACAACAGGGCTGCCCTGCCAGAATAAAGCCCCTACAATCCAGGGGAGGTGACAGCTCAGAGACAGCCACACACATGAAGACTGTCCTAGAAAACCTCCAAACTCTCTGACTGCCAGAGAGAATCATTTAAGAACCTCTGAGACCAAACTCTTCTGCCACTGTGCAGTAAGATAACTCCAATTTCACTCCTGAGTTCTCAGGCAGCCCAACATCTGGCTCAAAGAGCTGAGGAACACCATTTCTGGGTAACCAACAGTCACCTAGCCTAGCCACAGCTGTCTACACAAGCCCACTCCCTGGAAGTGCATGCTGGGCCATGTTTTCTTGGGTCAGGACCCTGCTGGCAGATAAGGAAAGGGGGTAGGAGGCAAAATGCCTCATCTAGATCCTGTAAGGCCTGAAGTACAGCAGCCAGGTTGACTACCAGGCAGCCAGCCCCACAGTCACCTCTCTGACTACCATCCACCCACCCAAAAGCTACCACTATAGCCTCTAGTCAACTCACTACACATCCACTTAAAGCCTGCACCCTGAGACTTACCTGTCAGACACCCTCCATCAGCCCTGCTCCTGCCACCTATACGGTTACATTTTTCTCCAAGCATTCTGCTGCACGTGTGCGTATGTGCCTGAGCGCGCACGCACACACACACACACACACACACAGCCTTATATGTTAGTATGCCTTAAGCAGCTCAATGGCTGTGCCACTCCAAAATTCCATGAGGCTAGCACACTCTCCCCTTCGATGTTCCTGAATTATTACTTACTAAAACCTATATTCCATCCTTCCTGCCCTAGACCCAATGGGAGGAGCTGGGACCGCTCTTCCTGGCTCTTACATGATTGGTGTGCTCTCTCTTCTGCAGCTCTCAAGTCTGGACCTTGTTCCTTTCCCAGCATGGAGAGTCTAAATCCTCCTTCTTCTCTCGGTCCCCTTGCTGAGAATCTTAAAGTCCCACCTTTGTCTCCCTGCACAGCCATTGGCCACCGGCAACTTTATTTACCAATCAAAGCCACTGGGGGCAGTTGACCTCAGAGTCTTACACAAGGATTCTCATTGGAAAGCCAATTAACATAACTGAACTATCTCTCAGAACAACATGACCTGCTTTTCAGTTGGATTCTGTGTTGGATCATGCCAGCACAAGGCAAGCTCCTCAAGCATGAAGAGAGAGAAATTCGACCAATCTCATGAAGCTTTCAAATCAGTAAACATAAGACTTTAGCTTCAGAAATGAAAAACTGGAAAAAGGAAAGAAGAAAGAAAAGAAAGAAAGAAAGAAAGAAAGAAAGAAAGAAAGGAAAGGAAGGAAGGAAGGAAGGAAGGAAGGAAGGAAGGAAGGAGAGAAAAGAGTTCTAACTGCAAATAAAACAAAAGATTGCAGCTGAGTTTGGCAATATGCTCCTGTCAACCCAGCATTCAGGAGGCTGAGGTAAGAGGATCCAGAATTTGAGTCCAGCCTGGGCTATATAGAGTAAACCCTGTCAGAGAGGCGGTGGAGGAGGAGGAGGAAGGATGGGAGAGTGGGAGGAAGGGAGGGAGGGAGAGTGAGAAGAGGGAGAGAGGGAGGGAGAGAAGGAGGGATGGAGAGTGGGAGGGAGCAGGGAAGCAGATGAAACAGAAACTGTCGGGAAGACAAGACAAAGTAGGAGAACAAAACTAATGACCGCAGACATAATAGAAGAAAACTTTCTAACTCTTGGAACTGAAGTCCTGGGAAGAGTAATGCAGAAAACAACACTTAGAGAACAGTGTGGCACAGTGCTTCCATTTCATGAAAAAGATCTGTGAACAATTTGAAAACGAAGATAAACAGATTATCTTTAAAACAGCTAAAATTAAGCCTAAGTCATATGTCCTCCACTGAAGGACTGTGGGATAAAAGACCCTGGCACATCAGCCCTGAAGCCTTCTAGCCCTCTATGACGGTGGCCACTAAAACCCCGGGGATCCTGGAGCTAGAGAGAAATGAGAGAATAAAGCAACAGCAACCGCTAGGAGGAAGCTTGCAGCTGACACAAATTTAGATAAAATTACAATGACAGCAAAATAGAGTGCACTACCAAAGAGCAGGGGATTTATATCTGAGGCAGGCTGGTTTGTAATTCTGTGGAAATTAATGCACCTAGAAAAGGAAGGGTGGGGACAGAAAGGAGGGGCGTTGGCTCCCTGTTTCTTGCAAAATGGAGCCCAAAATAGCTGCTTCGGTTTTGATTATTAACTAAATAAAGCTTTAAGATTATTTTAAAAACAAGAGTAGAGTCATGAACAGAGGTGGGGTGTGGGGGGTAGCGGGAAAGACAGGAGCTGCGAGTCTGCAAGGTGAAGGGAAGGGGAGGGGAGAGGGAGAGACAGCACACCACTGGGCCAGTCTCAATCCAAATTCAACCCTCGACCTCCCACCTGTGAGAGACACCACAAAACAAAGGAACACAGAGCATTTAACAAGGAAAAGATGAGAAACCGAGACGGCTGGTCGGGGAATTCATGCCACAGAACTGATTGACAGCCAAAAAGCCTGGAACATTGAGGGTCCTTCTGTATGCTCCAGATAAAGGTAGCAACTAACATTTGTGAGTTAATTAAGTAAGAAAAACACACAAGCAAAGGAAGAAGGGGAGGAGAGAGAGAGAGAGAGTAATTATTACAAACACAGCTCCTGTCTTTCCCCTTCCAATTCAGGATTCTACTCTTATTTTACTCTGAAGGCCGAGATAAATAAACCAGGCGTGTGATAAGAGAAGCAGAGCAGCACAGCGCCAGGCTGCAAAGGAGAGGCCCAGGCGGTGCAGCACAGCCACACAGTCATTTAGATGCAAAGGGAATAAATATTTAAAATGAAATTTTACACAGCCCCTGCTTTCTTAATACGACAAAGCTACAAATAATAAACACGAAAACAAAACACAAAAAGGATCCAGGCACTTAGAAAAGTAGGCGTCTCAGAGCAGGGCAGATATATAATAACACATTTGTAATAAAATAAACATAAGGATGTCCCTCAGGGAAGCATAAGAAAGGGAGCCAAGGCTGTAACCAGGCCCCATCCATATCTCCAGCAGCTAATGTACTTTTTAAAAGTAACGTTAAAAAGTGGGAGCACAAGGAACACTTCTGGTTTAAAAGGAGTCTGGCAAGAGACCATGACACAGACGCCACCAGCTTCCTGCAGGACCTCTCGTCCTCAGGAATACAAATGACATGAAAAGAAACATCGAGATCAAGCAAACAGTTCCTCCATGACTACGAACCACAGACAAGGGCAGAGAGCAAACTCCCCTTGACGGGGATGCTGAACAACCTTAGAAGTCCACAATCAAAAGTTTTAAATCGGGATGCAAGGTTGGGGGATGGAGAGGTGGGAGTGAGAGGGGGTGAGATTGAGCAGGTCTGGTCTAGAGAGCCAGGGCTACACACACACACACACACACACACACACACAAAGCCTGTCTCAAAAAAACCAACCAACCAACCAACAACAAAAAGTTTTAAAAAGGGCAGGAGAGAGGGTTCAGTGGGTAAAAGCACTTGCTGCTCTTGCAGAGGACCAGAGTTCGGTTCCCAGGCCCCACATCCAGCAGCTCACCACTATCTATCACTCCAACTCCAAGGGATCCATTGCCCTCTACTGGCTTCCACGGGACCTGCACTCATGTGCTCATACCCACACTCAGACACATACGTACACATAAATATGATAAATCTTTTTAAAATACACATGGCAAAGACTTGGGAGACTCCAGACTCCAGGCCCCTGCAAGTCTCTGACAAGGGCCTGGATTCCTTCCAGTGACAGATCCCTTCATGGGGCAGTAATGTACATGACTCCCTTGAAAGTTTCAACATGCAGGAGGGACAGCTGGAGGCCAGCTCGGACTGGAAGACAGAGGGAACACTTCCACTGTGCTTACTAGGCCAGCTCTTGGATTAGAAGAGTCAGATCCAAGGAAAGCTAACTGATGCAGGAAGAGATGGGCCCAGAATGAGGCTTCACTCTTAGGAAAGTGCAGGCCTCTCAGGAAGCCAGCGCATGGTGGAGGCTGAGGCACAAGACCTTGTATCAATCAGCTCTGCTGTATAACAAGTACATGCAGCTCCTCACAACAGCACCAGCCAAGGACTAGGCTTGCCTGGAGGCCAGCTAATGCCAGCAGGTGAGGCTGGGTCCACTGTCTTTTCGTGGACAGTGAGCAGATGAGACATGCTTCTCACAGGGTTTCTTAAGGTTTCTATTGCTGCCACGAAAAACCATGATCAAAAAGCAAGTTGGGGAAGAAAAGGTTTATTTGGAATACACTTTCACATTGCTGTTCAACACTGAAGGAAGTCAGGACAGGAACTCAAATAGGGCAGATCCTGGAGGCAGGAGCTGATGCAGAGGTCACGGAGAGGTACTGCTTACTGACTCAATTCACATGGCTTGCTCAGCCTGCTTTCTTATAGAACCCAGGACTACCCACAATGGGCTGGGCCCTCCCCCGATCAATCAGTAATTAAGAAAATTATCTAGAGCTGGATCTCATGTTGGCATTTTTTCAACTGAGGCTCCTTCCTCTCTGATGACTCTAGCTTATGTCAAATTGACACACAAAACCAGCCAGTATCCAAGGTCAACAGAGGGGAGCCTTCTGCCAAGGCCCTGGACACACAACACCTATTTGCTCCTTGCCCCATGTTCTTCAACATTGAACCTGTTCTGGGTCTAAAGTGTGCTCTCTCCCCGCAGGAACACAAAGGGTCCCCTGGCAAAGGACAGAGATGCAGAAAAAATAATAATCTTCCTATATGTCACCTGCCACAGCAGCCTGGGTAAAATTGGCTTTGATTCTAGGGGCAAGCAAGGATCCATTAGCTGGTGCCGTGGCAGAAGAGAAAGCTGAAGAGCAGGGACAACTGCATCACCCTGGAAGGAGATGACAGAAGCCTGAGTCGGGTGATGAGCTGAGTGAAGGAGTAAGGAGAGGTGCTTAAAAGGCAGGGCCTCTGTTTTCAAGAGTTGCTGGAGGCCAACTGGTGCAGGGCACTTACAGGAGCAGCAGGAGGTGAGCAGCCCTGTTCTCTGGTGCTGGCCTGAGGCACCTGATTCTACAGTGGAGCCTGCAGTATGTGCAAAAAGGAGACAGAAGTAGTGGTGCCTCCCCAGGACACCATCCCAGAGCATGCTGGGTCTCAAAGGAACCCCATCTCTGACTACCTCCTCAGAGAAATATCCCAAAAATCAGCAGTGAGTTTCCACAGCAACTTGAAAGCCAGCTACCCGCCACCCAGCAGCCTGGCTTCCAGATCCTAGGTAGTCAGGGGAAGGCATACACAGATCCCTGTTACTAGGGAACATATGGCTTGCGTGACTTGCTATGCTCTGATAACAACTGGGTCTCCACAGCTATTTAGTCTCATAGAGAAGCCGAGTGCCAGAGTCTCATGCTTCCATAGCCAAGGGCAAAAGCACTGTCCTCTCTGTCCTGGTCACATGTATGCACCCAAGGTCCTGTCCTCTGTCCATGTTCCCAACCCACAGAAGCACTGCATGCAAGACACACACACAACTTTAAAATAACTCAAATAGTTTTTATGGTTATTTGTGGGAGATAACCCCAAGTCTTGAAAGATCTATGGGACCCTCGGGTTCCCCACATGTAAAATATGACACGGGAGCCTAACGTCCCCCAGAGCATCCGTGTCCATGAAAGAGGGTCTCTTTCTCCAGTTCACATAGACCCAATGTTTCCATAGTTACAAGGGCCTTTTTTGACCAGGAAATCTTGCCAGGCCTCTGCCTTAGTTTGCTTTCTATTGCTGTGACAAAGCACTGACCAAGGTGGGGGAGGAAAGGGTTTATTTGTCTTACACTTCCCTGTTGCAATCTATCACTGAAGGAAGTCAGAGCAGGAGCTCAAAAGGACCCTGGAGGCAGGAGCTGAAGCAGAGGCCATAGAGGAGTGCTGCTCACTGGCTTGCTCTCCACACCTTACACAACCTGCTTTCTTATACAGCACAGGGCCACCTCCCCAGAGCTGATGCTATTCACAGTGGTTTGGGCTTTCTCTCATCAATCATTAATCAAGAAAATGTCCCATTGATGTGCCCCCAGACCAATCTAAGAGAGGCTATTCCTCAACTGAGGTTTCTTCTTCTCAGGTGACATGTTCCTGTCACATTGACAAACTATCCAGCACACCCCTAACGATCTCTGAGGACCTCTCTCTACCTCAGCCTTTATCTCTCCAATCTGCACTCTGACCTGCCTGCCTCTTCAGGCCCTGGGTCTGGTACCTGAACCATACCCATGGGAAATGCCTCAACAGAAAAAGAAGATTTGATGCCCCCCCCATTCTCTTCCTGGCCCTCACACTCTGCAGACTTTCCAACCTTGGCCATGCCCCTCCCCTGTCACGCCCAACCCTTGGTCCAGTCACACAGTGCAAAGAGGGCTGTGCAGAACAGCTCTAGACTTGGCTCTGGTTTGGAAAGATCATCAAGAGACCTGCCACACTCACCTAAGTGCCAGCACAGCTCAGCAAGCTCAATATGGATGCCTTCCAGACTCACATAGGGTCATTCCTGGTAGTGGAATTCATAAAATAGGGATTGGCAGTCGGATAGGGATCGGTGTAGGGAGGATGAAATATGTAAATGGTGGGGAATGGACAGATGGGTAGATGTATGGTGATGGGGGTAGATGGTGAGTGGATAGGAGTAGACAGATTGAATGAATAGTGAATGGGAGGGTAGATGGACAGGAGAGGGTGGGAGGCTGAATAGACCATGCATAAGTGATAAATGGCTCATGTGTAAAGACACACTTGGCAATGCGCCAATCAAACACCCAGACGGAAGCTGAGATCCATCTGCCCATGTTATCTGTTTGGTCAATGAGCAGGGCCAAGTCCAGGCAGCTCTGAAGGGCTGGCTGGCTGTCAGAACCCCTCCTGAGGGAGAGTTGAGGACTAAAGGGATACAGATGAATGACTGAATTTCACTTGATCATGTGTTTCTGTGTTTCCACATGGGCATGTGTGAATGTGTAGTGTGTGCCGGTGTGTCTTCATGTGCACATGAGCATATCTGTGTGTGTTGCCTATGTGTGTGCCTATATCTGCCAGGGTGTGTGTGTGTGTGTGTGTGTGTGTGTATGTGTGTGTGTGTGTGTGTGTACCTGTGCCTGGATGTCTCTGTGGGAGTTTGTGCATCTTGGTGAATCTCTGTGTCTGCATATGTCTGTCTGTCTGTCTGTGTCTATTTGTGTTGGTGTGATCTTCACACCCTGTAGCTGTGATAGCTGCTGTGTTTCTTGCTGGCTCCTGCCAGTGCTCAGTGATAATAAATGTTTGACAATTGGCTCTCAGAGCAAGGGCTGAGGATCCCTGTGCCTTCTGTTTGCTGATTTCCACGAGGCAATCACCCCCACCCTCCACTGGCCTGCAGTCACTCCACTCAAAAGGCAGTGTTGGTGGTCAGAGGAGGTCCTGCCTGGCTCCAGGGTGCTTTGGCCTTGGCTTCCTGTTTGACAAGCCTCAGTCACCCCAGACTTGCTCACCCCATTCTCCATTGGCTCCCTGCCCAAGCAGATCTTCCTGTAGCCTCCAGCCTGTCCTAACTGTGCAGTCAAACCCAGTCCAGACAGTTCTTTCCAGCCTGTCTGCTGTAATAGGCTGCAGAACCCTGGGTAAGTGCCCACGGCAGAGCGCAGCTCTGCAGATGGATCAGTGGCTCCCAGAGGCCTGCACATGCTGGCTATAGTCCTGGAGGAGGGTGTCAACCTGGTCATTTCCACACTGTCTCCAGAAGCCCTTCCTTCTGCCCCACCTCTTATTAGACAGCAGCATTTCCTGTGAAGCACATGCAGGAAGCAGGATCCTGAGTTGGTGCCTCCATTCATTCATCTAAAAACCGAAATCTTTTTCTCCTCCTGGATCCTAAGGGCTGTGCTAGATGCAGAGATGCAGAAACAGCTAAACAGCCACACACGGCATACAGAAAGACAGTCTTGGCTCAGACCAGCCCACCCATATGGGAGCGGGGACATTGGGCCCTCTGCCCCTTGACCATACAGATCAGGAGCATGCCCACTCTCAGTAGGGAGGCAGGAGGACCAGGTACAAATGGAGGAGGGCCCTCTCACTCCTCCCCATTCGGACTAGCTTCTTACCATCTGCCTCAGTCTGCTGCCTTAGCCTACCTAGGTGAACTATGTCCTGTCTTCCCTCTCCACCACCTTCAATAGCCACCTTTTCCACTGGGGGTGGCCTTATGTGTCTTCCCATAGCCCTCCATAGCACCCCAGGCCCAGAACTTAAGTTTCTCTCCTGGGCACAGGCTGACTTTGCCCTCCCTGCCCAGGCTCTGGAAACTCTGGCTCTTCCATTCTCTGGTCTCCTTATTCCTTATCCACTCACTCAATCACTCTCACTTGTTCCTTCACTCATTCCCTCACTCACTCATTCACTCACTCACTCATTCCTTCACTCACTCATTCACTCACTCACTTGCTCATTCATTCACTCATTCATTCCTTTACTCATTCACTCATTTCTTGACTCACTCATTCACTCACTCACTTGCTCATTCATTCACTCATTCATTCCTTTACTCATTCACTCATTTCTTAACTCATTCATTCACTCACTCACTCATTCCTTCACTCACTCACTCATTTACTCACTCCTTTACTCTCTCACTCATTCCTTCACTCACTCATTCACTCACTCATTCGCTCACTCATTCATTCCTTCACTCACTCATTCATTCACTCCTTTACTCTCTCATTCACTCCTTCACTCACTCATTCACTCATTTCACCGCTCCCTCATTCTCTCACTTATTCAGCCCCTGCCTCATTCTCTCAATCCATTACTTACTTGCTGTGCCTCATGATCCTAGTCCCTTTCTCTATCCTTCATTAGACTGGACCCTGGAGGCACAGAAAACATGGGACCATGGAAGATGTGAGTCATGTGCTTTGAACGCATTTCTGTTCGGGCGGGGGGGTGCCTGGGCCCCTGAGCACAGAGAACTCCTGTCTCATTACCTCCTGTTAAGGAAGGTAATGAGTGCCTGTGTCACTCAGATACACACACCCCAGTAGGGGATCTGGACTCAGGAGGTGGGCATGGGGACAATTAGTATTTTATCTACATTCTGGCTGAGTTGGGCTGAGCTTCTGGTGTCCCCAGGAACACTGAAGCTGACCCTTGGTGAGTAGAGGTGAAGAGCAAGCGTAGCCTGCCTCCCCCAACGCAGGGGCCCCATAGAGCCCCACAGAGTGTGACAGAACATTGTCAGCTGGGGTCATGCTGCCAGCAGGGTGACTGTGGACATTCAGTAGTATGCCTTACAGGAGTTCCTGGTGCAAGTCCTCTGGTTGCCTTCTGCAGGACAAGACAAGAGGAGTTTTCTGGGACCCAAGGCCTAAGGCAGGGCAGGGGCCAGGGACCAGGCCTAGGAGCCTCTGGGAAGCTGGGAAGACCTATATCTTGAGGTCATGGCTAAGGAGAGGTAGACAGAGATGGGCCTAGTACCTCCATTGCTCTCCCAGAAGAGCCTTGGATCCTGGCATATGCAACCACCCTAGCAGGCCACCATAACGAAACAGTTGGCTCTGGGCCCTATTCTTCATTGTCCTTGGTGAGTAGTTGCATGTCCCTTATCCCTAGAGGGCTGGACCATGAGGGGTCTGGAGGCCACATCGTACGAGACTATAGGACACTCTGAGCTACATTCTCAATGAATGAATCCTGAAGACTTAGCTGTGAGTTTAAGGATAGACATGGCAAGTTGCAGTTAGGAGGTCAAGGCACTCAGTCACAACCCCAGACATACCTTGTCACAGAACTCCAGCTGCCACCCTGAACAGCACTCTGCAGGGAAGGCTCCTCTGGCTACAGCTTCTGTCTAGAACCCTCCTGGTGAGATAAACTTACCTGTGGCCCACTTGGCCACCTTTGCTTTGCTGTTGAGTGGAGGCCAGGTCACCTGGCCCCTTCCCACATCCAATTGTCCTGACTGTGAGGCTGGCTCAGTCCCTGCCTGAGGATCTGGCCTAAGCAGACCCTGTCTTCAGGCATCTACCAAGGGTCTGCCAGGCCCTGCTGGACCCACCTGTTCCTGTCTGACTAGTCACTTGGATTCAGTGGTTAGCAAATATCTGGTGCAAAGGGACAGACAGGCTAGCTGGATGCTATCACCATATGTGGCTGTGGTGGGGTCAGGCTAGGGACACGGAGGAGGATGCATTGAGGGCAGGTGGTCTCAGAGTCTCTAGTATCCCTTAGACACTGGAAGGAGAAATGGAAGGTTTGAAACTAAAGATGGAGTGGTATCCACTGCACACAGGAGAGGCATGCTCTTTGGACTGTGCCGGGAGGAGAATCTTCTCTGAGTTAGCTATGTCTGAACTTTCTTTGCAGTTTTCATTGTCTGGTGTCAGCAGGTTGGGGACAACAATGATGCACCCCAGTGTCTTCTGCTAACCCCAGAAATGGATTGGGCCAGGATGGTCTGGGTGAGTGAAAGATGAGCAAGTGAGTGAGTAAGCGAATGAATGAATGAATGAATGAATGAGAGAGCTAATAAGTGAGTGAATGAATGACTGAATGAGTACATGAGCAAGTGAGTGAATCAGTAAGTGAATGAATGAATGAGCGAATGAGAGAGTGAATAAGCGAATGGATGAATGAATGAGTACAAGAGCAAGAGAGTGAGTGAGTGAGTGAATGTGTGAGTGAGCCAACCAGTTCACAGGAGATAACAGATCATCTGCTCAGAGATGCAGAACCAGCTCTGGGTGACCCACCAGGCTCCAGGGAGGCAGCTGTCCGTGTTCCACCTATGCAGCCTTTATCACTGGCCTGGTGCCAGCTGAGGCTTTGGCCTTGGGTCCCTCTTGCTGCTGTTATTTTGTACAGGAGATCATTAATGGACTGGGGGTGCAGGAGACCACAGCTCCCAGAGGACACAGCAGGATCTGACCTAGGGGCTTTAGTCTTAGAAATACCACTTGATCTTCTGCACAGGTCCCTGCACATGCCCTGGCTCCTTCTCCCACGGCTTACTCCCTCTTCCTGGAGGGACTTCAGCCCTCAGCACAGGGGGGCACCTCTCTTAGGAAACCTCCCCTGACCTCCTGTCCACACAGGGCTGCTTGTGCAGCCGTGTCTCGAACCCAACCCAGAAAAGGCCCTTCCAATGACAGTTTCTGGCTTGTTGGACACAGTGTACACCCAGCATGCCTCTGCTTCCTGGCCACCCCCTGTTTACAACAGGCTGGCACCCTGCTGGTGGCCCTGCCGGATTTGTCCTGGTCTGAATAGCGCCCATCTTTGGGAGGCTGTAAGTTTCCAAGCCTAGCTTTCAGCCAAAAACCTTTCATTAGCTCTGTTTGTTTGGGCTGGTTTTGCCCTTTTAAAGTGAAAATAGTTTATTTTTAACATATGGATGCTTTTGCTTTCTTTTTAAGATGGTGTAAAAATAAAAAAAAAAAAAAATTGCTCTGGCCTGCTTCTTTTCTTGGCCAGCTTGTCTGAGCAGCCCTCTTCATGAGACACCCTGGGCTCTTTCAGCCCCACCCCCACCCACAGCACCCGCTGCTCCACCAGCTTCTCAGAGAAGAACTGCAGAGATGCAGAAAATGAGACTAACCTCTGGAAACAAACCAAAGGGGCCTAGCAGATGACCCAGAGACAGAGGCCTACGAGCAAAACTAAGTGCAGGTGCTGTTGAGTGGCTACCACAGCACAAAGCCTAAGGGAACAGCCCTGCCTCTGCCCTCGGAAGCACAGGGCAGAGGGCAGGGGACAGCAAAGAAGGGAACAGAGAAAGGAAACAGAAGAGACAAGAGGACAGCTTCTGAGCTGAGCCCTGAATGTTTGGTGGTGTGCGTGGACCAGCCAGGCTCAGGATGGGGTCACAGGCACAGCCCAGAGTGAGAACAGTGTTCCGATGATGCCAAACATAGTGGAGCATGCTTGTAGTACCAACCTTTAGGAGGCAGAGGTTGGAGTTTGAGGCCAGCTGGGATACATACATACACACATACATACATACATACATACATACATACATACATACATAGCAACAAAACAAAGGGACACTGATGGGGTTGGAGGACAAAAGACAGAAACAGTCAGAGACGGGATCATGACCATGCACACATGTGCCCCTCAGAGCCAACACGATTCACCTGATTTCTAAGGTGGCACTCACCTGGGAGCACAGAGAACAGGTGCTACTGGGACAATCAGCCATGTGTGACTGAAGCACAGACACAGAGGCCCCTGCTACTGCCCTCCCCAGATGTGTGGCTTCAGCAGAAAGAACACACACCAATGACAGCCATGGCCATGTTATTAGTGACAGCACAATGAATATGCCTTCGCTGTCCTTCAGCAGGTGACCAAGATCCAGCCACACAGTGAGGCTGTGGGCATTCGTGACAGAGGGAACATCAGCTCTCCGTGTGTCCTTGTGCTATGTTCCCTGGGATACAGAGAACAGCACAAGGCACAGAATGAGATGTGCAGAATGCCACCAGCTGAGAAGGGGAACACACCTCGACTCCTGCTATGACTGACAGAGGTGGCTCCTCTCAAACACAGTTATAAAACGAGACAGTAAGTTACAGGTGCTGGAGACTATGCTCATGTTCTACCCAGAACATTTCCTGAAACATCAGAAAGGAAGGTAGCCCCGCAGAGGCATGGTGGCACTAGTAAATAGAACAGGGAGAAGAAACACGGCGGGAATCCATGTGCAGAAGCCCTGAAATGAGAAGATGAATCGGTTGAAGATTCTGATATGTTCACAGAGACCCCCAAAGTCCTCTACACAAGCAGCCTGAGCAAGGGGACACGGAGGGGTCTCACCATGTATTTTGGGAGCAAGGGGCAGTCTGGAGGCTACACAGTGCTGAGAGACACTTGCACCCTGGCCATTTAGCCCCTTGGCACTCAGCAGAAAGGCCAGACATGAGGAAAAGGTCACTGGGCCCCAAAGCAGAAACAACAGCAGTCCATCCACTTAAGAAGCTGCAAAACAAACTTCCAAAGGGCCATGCTGACAGGAGGACCTGTCAAAGAGCCACCACCAGGACTTGCTGCAGCCAAGCCAGGATTACAAGCATCACCCAGCAGCCCGGCCACAGGAAAGACCAACTGTGAAGGCCCAGAAACTGTGAGCATGCCAGGGAGGAGAGCTGCCCAAGAGGGGCACTCAGAGATGTGGGAAGCAGCTACTCTATGCAGAACACTTTTTCAAAGAATTCAGAAAACCAGATGGTCACAGTGAGCAAGCAGATGGAGGCTGTCAGCGGGACTTGCAATGCCCCAAAGAACAGAACAGGAATTCTAACCTGCAAAGTTCAGTATCTGGAATGGAAATACCACTGGGTGGGCTGCAAGCAACAGACAGTACGGCTGGGGCACAGCAGCAGCAGCAGCAGCAGCGGGCCTGCCTAGAGTGCACGAAGCCACAAAGCCATGGGCTGGATCCACAATGATGGAAAAGAAAAGAGAAAATCGGTTAGTGAACCGAGAGGCAGAGCCAAGCACATAATCCCATCTTAGAGATTCAGAGAAAGTCAAGCGTCCTGAGGGACTGACCTTGGCAGCACATGGCTGTCCCAGACTGAGCCTATTAGCATCCTCTCATGGAAAATGAAGGAGGGCTTAGCAGGTCCACTTGAGACTGTGCATGAGGTCTTGCTCTTCCTAGAGAAACATACAAGCAGTTAGAAATTGCTGGCGGGGAGACCTTCCTTCAGTAGCTGAGCCTCCTGTAACTCATTGCCCATGTCCCGAAAGTAACTCCTCACCCAAATTCCTATAATTAATTCCAATTAACTTTGTTGGTTTGTTATGCTAGACCAGGGCGGGATGCTTTCTCTGTTCTGTTACTGATTCTCTATCTGGGATGAAGAGACGGTCATTCACGCCTCCCCAGGAAAACCCATGTAAGTCTCAGCACACAAACGGTGACAAGGTGGCCCTAGGGACCTTGGGAAGAGCCTCTGCATGGTCCCTACAAGGGGTGCGAAAATGTGTAACAGAAGCTAACCCTTAGGAGGCTGGAGCACTGGAGAGTCAATCCCCACTTGTCCCTCCATGCGGGGTGGAATGGCATGTCTCCTAGCTGCGGTAGCAGCAGTAGACCCCTGCAGAGTGTCTGTGGGGAGAGCCCCAGGGTGGCCATCTTCCTCTTTGTCATGTGGGATGGCACAGCTCCTTGGTGAACAGGGTTCACCATGTGAGCATGGAGGAACTCCAAACTTGTTGATGGAACAGAGAATATCACGTATGAAGGTTATTAGGTCAGCCATGGAGTCGGCTATGTCGTTTGCTCTGAGTGAGAAGATGCAGCTGAGCTCAGCTGACTGCCAGGTAAAAACATGCCCAAGAAAAGGAGGGATTGTGACAAGAGGAGGGATGCAGGTGCCATCCTCCATGCCAGCCTCTGACCTGACAAGAAGGTGGACAGAAGGAGGGTGAGATAGGGGACACCTGCCGGGGGCAGCACGAGGAAGTCAAGGGAACCTGCAGAACTCACTTCTCTCCAGTGGGTCCTGGGCTCAGATGCAGGTTGTCAGGCCAGCAGCAAGTTTAGAGCTGCAATGAGTCCTGCTGGTGGCTGTTTGTCCTCCTGTCAGCATGACCATTTGGAAGTTTGTTTTGCAGCTTCTTGAGTGGATGGACTGCTGTTGTTTCTGCTCTGGAACCCAGTGGCTTTTCCTCATGTCTGGCCTTTCTGCTGAGTGCCAAGGGGCTAAATGGCCAGGGTACAAGGGTCTCTCAGCACTGTGCAGCCTCCAGACTGCCCCCTGCTCCCAGCATACATGGTGAGACCCCCTCCATGTCCCCTTGCTCAGGCAGCTTTTGTAGAGGACTTTGGGTATTTCTTCTCGTTTCAGGGCTTCTGCACATGGATTCCCGCCGTGTTTCTTCTCCCCTGTTCTATTTACTAGTGCCACCATGCCTCTGTGGTGTCCCAGAAGGAGAAGAAATAGAGAAAGGAGCAGAAGAACTATCCTAAGGAGTCATGACTAATGCTGCCAAGCTGGTGACAGACACCAGATCACAGAGCCAAGAAACCCAGAGAGCCCCAACAAGAATAAAATACCAAGAAAATGATGGCATGCCTGCACAGACAGAAACCTTCGAGGCAGATGGTAGGAAAGACCATGCTATCTACAGAGAAGCCAATACAAGACTTTGCAGATTTCTCGTCACCAAATGTGCAAGCAAACACAAAAGATAAACCAGATTTCTCCAACAAAAGCTGGGAATGGTCTTTACCTGAAGACCCAGTCCATGGGAAATGCTTCCGTCCTCCAGACAGAGGGGGTGTTGAGTGGAACACTAGGAACTGAAAGTACTGGAAACAGAATCATGGCATAAAACCGATCTAGATTTATTTCAATTCAGGCCATATGTTTACAGCAGAGGTCAGACTGCATGCACGACGGACAAGGACAACAGGAAGAAAGTCTCATTGCTGCCTGGGGAGAGACATGATACCCTTTGACTGTCTGCATGAAACCCGCATAAGACGGGCCCTTCACCAGCCTGTCAGGCCCTTCACCGGCCTGTCAGGCCCAGCTCCTCTATAAGAGTCTATAGGCAATTAATAGTTGTTGGGGGAAGGAGAGACATTTTATACAGCGGAGTAGCTACTGGCAAAGTGCCATGCTCCTGTAAAGTCGTAAAGTAACTAATTAAACTCATTGGGGAAAAAACAGACATGAAAGTAGAAGGCGGCCTACTCAGGAAGAAGGGATGAGAGAGGCGGGCATCAAAATACATCGCATAGATGCATGAGAATATCATATGAAGGCCATTGTTGTGAATAATTAATATATGCTAATAAAAACATTGTAAGTAAGCATCATGGAAGAAAAGGGGCTAATTTTAATTTGGAGCGTTCAATCTGAAGGAATGGGGCTATTCTTAGCTAAAAGACACTAGAAAGGTACAGAGGTGGCTAGTGTGTAACTCTTGACCACACGGGGACAGGAAGAACTTGGGCACTTGTAATCTGGAAGGATATTGTATGAGCTCAAAGAACTCAGCGTTAACCTGCTTGGGTGTGGAAATGGGTCTGGGTTCTGTGGGGCACGACTTGCTTTTGACAGAGGTGAACTGAAGGGTTAGGTTCGTGCTCCTTAAGACTCCGGGGAAGGCACGGATGCTTCCTTTCACTAGCGGAACCCAGGGAGGGGGGAAGATGGGCGCTGCTGTGTTATTCTTCCACGGTGTTCTATCAGCATGACAATTTTCATAATTAAGAAAAATCCTGATTTTCCATAGATCAGATTTCCAGGAGGCTCAGCCATCTGGCACATAGGCATATGCCCAAAAGCAAGCAAGAGGACTGCTGAGCAGCCAGCCATGCCGCCACAGCGCCCGCCCGGCAGGCTGCGAGCCCATGATGGTACTTACTGATGGAACCTAGCATCCGCTCCTCTTCCATCTGCTCTGACTTCCATGAAGAGATCTGTGTGGCTTGGGAGAGGCTGACTCCACCCCACCTGGAACATTCTGTGCCCCTGACCAGAGACTCAAGGACACTGTGTACTCTGAGCCAGCCCAGTCACTTTAGTCTGAGCATGAATGAAGCCCCAGTCACCTCAGCAGTTGCTGGCAAACAGCCAGGGAACACAAGGGCCTGATAAAACCAACCCTCACACAAAAAAAGTGGAGCCCAAGGGCACAGGGTTAATCCTTGGGCACCTTGGGAGCTCTGAGCATGCTTCACCTAAAACCAGCATCAAGTTGCTTATTAATCTGTGGCAGAAGTTGACAGAGTCACAAAATGATGACATGAGGCCCTCTGAATCTGTAGGATGTGCCTGTCAACCCTCACTGCCAGGCACAGAGCAGGAGACTGTGTCACATGTGTCACATATAGACATACAGACATACACACACAAACACACACACAGACACACACACAGCTACTCTGAAATAACTTCCTGAGATTCAGGAGTGTGGATCCTGCAAATCAAGAGTTGAAAGGGCAGCTGCAGGCAGGCACGCCACCGCCACCTGCCAGCATCCAACAGCAAGCCTTGACGGCACGCGGGCAGATGGACTCCTGGCGAGGGAGGAAGCCCAGATGCCTGGCCACATGCAGAACTGGGGAAATGCAAATTAAAGCCACAACAAGACCCTCTTTACGCCCACTGGCTGGCAGAACCCCCAAACTAGGATAATATCAAGTGCTGGCAAAGACATCCAACCCAAGAATGCTTCCAGGCTGCTGCGGTAGGGAGGGGTGTATGGAATACGCTAAGACAACAGCAATGCACGTGTAAGGGCATGTGCATCCATGAGGTATGGATCTGTACACGTGTTTATACACGCTTGTGTAAATCTATGTGTTGTATGTATGTGTACATCTGTAAACATGCTGATTATGTGTGATAATGTTGTATATATAGATGTCTGCACTTGTGTTTATTAACATGGGTATGTAAGGAGACATAGGCATGTATGTAAGTATCACGAGCATGGGTAAAGAAGTAGACAGAGGTATGTGTATGTGCAAGTGTAGTCATAGGTATGCATATATGTGTATATACGGACCTGTGGCAAAGCTCCAGCAATGTACACACACACAGAGATGTGAGCGTAGGTATACACATACACACACACACAAGTGCACTAATAGATCATTTTTAAAGCTGTCTTAAGATGAGTTCAGTGGGTAAAGGTGCTTGCAGTGCTAGCCTATCTGAATTCCAGCCCCAGAACCCATGCAAAAGTGGAGGACGAGCCGGGCAGGATAGCACGTGCCTTTAATCCCAGCACTCAGTAGACAGGTGGAATGACCACTGTACTGTGTGTTTCCAGGCCAGTCTGGTATACACAGTGGGAGACCCTGTCCCAAAACAAACAAACAACAACTACTAAACAAAGCAATGGTAAGACAATCCAGCTCCACAAAATTGTCCTTTAACCTACATGCATGTACTATGGCATGCCCCCACCACACACATCGCACACAGGTGCTGGCAAGCCTGTACACACATGCATGACACTACACAATACATACATAATAAAATAAAATAAAGTGTTGTTTTTTTTTTTTTTGTTTTTTTTTTTTTTTTGTTTTTCGAGACATGAAAAAAAAAGTTGTTGTGTTTAATGCAAGAGCCGTGTTTTGAGGGGTGTGGTCCTCTGCAACTGTCAGGGACATGTGCACTGGTGGGCAGACTCCGCCCAGGTGGTATGTTTGGGACAGTTTTCTCAACTGTGACTAAAGCTTCAAAGCCAGTGAGTTTAGAAACCACGACATCTGCAGAAATCACTTGTTCCTGACCTTGGACAAGCCTAACTCCTAAAATCATCACCAGACTCAAAGATAAGAGAAGGGGTCACGCATGCATGATGCAGTTACCTGGGGAGTGCAGGTGCACCAGGAATAACACCTGAGAGGTCAGATGTCCCAGGGAATGTCAGCTAAGAGTGCAGGCACATCAGGGATTGTCAGCAGAAGAGTGGGCACACCCTTCAGGTGTGCCCTGAAGACTGGGTACACCAGGGACTCTCACCCAGAAGAGTGGCTGCACTGGGAAGTCCACACACCTGGGCCCTTTTTACATTGTTCAGTCTGCCAGCATTCAGGCACCACAAAGGCTCTCGGCTCTGAGCCCACGGTCCCCTCACTCCACCCCTAGTCTGGCCAAGAAGTATTGAGGTACAAGCACTGCTTCCTGCCATTCCCTGGAAAAGAGCACAAAGCGGTTAATGGACACAATACAGGGACATGTGCTTCATAACGAGGAAATTCAAGTGGAAAACAAGCAGATGCAGGCACGGAAGTTCAGTTCTTGAGAATAGCAAGTCAGAGCCACAGCCACAAGATGGTCCAAACTGTCAAAGCCTGGGGCTGGAGCTCAGAGGCAGAACACAGGCTGAACATGTGTGACAATGTGCATTTGACCCTGACACACAAAAGAAGTCTTAAAAAGAAGATGTAAACATCATAGTAGTTTATGATAACCGCAGTGCCAAGCTTCACACCGAGCAGTCAACACCGTAGGAGTGAAACCTTTTCATTTTTCAAGATTAATTTTATTATTCTTTTGAGTGTGTGTGTGTGTGTGTGTGTGTGTGTGTGTTTGCACACATAAGTGCAGGTGCCTACAGAGGCTGGAGGTGTCAGATCCCCTGGAGCTTCAGGTTCAGGCAGTGACACCTGACATGAGTATTGGGAAGTAAGCCCAGGTCCTCTTTACCACTGAGTAACCTCTCAAGCCAGAGAAGTGAAACCTTTCAGATTTTGTTCCAAATATAATTTGTACCAAATATAGGCGGATTCACACCTATTCACCAAAAACAACTAAGAATGAAAGAAGCATCTTGTTGGTTCTCTAAGGCTGCAAAATTCTGGTGTCACTAGCTAGGGGTGTGGTAGCATCCCTACCCACCACACATATGTTGGCATGGTCCATCTTAGGTTGCATTCCAGGCCTCAGACCATAGAACTGGGTCTGGTGCCTCCCTTCCCATGTGGAACATCGACCTGCTCCTTTCACGTCCACTGCAAGCCTTTCCCAGAAGTCCAACTGGCCTTCATAATTAAGCAAAGTTCTCCATGACTGTAATGATCTTCTTGGCAACCCCGATGTTAGAGGTGTAAGATGGTATCATTGATGCGGCACATCTCAGGGCTGAGTCGGAATCTGTGGATGAAACATCTAAGACCATACTGCTATGTGTGGTGCTCAGGTAGATGAGTGGAGGGGGTGGTGGGAAGTAGAGAGGCAAATGGTATATAGAGAAGGGTGGGTAGATGGACAAAATATTGGCTTTGCGGGAGGGGAGTGGATGGATTGATTGATCATTCAAAAATGGTTGGATAAAGAGGTTGATGGGTGGGTGAGTGGAGAAATGAATAGATAGGTAAGATGGGTGGGCGGTGCATTGGTGGGAAGGTAGATTGGTGGGTGGGTGGGTGGGTGGGTGATGAATGAATGGCTCACAGGTGATTGGGTGGAGAAGTGGGTAGATGGATGGACAGCTTGGTGGCTGGGTGGAGGGTAAAAAAAAATAATAAAAGTTTGTAGTCTAGGAAACTAGCATCCTCAAAGAACTCTTTCAGGGCTGTAGGTACCATGAAGTTTGCCTTCCGACTTTTCTCCCTCTGGACTCAGTTTCTCCATCTGCTGCCCCATGATGCCAAATCATGGACTAACAGTTAACTGGGACAGATTCCATTCTCCAGCCCAGCTTAGGTGTCTGGAGTCACACTCTGAGACACTTGGCTCCTACCGCTTGATGCCAAGGTCACCAGCCTCTGGCCAGCACTGTCCTCTTGGGACAGACTCAGACTGAGAAAGCCTGGGTCCTGCTGCTGGTTGCCATGGGAACCCTTCATCTCTTGTTTTTGTCCCTGACTGATTAAGGAAGGAGACTTGTAAAATGACAGCACGTCACTGGGCCTTGTCTCAAGCCAGCTCTGATTTATCCCTGACATTTCCCAAGAGCCAGCTAACCTTTTGCCACAAATAGACTGATGTAGGTTCCTCAAGGCAGCCTAGCAGGGACTGGGTCCTGTCTCAGAGGAGTTGTGAACCCAAGGGACAGAAAAAAAGGGAGCTACATAAGGATAATAACCAGGCCAGAGAACAGGCTGTCCTGTGGGGCCAGGCCACTGCTCTGCTGGACTATTGATGAGCAGCCCATCTGGACATATGCAAGGTCACGTGACCACCAGTCAGAGGCCAGAATACAGCTCTGCAATATGTCTGTGTCTGTGAACCTAACTTTCCCACAGAACTCTAGAACTCTTTGATTTTCAATTGGAAGTTAAGAATTGGGCATCCGCCATCTTGCAAGGTACAAGATGTCCTTAGCTGGGGTATTCAGGGAGGTCACCGGTGGATGACATGTCAGCTAATTCCTGAGAATGTGGGGAGCCATTCAAGAGATGAGCTAGCAGGATGAGCCACGTAGGAAGAGGGAACAGTGTTTACAAAGGCATGCGTGACATGAGAGGTGCCTGCCTAGGGTCTAATGGTCTGGCTCACATGAGAGTCCAAGGTGTGCTTTAGTAGCTGCCAGCTGAGCCAGGGAGACAGCCAGCTGCTCCTTGCCAGCTTCTTCTTGATCTGCCTTGAGGATCCTCATAAGCCACAGATGTCTGCCCTCATCTGTTTTCCTGACTGAAGGTTTGGAGTCAGAAAGCTGGAGCCTGTCCAACCCCACGTTGAGATCTGATACCTGCTCCATCCTGACACACAACAAATGAGGTCTCCTCCACAAAGGCTCACACATACCACTCCCTGGGCAGTGAAGGAAGGGCTGAGTGAGGAGTGGCCTCTCCTCAGAGCTATGTCCTTCAGCCCAGCTTCTCTCAGCAGTCCATTCTCATGACCACACCTCAGTGAGGGACAGAAGGGTGTCCCTCTCAGGTGTGAGGCGGGTTGAATGTGAATTGTCCTGTTGAGCTAGAGTCATTTGGGAAGGGGGAGCCTTAACTGAGAAGATGCCCATCTCAGATTGGCCTGTGGACAGGACTTTGGTACGTTTTTTGATTGATGATTGATGTGAGGCCCAGCTTGCCATGGGTGGTACCACCCTGGGACAGTGCTCCTGGGTGCTATAAAGAAGCAGGCTAAGCAAGCTATGAGTAGCCAGCTAGTAAGTCACACCCTCCACAGCTCCTGCTTCAGTTCCTGCCTCCAGGATCCTGCTATGACTTCACTCAGTGATACATTGTGACCTGAGAGACATAAGATGAAATAAACCCTTCATTCCCAATTTGCTTCCTTCCAGGGGCTACATCAGGTCCAAAAACCAGGCCCATCAGTAGCACCTGGCGCAGGCTCACTGGGGTGAGGGTAACATGGAAGGCAAAAGTGTCATCTCCATGGCCAGAATGAAGTCACCAGAAGGAAGTGGGTACAGTCACAGCTGTCTCCCAGCCTGAGGACAAAAAGAAATCTGTAGCAGTCCAAAGGTGACAGGGATGCTGGGGATGAATCTGTGGTGACACTAGGGAGGCTGCCCCATGGGACAGGTGCTCCCAATCCTGCAATCTCATCCAGAGATTCCTCCAGAAAATGGCTGTGCCGTGATTTTGCTTAAAGGACCAGAAAACTGGGACATGGTCCCAGCTAGCCCAGTTGCTCACTTGACACCTTCTCTGCTCTCCCGGTCTAAATCAGGCATTTGTCATGGAGATGAAAGAGTGAGTCAGATCTGAACCTCCCTAGACCTTCTTTCAGCATCCAGATAAGAGACTGTAACCCAGAAAGGCCTACCTCACCTCACCATCTGCCAAGTAGATACTCTTCAGATGGTCCTGCTGAGGGAAAGAGAGCCTGAGGTCTCAAACAGAACACCACAGGCCTCTGCCAGAAGAGGGCAGCACTGAGACAGAAGTCGGAACCTACCCGCCGCTGCCAGGATTATGTCTAGCCGCTTGCCTAGGCCAGCTGAGGCTGAAGCCAGGCAGGGACAAGAGAGGAAGTGATGGTGAGTTGGGGAAGGTCCAAATAGTGAGGGATGACCAAGGAAAAAGAAGGAAGGAGTCGTTCCACAGCCTAGCCCTGCAACTCTTGGCTGAATTCTACTAATTTCCTCTCACCGGATGCGGGCTTTAGTCCTAAAGGAGTCTCAGACCACCTATGGGCCTTTGGTTTGGCCTATAAGAAAGCAAGGCTTAAACCAGGTGGTGGTGGCACATGCTTTTAATCCCAGCACTTGGGAGGCAGAGGCAGGCGGATTTCTGAGTTAGAAGCCAGCCTGGTCTACAGAATAAGTTCCAGGACAGTCAGAGCTACACAGAGAAACCCTGTCTCGAAAAACCTTTTAAAAAAAAAAAAAAAGAAAAGAAAGAAAAAAGAAAGCAAGGTTTAGAGTCCCCAGAAACAGTGATGCCAGCCCCTCTTGATATCCTTAGCCAGAGCCATCTCTAGTGCCCACTCAGCTCCCTGCCAGCACTCTCCAAGAGGCCTTCACCTCAGCATCTGGATCTTCAGCTCTCAGGTCAGGCAGCCCACCTGACAAGGCTCTAAAAGTGCCTGTCACCTCTGCCTTCTAGATAGGGAGCGTCCCAGCCCCATCAGGTTCAAGGAAGGCTCAGCAAGGCTGCTGGGTATCTGGAAGTCCAAGTCACCACCACCAGATGGGGCTGAGCACCCCAGGGAAGGACACGTCAGTGGCCCTGCCATGATGATATGGTGGTCCTTAGCCACATATGCTTTCTGCAAGTGGAGGTCTACAAGGTGGGTCCCTAGGAATAGACTGTCTCTGCTCCAAAATGGGCCTGTATTGGTCAGCTTCCATCATCATAAAGAATTACTGCGCTACGAAGGTGGCACAGTGAGTAAAGCACTTGCCACACAACATGAGGACCTGGGTTTGGAACGGAGGCGGGAGGATCATGGAATAGAATAGAAGAACCTGAAATGAACCCCCATACCTATGGTCACTTGATCTTCGAAAAAGGAGCTCAAACTATCCAGTGGAAAAAAGACAGCATTTTCAACAAATGGTGCTGGTCCAACTGGAGGTCAACTTGTAGAAGAATGCAAATTGATCCATACTTATCTCCTTGTACAAAGCTCAATTCCAAGTGGATCAAGGACCTCCACATAAAACCAGCTACACTGAAACTAATAGAAGAGAAAATAGGGAAAAGCCTTGATCATATGGGCACAGGGGAAAAGTTCCTGAACAGAACACCAATGGCGTATGCTCTAAGATCAAGAATTGACAAATGGGATCTCATAAAACTGCAAAGCTTCTGTAAAGCAAAGGATACGGTCAACAGGACAAAGCGGAAACCAACAGACTGGGAAAAGATCTTCACCAACCTTACATCTGATAGAGGGCTAATATCCAAGGTATACAAAGAACTGAAGAAACTAGATTCCAGACCATCAAATAACCCTATTAAAAAATGGGGTAGAGAGTTGAACAAAGAACTCTCAACTGAGGAAACTCGAATGATTGAGAAACATCTAAAGAAGTGCTCAGCATCCCTAGTCATCAGGGAAATGCAAATGAAAACAACACTGAGATTCCACCTCACACCAGTCAGATTGGCTAAAATCCAAAACACAGGTGACAGCAGATGTTGGCGAGGATGTGGAGAAAGAGGAACACTCCTCCATTGTTGGTGGGATTGCAAGCTGGTACAACCACTATGGAAAGCAGTCTGGCGATACCTCAGAAAATTGAACATGGTGTTACCTGAGGACCCAGCTATACCCCTCCTGGGTATATACCCAGAAGATATTTCAACATGCAACAGGGCCACATGCTCCACTATGTTTATAGCGGCCTTATTTATAATAGCCAGAAGCTGGAAAGAACCCAGATGTCCTTCAACAGAAGAATGGATACAGAAAATGTGGTACATTTACACAATGGAGTACTACTCAGCCATTAAAAATAATGAGCTCATGAAATTCTTAGACAAATGGATGGAGCTAGAAAATATCATCCTGAGTGAGATGACCCAATCACAAAAGAACACACATGGTATGCACTCACTGATAAGCGGATATTAGCCCCAAAACACACAATACCTAAGATGCAACGCATAAACCTCATGAAACTCAAGAAGAAGGAGGAAGACCAAAGTGAGGGTGTTTTTGTCCTTTTTAGAACGAGTATCAAAAGATTCAACCAGAGCTCCCAGGAGCTAAACCTCCAGCCTGAGAACAGACCGGCAAGCTGTCCTCTGAGAGGCTCTAACCAGCAGCTGACTCAGACAGATACAGATATCCAGAGCCAAACAGTGGATGGAGCTTGAGGACTCTTAAAGAAGAATAGGTGGAAGGATTGAGGGCCCTAAGGAGATAGGAACTGCACAGGAAGATCAACAGAGTAAACCAACCTGAACCCTTGGAGCTCTCAGAGACTGAATCACCAACCGTGGAGCATACCTAGTCTACACAGATCTACCTCCATGGGCTGAACCTAGGCCTCCCTGCACATATGTTGTAAATGTGCAGCTTGGTTTTCATGTAGGTCTCAATCATCTGGAGTGGGGGCTATCCCAAAACATGCAGCCTGTATATGGAGTACGGTCTTCAAAAAAAAAAAAAAAAAAACAGTTGTTCAGTTATTCATGGAATATTATTTTTTTTTATATCTCTTGTATTCAGTTTGCAACTACTTCAATGAGAATTTTTGTATGTATATTCATGAGGGATATTGGACTATAATTTATATATTTGTGTTGGGTCTACACTTGATTTCACTATTTCAATATTATTTGCTTTGTGAAGGAGCTTATTGTGGTTCTGAATTTTTTTAAACATAACTCAAAAGTGTTGCTTGTTTGAAGGCCCTATAGAATCTTGTATAAGTATATCTGACCCTTGGTATTTTGCTTGTTTGTTTATTTTCATTTTATTCTGTTTGAATGCTTTTTAATTTTTTTTGATTTGCTGAAAATAAAAATTAAAAAAAAAAAAAAAAAAAAAAAAAAAAAAACAGAATAACCAGAAATATTGTTGAAAAAACATTTATTTTATTTTCAAAACTATGTCTTAAGAAAAGAAAAAACAGAAAGTCTAAAGGGTATCTCCTCAAGTTATAGTGTTTGTAATATAATTTCAAATTTTGTAGGCTTGGCTAGTTTTATGCCTTATTTAACTAACTTTCTCATTATAGTAGACCCAAAGTTATTTTTTTCATAAATTAGATCTTTAATATATGCATATTAGTAATATCTTATTCTAAAATGTTTTTTTAACTCTGAAAAAACATAAAATTATTGGCATTACTCATGACAGATGTGGTAAGAGATAAAATATGGTAGTGGTAACAATAATTGCAATTCTTTACATATAATGAATGAAATTGTCTAAGAAAATCTTAATTGATAAATTTATGGGCCACAAATTATCAACAAAATCATTTAAGGTTTATGGTTTCCTGCTCTTTCAGTACAGTTACTTTTAATTTCCAAGTAAACAGTAGGACATAATTTGATTTAACCTTTATGCCATTGAATAATAGTTTCTTTTACCTGATGATATTTATAATTTGACATTGTACAAAACAAAAATTTCCCACTGTGAATGTTGATATTCCAGAATGTGCTTCTGTTTATTGACATGTGTCTTTTGGTTTTATTCTTACTTTCTTAGAAACAATAAATTGTGTTTGTTTTTAAAAAAAAAAAAAAAAAAAAAAAAAGAATCCTCAGAATCCACATAAAACCAGGCCCAGTAGCACAAGTGTTTATAATCCCAGAACTCCTGCAAGACTGACATCAGAGGCTGTCCTCTGACTTCCACGTGCATGTGCTGCGGTCTGCATGCACACAGGAGGGAGCGGTTAAAAAGAAAAATCACTTAAGATAACCAATTGAAAAGTAGAAACGTGCCGGGCAGTGGTGGCGCACGCCTTTAATCCCAGCACTTGGGAAGCAGAAGCAGGCGGATTTCTGAGTTCGAGGCCAGCCTGGTCTACAGAGTGAGTTCCAGGACAGCAGGGCTACACAGAGAAACCCTGTCTCAAAAAAAAAAAAAAAAAAAAAAATAGAAACATTCCCATTGGGCTTCCAGCCCACTATTTTTACATGGAAGCTGGTAAGGGTGGGTTTGTGTTCCCTCAGGGCCAGTATTTTAGCCACTGTTCTCCTTTCCATGATTAAATTCCTGACACGAACAGCTTAAGGAAGGGACATTTATTCTGCTCATGGTTTCAGAGAGTTCACCCCACAGTCACAGTCACGTGACTCCATGTTTCAGATTCTGTGGCAAGGCAGAGCATCATAGCCACAGGAGTGTGCAGAGGCCAGAGAAGATACGTCCACCACAGTCCTCCATCCTCCAGGTAAGCCCCACCTCCTCCCTCCCACCACCTCTCAATAACACATAGCATAAACCCATAAAGGAATTATTTCACTGATTAGATCAGACCCCTCACAGTCCAGTAGACCCTGGGAACAGAATTACTCAGAGGCTGCTCCAAAATAAACCATCACAACCAAGAAAGGGGCCTGGGTCCCAGTACCCCCTCCATGGGACACCTAGTGAGCTAACTTCCTGCAGACCCACCTTGTAGAATTTCTACTTCCTCATAGAACTACTCTGGGAGAGAGTTAGCATCCAATTATAGCATCATTCGGCCTGGAGCCTAGGACTAACCTGGCATGCAGATAGAGTAGCAAGTGTGTCCAGGAAGTCCCCGACTCGGTGACAGCTGCCCCTTGCCACAGATGCACATTGGTCATGCGGGAGTGTGGGGCAGGAGGATCATGTGCTCCAGGCCTGAGGACGTGTTGAGGGCTTGTTTCAGAAAAGCCTGGGTACAGCATGTGTGAGATTCTGGGTCCCAACCCCACCACCAAACAGAACCAAGAAGCTGAGGCTTTCCTTCTACCCTGGATGGAAACTCAGCCTGTGACCACTTCACTAAGGGTGATGATGGCAACTGTAGTACCAGAAGGCATGGACGCACCTGTGCCTAGGGTTGGCTCCCCTTTGCTCCTGTCGAGCCTGGGACAGTTCCCTCTGTGTGAAGGTGCCAAGGTTGGTCCCTGTAGCCCTCCAGCCAAGTGGTCCTCTTCTTGCCAGCTGACAGAGGGCCCAGAGACAAGGAGTTATGGAGAGCAACCATCTCTAGCTGAACCGCCAGCTGACTATGAAAACCAGTGAGCCGGACAAACTGCCCACTTGATCTACACCATCAAGAACAGCCAGCTTTCTAGGCTACCAAGCCTCGGGAGCATTTGACAAAGTCAAAGTCAACTGGCATAGACTCTGCTTTTCCCAAGCTGCCCACACAGGGTGCTGGGCTGAATGGCAAAGTGAACCACTAGGAGGACAGACATGGCGCCCTGAACCCAGTCCTCTTCTTTGTCTCCTCCCCAAACTTTTTCTTCCACAGCTCCCGTCCATGATTGCAGGACAGAGAAGCTACTCCATGCCTCGCCTCCATCCTTCTCTTCCTTGTCTCTCCTCCACACCTCTTCTTTTCCCCCTCCATACTGTCTCCTCATCTTCTATTTTACCTCCCTTCATCTTCCCTCTTCCTGGCTTCCCCTCCAGGACAAAATGGCCACCCCACACTCTGCTGCCACATCCCCTCAACTGAGAGAGCTCAGTTGCCAGGTTACTCAGCAGTAGAGTCCCACGCTATGACATAAACATGCTGCCACTTGACGTCCGCCATGTCTTCCCAACCAAGGACAGATGGTGTAGTGATTTTTCGTTTCCAGGCTCTTCGTTGAAAGCACTGAAGAGGAAGGCATCGGGAACAGCAGGTGGAGAGGGAAGGGCCCCACTCAGCCATGCTGGCATGCTGCACACTCAGAAGAGGCGGGAGGCAGCCGAAGCCAAGAGAAGCACACATGGGCACAGGGTCTTTCCACAGGCAAAGCTGGGCTGCTGTCTGTCTCACTAGAGTGAGGTCCACACACACTCACCTATCACTCAGGTTACCAACCCTGATGGCTCCATCCTGGACCTTGATTGGGTGGAGTGAGCACATTAGAGACACTTGACAGGAGGGAGCCTCCCTCCCCTGCACCACCACTACCCCAAAACATGTAGTGCTCCTATGCACTCCCCAACACCTCCCTGAGGACTCACAGCTGTGATTCTGTCCCTAGGCCTCCCAGGCTCTGGCTGTCAACTATTCCCTCAGGGCCAGGCCCAGACAGAGAGGGCAAATCTCAGAAAGCAAGGAGAGGCTCCAGAGCACAGCACAAATCCACAGCAGGTTCAAGCAGGAGGAATAGCCCCCAGGGTCAGCACCAGGCCTGAAGGCCTCTAGAGTGTAACTGTCTAAGCATTGATCCAGACATTACAGTAGAGGCCCGAGCAGAGGATGGTACCGTGAGCAGCTTTCCACCCGTGCTTTACTGTACACCTAATATTACACACCAACTGGCCCTCCATGCCTTAGTTAGACTTTCATTGCTGTGAAGAGACACCGTGACCATGGCAACTCCTAAAGGAATACATTTAGGTGGGGCTGGCTCACAGTTTCAGAGCTTTAGACCATCATCATGGCCGGAAGCATGGCAGGGTGCAGGCTGACATGGTGCTGGTGGAGCTGGGAGTATATTGTGATCCGCAGGCAGCAGAAGCAGACTGTGTGCCACACTGGGTGGAGCTTAAGCATAGGAGACCTCAAACCTCACCCCCACAGTGACACACTTCCTCCAACAAAGCTCGGTTCCCAATAATGCCATTCCCTATGGGCCAAGCATTAAAAGATGAGTCTATGGGGGGGTCCATATCTATTCAAACCACCAGACTCCCCAACACTCCCCTGGATCTGTGGATTCAGTCAGCTAAGATTAAAAATGTAAATTAAAACTTATTAATATTCTGTATATACTAATGCTTGATATTAATACAGTGGCAATATTCCTTAACCAGCTTTTTCACTATAACCACGCAGACTTTTCAATATTTCAAAGCCTTATGCCTTAGCTGAACAGATTCTCAACTAGCTCATCTAAATTAACCTGACCACTTAGCCGCTTCCAGCTAAATGGCTAGCTATACCTTATGCAACTTCCCCCCAGCCTTGAGCTGCCGGAAAGACCTTGTTTACCACAATAGACCTAGTAATAGGACCTAGGTGGAGTTATCCACCTTGGTTGCAGGTACAACTTCCTACAGGAACTTAGAATAGACTGCCCACTCAGCTTGCCTTGTGACATAATCAGACATAATCCAGCTGAAACAAAGGATGGATTTGGTGGGCTTTCCCTTTATATACAAGAGCTGAATATTAAACTTTGAGCCTTGATCAGAAAACTTTGTCTTGGCTTCATGATTCTCTTGCCTCTCCATCCTTTTTTCATTTCCAGCCTCCCTTTCAGGTGAACCCAGTTCGTCTGTGGCTGCAGGCAGCTACAATACCTTCCAGACCTGAGACCACATCTGTCTTCTCCCATGTCTCCTGGCAAAAAGGCCTGCCTGCCTTCCTTCTTCCTCCTTCCATTCCCCCCCCCACCTCTTCTTCTTCTTCTTCTTCTTCTTCTTCTTCTTCTTCTTCTCTTCTTCTTCTTCATCATCATCTTCCCAGAGTTCCTTTCTCTCTCCCAGGAAGTTCCACCTTCCACTTCCTGCCCAGCTAATTGGCTGTCAGATTTTTATTAAAGCCATCAGAGAATGCCTTAGGTAGGTGAGAAAGGACAAAGACACAATTCCACACAGTGTACCCCAACATAAAAACTTTATGGAAATAAGATGTACTTTCATGTCAAACATGATGTCCCCACTTGTCACTAAATTGTAGCATCACTGTTTACCCAGTGCTGGTGTCACATCAGGTTCCCCATTAAGATGGATTAGAGTCTATGGGATATGGATGCAGGTTTATGCAAACATGACGCTGTATTAGTCAGAGTTCTCTAGAGTCACAGAACTTAGGGACTGTCTCTATATATTAAGGGAAATTATTGGAATGGCTTACAGTCTGCAATCCAACTAACACAACAATGGGCAGCTGTGATGGAAGTCCAATAATCTAATAGTTGCTCAATCCCACTAGGCTGGGTGTTTCAACTGGCCTTCTGTATAAGCTGGAATCCTGAAGAAGTAGGTTCCAACAGATGCGTTGGCAGGTAAGTGCAAGCAGGCAAAGAAGACATTTCTTCCAATGTTCCTATATAGGCCTCCAGCAGAAGGTGTAGCCCAGATTAAAGGTGTGTACCACCACACCTGGACCTAAGCTATTCTTAACTTGGAACTTGCTCTGTCCTAGGCTGGCCTTCAACTCAGAGATCTGCTTGCCTCTGTCTTCTGGGATTCAAGGAATACACCACCTTGCCTGGGCGTAAGCTTTTCATGGCCACTCTGCCTCAAGATCTGGATCAAAAGCTTGTATCATCCGACCTCAAGATCTGGATCAAATGCCTGTGTCTTCCAGCCTCAAGATCTTGATCACAGGTATGTCCTCCATTTCTGGATTGTACTTCATTCCAGATATAGTCAAGTTGACAACTAGAAACAGCCATCACAGACACCATCTCTAGAGAGGGCTTAGGTCTGTGGATTTTAGTCTCTGTGGAGGGTCCTGGACTTGTGGATCCCAAGGTGTGGCTATTCAGATTTGCAGACACACATGAAGCTGTTAAGTCAATGCAAGAACATCACATAAGAGAGGCATTCGAAAGTTTCAAATGTCCCTTCCAGCTACAGGTGTGTATGCACCATGTGTGCATGTATGCATATTATTATATACAAGTGTAAGTGCCTGTGTATGCACATTTATGTGTGTTAGTGTACATGGTATGTGCATATTTGTAGAATGCACGTGTGTGTGTGTGTGTGTGTGTGTGTGTGTGTGTGTGTGTGTGTGTGTGTTTTGATCCAGGTCCATCAAAGAAGACATACTGCTTGTTGGGTTCACAGTAAACACCTCTTCTCCTCCATTGATAGCTTCTATAGGGCCAGTTCTAGAGGGCTGTGGTCCACATAGGATTCAAGTTAGAGATGTGGGGAGCTAGCACTTGTAAGAGCCACTGTGTCCATGTTAGCTCATCACACAGGAACACTTGACACCTGTCTGGCCTGTGCAGAGGATACTAAATGGACTCCTCTGGGTATGTGTACCCTCACTGGAGAGGTTCCTGTGCCCTTCATGATTCTGTCATGATTTCCTAATCTGATGGCTGTCATTGCTGAACTGCCCCTATCCCTTAGCTCTCCATACAGTCTCTAGGTTTTCTAGAGGTTGTTCTTGATTTCTATGGTCCTCAAATGGGGCCAAATTGGAGGCAAAAAGATTCCAGAAGAGCCTACAGGAAACCAACAACTCCCTCACAGAAAGACACAAGAGGGGGGTTTCTCTCTTGGCTCTGAAAGCACTAGAAGAAAAAGAGAAAAGATATTCTAGAGAGTTCCAGTCACAAGCTTGGGTCACTAGAGTGGGCACAATTCATACTTGCTGAGTGACCCCAAACACCAGGACACAAAGCTCAGCCTAGAGGAACCTCGACCACACAGGTTTCTGGCAGAAGCAAAAGCAGTTTCAGAGAAAAATATTTGAGACTCTGATCTTAAAAATTCTCACAGACTTAATTTTAAAGTCCAGGAGATGAGCTTACTATGAGAAGTCACAAGCAGAAATCTAAGCACAAGACTATAGAACCAGACCCACAGATGAGGGATGCACAGAATAAGAAAATTAGCCTGTTTGATATGTTTAAAGAACTAGAAAAGAATATTGAATACACAGACTGTTCAAAACTCCTGAGCAGATTTAAAGGGAGATCAGAAACTGAAATTAGAAACTCAAATGGGTGAAATAAAAGATAAAAGTTAACTGTAGAGAAAACTCAAGAACTGGAGGGTAGAGCCGAGGAAATCACTCAGAAGGCAGAAGAGAAAGGCAGAAGGGTGAAAAAATGAGACCTGCCAAGGACTGACCTGAGGAGACTGTCCCTCAGGAGTTCTGACTGGGGTGATCCTTCATGGTCGGGCCTCTGTAAGGGGACCCTCTGGGTAGTTTAAATGTGAAATGTCTCCTATAGGCTCAGGTGTTTGAGAAAACTCCCTGGTGAGTGGAATGATAAGCATGAGACAAACTTTCTCAAAGAGAACTTTCCTGAAAACAACCACGTGGAGTTCCCTGAAGCTATCCTTTGGAGAATTCCTTCCCAAGGAAAAATCCTTGAAGAAATCACCCTTCATGGTATGACTGCCTCCTGCATCTCCACCCCCCCTCCCCCCTCCCTCTACTCAGGAGATTTCCCAGATAACACCATCTCTAAGGAGACCTCCCTGAAGAGATATGTCTCAGGCAACCTAACTAGAAGTCCCAGTGAGAGAAGATCTCCCTCAGAATACCATTCCTGAGGAGATTCTTTCTGGGAACATCTCCTTGAGGATATCCTCTCTGAATGGATGTCACAGGTGAGTTGACTCCTGAGAATACCCTGATAAGACTACCCAATGGAGACAGATCTGCCTTAGGATACCCTTTTTGAGGAGACCACCTGTGAGAGGCCAAACCTACTCCATCTTGGGATCGGACTCTATCTTAAAAGAAAAAGAGCCTGAGAACTTGACCTGCAGCTGAACCCAAGCTGCATCCAAGTACCAGGAAGGACGGATGGTCCATTCCCAGAGTTACTCCCTGACTACTTCCTAACAACAGCCAAACAAGATAAGTCTGATTGTTTCAGATGTACTTTCAGACCTTTTGTGATTGTTCATGGTTTTGCTTCAGAGCACCCACCTGTTGGCTTACAATAGTCATTCAATTAGATGCTTGCCAGGCTGGACACCCCCTCACTTGCTCACCTTTTCCTACAAAAACCTGTCTGCTAAGGTTCAGGGCTGTTTCACCACAAACCGTCCTGCTGCATCAGGGTCAGCAGTGAACAATCCCAAGTTTGAGCTTATAAATAAAAAACCCTAGTTCGATTACATCAGAGTCAGCTCCTGAGTGGTCTTTTGGGGTTCTCAAATGCTAAACATCACAACACCTGAAATGGTTCTTCCTTAGGGTGTCACCCTGGGGGACTCTCCCTAAGGAGATCCTTTAGAGATCTGCCATCTCCATGAGGTCTCCCCTAAGGAGACCTGTCTGAGAGAAGTTCTAAGGAGGAGAATCTGTCTGTGGACAGCTTCATAGGATCCCTCCGTGAGGAGACTTGCCTAAACAAGTCTTGGAAAGAAAAGCTGCTTTTAGAAGGGCTACACAAGTCCTACCTGTGGATCCCTGTGAGTAGACTCTCCATGACAGGACATCCTCGAAGAGATGGTTTTGACTTGGGTACATAATGTCCCTTATGGGCTCAAGTATTGAATGCTCGGTGCCCAACTTGTGCCACTATTTTGAATAATTCTGGAAACTTCATGAGATGAGATAATTGTATCTTCCTCTTCTCCTCTGCCTCCTTCTCCTTCTTCTTCTTCTCTCCCTGTCTCTCTCTCTGTCTCTCTGTCTCTCATCTCTGGGGTGTGTGTGTGTGTGTGTGTGTATGTGTGTGTATGTGTTTGTGTGGTGTCATTCTGTATGTATGTGTCTATTTCTAGTTTCTGTAGATGTCTCTCTCTTTCTTTCCTACCCACCATGAGGGAAACAGATTTCTTCTTTATACACTACGTGATGTTCTGCTACAGATGAAATCTCTGGAACCATAAGGCAAAAATAAATCTTCCCTTCTTTTAAGTGCTTCTGTCTGGTATTTGTGTCACACTGATAAGAAAAGCTAACACTGAAAGCAGAATTGAGATCATTTCTGTGACTAAACCTGAACACGTGGCATGTAAACCTCTGGAGTTGATGTCTGAGGAAAACGTGAGAATGTTTGGAGATGCGGACTAGGGAAGCCCTATGATGCAGGAAGTGGGTGATTCTATCAGGAGCTCAGAAGAAAAGACGCTGATAGAAACAGAGATGACCCAGAGGTTAGGAACACTCACAGAGAACCCATGCGGCAGCTCACAATTGTCTGTGACTCCAGTTCTAGAGGATCTGATGTCCTCTTTTGGCTTCTGCAGGCACCAGGCACACATGTGGTGCACATACATATATGCAGGCAATGTATTAGTACATACACAATAAAGTGGTAAGAAAAGAATTTATCTACATTTTCCTGTGTCTTGAGATCTTGAGTGAGACAGAATTTAAAAATCATGGACTCTTACGCAGAGTATATTTCAAGACAGCGAGATATGAAGCTCTTCTTTGTTTGTTTGTTTGTTTGCTTTTTCAGGCACCAAAGTGTAAGAGGTTTTGGACCATGGAAACCTAGATTTCAAATGCCTGGGACACCTGGCAATGTGTAGCCAGGTCAGGATTCCTGCAAGCATCCCCCAGAGGCACTGCACCAAGTTCCAAGGGTAAACTCCTAAGCTGCAGTGGAATCTCCAGGTTTTGGAGATGTCAGGAACATGGAATGTCTGTTGAGCATCTCGTGGAGCCAGCTCAGGAGCTGCTGTGTGGGCAAGCATGGCGGCCCATGCTTATGATGCCCCATATCACAACACTACTGAGATACTGGGCACAGAATAAACAAGGGTGATGTTTATTCTGTTGGGTTTTGGTGTTGTTTTGGCTCTTTTGGAATAAGGACATTTACTTTATCATGTATTGAAAATATGTAACTTGTAGACTTTTTAAAGATATAATTATAGACATTTACAATGTCCTAGAACTCAAACAGGAGCAGAGCCAGGAACCATGGAGGAAAACTGCTTAGTGGCTTGCTCCTAGGTTCAAGTTCAGCTACTTACCTTATACCACCCAGGACCACCTGCCTAGGGTTGATGCTGGCCACAGTAGGTGGTAGGCCATGTCCTCCACAATCGATGAAATGCCCCCACAGACTTGCCTATAAGGCCAATCTGATGGAGGAAAATCCTCAGTTGGTATCCCTCTTTCTGGATGACTTACTCCAACTTGTATCAAAATGACAGAAAACTTAATTGGCACATACAGATCAGAGTTTGCCTTCATTCTGAGAGGAAACTTTGAACTTAAACTTTTGCACAATGTCAGAACTATTAAGACTTCAGATCTCAGAGTCTAGAGAGATGCTTCAGTGGTTAAGAGCACTTGCTGCTCTCCCAAAGGACCCAAGTTCAGTTCCCAGCAACCACATCTGTTGACTCTGGCTCCAGGGGAACTCCATCCAGACAGGACATGTCCATCATCCCAGACATGCCACTTACCTGTCAGTCCCCTCTCCCACCTCCTTTAGAGCTGAAAGTCACCCTGAGTTCCCACCATAGACAGTATGGCCTCTCTGTGACTTCATACAGACAGTGCCTCATAGCCCTGGCATGTCCTGGCATCAGGGGCCAGCTGATACTATACAGCAGCACACCACAACTATAACCCAGGGGCTGTGACATGAAATTGGTCCTTTCAGTTTCCGGTATAGAACAGGTTCCTAGGCCTTAACATAACTGATTCCATGTTAGAGGCACCAAAGTATCATTCTGACCTAAGAATACAGCATGTAGAACAAAGACCCAATCCATCATAGTCCACAATTCTAGGAATGTCCCTAAATGTACTAACCTTGCTTTTTGACTTCTGTAGCTTTGCTTATTGCTAACTGTTCTTGATCATTGAAGTGTGTCAACCAGGATGTGAGAATTTTTTGTGCATTAAAATCCAAGAACATTGAGGCACATGGCTACATGACTTGTCCAAATAATAATTAATAAATATTTTTTAAAAACTTGTTATTATCTTGCAACAGGTAATAAACTGCAGTTGCACACCATTTTCCTGGGACACACAAAGATGTACACACCAGGAAGTTGTGGAATTGGTACAGAGTGATCAATCCAGGCATTGCCATGGCACAATTGCTGGGTTTTAAATGCTAAAGACGTAATCCTTTGCACACCACACTCCAAAACAGAGCATCACATAAGGTGAAAAAGCCAAACGGCATCAGACTCCTGCTCTGCAGCATTCAAAACTGGAAAGAAAGGAAGCAATGCTTCTTTATCTGAGAGATGCTTGTCATGAGTAGAATTCCACCCCCCATCTCTCCCCACAAAATATGCTTGAGTCCTAACCTCCGGCCCTGTGAATGTGACCTTTATTTAGAAGTGGGATCACTGCAAATATAATCAGGTTAAGACACAATCATACTCTATATGGTGAGTCCTAGCCCATTACACCTGCTGTCCTTATGAGGAGAAAAAGGACAGCCACAGTCACAGGGAGACAGGAGTATGACAACAAATTACATTTAATAACCAGTAGGACCTAAAATGAATACATATGGCATACAGCACCTCTAGCAAGAGAACAGAGAACAGAGCCCTGCTGGTATTTGGTGATACAGCTGTGGCCTCCAGAAGGATGAGACGGTGCAGTTCTGCTGCTTTAAGATCCCGGTTGTAGGACTTGATTAAGGCAGTCCTAGAAAATCAGCACAGTCCTCATGGGAAGAAGGCGAGGTGTTCACCCATCTCTCCTGATGAGCTATCCTCCTGCACCAGGGCTGCTGTGAGGGTTTCCTGTTTGGGAGCATGCAAGAAATCAAGCCCTGGTGCACATCTGTGCTCCTTGGAGACATGCTGAAGAGTCCTCCTGCTACCCAGAGCATGGTGGAGAGTTTTAGCGAAAGGGTCATCGGAAACCATTAAATGTAATTAATTATAGACCAAAACAAATACGCAAAAGTAGGGATGTGGGCTGCTGGTATAGCTTGGCAACAGAGTGTTTGTCTAGCATACATGAAGCCCTGGGTTTGATCTTCAGCAAGGGAGGTGGGAGTGTAATGGAAATAAAGAGTAGAAATGGAATAAAAGAGCATAGCAGAAATTGAATAAAAACGTTGCACAACCCAAAGGTATGGGAATCAGTAACAACACAGCAGAACACAGAAGGAGGTGAGCCACATTTAGCTGCCGGGCCTCCTTGATGACTGCCAAAACTCAGAGGATAACAACGTGGACAAATGGAGGAGACCAGATGGCCAGTTTACAACCCAGACAGAGCACTCCAAACAGAAGTGACTAATGCAGGGGAAAGGGGGGCTCAAAGCAACTACTGAGTCTCCCCACAATGCACATCAACATACACACAATGCCCATATGGGTGAGCCTGGGACAGAATGAAGTCAGTGCTCAGAGAACAGTTGGGCAGGTGCAGCCAGCACAGGAGATGCACTTGGAATCCTAGGAACTTCATCTACAAGTACTACACACACACCTCTCTTCTCACAGTGCACCTAGCAACCTAGGGCTCCCTCCTGCATCAAGTTACACACACACAGCTCTCTAAAGAATGGGAAAGGTTTCTCTCTTTCCTAATAACCATTAAACCTGGACAGTTTCTACTTAAACATATCCCTAGCATGTCTAGCAAGAATGTAGCAGGGCTAATCTGGCCTGAACTAGTTTTGGGCATACATGTAACAAAACAAACTGGGTCCTTCAAACAAACTTTTAGGAAAACTCCAATGCTTAGCATCTTGTGTAAGCCCAAAGTCAAATGAATTGTATAGGAAAAGATGTGCACAATGAGCAAGATCAAAACAGAAAACTGCCCAACCAAAACCCCTCAGCAACCAACTTCCCCTCCTCCTGAACCCAAGAAAGGAAGCCCCAAAGCAACAGCCAGTGGCCTGAGTACTGTCTCCCATGTGGTCTTTGTCTCTCTTGACAGAAAAAAATTCTTTTCTGTATATTATTTTTGTCTATGTGTATGTCTGTGTGACTGTGTACAATGCCTGAAAAGACCTGAGAGGGAGTCAGATTCCCTAGAGCTGGAGTTACAGGGGGCTGTGGGACTGGGAATCAAACCTCTGTCCTCTGCAAGAGTGGCAAAGTCTCTTAACCACTGAATCAGCTCTCTAGCCCAAGAATTTTGAATATAGCCATTTCATTTAGCCTTTCCCTTCAGGATTTTCATCTGGCGTGGTGTGCGCGCGCGCGCGTGTGTGTGTGTGTGTGTGTGTGTGTGTGTGTGTGTGTGCGCGCGAGTATGTCACACACGCACACAGGAGTGTATGCCTGCATTTGTTATTTCTTTTTGATCTGCAGGAGTGTGTATCTGCATTATTTATTTATTTATTTATGATCTATATTGCTTTTCTGTGAATAAAGTTTACTTGCTACTTTGTAGTCTGTATGAGCTTTTGATTCAGTTCTTTGACTAAGAGCACAAACTCTTGGAAACGCAGAGGCTCAGACCCAGACCACTGGTAACATGGTGATAGGTAAGGACCTACAGCAGCCGGTACACAGGCACACATGCGCAGTTCCAACTGAAGACATCCCTCCCCAACTATATTTGAATTCCAGGCTCTCTTGCCCCCATCTCTCTATATATCATATTCAGACAAGTAATGTTGAAGGACCCATGGAGTCTCTCTTGCATAGAACCCTAGCACCCTTCAGGACCCTACAACTCTAGAGTCCCAGAGCTTAGATGAACCAGGCATCATCCCTGCCTGCAGGCTGGCTCTGCCAGGCCAGCTGGATAACCTCATAGCTGACTCTTCCTCTTCCTCTCTGGGGATGATATGCTGCAAGGCCAGAGAAGGAGCTTGAGGTCTTTTGGGTTGTAGTGTGTGTGGGACCTGTTGTTGGGTTGATGTATGAGTCCTGCACCCACCCCACGACAAGGGCCTAGGGCCGCTGCTCAGAGAGGCAGAGGTGCGGGAAGTTGACTATGTTCTTCCCACTCTGGTGCCTCGAGGGTGGGGAGCCCAGTCTGAGGCCCCCAGAGATGGGGGGGTGGGTGGAGGTAGAGCAAAGCTCTTGGCTTGGGGGTCCCTGGGCAAAAAGGCGGCTGGGAACTGGCTGATTCTCAAGTCCTTGGGCCCCCAGGCACCACTGGGGGCCCTCAGAAGGGCTGAGAATGAAGTGTGGGCGTACGGGCTAGATTTGCCTGCAGCTGAAGTGGGGAGGGGCAGAAGCTCTGGCTGTGTCGGCGGGGATGAGTCTAGTTTGTGTGGCGGCTGCTCGCTTGGCTTGGGTGGCTGGGTGTCTCCGTGTCTGGGAACCCAGAGTTATTCTACGAAAGATTAGACAGTGTCTCTGTAGACGAAGGCCTGCTCCACTGTTCCCCAAGGCGGATTTCAAAGAAGAAAAGTGGTCTTAAAATATTTATTGTCGCTGGGTGGTGGTGGTGCACGCCTTTAATCCCAGCACTTGGGAGGCAGAGGCAGGCGGATTTCTGAGTTTGAGGCCAGCCTGGTCTACAGAGTGAGTTCCAGGACAGCTAGGGCTACACAGAGAAACCCTGTCTCGAAAAAAAAAAAAAAAAAAAAAAGATATTTATTGTCACAGCGGAAAATGGATGAAAATTAAACCCCAGTATTTTCAGGGAGGGCCTGAGATTAAATATCTTTTGCAAGGAGGAGGGTCTGGGAAGGAATGTTTAATTGGCTATGCCCCTCTGGTCTTCAGGTATCTCATTAATATGGAGATCTGTCTTGAGGCTCTGAGGCCTGTAGTCACATCCTCTACCTGTGGAGGAGCTAGGGGACATTGTCCTATGTGACTGGAGGACCCCACTCTATGGAGGTCTTTGGCCTTGTGTCAGGAGCCTGGAGTCTGGGAGCGTGGCAAAATGCATGCCATCCCTTAGGAACACCTGGGATCTCTGGTGATTTCTAGCCAGTGCTCGCCCAGAAACCATGCTGTCCTTTCATGGTCCTACAGAGGTCTAAGACCTGTGGCCTGGGGTAAAGGGTCCCGTGTGGATAGATGTCTAGATCCCTACCCACCAGGTCCCAGGGAGTGGATTTGTATGTAATGAGTGGAAGATGCTGTGGCTTGAGTCCAGCTGGCACACCACACTCAGTCCCTCCAAGGACGACAACCATTCCCAGCTCATTTCCAGAGTAGCCACTCAGGAAATCCTTGATGACAGAAAGCTGGCTGGCAGTCCCAAAGCACCAGAAGGGATGGAAGGCAGGGAGGGAGTACAGATTCCAGATCAGTGTTTCCTGAGATACACCTGGTGCCCACAGCCAGCTGCCTTTGCTTTAGATCAGAAGGCAGGACAGACGACAAGAAAGACATGAACCTCTTGAACTCCAGCTCAGCCCTGGGATTAACAGATACCAAGTAGAGTGATTCAAAAGCTTAAAGAAACACAAGTAGGAAGCTGGAGAGATAGCTCAGTGGTTAAGAATCCCTCAATCCACCCAGTTCACCCTGTCTCTTCTCCTTTGCCTGGGGCTTTAAATAACTGCAGTGCTAGACTCTAAGCTTCTAATTCAGAAGCTTAAAGAAACACAAATAGGGGGCTGGAGAGATAACTCATTGGTTAAGAGCACTGGCTGCTTTTCCAGAGGACCTAGGTTTGGTTCCCAGCAGCAACATGGTGGCTAACCCTGTAACTCAAGTTCCAGCAGACTGCAACACCCAAAAGAAAGACAGCTAGAGGACAGAGTCAGAAGATTCTAACGGGTAAGAAGGGCCCAGCTCGCCCTGTTCTTGCCCAGCTCCTGGGCATGTTTGAGAGCAGGTCTCTGAATTCCACCCTGAGGAGAGTTGCCCGTGGAGATCTGGCCCTCTGTCTTTGTCCCTGTCCCACAGGTTGACTGTGCTCTACCGAAGCCACATGGGCTCTGGCAGTCAGTTCATGTGGCTATCTCAGTAGATAAAGAGAGTATTTGATAAATCTCAAGTTTTGTTGAAAAAGTCTTAGCCATCTAGAAAGAAAAAGACTCACTGTTCCTCTGATAAAGTCTATCTGGCTAAATTCACAGGCAATAATCACAGCTAATGAGAAAATGTTGAAAGCTCACAGGGTGAGATTGGTAAGCAAAGATGCCTGTGTCTACTGCTGCACATTGTCAGCCTGGACACGGCTCATGGCTCAGGGAGTGAGCCAGGGAGAGCCCATAAAGAAAGCAACAAAAAGCCCTTTATTCAAAGCCCATGTGACTGTGACCACAAAAGACCCTAAGGAATCTGACTAAGAGGGGTTCCAGAGCCAAGGTTGTAGACAAGGTGCGGGAGTTGGTGCTCTCTGCTCATCACGCTTGGCTGGCCGGGACTCTACCCTGTTCTTCAGCATGGCTAGAGTGTATGTGGAGTCCAGCAGTGCAGTTACCTAAAACCCCAAGCAAAAAACGAGAAAGAAGAGGCAGGGAGCACTGGATGGATTGAGGGAGCACTGGCAGAAGCCAGAGATGACATCATAGAAGGAAGCACAGGAGGAGGAAGATGCTGATCTTTATCCCTCAAAGATGCATAAAGCTTTGTTATCATGGGAAGGGGTGTGTCTGTTGGGGACAGGGGGTGAAAATTCATTAGGAGTTTAGCAAACCTATTGGATTTAAAAACCATATGCTTGATTTTATTTACCACTCTAATATTAGCGACAATGTTAGAAAAATAACGTTTTGGAATCTCCAGCTGCAAAGAGGGCTCCATTAGCAAAGCACCTGACTGAAAAGAATGAGGACCTGAGTTTGAACCCCAGAACTTGAATAAAAAGAGCTGGGCATGGTGGCATGAGCTTGGGAGTGCTGAGGAGACAAAGGCAGGTCCTGGGGCTCACTGACCACTCCAGACACCCTACTTCATAAGTTCCAGACCAGTGAGAGACTGTCTCAAAAACCGAGGTGGATGGATCCTAAGAACAACACCCTACTCTGGGCTTGGTGGGGTGTATCAGTCCGTTCTGCCCCACGTTTAGGGGCCACTTTGTATCTGCCCAGGGCTGCTCCTGTCTGCCGGTCAGAGTCTAGCAAGAGAGAGAGTGGGGAGGGGCAAGAGACGTGAAGAATGGAGACAAGACAGAGTCTGATCATGTCTCGTTCATTGAAAGGAAATCCTGGGTATTTATACCCTTTACCACGTGCCTTTCCCTCTGGACAAGCATAGCTGAAGGCATTACGCCATGTGTCTTGCAGCGTGGAGACCACGTGCACCTAGCTAGCAGTGTGGAGACCACGTGCTCCTTGCAGCTGGGGCACCAAACAACAAAACAAGATATGGGAGGAAAACATGATGTTTATCAGAATGTGCTCAGCTGTTGTAGGCTGTTGAAAACAAGTCTCTTGTCAGGGTATATGGCCTGAGATGGCTGCAAAGATGATAGTCTCTTTCTGCTCAAAGTTGGCTCCCAACAGGTCCCCCTTTTTAAATTTTTTTCAAAAGGGAAGGCTGGGAAAACTTACGGAAACCGTGCCTGTCTTAGGTTGAAACAAAGGACCCCAGCCTCCCTTTCCCGTCTCTGGATACTCAGCAGCCATTGGTTGAGCTCCTGTCTTAGGATGGTGAGGCCTCCCAGTTAGGGGCAAGGGTCTTGAGGTGTTCGCTTACCCATCATTGACTATCCGGTTTAGCCCGTAAGTTAGGGGTTAATCCTCGTATCAGTCTGTTGAACAGCATGAACCCGAGAGACAAGAGACTTAACAATGCCTGAATGGTTGGTGTAAACCATTTTGCCTTAGAGCAACACTCTTTAGGGTAGCACACAACTCCTCTGTTGGAGAAGTAAAATGTATAAGCCTCTTCTATTCTGTAGCTATTCTATTCCTGTATTTCAGCTAAGAAGAGTAATGAATTTTACAAATGCAATATATTCTATTCTTTCTAAATCTAAATCTATATAAGTACAGAACTGATCATAGCTTTGATCTTAACAAAACAAGTAAGGAAATCTCTGTCCCTGCCCCAGTCAATCTCAAACCCAAAAAACAACTATAGTAACTGTGGTAATGGGTTCTCTCTTGGGTCTAAACAATGTACCCTACTAAATCATAAATCAGGGAACCAAGAATCTAATAGAGCCACCCTGGAGGTGCAGGTGGTGATGTCTTCTTCCACACTGAGAACTTCCCAAGTCAGGTTTGCTGGTTGATCCGCTCCAGTTTGAAGACAATTGTGAAGCATCTTCATGTTTCCTGCAAAGAAAAAATACGCTTCTCAGGGGGTTTCTCCTCCCTGGATTTGTTATTATTGTCTATTTGTTTGATCAGTCTCTCTGGCAGCCAGCGTGTGGCATCTGCCATTTGGGAATATATGTAGACAGAACCTCTTCCCCAGATAAGCACTGGATCTGGCCCATTCCAGGTTCCAGTTAATGGGTCTTTCCAGAGGACTGTTGCAAAATTCTTTTTGGTATCAAGATGCCAGAATCTATCTGCAGCATAAGCCTGTTTTGGTTTATGTTGGTTCGGGGCCTGGGGATGGCCCATGTTCCCGTTTCCCCAATTATGGGAAAGGGTGTTTCCTTGTGGATCTGTCTTGGACCCACATTCATTAGCCCAATACCTTCCACGTTTGCAAAGTGGGCATAGCCCAGGCTGTTTTCTGGGCTGTCTCTGGGTTAACTCATTTTCTGCTTTGCAATATTTTGCAAAGTGTTCAGGCTTGCCACATTTAAAACAGGTCTTTTTGTCTCTACTTGCCAAAAAATCTCTTATTGATTGTCATTGCATGGTAGCCGCCATAGCTAAGCCCTGTTGGTAGGAGGGCCCTATGTCAGAACAGAGTCTGATATACCCAGTAAGGTCTGTCTTTTTCCTATAGGGTCTAATGGCCGCTTGGCAGGCAGGCTTGGCATTTTCATATGCAAGCTGTTTCACATAATCTACACCTGCCTCTGCATTACCAAAAATCCTCCCTGCTGTTGTCATTAATCGATGAACAAAGTCAGAAAATCTTTCATCAGGCCTTGTCTGACTGCTGTTAAAGATGCACCAGGGTCTCCCTTTACTGGGAGTTTACCCCAAGCCTTCATGGCTGCATTTTGAATTTGAGCGAATAAGCCTGGGTCATATTGCATCTGGTTATCACTAGAAGCAAATTGCCCTTCTCCTACTAAGGCATCAAAGGACCAACCATTGCCTGCCTGAATGTTTCTCCTAGCTGTCTCTTTACAATTCTCGTGATACTCTGATTTCCAAATAAGATAGTCTCCACCGCTAAGAACTGCTCTCACTAGATTATTCCAATCACCAAGAGTCAGCCACTCCTCTGCAACAGACTCTAAGATTGCAAGAGTAAAGGGAGCTGTGGCACCGCACTGTGACACTGAATTTTTTAATTCTTTAATAATTTGAAAATTAAACCCTGTGTGATGTCTCCACGCAACCCCTTGAGTGTCTTTAGTCTCTCATACAGGGAAAACCTCAGCCGCTCCCTCCTCTGGCTGATCTGTGGCTGAACTAAAACCAGAGGACAGAGACTGCCTTTGGACTCTGGGTTGAGGAATGCAAGGACCTGGGCGATTTTTGCAGCTGGCTTCACCCTCTCGAGACATCTTCCCGCTCTTAATTTTTGTAACTGATTAAGTAGTCCTGATACTCTTTCTCTAACTCTATCTGCTGTTTAAGAAAAGAAATTTGTTGTTTAAGGAGAGAAATTTTGTCTTGCAACTCCTTTCTGTGATCTACAATCACCGTCTCCATAGCGGGAGCATCTGGAGGCGGAGGTGCAGAGGGAGGGGGTCTTCGGGAAGAGGACCATTCAGGGTCGAAATATTTAGCTGCCTCTTCCTCTAGGTCAGCACAATCTGGCTCTGACAAATTGATTACTTCAACCTTTGGTCATATTTTGGATTCTATGTGTTTCTTTTGGACATGAAAGACAGCATTTAAACAGCAAAACAAAAGCAGACAATTGACACATGTAAACAGTAAACAACAAAACAAAAACAGAGAGTTGAGTTCAGGCTGACATATTTCTTGCACCATTATCATTACTATGACCTACTGGTCTCACCGCAGTAGTTTCCCGCAGCAATCACCTCTGTTTCACTTCTGAATTTTCAGTCGACCCTTCTTCCAATAATATCCCTCACTGAATCTCTTGTTCTCGCTGCCTCACGTTGAGCGCCACTTTGTAAAGGCCCGTTCTGCCCCACGTTTGGGGGCCACTTTGTATCCACCAGGGGCTGCTCCTGTAATGGAGACAAGACAGAGTCTGATCAAGTCTCATTCAATGAAAGGAAATCCTGGGTATTTATACCCTTTACCACGTGCCTTTCTCTCGTGGACAAGCATAGCTGAAGGCATTACGCCATGTGTCTTGCAGCGTAGAGACCACGTGCACCTAGCTAGCAGTGTGGAGACCACGTGCTCCTTGCAGCTGGGGGCACCAAACAACAGAACAAGATATGGGAGGAAAACATGATGTTTATCAGAATGTGCTCAGCTGTTGTAGGCTGTTGAAAACAAGTCTCTTGTCAGGGTATATGGCCTGAGATGGCTGCAAAGATGATAGCCGCTTTCTGCTCAAAGTTGGCTCCCAATAGTGGGGCACACCTTTAATCCTAGCATTCAGAGGCAGACTCAAGCATATGACTATGAGTGTGAGGCCAGTTCAGTGAGCATAGTGAGACACTGTGTTTTTTAATGAGAAAAAATAAGTGAAACAAGTAAAGCAGAAGGAGCATAAATACTTTGGGAAAACTAGCAGTTTTGTTGATATTTTACTGCAATAAATACTTCAGAGATACTGTTAGGGTGGGGCAGTTTTCAGAATGAGCTGATGGAAGGCCTCATTGAAGGTCACATTTAGGAGACTCGAGAGCAACTAAGACATTCTAGAAGCAATAAAGGAGGGGTATGCTCTGTCAGATATCAAGGTGTATTTACAAACCCTTCATAATCAGGACAGTGTGGAACTGGATGGAGAAGCCAGCGACATCAAAGGAGGAGTGGTCCATCCCTGCCTGTGTGGGGCTCAGGACAACTCAGTAGGCACACAATGGGAAAGAACAGACTGCAGGGAGTGACTATGGACAGCAGGCCACTGTATGAGGAGAGAGTGAAGTTCTCTGTCCTCAGAAGCCTACCTCAGGGACATTAAGACTCGAGCATAAATGGCAGAACCATACTGTGTTCAGAAGATACAGAAGTACAGAAAATGCTCTCATGACCTTGAACCCTCAGAGATTTCTTAAAGGTGTAAGAGCCGGATGCCTTGACACACATCTTTAATTCCAGAACTCAGGAGGCAGAGGCAGGTGGATCTCTGAGAGTTCAAGACCAGCCTGATTTACATAGTGAATTCCAGGATAGTCAGGGTTATTTAGAGAGAACCTGTCTCAAAGAGCCATATATAAAAAATTATATAAATAAATACAAGAAACAGGAACAACTCGAGGGGAAAATGCCGATAACATCAAATGTATTAAAATGTCTAAGGGAAGTTGGGCAGTGGTGGCACACGCCTTTAGTCTCAGCACTTGGTAGGCAGAGGCAGGTAGATTTCTGAGTTCGAGGCCAGCCTGATCTACAGAGTGAGTTCCAGGACAGCCAGGGCTATACAGAGAAACCCTGTCTCGAAAAGCAAAAAAATAAATAAAATAAAAAAAAAAAATCTAAGGGTAAAACCCCTCACTTTTGTGGGCTCAGGCCTAATCTGCTGCATTGCTGGGGGGGGGGGTTTTCTATGCATCCAAGAGAATCGTGATTTTTTTGTTTTGTTTTGTTTTTCAAGACAGGGTTTCTCTGTGTAAGCCTGGCTGTCCTGGAACTCACTGTAGACCAGGCTGGCCTTGAACTCAGAAATCCACCTGCCTCTGCCTCCCAAGTTCTGGGATTAAAGGCGTGCGCCACCACTGCCCCGAATCTTGATTTGAGGGAGCCTCCCCTGGAATGGGAATAGATATTTGCAACAAGTAAAACTTCACCAACACCAATGTTTACCGAGAGAAGAACTTCCCTGAGTCAAAGACAAAAGGCAGGAGCTCTGCCTAGATCCTCACAGGCCAGCAACCTAAGCAGCTGACACACAGCAGGGCTGCATTGTCACTGTCAATTTGAAAATCAACAGCTACAGATTAAACTTGCAGGAGGTGTGGCTATAGATTGCCCAGCAGAGACAGTCAACCAACATCAGGGTGGATAATAGGTCATCTGTACCCCCTACACCCTGCTGGGAGACAGCTCTGAACTATCTCTCCAGACCGAGGAAATGCAAGCTCATGACCCAGAAATTCCATTCCTAGGTCAACAAATACTCCCGGGAGGAATGCAAACTCATGGCACACCTGTCCTTGGAGCACTGCTGGTAACTGCTAAAGGGCTCAAAGATCAATAGAGTGATTGGTGCTAAGGGGAAGAGGCGCCCTAGGCCACCAACAATGTTCTGATGGCCACATGCCCTAGTGACCCAATTGTATGTACCTAGGTTACATGTTTCTTCTATGCGTCAGATTTTACTCTACATGCTTTCCATGTCCTGGACATGCCTGTTCTGTATTGGTCCATTGGTCCAGGAGCTAGGCCACCTCTCCAGTGCCCTACATCTGATCTTAATCTAGAAGGGGCCGGTTTGGGGCCAGGAGGATGCATCCACCCCTTGCCCTTGTTGAGTGAGTGAATGACTCGGGATAGATGGAGGGCTGGGCCCAGTCAGTGAAAGTAGTTTCTTACAGTTGCCTGTGAGGAGACCTGCCAGGGCTGCTCTTGTGCCAGTTCTCTGAGTGAGAACTGTTTTTCCACAAAAGCCACCTCTGCAACCCGATAGGAGGCCTTTGGGTAGACTATCCCTGTCTTTGCTGTGCAGCTATCCAGATGTGGAAGTGGTTCTCTGAATGTCAAGCCCAGGCTCTCTGTAACCTCACTGAGGAGACCCCTGGCCCCAGCATGTCTTGTGCACCCCTGTGACAGGAAGCAGACTCTAATAGTCTCAGGCCTCTTGGTAGTTGCTTCCCATTCTCAAGCCTCTAAGTGGCCACCTGCTCAGATATCCCAGCACATTCCTGCCTAAAGACTTCTGCTATGCATGAGAGTCCCAAGACAGACTAAGCAGGCCAAAAGGAGTCTGACCAATGACCTATGCCCCACTGTATCTCAGCATTTATGAGTCCTTAATTCTTGCTCCAAACTGTGAGCCACCCTGGAAGTACATTTTGTGAATGTTATATTGTGTCTTCTCATTTCCCGGAGATTTTTCCTACAGTCCTGCCTGTGCTAGAAAGTAGCAATGTTATGTTAATGATGGCTCAACCCATAGCCAAGTCATACCGGCATGCCCATCACTGTCTGTAAGCTGCTTTCACATCCATGCCTTGTAGATGACCACAAACCTGAAGGTGCCTCAGAACTGAGCTGGGAGGCAGGTCCACCCATGTGAGAGGTAAGGAGTGAGATGCCACAGGGTGGCCAGTGTGCTAGTGGAACAGCACTTCCAATGCCTCATGGGGGATCCCCCATAGAGAAGCAGATACAATTGTCCATGCCTGATGCCAGCTGCTTAGCTGATGCTTTTGTATTTCCATACACTGACCTTGGCAAATGGGCATGCCTAGCACAAGACTGTCCTCCAGGTAACTGCCTGACACACAGGAATCTTTGTCTAATCCAAAGCAGTGAACCGTAGAGGAGTCTCAGAAATGAGATCTTGGCACAGCTAGCGAAGTGCCTGAGACCTTTGTCCAATCCCTCAACTCCACGGATAACTAGACTAAGTTATCCTCTGGCCTGTACAGGTGCATCCTGGCACACAGAGGCCCATACATGCACATCACGGGGATCTCGAGCTGCGAGGTAGCTCAGTTGGTAGAGTGCTTGACCAGCACAGATAAGCCCTAGGTCCCATGCCCAGGACCACATAAATCCAAGGTGGTGTATGCGGTGATCCCAGCATTCCAGAAGTTCAAGGTCATCCTTGGCTACATGGAGAAGTCTAGGCCAGTTTGGGTAAGAGTTGCTACCCGCCCCACAAAAAGTGTGAAGACCTAGGTGGGAACAGGAGGCAGGGAGGGAGGCAGGAAGGGATGAGAGCACCCATAGGATATTCAGCCTCTAGCCAGGAGAAGATCTGCTGATATGGGTTCAAATCCTGCCTGACCCTGGAGGAGTGTCCTTACCATCTTTAATTTTGTCTGTAAATCTGTAAAATGGGGTGAGGGCAAACTCTTAGCAGAGGCTCCTGAGCTGAGCACCCTACACTGCTGCCTCTTTGAGCTACTGCAGCCCCTACCTGTGCAAGCAGCAGGCCCCATCATTATCCACTATAGTATGATCATCCTAGGGCCTTATAAAGGACTCTTGTCATCTGAAAGGGATCGGGCAGTGTCCATCTTAGCTACTGGTATCATAACAAGATCCTTTCTTTGCTGAACCCTGGCTGCTTGGGACGAGAAGGAAGCCCTGGTGGAGGACAAGTTTCCCAAGGGAGCAGTGGTGAGTAACTGCCCCCACCCACCCGAGGATCTGGCAGGGGGCAGCAGCCAGAGCCAATGTAACTGCAACTTTGGAAGTCAGACTCACACAGAGAAGACCTAAATAGCTGCCTCCTGGGGGAGGCTGGGAGCGGGGAGGGCGAGCTCTCACAGAAACGTCAACTTTTTTAAAAATATGTTTTCAGTAATTGCTGTTCTGTGTCAAGTTTCAGCCTGGTGGGAGTTTCCTGTCAGATTTACTAAGTAGGTGTTCCTAACAGACAAGATAATCACCCCTGTGTAGGGGTGAGATGCTCAGCACTGATCCCTGATCCCCATGCCCAGGTGAGGTGCCTCCTGGATCTGCTAGAACAGGCAGCTCAGGGCAGGAGGAGGCGCCTGTGTGGGGCAGAGGAGCCAAGGACTCGAGGGCACCTACATACCACAAGTGGAGGATGCAACCCACCACTCCCTTCAGAACTGCCATGCTGTGGGTGTCTGCAGCATTCTAGAGGGGGGCGGGCTATCTGTTCTATGAGGCCTCGAGGGGTCTTCTCTCCCCAACCTCAATTCCCGCCCTTTCTGCAGCAGCAGAGTAAAGCTGGCTGACCTCTGATGTTTAAGGAGACATTCACTGTCTCGTCCTCTCTCATTGTCACTTGGGGGCTTTGGGATTTTGTTTAGATTTATTTTTATGTGTATAAATGTTTCGTTTGCATGTATGTATGTATGTATGTATGTGTGTATGTAGTATGTATGTATACTTGTCTAGTACTCAAAGAAGTCAGAAGAGGTCATTGGACGTCCTGGAACTTGAGTTACAGATGGTTGTGAGCTATCACATAGATGTTGGGAATTGAACCCAGGTCCTTTTCAAGAGCAGCCAGTGGTCTTGACCACTAAGCCGTCTCTCCAGCCTCAGAATTTTTTGGGGGGAGACCAGGGCTTGTTTGTTGTTTGTGGGTTTATTTTTTTGTTTTTGAGACTGGGTCTCACTATGTAGCCCTGGTTATCTAGGAACTCACTATGTAGATCAGGCTGCCCTCAAGTTCACAGAAATCACCTCCCTCTGCCTCTGGAGTGCTGGTATTAAAGGCATGTACCACCATGCCCAGCATGGCAAGTCATTTTTGAGGAGAGGCAGCATACACTGTGACAGAAGTGGGAACAAGAGAGAAACAGATCATCTGTCCTGACATCTGTCCATCTACCTATCTATCCACACGCCCACCTACTGATCTACCTACCTACCCCCTCATAGATCCATCTAGGTATCCATTTATCTATTCATCTATTATCTATTCCTCTATTTATTCAACTATATATCCATTCATCAACCCATCCACCTACCTAATATCCATCTACCCATTCACCCATCTACCCATTCATCATCCATCCACTCACCTATGCATCCATCCACTCATCCATCCACCCACTCACCCATGCATCCATCTACCCATCCATTCACCCATCCATCCATCCATCCATCTATTTATCCATCCATCTATCCACATCCTTCCTTCCATCCATCCATCCACTCATGCACGCATGCATCCATTCATCCATCTATCCATCTATCCATCCATCCACCATGCATCCATCCATTCACCATGCATCCATCCACCATGCATCCATCCACCCATGCATCCATCAACCATGCATCCATCCACCCATGCATCCATCCACCCATGCATCCATCCATCCATCATCATCCATCCACCCATGCATCCATCCATCAATATATCCAACTGTCCATCTATTCATCCATCCATCCATCCATCCACTCATTCATCTATCCATCAATAAATCCATCCATCTATTCATCCATCCATCTATCCATCCATCCTTCATCCATCCACCAATGTATCCATCTTTCTACTCATCTCTCCACCAATACACTCATTTATCTACTCATCCATCTGTCCATTCACCCACTCATCTATGCCTCATGTGCCTTTCTGAGCAGCAGGAAACATCTACAGAAACATAATCCCTACTCTCAGAGAACTCGCAAACTAGGAGGAGGAAGACACAGACAGAACACACAGAGGAAGATGCATAAAGGATGACCACAAAGTCGACTGTGAGGTTGTGAGAGAGAACTGAGTAGCTTGCAGTTCAAAATCATCAGAGGAGAGCAGATGAGGGTTTTAGAGGAATCACCCAGGTGAGACTTGAAATCAAGAGTCATAAGGTGATAGACAGAGTGATACTTTTTTTTTTTTTTTCGTATTTATGTTTTAGGTTGTCGGGGCTTTTGTTGGTGGTGGTGGTTTTGTTTTGATTTTAGTTTCTTTGAGTCATGGTTTGACTCTATAGCCCATACCAGTCTGAAACTCATTCTGTAGTGTTGAGGTTGGCCTCAAATTCATGATCCAACCACTGCAGCCTCCCAAGAGCTGGGGTTATAGTTACAAATATGCATCTCTACCCTGGCTTGTCTTTGAAAGATAAGATAGTACCCATTTCCAGGTATAACAGGGTCAAGGGAGGGCCCAAATGTTGAAGCTATAGGAGGTCATGGTTGGTGCCTTAGTTAGGGTTTACTGCTGTGAAGAGACACCATGACCAAGGCAACTCTTATAAAGACAACATTTAATTGGGGCTGGCTTACAGGTTCAGAGGTTCAGTCCATTATCATCAAGACGGAAGCATGGCAGCATCAGGCGGGCATGGTGGCAGGCAGAGTTCTATAGTTTCATCTGAAGGCTGTTAGCAGAATACTGGCTTCCAGGCAGCTAGGATGAGGGTCTTAAAGCCCACACCCACAGTGACACACCTACTCCAACAGGGCCACACCTTCTAATAGTGCCACTCCCTGGGCCATGGTACCCATTTCACTATGGGTTCTCAAAGGCTTGCAGCCCTCCATCCTCTCACACCCTCTCCCTTCAGAACTGCTACAGCATTCACAGCCTACAGCACTCCTGGGAAGGATGCAGGCAGTGAATGCTGAGCAGAGGCAACACGACGAGCCTTCCAACCCCCTCCCTCTATCTATTTGGGAGGCAGTCTTGGAACCTGTAGTGAAGGTGAGGCCACCTGGCTCCAGCATACCTGGAGTGCGTCTGCCATAAGACTAGAGACGGGTCAAGATGAACCTTTGTCCTCTGGGGCCTTCATGCATTGCTAGGCTTGTTACAGTTACACTAATCTGAGCAAATAAGCAAGGCTGGTGCATTAAACATTGACAGCTGCACAGCCTGTGCTTCTGGAGAAGATAGACGACTAGGGACTTGGCTTCACATTTTTATCTGAAACAACTAGAGAAAATAAATGAAGCAACTACCCTTAAGATCTCAGACAAGGCTGGAGAGATGCTCAGCGTGTAGAGCCTGAGTTTCAAAGGTCTGAGTCAAATCCGCAACCATGGTGGCTCCACATCTGTATGAGATTCGATGCCTCTCTGTGTGTTGAAGACACTACAGTGTACTCATAAATAAAAAAAAAATCTTAAAAAAAAAAAAAAAATCTCAGACAATTGGAGATAACAGTGGATCCGAGAGTTCAAGCAAGCCGGTCTATATAGTGAGTTCCAGTGTACTGATAGAACCTGTTTCATCTAACAAACAAAAGCAAAAAAAAAAAAGAAAACAAACAACCAAGAAACCACAGGTTCCAGACATTCTAACCTTTTCTGTGGAAACATAAGATACGCTAAAATTAAAAAAGAAAAAAAAAAAAAAAAAAACCACCGACTCCCCTATTCTTGTCTTCCATGTCTCTCCCCATTGGTGACCCTTTAGGGTCATCGTCACTAGGTGACTCTACTGCCTGTCCATCCTGGACCCAAATTGTGTTGATGCCTGTATCAGGCCCTGGATTCCTAGAGCACTAGGCTGTCTCCAGGCCAGGCCACGCCCCCAATAGGCAGGCTGTGAGTCTTTCTGTCCACTGGATTTTCTCCAGGGCTACAGGTGGAAAGAGACTAGGCAGGTGCACAAAGTCTTTCAAACAGAAACCGCGCGGAGGGGAAGTGTCTAGGATGTGTCCTAAGGACAGAGCTTCATCTTGACCGGTCTCCAGTCTTATGGCAGACGTACTCCAGGTATGGGCTGGAGTCAAGCTGCTCCGGTGTTTAATGGCAAAACCATCTCCCGCCGCGCTTCTAGCGTGATTACGAGGAGTGGGGCGGTGCGTAAGTGCGCAGATGAGACCCAGTGGCCCCAGTTCGGCCGCAGGTCCCGGCTTTCCCTGCTTCGTCTCCTTGGGCCAGAAACCCCAGAGTGAAAAGCATGGGATCACTGCTCTCTCCGGGCGGTGGGCGTGGCGGAGCCAAAGACAGAAAAGTGGGCAGTCCTATGGGCTGGGCGGGATCGGATTGGGAAGGGAGGCGGGTCCTGGAGCCCTTTGGTGGGTGGGGCTGCAGGTGGGCGGTCCTACAGGACGTAGGCCTGTCAGTCTGCTGGATCTGCAGAGGAAGATGGCGCCTCGAAAAGAGAGGGTCTCTACGCTGCCCCGGCTCCAGCTGCTAGTGTTGTTGCTGCCGCTGCTGCTTGTGCCCCAGCCCATAGCAGGTCATGGTGGCAAGTACTCGCGGGAGAAGAACGAGCCCGAGATGGCCGCCACGCGCGAGTCCGGGGAGGAGTTCCGCATGGAGAAGCTGAACCAGCTATGGGAGAAGGCCAAGAGGGTGAGTGGGACCAGGGAGACGCGCGGGGATGGGGGTGAGGAGCTGCGTGTGAGCGAAGGAGAGCAGGGCCCTGATCAAGAGGCCAGCATAGCCGCTGGGATGGGGGACGGCCTACCCTTTGTACTGCCTCCCTTTAAATGTCAGGTGGGCCATCTTGACCTCACTTGTATAAGAGTCCCAAAAGCCCAAAAGGAACTTGGTGCTGCTTGTAAGGGGGCTGTAGTTGCCTTTAGTGCAATTGGCGACCCTAAAGAATGAGTGATACCCACCCTTCCTAGCTCTGCCCAAAAGCCAATTTTACAAAGAGCCAACTATTCAATGGGATAGCCAGGTGCATTCTCCGTGAGGTCTGGATTGCAAGTCTTTTCTTTATCTGTATTTACTCCTATGGAAAGAAGAAAAACAGGTGACCTGAGATGAGACAGTACAGAGACAGCAGAAGCCCCAGTTGCTAGTGGAGCTGGTTAATTTGAGTAAAGCATTTCCCTAGGAGGTTGGGATCCCTTAGTATAGGTAAACACAAAGGACCTGGGAATGCTGAAGTTAGATTTAGCCACTTTGCTAATCTCTCTTCCTTTGAAATGGAGATATCCAGAGCCTGAGGGCTGGCCTGAAACTAGGCTAGTACTTGGGCTTTTGTTTAGGTATTTATTCATAAGCAGAGTGTCAGAGCCACTGTATCTAGTTTAAACATTCCTGAGTTTGGGAGGAGAGTAAATAATTTGCAAACTAAGAGTGAGTTTTAAAAGAAAAACGTTGGAGAACTTTGGCCCTGGAGGATTAGGATGGATTGTTGAGAAGTTGGCTTCTGGGGAAGGGGAGTGGAACCTCACAGTTAGCTCCATAGCTTAGTGCCCAGTCAGTGTCTTTGAGAGGCTGCTGCAAGAGGGGCCAGTGTTCGGTGTCCAGCCTGCAAAGGTTTGGGACAGCCCTGTGGCCTGGAAAAGCAGTTCAGCTTTCTGGAGAAAGGGGCCAGGCGCACAGCTGCGAGTGGATGTGTGCAGAGCATCTGAGCATCTGGAGTAAAAGGCTTGCTGTCCCAACAGCTGTCTCCATGTGCCCACTGTGATGAGTGTGCTTCACCTGGGACTACCCAATAAAACGAGGATGGGGCCAGAAAGACATTAGCAGATACCTTCAAAGACTGTGTTGGAGAAGTGTAGTCTGGTGTCCATAGATCCTGGGATCCCCTTTGCTCAGAAGGTGGCCCCAAGTCCTCCACATGCCCTCACTCTGTGCCTTTGTGGTCCCTGGGTCCTCCCCCATATCCACTGATCTGTGACAGCATCAGATTATATTTCTCTTAATCGTCCATAGTTCCTTGTCACTGTTAAGATGGCTGCTGTCTTCATCCTAAGCCTTAGGCTACATGTCCTTCCAGCCCTCTAGCCCTAAAAAGTTCTGCAGGGGATGTGTGTTCAGTTTTTCTGCTAAATGGAGGGGGACAATCTTCCAGTGGCTTCCCTTATAGGATGTCTTGTTTCTACTCCCTCCACTTCCAAGGAGCCTAGGCCTTGACGACACAGGTTGAGTTTTGCTGCTTTTCCTTCTAACTCAGAGCTTCCAGCTGGGTCCTACCTGCTAAGTCACCTCAGCTCAGGGGAGAACTCCAAGTTCTTATCTCTCATGTAAACATGTAAATATTTGGGATGAGTGAGGCAGTTATCAGTGCCTTCAGCTCCCACCCCTACTGCATTAGGTAGGTTCACCTCAGCCTTTCCTGGGTTGTAGCCTCCTGGGGTTCTCACAGGGAGGTTTTATCCTTGTAGTTTATGTGACAGAGCTCTTTGCCTCACCATCCATCTTTAGAAGGACTGGGGTCTGTCTTGATACTCCAGGGAGTGGAGTTGGGTATGGGAGAGCTCTGCAAAGGCCTGAAACCCACCTCCATCTTATGAGATTGGGGTAGGGGTGGCATTGCTTCATGTCAATCTAACCCTTCATGCCCCGACTCTGGCATTACCCAGTTCCTGTTTCATAGACATGCTTAGGTTGATGAGCTGTGAGCCATTCAGTGGGGGGACTAGGGACATGTCTGTTCTGACTCAGCGATTTGACATGCCTAGTGTGTTGCAACTCTCCTTAGAGTTGGGGTAGGGAAACCTCTGCAGGCTACCACGTACTCTCAGAGACCCAGTTGTTTGTCTCTTAGTGTATTCAGATTACAGGAGCTGACTTCTCAGGTTCCCTGAGAGCACAGTCCTTCTGACTGATTGATTTTGAGATAGAATCTCTCTGTGGTAGTATGCCTACTATGTACAAGGCCCTAGATCTGGTTCTAGTACCTCAAAAAAATTTTTTAAGATTATATTGGCAAGTTTTCTGTAAATTCAATCTTCTATATGGTAATTCTTTTCCTACTTCTTGTAAAAATTACTCATTTCTTCACCAAGTCCAGCCCTTCCCTGGTGTATCCTTTACCTGGTCCATAGCTCTGGGTGTCAGAGCGGGAAAGCTGTGGTACTCTGTTGCAGGAGGCTACTCACAGCCCTTGGCTTCTTCCTGAACTTGGGATTTCCAGACCTTGACTCAGCTGTGTCTCTAGCTGGGCTCCTGACATAGGGTGTCAGTCTTTGAAGTCCTTATGTGTCTTCTCAGTGACTTCCAGCCCTGTCCACTCTGAACTCTCAGTTCCCCCTCCTCCAGGTCAGTCTTGTTGCCCATGGTCTGTCACACGGTGGCTTATCACATGTCACTCCTTTCTTCTTGGGCAGCTTCATCTGTCTCCTGTGAGGCTGGCTGAGCTACATTCTGACCTGAAGATACAAGAAAGGGATGAACTCAACTGGAAGAAGCTGAAGGTGGAAGGCTTAGACAAGGATGGCGAGAAAGAAGCCAAACTGGTCCACAACCTCAATGGTACCTTCCTGTGCTCATGGCGGGTGCAGCCACCAGCCCCCAGGCCAAGTTGAGGGAGGGGGGACATGGTGAAAGCAAGTGCACATCTGTGAGGTGGCTCATCTGAGGACAGATAGATGCCCTGGGTCACGGTCAAAAGCTCCTGTGCTGTGAATGTTGGGAGGGAGTCAGGGCTAGGGACTTGGTACACGGATGCCCAGGCAACCAAAGGCTCTGGAGCTGTTTGGCCAGGAAGAAGATAAGATGCTGTCAGCCAGATGGAGAAGTAGGTCCGACCTCAGAAAGAACTGCTGGCAAGGCGGGTTGTGACCATTTCCTTGTGTGGACAGTGAAGATGGGCAGACTCACGTGTCCTATGCATTGTGCATACTTAGTGCACACATGGATCCTTAGGTCTAGAGGATGGGTGTGTGTGCCACTTGGATTCTCCTCCCATCCTCCTCACACCCTCAGCGCACAGTCAGGCATTGATAGGAAGCATTGGGTTCATCATGTGCTACCCTGTGGCATTCGGAACATAGCCCATAGACTGGCTACCAACCCTCCTGCATGCCCTGCGCGGTGGGGTTCTATCCCAGCTCTGCCACCCCCTGGCTGACCAGTGGCACATTTGACCCCCATCACCACCACACCACCACTCCTTGTGCTAACACACTGCTTTCCACCCTGCCTCTCATCGTAGTGCCCCCCATGAGGTACCACGGCATACAGGGTGGGTGATGGGAGTTAATGTTGGCTGGTATAAGCAACTGAACTGTAGCCAGGGCTCATACAGGCAACTTCCTCAAAACTAGGCCTCAGTGCTAAGGTCTCTGCTATGACAGGAGTTGCTCTTTATAGAGTCCCTTCCACAGGCTTGATGCTGAATGTCAAGTTGGTCCCCCAGGAGAGGAGGCCAGCTCTGCAGAGATAGAGTTGGGCTCAGAAATAGAGGAATTCAGAAGGCCAGAAGGAGAACTAGTGACCAACATCTTCTGGCTAGCCCGTGTCCTGGTGGGGTTTAGCTTCTTCCAGCTTGACAGAGTCTGGCCCACATGAGCAAGGTTTTCTGTTTGGGTGATGCTTCCTCTTCACTGGTGCTGGTGGCCTGGCAGCAGACCTAACAGGATTATGTGCTGACGTGTGAAGTTGACTCTTCTAAGCACTTGGTGGAGCTCTTGCTGCTGGAGATGGGTGCTTCCTGATGCTGGCCACCTCTGGGTGTGATCCATGTGGGTCCTGCCCTCACTGCTCAAGTCATTGTCAGTACTGGCCCCACATCTGGGGGACCAAAATGCAGAGTCCAGACCCAGAACCTGGGTGTAAGAAACAGATCATGTGACGGGTTGGGCCCCCTGGCTAGAACCAGCGCTACCCTGAGCCAGGCCAGATCCTTAAAGGGCTAGTCATGGGAGTTGCCTCATCTAGACCCTCAGTTCCCGTGCAAAACCCACATGAACTCAGTCCCGTGGGGCAGTTGTTCAAGGACATGCCCATCCCCAGGGCTACCTCACTCCCCAGGCTGGGCCTGGACCCTGCAGGGAACTATGAGATGCTACAGCTCCCTAGTATTCCATTTCATACAGAGCTTAGCACTCCAGGATTCAGATGTTGCTCAGTCTTAACTCTGAACAGTCTTGAGCAATTTGCCTATGGGCCCGAGTCTGATGGAGCTTGTGTTCCCCTCTTCCCAACCCCTCCTCCTACCCTGACCCAGCTCAGGCACCAGGGATACCCAGGTTGGGGGTGACAGTGACAGCTCTTTTCCATGGTAGCAAGCAATGAGCAGGCTTTGGCTACTTGGGCCAGGCACTGGCTCTGAGGCTAAGCGGTATCTGAACATACTGACTGTACTGTGTTGCCCAGGCTGCTCCCAAACTCAAGCATTCCTCCCGATTAAGCCTCCCAAGTATCATAGATTATAGGCTCAAGCCACTGGCCACTTTAAAATAGCTTTGTAAGATCTAAATTAGATCTAATGGAGTCCAGATCAAGTCACAGTGTATGCACCCACGCTGCTTGCCCACAGATACCTCCTGACCGGTCAGTAGAAGTGGCTTTCTGTGGTCATCAGGAATGCTATAGACCAATCTGGGAACACATGTAGGGGAGTAGGAATGTTCAAGCTACCAGGCAGAATGAGGCACCATCGTTCTTAGGCCTGGGAAAAGGGTAGACATCCCCCAAAGACAGGTGCAATCTGAGCAGCAGGGACACACTCGCAGGGTCGGCTATGACTGAAAGCAGAGCCCATCAGAAGGAACAGCGTGGAGAGGCTGCACTGTGAGTCATGTGGCACCTGATCCACTAGGACGTGGAGACCACGGTGCCATGTGGAACTGCCCAGTGAGAGTTGTTGGATGAAAGTCCCAAGAAAATTTTGGGGATCTGTCATCCGAGATGACGAAGTAACACAACAGAAATTCTGTACCCTTTCTAGAGAAGACAGCGTCACAGGTGAGGGACAGATCCCCAGCAGCTAAGAAGAATTTTGTCCTAGGACTCTGTCTGCACTTAAGAGCAGGGATCAAGCAAGTCCTCTCACCAAGCAGGCATGGGTGCTGCACGTGGCATGCAAGTTCCAGGGTAGCCTGGCTGCCAGGGGCATGGAAGTTACAGGAGAGTCATTATTGAAGTCAACTGGCATGTTTGCCCATTATGTGTTGGTGACAGAAGGTGCCCAGACCTCCAGAGTGGAAGGGCTGTGGGCATGCGTAGAGCCTGGCCATCTCAGAGGCTAGGCGCCTATTGGCCAGCCTCTCCTAGCCATCACCCTGACACCCAGGAGACTGTTCAGTCCTGGTTGTTGTTTGTTGTTTTGTTTTTTGCTGGGGTTTGGCAGGTGCCAGAAATGGAAACATCAAGATATGGTCCAAACATCATCCCACACTCTCCCTGCCCATGAGCTCCTGATTCAGGAGGGCTCAAGCAGGGAGCGTCTGTGGTGGTACCCAGGATGCCTTGCAAGTCCCTGGCCTTGAGCACCAAGCTGGTGCATGTCCTCCCCAGATCTTGTGTGGCCACTTGGGGGCGGGGGGAGTGTAGCAAAAGGAATCTTCTAGAAAAGGAGAAGCAGACTCATCATAGAGGCTCCTGTGTCAGCGCCTGCCTATTAAGGGAGACAGTGTCCAATAAAAATCAAATGCCCCCTTTCTAGTCATCCTGGCCAGGTACGGACTGGATGGGAGGAAGGACACCCAGATGGTGCACAGCAACGCACTCAGTGAAGACACCCAGGATGAGCTGGGGGACCCCAGGCTGGAAAAGCTGTGGCACAAGGTACCACTTGCCATTTTCCCCCTTATCTTCTGAAACTTGAGCTGACCTGTGGAGAGCTATGATGTGGGCCTGGGAGGGGTGGTATCTGTCTCTGCTGTCACCTTGCTGCCTCTTTATACCAACTCAAGCTTCTGGCTTCACTGAGAGACATGATCTGTGCACATATTCTCCTTCTGTGAAGTCTGAGCGTCCTGGTTGGTTACTCTTGCTCAGCAGAGCTGCTCCTAGCTGTCAGGACTGCAGTCTTAGGTGTGCTCTTCACAGTGTGTGGACAAATCACACAGATGTCAGGTTAGGTAGCTGGGTTTATTTTGTCTGGCCTGTGGTCCTGCTTCTAGGATTAGGAAAGGGCCCTCAGCTGTATAACAGATGTTGGGTGGGCTCTTGATACTGTGATTGGGAAAGTGGGCAGTACTGGGTCTGGCCCATCTTTGCTTTGTGGTGCAGACCTACGCAGAGAGCACTGGCTGTGGGGTGGGCATTGGGATCTGGCAGTGGTTCAGTGCCACAGGCTCGATTGGTCCAACTCCTGGAATAGCCTGTCTGGGTTGTATTGCTGGACCGTTGAGATGGCCCAGCTGTTCTCAATATGTACACAGCCAGAAGAGTTAAGCAGATGTAGGCCTTCCTCTGAGTCCTTCCCTTTCCTCTTCTGGCCAGCCCTGTCAAATCTGGGGACATCAAGGAAAAGAGACACAGCCCATCAGGAGCTTCCAGATTGATTTTTCTTTTCCTGGTGCACACACCTAGTAGAGGTCACCAGGCTTGCAGGGGATGAGAACAGCCCCAAGCTCTTTGCCCTGGATCAAGGATGCAGCTGATAGGACCTGAACTCCCGGGATGTGCTGATGATGGGACAGACATGTCAGCCCAGGCTGTTTCCTCTTAGGCAAAGACATCTGGGAAATTCTCCAGTGAAGAATTGGACAAGCTTGGCGAGAGTTTCTGCACTACAAAGAGAAGATCCACGAGTACAATGTGCTGCTAGACACGCTGAGCAGAGCTGAAGGTCCGTCCGCCCATGCCCACGTGCTCTGGGCACAGTAGAATGGTTGCCTGCCTGGGGCTGTGGGGGGAAAAGGGGACACTTTTCTTGTGTTTCTACCCATGTTCATGGATGCGTACGGGTTCTATATCAGTTGTGTTATGTTAAGCTATACAGATTGCTTGCTTCTGGGGTGACTGAGGTGGCCTGATGTAGCAGGCCACCACTCTAAGCCAGCCACCATGAGTTCTGAGTAATGTGACTTTGCCAAGTGGGGAGCCTGAGAAAGTCGGAGCCATTAGGGACCATGGAGGCCCCTGGGGCAAGCCTTTGGGTACAGATGCCAAGATATCCACACTTAGAGATGGTTGTTCGAAAAAGCACATCCATCAGCTAGCTCTGAGGGCTGCAAAGGTATGGCCTGTGGATGGACTTGGGGCCATCTTGGCCACCAGGATGCCAGTTCTTGTCAAACATTCTATGTCTTGTTCCACAGAAGGTTATGAGAACCTTCTCAGTCCATCTGACATGACTCACATCAAGAGTGACACCCTGACCAGCAAGCACAGCGAGCTGAAGGACAGACTCCGTAGTATCAACCAGGGCCTAGACCGCCTGAGGAAGGTCAGCCACCAGGGCTACGGCTCCACCACTGGTAAGCCCTGGGGACAGGTGCATGGGCACAGAAGTACCTAGGAGACTTTGTCACACTCAGTCATTGTGTTAAGAGTGGCCTGTCCTAGGCCCCGCTTCCTAGAGCTGTAATATAAATGTCTGGGCCAGGAACTGGAGAGATGGCTCAGTGATTCAGAGTGCTGACCTATTGCAGAGGACCTGGGTTCTATCCCCAGCACCCACATAGCAGCTCAAAATAACTCCAGTCCCGGGTGATCCAATGCCCTCTAATGGGCTCCGTGGGCACTATATGCCTGTGGTACACAGACATACATGCACATAAAATAAAGGTTAATTTTTAAAAAAATGTTCTGGGCCAGCCATCAGCCCTGTCACCAAAATTATTTTGAAGTGGTAGTGGAGTGAGTGGCCTTCCATCCAGCTTTCAGCCTTGGTAATCTGGCGCAGGACTGTCTCTGAATCCCCTTCACAGTGAGAGCCAGCTTTGCCATTGATCCCATGCGGCAGCATGGGGTGACAACCCCACCCTCTCAAGACTTACATGAGTTCTAGGGTCAGTCTCGCTGTCCATCCCTGGGGCTCCAGGTAGCGGCGTAGTGGGAGTTTGGGGGTAGGGGTGTGCCTAATTTTGTATCCAGCAATAGACAAAGTCCTACAGGCACAGCCTTAGACAGCATGGGCCCATGCAGAACCTCCTTCTGGGAAGCACCTCCAGGCATGGTGTGCTCTTGTGGGGCTGGGCTTGAGGACTGCTATGAAGTCATTGCTCCCTCTCCAGAGACTGCTTGCTGTGGAGATGACCAATCTATCTCATAGGCCAGCTCTGAGGACTTACTGTTGTTGGGTTAATGGGGCCATACAAGGGAGTCTGGCCATGGTCAATATGTTGGGTGTCACCTCTTTCTCTAACCACTATCCTGCCCTTCATGGGTCATCTCCTAGGGAGCTGCATCCAAACAGTCCCTTGGCTTCTCCCACTGGCCTACCTGTGGGAATATAGGCTAACTCCTATATTCTCTGGAAAATCAGGGTTTTCTGGAAGGGCCCTGTGGACAGCAGGATCTAAGCTGGTGCTATGAGCACAGTCCAGGTACTTAGTGCTCCCAATATGCAACACACACCCTTCCCTTGGGATGACAGGCCACTTGGCCCCCAGCACCAAGGTGTGTCCTGACATGCTACCTACCCAGACAGACAGCCCTTGCTCTCCTGCAGAGTTTGAAGAGCCCCGAGTGATAGATCTGTGGGACCTGGCTCAGTCTGCCAACTTCACCGAGAAGGAACTGGAGTCGTTCAGGGTAAGGACAGTCTCAGTGTGTAGCTTGGTGGGGTGGTCTGCCCGCTCTGAGCTGTGAGGTGCTGAGAGGGATGTACGGCCACATGCCTGGCCAGGTGTGTGGTGTGGGCAGAGCTCCAGGAAGCTGATGGGTAGAATATCTTCTGAACAGGATCGTTGAGAGTTCCTTGCTGTTTAGGGTAGGATAGGACATGCTTGGGACTTGTATAGTTTGAGGTCCTCAAGTTTTCTAAGGCTTCTCCAGTGTGTCTGTGCCCAAGAAGCTCCAGAGGTGGTGTTTCTGGAGGCCACACTGACCTCCCAGTGATCACTGGATCCATGAGGTAAAAGGGAAGGTTCCAGCAGCAGGCAGCCTGTGAGAAGCAAAGGAGCCCTAAGAGGCAATGAGGTAAACATGAGACCATCTTCATGGGGATTTAGCTTTTGTGACCCTGGGAAGAGACCTTAGATCCCAAAATCTAGCCTGCTTTAGTCATGATCTCCTGAAGGTGGAAGATGGGGTGACCACCTGGAGTCAGTGGGAAAAAGGTGTCTAGGGATGGGAGTTCAAAGGTCCCTGTTGCTACCAGGTTCTGGTGGACAATCTCTGTGTAGAGAATCTTAGCAGCGAGCATGTGCCAGTTCTCATGTGTGCAGCCTGGGAGCTGCCAGCAGTGGTCAGGACCATCTCAGAATAAGAGACAGGCACCTCTCTCGGGATCTGTGTTGGAGGGGACTAAGTTCCCGATGCCTCCCTCCTAGGAGGAGCTCAAGCACTTCGAGGCCAAAATTGAAAAGCACAACCACTACCAGAAGCAGCTGGAGATCTCCCATCAGAAGCTGAAGCATGTGGAGAGCATCGGTGACCCGGAGCACATCAGCCGCAACAAGGAGAAGTATGCGCTGCTGGAGGAGAAGACCAAGGAGCTGGGCTACAAGGTGGGGCATGCCGCTTCACTCCTGTCCTTGCACCCATTCCCGTTCACCCTTCCCTGGGTCTTAGACACATGGCCTACTGACTCAGGGAAACACAAATGCAGTCCATTGGAACTGTGAGTGGGCGGGTATTCACCGTGGGAGATGTCTGCACTGCCAGCAGGCATCATGCCTGTAGACAACATGTAAGATGTACATGCCTGTAGAATGTAAGGCAGCAAGCATTGTAACATCCAGGGAGCCTCTGGACAGGGAGCTGTTTCCTGGCCCGCTGAGGTGTGGGCTTGAATCCCAGGCTGGCCACGCTGGGATGTGACATAGGTGGCCTGCAGAGGCAGTCGGGCAGTGGAGCCCTTTAGGGAACAACCTCTGGGTTAGTTGAAGCAGAACTGAACAAGCAAAGGCACGCCAGCTGTATGCCACACGCGTGCTGGGGAGCCCTGAGGACCCGCATACCTTGCCTCTGGAAGGATCTGGGGCTGTAGCCAGCATACAGGAAATTCCCTCCTGTACCTTCTCTAGTTGAGCACAGAGTGTTAACTATGCAAAAATCAAAACTCTGAGAAGTAGAGTAGTATGTAGAACAGCAGGACCCTAAATCCCTGGGGCTCAAAGGCCATTGGCGAGACGACCATAGGATTTGGGGGTTTCCACAGCGCTAAAATTCAAGCACATTCTTGGCTGCCCCTGGCCACCAAGAGACTTGTTGCAATGAGGGGCCCTGTGACTCTGGACAATAAACTAGGGGTGCCAGGACCACATGGTGTGCTTTGAGACCTGCCAGCTACTGACCACAGGTCAGTAAACCACAGGTCTCATATGAAGGGTATGCTAGCAGCTGTCACTTTGAGAGAACTCATTAAAGCCACAGATCAAACCCGACCGGGTCTGGTAGGCTAGTACGGCTCTTTGTACCCTCGTGGTATTAAGGGGTAGAAGTGGAGTTCTCTGACCCCCTGCAGGCATCCACCGCCTTCATGGGCCACCATAGGGTCTCCACAGTGTCATTGTCTTTTGGGGTGATCTGCTTCTGGCTGTTTGGTTATTTAGCTTTCCTTCAGTTTTTGAGTCTGCATTGAGCTCTGTCCTTACTTATGACATGTTCTGGGTGGCTGTGTAGTGGGAGATGGCCAGAGTGTTTGGTACTGGTCTTCAGCTGTCTCCTGTGATCTCTTGACAGCAGGCTTGCCATGGTGTCCCCCACTGACAGATGTCCTCTTACACAGGTGAAGAAGCATCTGCAGGACCTGTCCAGTAGGGTCTCCAGGGCTCGGCACAATGAGCTCTGAGGACCAGAAGCCACCAGCAGCAGCCTAGAGAGGCTCTTGAAGACACAGGGAGCTGTCAGCATGTCATCAGCTTATGTAGACCTGTGGTGACTGGTGTGACTGACCAGAGTGGCGAAAGGATCCTTTGAAATACCAGTCTGATCCTGCAGTGGCTGGCAAGGACTTCTTTTCTTTCAAGCAAATGTAGCTGCCATCACCCTGGTTGAGGGCCTTGGGTATAGCTACCAGTGAGATATGACTGGCCTCCATGCTGCAGCAAAACAGTTTACATTGAAATTACATACGTCTGCCACTGGAAATGTTATGTACAGAGTCCTAAAATATATGGCAGGGTTTTGAGCCATTTGGTCCTTGCCTGGTATCTCGGGATGGGTCCATTGAGCCAAAGGTGGCACCATAACAAATTAAGTTACAGATGAAAGAGGGTAGGGGAAGACTAGTCTCCCTCTCTCTGGGTCTGACCCAGGCAGTTTTAAATCAAGGATTTCAAGACAAAGATGGCAGAGGTGAAAGCTTGCAGGTCTCATATGGGGAACATTTTCTGCCTCCCAAAAGACCCTGATTGGCTTCCATATCCAGAGTCACTATCTGATCCCTCACAGAGTAGCCAAAAGTTCGTCTGACCCCTGCAGGTGGTCCTGGAAAATGAGGCCATTGAATTTGTTAGCTACTGGATCTCAGCTCAGAAGTTGAGATCTGCATATCAGGAGTGCGCAGTCAACCTTGTTTATAAGAATATCAGAGCTGGAAAGGCTCAGTGAGTAGAACGCTCATCCTGCCATCTTGAGGTCTGCAGTTCAGATCTGCAGAGCCTTGGGGTGTTACTTACCTGTAGTCCGAGCACTTGAGAGGCAGAGAAAGTACAGCCAGGGCAAGCTGGTTAGCTAGCCCAGCCAAATAAGTAAAAGTGGAGCATGATGGGAGAAGGCACTCTCATTTTGATTGTGGACACACTTTCATGTATACCTATACACAAGTAAACACTCATATGATGGGCAAAACCTCCAGGGCATCATGCAAGAAGCCTGTGGGTTAAGCACATCAGCAGCAAGGAACAGCAGGCAGTGTGGTTCCCTCACCCATGCTATGTCTGCCACCATCCAGACCAGCTGGGATGTCCCTCCCAGCACTAGTAAATATCTTCCCAGAGCCCTCAACAGTGTCTGAGGCCCAGAGAAATTCTTGTTGCTAGGGTCTCAGTTCACCCTTTCTGGTTCAGCTCAACACAGATACTTGGGTACCCACCAAGGCCTCCTGTGCCACCCAGCCCAGGGGACTGGGATGACACTGGGCCCCTGACACCAGGCTCAGAGCCAACTGCAGGGGGAATGCCTGGCTATCGGACACACCTTCACTAATGTTTGTCTGCGTCCCTAGAGCCAGAGGTCATAGCTGCATTCTAGGGCTTAGACGTGGGCATGTTGAAGTAAAATGTGTTTGTAGCAGTACACAGCCCAGCGAACCATCTCAGTGTAATACAGAGCCCACGGCTGAGTTAGGGAGCACGTGTGATCTGTGTGGGAGCCGCCTCCTGGAGCTGGTCTCAGTCAGGAGGCCACTCCTAACTAAGCTCTCAGAGTCAGACCCTGCAAACCTCCCTGAGGGAGTGTGACCCCCATAGCAAGGGAACCTCAAGCTACAAACCTTGAGGTTCTGAGTCGCAGTGCTCTGCCACAGTGAGCTAGCAAAGGGAGTCCCCAGGCTGGCAGGTCATCAGTCACCATATGGTGAAGGAAAACAGGTTCATGCAAGTTGTCCTCTGGCCATGTGTGCCGTGGCACATGGGTTCACACAATGAATAAAATGTCTTTTAAAACATTCTTTCCAGAAAGATGACCTGTGTCCTATTTTTCCAACCAAAAAAGTTTGTTGGACTTCATCAGAATTGAGGATCTGTTCAGAAAGGTTCCACTAAGAAAGTCAGCAGAAAACAAAGGGCTAGGGCTCCATTGGCAAAGTCCTCATTTAGCATGCACAGAGCCCTGTGGTCAGTTGCCAGCACCTCATGAACTGGGTGTAGTGCACACACCTGTAATCTCGGCACTGGGGAAGTGGAGGCAGAAGTTCAAGTTATCCTGAGCACATGAGATCTTACATCCAAAAAGGAAATATTGGTAGTACATCAGAAATGGCTGACCTAAACTGCACAGAGAATTGTCCAGCTAGTGCTTTTTAAAGAGCAAAAGGATCACATAGACTCTTACCAATGAAGATATCCACATGGCCAGCGGCATGAGAAGGGGCAGCTGGCTAGTACAGGTGGTGGGGAAATGCAGATTCTTCCAGTGAGATGCTGCTGAATACCGCTCCCCTGAGATGGCTGAGTGCAATCTCCAGCTGTATATGAATATGTATGTATGTGTGCACACACATGCAGTGGAGTGTGCAGTGGTGAAGCCACACCACTCTACCGTACAACCAACACTGGCACTACCATGTATACATATCCTAAGACAAGAATGCCATAGCAAGTTCACCCTAGTGTCTAGCTGTAAGCAACCTGACTAAGCAGAAACATTCGAGGCATAAGGTATGGTGTGCTTGCATGCCGGGACAGTATCTAAATGTGTAAATCTTGGCACTGCGATGAGCTAACAGCTGAATGCAAGGCAGGATTAATCTCTAGAGGTGGATGCCAAAGTATCAGTTATGCACCGTCTCTTCAGTTGCTGATGCTGCCGAAGATGAAGGTTTAAGTTAAGAAAGAAAACATGGGACCCAGCCCAGGAGAGGTGCCTAAAGGCTGTGATACCAACAGCAGCTAGCACAAACAAACAAGAAAAACTTCTGATGGCAAACATTAGTAAGTGTCCATCTATGTTGTCTTAATAAACAGCCCAATGCAAGAAAGCAAAAAATGCCAGCAGGACATGCAGAAGGGCCATTCTGAGCCATGGAGTTGTTGGAGTGCCTGAGAATCTGCTGTTCCTCTGATCACGAAAGAAATGAAAACAGGAGCTCCACCAGCACACATCCCGATGGCAGCAGGCACGTCTACTCAGTCCTCCAGACGCTTGGCTTTGACAACAAATGAGGAATAAAAATCTGACAAAACCCAAAGACGTGCACCTGCTCAGCTCCACCCACTAGGGGGCAGCATCTTGTAGCAGGACAAGTCAGCTGAGCCTCCACTCCCATCAGTAATGTCCTACGACCCAACAAGGACCACATGCACTGTGCACTACCAGATACGCTGAGTCTCAATGGCAGGGTGGCTTCTCACAATGATTAATGGCAGGTGGGCAGGGTGGAGGTACGGCTTCTCAGCATATTGAGAGATAGGCAATGCCTACTTAGAATGTCATTTATATGAAATAAAAATGCTGGCATATGTGGTGTATGTGTGTGTGGTGTGTGTTTTATATGTGTGGGTAAATATAAGGAGGCTGCATAATCACATGCATGTCCACTTAGGTGGAGGCCCAAAGTTGATACTGGATGTTTTTCTTAATTGTAGTCAACTGGGGATGGTCTCTGATTGAACCTGGAGTTCACCAATTATGTCATATCTTGCAAGCCAGCTTCCCCCTGAGGAAATTTCCCAAGCGCTAGGATGACAGAAGGGCCACCACACCCACCTGGATTTTCGTGAGCACTGGGGATCTGAACTCTCGTTCTCCTGTTTGTTCTGTAAGAGTCCTGACTGTTCCAAAAACACACCAAGTCAACCAGGCTGGCCTCAGATCCCTGGCAGTCATTCCGCCTCAGCCTCCCATGAGCTGATATCACTGATGGATCCCCCATACTCAGTTCCTAAACTTTTAACTCCCCCAAGACAGTTATGTACGAGGAGCTGTGTCATCAGGCAGTGATGCCCTTGGGCTAGCCAGTAGACACTGGCACGAGCTACCTGCCAACACCAGGGGGCCCTCGAAGGAACAGGATTCTTCTCACCCCTGAAGCAGGCAACCACAGACAACTGGACTCCTAGTGAAGTCCTTGGAGGCAGAAAAGCAGAAGAGAAAATGATATGATTGGTTTCTGGGAGGAGTCCCTGCCAAAGCTTCTCCCCATAGGGCTAAGGCAGGGCAGAAGACCTGCCATCCTAGAAACTTGGTCCTGGAAGTATCAAACGATACTTCCAACCTGGCACCACCATACATGCCCATCCCTGAACCCTTTGGCTCAGTAGCAAGTTGTTTCCATCCAATCCAGGGCACAAATCACATGGAAAGATCTCACAGCTTTGGAAAATAATATAAATTGTTAAAAATATAACAGTGAGGATTTAAAACCATTTACCCAACTGCTGGAGTAGGTCCCAACAAGATGACAAGTGGGAACAGTCCTGTCCCCACCATGGCCTTCATCCCAAGGTACAAAGCCTTGCTCAAGAGAGACATTGTAGGAGAAGGAAGGTAAGGGAGGCTGCAGTGTCCCAGCAGCAGAGCCAGTCGGTGGTGCAGCAGTGGCAAGTCACAGGTCCCTCTGAGTACAGGACCAGTGCAGAGTGCTCTGCTCATACAAGCCGTCATCATGGTCACCTCGTCTGGGATGGGTAGTACAGCTTGCATTCCAGGCCTGGGAGACTTTCCATTTCCACCAGGTGGCTTAGCAGTGCTGGTATGGCAGACACTGGGGCTACCGATACCTGGAGATGGGTCTTTTGGTGGCCCCGTGGCCTAGGAGAACTTGTTCAGGTCAAGTCTTGGCCACCAGTGAGGCAAGAGGCCTTGCTGCCAAAGAGGAGGCTGCTACACGCCTTTGCCACATTGGAATGAACTGATATGGTATGGGCCCAGAACCTACGACCACTCATTCCAAAGCACAAAGACCAACCACAGCCTCCACTGCAGCAGGAAGTCAAGACTCAGCTTCAGTTCTGACCACCAGAGTATGCAGTCAGGCCAAGGTCTCTAGCCCCAAAAGCCATCATCCACAAAAGGGAACAGGCTGCCTGGCCATGTTGGACAGTCCAGCTGGCCAGGGGCCCAGCCAGCCCAGCCTGAGCTGCAGCCTCAGGGCCCCTTCTTCCGTTGCTCCAACTCTGGCAATCGCTCCTCCCGAGTCTGTGCATGCTGGACCCCAACACGATGTGCTGTCTCTGTAGCTGCGATGTCAATCTGGGCATAGCGGGAGGTGCTGGCCCCTGAAAGCAGCCCACAGTGAGTGGACCCAACAGGAACATCCCCCAGCCCAGCTGCCCCTGCTCTAGCCTGCTTCTCTGCAGGTGCCTCAGGTGATAGAGCTAGTGGGCACTCGGATCCATTTCCATTCCCACCCCAGCAATCCTGTCAGAACTTGGGCGGCAGCGCTGGGGGCTGAGCGGGGCAGAAGCTGAAGGTCTTGACTGTTTGGGAAGGTCACTTACAGGCTCTGAAGAAGGGCTCTCTAGCCAGGGCTGATGCACCTGGGGCTCAGACCCAAAGCTTAAGATCACAACTACCCTGAGAGGCCCGCGGTTGTAACCCACCTCGCACACCCCCACTGGCCCCTGAGAGCTCCAGGTCCATGTAGTGCAGCTGCAGTCTGGAGGTAGGGCTGATGGGAATATTCACATACATGGGCATCTCACTGTATGGTCGTTCAGGCCCGGGGCTGTCAGCAGCCATGGGCCCTGGAGATCCTGTGGAGAGACGGTCTCTGAATCCCTGAGATATAGCTGGGAGGTATAAGGTACCCCTAAAGGCCATTCAACAGAGTTTCCCCACCCCTCATGGGCCAATGCCCTCCCCCACTTCCACCTCACCTTGGAGACCCTCCCAGTTCTCCCATACCCACTGGGGCCAGTGCTGGGATCCTAGGATCCCCTACCTGGTCCAGGCACTCACCCCTATGGACCCACAAGGCCTGTTCTCTGTCCCTTCAAATCTCATCTTACATCCTCCCAGGGACCCTCTTGAGTGCAATATCTCCTCTCCTGCCTCTCAGGGCCAGCATATCCCTTGCTGTCTCTGCCTGACCCTCTTCTCTGTCCTGCTGCTGCTGGAGTAACTTCCAATAGATTGGGTAATTCCCACCAGGACCTCTCTGTAGGTGGAGCAAAGCCAGCATCCCCATCTCTATCCCCAGCAAAATGAACACTCCTCCCTCCAGGATACCTCAGCAGTTTGAATTCTCTTTTAAGAATTCACCCCTACCCCTGTCCCATATCCTAGCAGTTGATGTGCAGTGTGTGCATAGTCCAAGGAGCAAGGGACCCTCCATGCCCAGCAGGTGGGGCTCATAGTAGACTCGCTGCTAAGTGAACAGGTTGGATGGGCCCAGTCTCTTCCCTGCAGGCCCAGGGACCCTGCACACAGTTGGCAAAGCCAGGACCTTTTTCTGGTGGCACTCACAATTTTGTCCCTATGGGTGGGGGACAACCATATAGATGGAGCACACTGGGCAAGAGCAGTCACTCCTTTGTCCTCTATTCCAAGTACTAGCAGCCTAGACACTGAGGGGCTGGTGAAGTACCTGCCCTATAACACATGCCAAGACTGCAGAATCCAATTCAAGACTGGGGGATTCAGATTGGGGACATTGAGAGCCCCTCAGGTACTTGTCTCTGCACCCCATATTCAGAGAGAGGCCTGACTCTGCCTCTCTGTCCAGGGATCCTGACCACCCTGCCATGACCACCGTGATTTCAGCCACGCCTTCCTCCCCATCCTTGCTGCCAACATGGCTATGGTGGTAGGTGGCAACAGTTTGCTCTTCACAGAGAGATCAAGGCAGAGAGGCCCCAAGTTCCCAAGTCACAAATCCATCAGCCAGTACAGGCAGATGAGACCCCAGGGTTGTGGGGTGCACACTGACTACTCACTGAACTGAGTGAGCAGTTCTGTCCCAATTTTCCAGCCTGGGAGACTCCAGGGCAGACCCCCTACTACACAGTGATGTCCTTGGAGATCTTAAAGTCCTGTCCTGTCTAAGCTATGATGAGGTTCATCTACTGCACAGGGCCACGTGGGATGTCCATTTACTGACCTCAAATCAAGGAGCTGGCTTTGCCTGCTCACAGAACGTCCTATCTTAGCCCTTGGCAAGCAAAGGCAGGCTCAGCATTTCCAATCCCCAGGAAATCTCTGATCTGAGGAAAAGGATTTCTGAGAATCAGGTGCATTTGTAGCACAGGAAATCCATCACAACAGAAGAAAACCTCCCCAAGGAGGTTCAGCCAGCAGGTGGAGGGAGAGCTAGTACCAGCCTGCACTGCCTGTCAGGCAGCAGGAAGTGCCCCCAGCAGGCCTTCCCAGGACTGGGTGGGCAAGGGGAAAAGGGGCATAGCTAAGAGAAGGAGGAGAGGGCATGACAGAGAAGCTCTGGCGGTGTTCTGAATGGAGCCCAGTGTCTAAGAGTGAGACTGGAGAGGCCAGACCTCAGCATGGAGCCTTTGAAGGCAGAAGAGGGAGAGTTCCGGCTAGGCGCCATGCCTCGGTGGGCTTGAACATGTTTCCCAAGTCTGGGCATTTTGGATTGGATCCATTTTTTTTTTTCAAGATTGGACAGATGAGTTGAAGAAGAACAAGGAGAAGCAGGAGAAACCTGGAGCCTAAACTCAGGGAGATAGATGGAAGATTCAGAACCAACTGACATCCAAAGTCCTAGGCCAGAGAGCTGCTGTTTAGACTCCATGAGGTGCCTCCTCTCTGCAATATATCTTTCCAAGGAGGCACACGCTGCTCAGGAGGTGTGGGTCTCCTCTGCCCGTGTCCTTCCTGGTACTTTAATTCAGTTTTAGCTTTGGCCAGCATCATTTTAGGACTCAAATAACTTAAGTAGAACGCAACAGACAATGAGCTATTATCGCCTGACGTATCCCTTTCTGCAGCTGCAGGCTGATCACCTGCTATAACCTGGCATGTCTCTGGCCCAAGTCTGGTCCAGAGCAAATTCACATGTACCTCATCAGAGTCAAGGTCCTGCCTCCTATGTGACCCCACCCTTGCCCTCAGAAGGAGGTGACCCTGTCCTCAAGTAGTGCCTCCTCCATCTCTGCCCCTTTGATCCTGGGGTGAAGTATCCACCATATCAAAGTAAGATGCCTTAGTGAGGTGGTGAGCAGAGGTAGATGCCTGAACAGTGAGGGCCAACCATGCTACTCTGTGGTGACAGGGAGGACCCTGGACCAAAGGCACCACATGGACCCAGAATTCAGGCTGAGCAACCGAGACATAAAACCCCAGCCATGGATGGGACTGGGACTCTCCTGCTGGCCAGTGTGTAGACTCTGCCTGCCTGTGGCCTCACCCACTGCTTCCACCACACTGCCTTCTTGGGTCTGATTGGGCTCTATCTTACCTACAGGGCCTTCCAAAGGTACCACTCAGCTCTGAAAAGAGACCCGGGGATCTGTGGTACCCACTGATGAGGAGACAAGGCGAGGGGTATCTCTGGCCCAGGGCCAGCCCCTAGGACCTATAGCTTCTCCCAATCCTCCCAGTTGCCCTTGACAGGGCCACCCTCTCCAGCTTTCCTCTGCTGACAGCCAGGCTTCTTCTAAGGACTCTCCCATCCTGGTTGAGTCCTCTGACGTTCCCACCTCCTCCACAAACCCATCCTGAAAAGCCGAAACCCCCAGGCCAGTTTCCTTGTCCTGTGTACCTTGCTATCTGGTACATACCTAGGGCTTGGACCTAACCCTTCAAATCACTCCTGAGCTACAGACCATGATCTGGCTATCCACTGTCCACTCCTGTCCACCAGTCATGTCCCAGACCATTCATCTGTCCTCAGCTCACCACCTCCCCCTGTTCACCTCTTCCAGGCTCCCCAAATGCCACAGTCACTCCACTGCTCACACCTTTCTCATCCAACAGGGATATCCCCTTAACTCTAAACCCTTCATTGCTGCACTGAGTGCTGAGATCCAAAGCCAGGTGCCTACCTGGATGCATCACAGTGAGTCCAAGGGAGGAAGTAGCCATGACCTAGACCAAAGACAACATAGGTCAGTGTGTACATCCCACGTACCCCTCGCCCTACCCCGAGCCCAAGAAATGGAACAGGAACTCCAAAATCACATAGGTCTGAGGATCTGGACTGCCTGTAACCCGGAGGGACACAGCATCCCCTCCAGAGCCCTTTGTTCTTAAACCCCATAGCCCTGACAGTCCAGGAGACAGCTGAGGCCAGGGTTCTTTGAGGAAGTTTACAAATAAGGGTCCCCAGACTACTCCCTTCTAGCTTATGGTTCAGCTAGAGCCCACTCCCCGTCACCTGAGTAGCACATGATTGTAGAACAGCATGACCACATAGCCCACAGTGACCACTCTCTGTCCCTACCTGCTGTCCCATGCCTTACAGAGCCCTCCTGGGAGCCCACAAGTGAGACAAACAGCGCCCCAACCCTGGAATGAGTCCCAGGCCTCTGCTTCAGGCTGAGCCTGACTGGAGAGTAGACAGAACATGAGAGGAAAGAACTTAGAGTGGCTGCCCAGGAGGATCGGGACAACCACAGTTGGGCAAGTCACCTCTCATGCACAGACCTTCCCCACATCAGCTGGGAGAAAGTAGAGGTTAACAGCCCAGAGTTCCGAACATCCCAGCACCTGCTATGAAAGGACCCGTCAGAGCAGGTAACCAGAGTCACCCAATCCCAGTGACTCTGAAGGAGCAACTTGGTAGTGGAACCTCATGATGAGGGAAAAGGAGGAGGAACTCAACAGCCAGCACTGTTCAGGCAAGCTTTGAGAGTGATGGTCATGGCCGGCGGTGGTGGTGCCTGCCTTTAATCCCAGCACTTGGGAGGCAGAGGCAGGTGGATTTCTGAGTTCGAGGCCAGCCTGGTCTACAGAATAGTTCCAGGACAGCCCGGGCTACGCAGAGAAACCCTGTCTCGAAAACCAAAAAAAAAAAAAAAAAAAAAAAAAAAGAAGAGAGAGAGAGAGAGAGTGATGGTCACATGCCCAGGGACAGATGGGAATGCCTCTGGGCAGAGCACACAGATCTAATTGCATCACCGTTTATAACAGTCTAGTGCAGCCTTGGGGACTCGAGGAGGTGTAAGAGTCCCCAGGATGAGAGCTGGAGACCCTAGAGCCAACCACATACAAGCCTCTGAGGGTGTACTTTGTCACTAAGCAAAAGGCCAAATCCTCAACAGTCCCCACACAGGGCATCTGCTCAGGGAGGGCCATGGCTACAGGATCAACACTAGACCCTAGGCATGGGCAGACCACAATGGGACAAGAAAAACATTAGACCCTCTGGTGGCTGTGTGTGAGGAGGGAGGTCTGAGGCCAGGGTCTACCTGTCTCCAGACTCCTGACCTTAGAAGGGTCATAGCTGGTGACAGTATTGCAAACCATCACCTCCTATGTGTTTGCAAACTGCTGGGGCTTATTTAAATGTCTCAAGGGATGGACTGGACAGGAGAAGAGTCTGGAATGGCCTTCCCCTCAGGACTTTCCACCTTCTCTCAGTGTGTCATGGTGCTTCCTTTCTTCCTGAAGCGAGGAGGACTTTTTGCCCCCAGGCCAATCCCCACCCAGGTTCAGGGCCCAGGCCAGCTTTTCTCAGGTAGTAGGTGGACATCCAAGCTGTAACAGCATGGATTTGATCTTTCCAGAACTTCCCACCTGGGTGCCCCTCTTCCTGCTGCAGGAAGGACCTTTGGAAGTACAGACAGCTAAGTATAGAGAACAAAGGGCTCAGGCCAGGGCAGTGCCTGCCCCTTTGGCTGACCAACCACTGGCTCCCTGGTCCCAGGATCTGCAATCTCAGACCTTTTGCAAGATTACTTGGCTCCCTCTAGTGAACACACGTGAGCTGGATGCTTATATAGGGATCCCATCAGACCCTCAGGCCAGCCCATGAGGTGAGACGATATCCCGTCGACCGAGGAGGAAACTGAGGCTACCAGAGGTATGGTGACTTGCAGAGCCACCCAGTCAGTGGGCAGTGATTGTGGCTAAGCTCCAAACCCTGCTCTTCTCTACAGAGAAGCTTGGGGGAGCCAGGCTTCCCAACTTCCAGCAGGGTTACCAGCATAATGGAAACAGGTAGGCTGCTCGCTGGAGCACTCTGAACAGGGAAAATGAAATGGGTTGGGAGGGATTGGGTAAGACTGAGCTCAAAGCAAGCCCAGCATGGGAAGATAAAACACTATATGCCTATATGCTCCCCCCCTCCACACCATGTCTTCAGCCCAGGAGCTATCCAAAGCCACTGGTCCTCTTTCCCACATCCACAACACTCAGACCTCAGGCTGAGGGCCAGGACCCTGGAGTTTCCTCAGTCCCAGGCCTGGTGGGGAGGTGGGCCAAATGGAACAAGGCAAGGCAGTAAGAAAAGATAACTTTATTTCCAGTCTGAGAATGTATTACAAACAGATTTTAAAAACGCAGTAGAGCAACATGGTTGGCCACAATGCAGGTACAGATCGAGGCATTTACAGGTGAGTTGGCCTGCCAGATCGGAACTGTAGGTGCCAATGGAGGGATGTATAAGAGGTGGGCACAGCCACACCAACCCTCTGACACAGGGAAATGGAGTACCTCTGCTCTGTGCAAGGGAGCACTCAGCCTGTAGACACCCAAGCACAGAGCCAGGGTAACCTGTGGGCAGGTCAGAGCCCTCCTTATTTCTTCCACCTGGTCCTGGCCACCAGCTTCCTGGTCCCAGCAAGAAGGCACACAGGGGAACACTACTGGAAAGTTCTGAAAGAGACCCTCCAGCAAACTGATCTCAGGACCCTGGGCAAGCTCAGCCTCTGGGGGTGATGCACACACCTGTCAGGCAGCCCACTTCTCAGAGCCCTCCGGGGGCCCAGGAGCAGACTGATCTGCAGTGCAGGGGGTGGGGGCCAATGTCACAGACCCCGCAAGTCACGGAGCCTCCTGAGCGTCAGTTTCCTCCCCGTGGGATGGGACACCGATCCCACCTGTGGGAGCCACAGGGTGACGTGTAAAGTCGATCACATACAGACTATGTCTGATCTGTGGGCTGCATACACAGAGCTGCCGGCTCACAGACTAGGGAGTCTGGAGCGCCGTGAGAGATTTGATTTTGAATAGGAAATGTGTCTGTATACTGCAGAAATGACCAATGACAGAGGGTCAATTATCCAGGAAGAGGGCAGTGGACCAAGCCAAGCCATGTCACTGAGAACTACCCTAGCCATGGAGATCTTCTGCCCCCAGCAGCACAATAGACAGCAGGAGCCCATGGGCATGACAGTCCTCTCGCCTGATCAGGGGGTGAGAAAATCCTGGAAAGGCTGGATCAGGGGCTCTCCTGACCTCAACCCGACCTGCCTCCAGCACTGGCAGCCATGGCGCCCACCTAGGGAAGGACAGCCCTGTTTGTCACCCTGTCCCTGAGGCCCTTGCTACAGTTCTGGTGACTTCTTAAAACAGCACAGAGCACCTCCTCTGCAAAGAGGCTAGGGCCCTCCTCCCCTGCCTGGAAGGCCATATCCAGCTCTTGGCAGCAGTGGCCAGCCTATTATCTCAGGGAGGGGGCTTTACCTTGAGTCCGCCACAGATTGAACATGACAAAAAGAAAGCTGGAAGTGGCCCTGAATGGGGGCTGCCTGCTTCCCAGGACTCGCCAGGGGATGAACTGGGCAACACAGCTTCACTGCCTGGGCCTTCCGTTGCCTGTCCCCGTCGTTGAGTTCCCAGCCAACTGGAGGGACGCCCCGTGGGTGCCTGACCACCCAAGTCTGTGGCTGAACTGTGGTCAGAGCTGCCCTGAGAAGCCGAGCTTGGGTCTCTGGGGGCCTGGAGCAGGCTTCGAGGTGTGTCATAGTGGTGTCGCAATGAAGTGGGCACCTGGTATTCGGCCGCCCCAGGTGGGCAGGCACACAGTCTGGGCTCAGGTGCGCTGGCGCCAGGAGGCAGGCTGAGTAGAGAACCGAATTCCTCTCCGGCCCGCCACACGTCCAGGTTGCTGCCAGCATAGGATGAGAAGCTGCCAGAGTAGGAGGAGTGGCTGCCTGTGGCTATGCCACTGTCAGAGGAGCTCTGGCGGCCAACCTCCTGTAACTGCCGAGGCCTCAATGGCTTGAGGGGTGGCCTTGAGGCTCCCAGCATAGCTTCTCCTGAGCCCTGGACAGCCACCAGCCCTGGTCCTTCTTGTGACGTGCTGGCTGAGGACGAGGACTGCTCTGGCCATGCAGTGAGCCGGCTGCTGGCGCTGATGTCTGAGTGGCTGGCCTCAGAAGAGGAACTGGATAGGCTTCGGTCATCCCCTGAGACAAAGCAGAAACTGAGGCTGCTGTGGGGTCCAAGCAGGTGAGGAGTGGTCTCTAGTTAGCATGCTATGGCAGTCTACTTCTCCCTCGTCCCTACACCTGGAAGCTGGAGCAGCAGGCCAGAGTCTGCAGGACAGCCCCTTCCTCAACCAGCCCCTGCCACTTTCAATGCCAGCCTTTTTAGAGCCCCTATCCCCCCACCCTGACAGTCACTTCCTTGGTCCCAGTTTGAGCCTCTCCACCTGGACTCTACCCTCTTCTACAGTCCCCTTACAGCCCCTTCACTGCCTCCTCTTGTCATGGGAACTATGGGCATTTGAGGACAAGAACATGCCTGGGATCAGATCCTGTCCACTACCCTCCCATCCTGCCAGGACTACCTTGCTTCACCCTGTGTGCATGGAAAATAACATGCCACCTTTGCTTTTCCTCTCAGCTTGCCCGGCCTAGCTTGCAGGGCTTCCTGAGCAAGACACCAGCCCCAAACCTTCCAAGGAGATAAGAAAGCTTATTGCAGGCTTGAGAACCCCTACTTCTAGAGAGAAGGATTGGTAGGGGAGAGGACCACTGCCCCACTGTGCACCCCTGGGAATGGGGACAGGCACCAGACAGTACTTCTCTGGCCTAGAAAGACCTGGTACAGTCCATCTGCCAAGCCAGCCTCCATCCCTCAATCACAGCTGCCCCTGGCTGACTTCCATCCATGTCACCAATGACAATAGCTGTAGAAGGGCCTCTGCTCCTGGGAAGCCAGCTCTGTTGGCCCCTGAGCAGTTTGTCAGAAAAATGGTTAAACTAAATCGCAGAAGGCTTGGGGCTTGCCTAGGCCACATGGTTAGTGTATGCATGAATGAAAGGAGACTAAATGAATGAATAGGAGGGAGAAGAAAGAATGAGTAGGGATGGGAGCAATGAGTGGCTAAGTAGATGGGTGACAAAATGAATGATGAGCAGGAAGAATGATGGATGGATGATGGATGGATGGATGGATGGATGGATGGATGATGGATGGATGGATGATGGATGGATGATGGATGGATGGATGATGGATGGATGATGGATGGATGATGGATGGATGGATGGATGGATGGGTGGATGGATGGGTGGATGGATGGATGATGGATGGATGGATGATGGATGGGTGGATGGGTGGATGGATGATGGATGGATGATGGATGGATGATGGATGGATGGATGATGGATGGATGAAGGATGGATGACAGATAAGGATGGATGCATGAATGGATGGATGATGGATAATGGATAGATGGATGATGGACAATAGGTAGATGATGGATGGGTGGATGAAGAATGAGTGAACAAGAGGGAAAAGTCATGACCGAGATGTCTGACAGCTACATGCACAGGTCAGAAGGGTCATGAGTGTGGACACAAGGGGACCCCAACAGTCCATGCAGACAGATTGCTGTGCAGCCCAGAGTGGAGTGGGAAGGACAGTACTTGGAGAGAGGTCCCTGCAGCCAGGACAAGACTAACCACTGACTCTACCTCCACTGCCTGGCCGACCAGAGTGCGACAGCAGGCTGAGCCTCTTCTCTAGCTGCAGGGCTTCCAGTGCTTCCTGGGCAACACGCTCTTCTGAGGCTGAGGGTCCCCCAGAACTCGGGTCTGTGCAGAGAAAAGGATCGGTGAGACAACAATCACTCCTGCACCTCACCCTGCACACCACCCCTGCACCTCACCCCTGCACGCCACCCCTGCACGCACCTCTGCACCTCCCCTGCACACCACCCTTGTACCTCACCCTGCACACCACCCCTGCACCTCACCCCTGCACGCCACCCCTGCACCTCACCCCTGCACGCCACCCTGCACCTCACCCCTGCACGCCACCCTGCACGCACCTCTGCACCTCACCCCTGCACCTCACCCTGCACACCACCCCTGCACCTCACCCTGCACACCACCCCTGCACCTCACCCCTGCACACCACCCCTGTACCACCAGAACACCTGGGGAGTACAGAACCTTCAGTCAAGGCATTCTGAGCTAGCCCTTAGCAGGCCCAGTCCTGTCCCATGCCTTTGCCCAGCAGCTAAGCTTCAGATACAGGATACCTAAACCAGCCTCTCTGGCTCCCTAGACGCCAAACCCAGGTCTCTGTGTCTGCCTAGCCCATGTTCCTGTTCCGTGGACATGCCCTTGAACTGCCCAGCCTGAGTCTCTCTCCCTGCAGTGGGTTCCCTATCTGTCCAGCATGGGTGGTTATCTGTGGATAACCTCCAGCCTGGGTTCTTGTCCCTGAGGAGAGGCCCATATCTGCCCAGCCTGGGTCCCTGTTGCTGCAACAATCCCACTAAGACAACCAGACCACTCTTCCCCACCCTCAGCAGGGCAAGTCTCCCCTCACTGGTAACAGCACCTCCTCAATCCCACAGCTCCCCTGATCCAGGGGAGGTTTGCTTGGCCCTGGCTCGACACACCATTCCTCCCCCCACTTTGGTCTGAATGAAATGCTTCCATATTTCTGTCACTGCCTATGGCTCCCAGGCCCCTCACCATCTGTCATCCTTGAATCAAACCACCATAAGTGACAGCAAGAAGATTTCCCCTGTCCTCTCCACACACGCTGTGTCTCTGCTGGGGTGCTCATGCAAGGTCCTCCTTGCCCACATCCACACTGCTTATCCAGAGCTCTTGACAATGCCAACATTTGGCTGAGGGGCAGCCAGGCTGCGTGCAGTGGGGACTTGCCCCTCTGGCCCTGTGTCTGTCCCCTGCACAGCCAGTGCCACATAGAAAATCTACCTGTAGACTCTGCCGCCCCCTTACGCTCACAGTAGCATCCCTCCTTCCTTCAGAAATACCTTGAGCACAGGTGGCCCCAGAGAGCCCAGAGGGCGACTTCTATGATTGACACATGCTGCCATGGGCTTCCTGAGCTCTGAATGCCAAGCCTCTTGCAGTAGTCCCTCCCCTTTCCTCCAGTTAAGAAAGGGCTGCTAAAACATCAGAATGCTATCCTCAGAGCAGGAGTTTCCAGAATCCTTGATCCTTCCCTTCCCAGTTGCCCCATCTAGGTTCTGGGTCCTCATGTCGAAGACTGAGGCCTTGGTGGTTCTGATCACGGAGAGTCCACACAATAGCATACCAGCAAACTTAGAGTGGGGCGCTGCTCGAAAGTGTGCATCCTAGGAGCCTCTCACAGCTGTGGGACTTTAATGTCACATCATCCCCAGAGGCCCTGTCCTCTCACAACCCCCCCCCCTGCATGGGGCCAACCTTGTAGGGGCTCCACAACTGCCCTAGCTGGAACACTGACCATAATCCACAGAGTTAGCATGCCCGGGTGACCCAAGGCCCCAATACCGAGGCAGGACATCTAGGTACAACTCCTGCAGACCCAGGCCCTGGCAGAGGCAGTTTTTTTGAGCAGTCCCAGTTGATTTGACAGGGCCAGCTGTGGATCAGGTCTGGAATGCCCCAACAGTCACCAATGGCCCTATCTGGGCACAGCCCATCCCCTACCTGTATTAGGTAACAACTCATTTCCAAGATGAGCCATCTGTGCCTTCCTCTGCCCAGTGCTGTGTCCAATACTCCCTTCATGCAGAACCATTTATAAAACAAGCAGGAGAGTGGGTACCCCGAAAATCCAGGTCCTGCTCCCAGGTGCCTCAAAAGTGACACACACACCAGGGTGAGTTGTGGATTGAATATACTCCAAGAAATCTCTAAAACGCGTGCCTCTGGGAGAAAAGCGTGGTCCTCGGATACCCTGACACTCTGGTGGCCCCCAGAGTATAACCCCTTCACATTGCACATCTGCAATGTAAAAAGCTACCAGCAGGGGGCGATGCCACATTGCCTAGACTCCTGGGCAGCAGGAATGCTCTGACCACAGGGAAACCCTCAGGCTTTCTAGCAGCTATCTCACTGGCTGCTCTAGGGGTGGGCAGATATAGAGGGCCTGGTGCCCATGGACCTGTCTCATCATTTGAAACTGTATCCCCTGCCCTGGCAGGATGACCATGTAAGGACACAGCAGATGGGAGCTTTGGCCATCAATGTATGGCCACACCTGGACACTGTCCTTATTGAGAATCGTCCACATGAGACCCCCAACTCAGGGTCCCTCAGTGTCAGGGCCACAAGCCCTTATTTCTAGCAGTCTACCTAGCTAAGATGCCCTTGGCCACGCAGGGATTAGGGGTGGCCTTAGAGGCATGTTCAACAGAGCCCACACCAAATACACCTTGAACTCCCCCCACACACACCAGATAACCTCACAGAGTAGCTCCTAGACCAAGTGCCAGGCTCAGACACCCTGGTCCTGACCCCTAGCTGCAGAGACAGATCAGCTGTTCACATGCTAGTGACCCAGAACTAGGCTATCTCTGCTCCATCTCCAGGGTCTTGGGCCTCTTACTGCCCAGCCCCTGCAGCTGTGGCTCCCTTGGCTCAACTAAAAGGTGGCAGGCCCTAGTGTCCCAATAGCCCATGTCCATGGAAGAAGGGCAACTACAGGAAAGCCAGGCCTGAGACCTACCAGCTGACCCCCTTAGGAGTCCCAGTGCTTAGAGTGTTCATGTCCCAGCCCAGTGGACTGTAGGATTCTTAGTCATGGATAGGAAAAGGCACACTACCTCACTAGGCTGATGAAGCAGGCTACCCATCTCTGGACCAGCAAGTGTACCTTCCCTGCACATTCCCACACACACCTGGGAGAACTGGCCGAAGCCCAAATGGGCCTTTGGTCGGGGAGATGCCTCGGACAATGCAGTCAAACAGGAAGCTGATCTTCTCTCCCTCAGCTGAGGACAAGAAGAAGACTCCAGCCCCTGCAGAGGAAGGACAGAGAGACATGGGAGGGGGGGTCAGCCAGCTCCAGCAGGGGTTGGAGAAACACCCAGAGTAGGCCTGAGGATCTGGGATGGGTGCATGAAACCTGTGAAATCCCCAGCCCAAATCCAAGTGACTTAATATAATTTCATGAAGCCACCCCAGAGCCCCAGAGCCCCAGAGCCCCAGAGCCCCAGAGCCCCAGAGCCCCAGAGCCCCAGAGCCAGAGCCCCAGAGCCCAGAGCCCCAGAGCCCCAGAGCCCTTGTATCTCTTCTGCTGTTTAGTGAGCCCATCAATGCTTCCACACAGAACCAGCCTTGGGCACCAGATCTGTACCATCCTAGCCTGTCTGTAACTGAGCCAAAGCAGCAATACTCTCCACCTGCAACAATGTGTGCCCAGGGTGCCAAGTTGGGTGCTGTCTCTCTAGCGATACCTAGAGATTGGCAGGAAAACTTGTGCCAAAATGCCAGCCGGTGTCCTTTTGAGACAGCACTGCATGGCCCAAGCACAGTGGTCCCACACTCACGAGGGCATCCTGTCCTGACTTGCCAAGACTATTCTCCTGAAAGGACGTTGGCCAACCCACTGCATGTACCTCCTGTGGGGAGACTCAGGCCAGGCACCCTCTGACCTCCAGGCTCCCTCCAGATTTCCTGAGGTTCTTCCCCAGCCTATGCTAATGACAAGGGAGGCACTTCTGGGAGTTCTCCTTGTGTCACCAGCCCGTCAGCCTGTCACCTCAGTTTGGTCATCACTGACTCTGACCCTCACCCAGGGACTGTGCCAAGTCACCTGTGGATATTTGTTCCATTGTGGCATAGTGTGGGGTGATGACCCCACAAAAGATCAGCTGTCATTCTGAGCAATATCCCCCACACTGAGTGACCTCTCCCCTTTCTGGAGGTCAAAGGGTAAAGATGAACTCCTGAGGTAGCACATATGTCCCAGGGCTGACTCTGCCCCACCTGTCCACTCAGCAGAAGGAAGGAATGGCATGCAACCAGCCCAGGGTCACTTGGGCAGAGCGACCACATAGGTGCTCAGAGCCTCTGTGCCTGGAGAAGCCCAGGGCGGTGAGTCAGCACGAAGGGCACCCCCAGGCCATCTGCCACCAGGCACCGGGCCGGCCCTCCTGCTGGGCTATGCCTCCACCAAGAGTGAATGAAGTCCATCCCTGGCTGAGTGAATGAGAGCCCAGCCAGGCTGGCTGCACCCACCTGCTGAGCTAAGGCCACGGGCCTGGACACTCAGTGTGTCACCACACAAGAATCTCTCTGCTCCGGGCCTCTGCCATTGCCCAAAGAAAGGCAGGCAGGGTCCTGCAGGCGGACTCTCAGGAACAGAAGGCAGGGAAGCTCCGTACGGTTGGGTAAGACTGAGAAGTCCCTCACTAAAAGTCCTGCATCCATGTCACACTCCAGCTTTGCTGAACACGAGGCTGTGGATGCCAGGGACTCAGCTAGTCCCAAGACATACAGGCTGCTGTGCCCCTGTATGGCCACCCCAGTATCGGCGTTGCGATTATTAAAACTCCGTGATGTCTTAAACCATTTTTGGTTTTAGAGATAAGCAAATGGAACCCACAGCAAGCAAAGACAGACTCAAGCCCAGGGTAGAGGCCACGGGGACACTGCCCAGAACCACAGTACTGGCTCTACACCAGGGTCCTGTGGACCAAGAGAAAAGGTGAGACATAGAGCAGAAGTGGACAGCCACCCTGATGCCCACCCAGGAGGCCACCTCTGGAGCTAACTGGTGGTTCTACAATCCAAGAACTGTGCTGACCATCATCTGCTGGCTGACTCACACAAAGCATCCCGTGCTTGCCCCTGTCCCCATCTACCACCCCACCCACTGCAGGGCTCAGTTGGTCTGGCCCCAGCTCTTATGGAAGGCCAATCCTCTAATCCTGAGCTTACAGGCAGCTGGCAGAAGCCACAGGACAATCAGTCCCCCGACTATAAAAAACCACATTACCGAAGGGAGTGGAGCCGGCCCTGCATTCCACCACGGCCTCATCTACGGAGTATCAGGCTCCCCCCCCCACACCAGGAGATGCAACCAACCAGACAAGGCCCAGGAACCTAGCAGCTACCAACTTGGGCCCCAAATGCCCATATGGCATCCCTATTAGCCACCCCATCTATAGCCCTGAAGGACATATCTCTTCCAGGGACCTCATAATCCAGGGATAAGGCCTCCCCAGGATACACTCCTACCCTGTCCCCTCTGTCCTCCCTACCTGCCCGAGACTGTCAGAATCACCAAGGGCTCCCTCAACATGCCTGCCCCACCTAGCGTGCCTCCACATGGGAGATGCCATCCATACTCTTTAGCATGTAGCAATAACCTTTAAAACAATACCACAGTGCTTCTCAACCTTCCTAATGCTGCAACCCTTTAATACAGATTCTCATGTCGTGGTGACCCCCAACCATAAAGCTAGTTTGTTACTACGTCATAGCTGTAATTTTGCTACTGTTATTAATCATAATGTAAATATCTGTGTTTTCCAAAGGTCTTAGGTAACTCCCCAAAAGGGTCACGACCCACAGGTTGAGAAACACTGTGATATCACCTTTTGTTAGTTCCAAACTCTAATCTTTACCTCCATCCCAGGAAGTCAGATGTCCACCCTGAGGTAGGCCCTTGTGATGCTTTCCCTGCCTTATATCCCTTTAGCTGTCTGCTGCACTAGATTCCAGACCAAACATGGTGTGACAGTGACCCCCAGTGACCTCCTGGATCTGATGCTAGTTCCTTAGGTAAGAATAAAAAGACACCTACAGGGATCTTCTCTTTGCTGTTTGTTAGCTTGTATGTTCCAAGAAAGGGTGAAGCCCAGGTCCCCTGTTCATGTGACTGTCCACCCATGAGGTTAGGTCCCCTTTCCTCAGTATCCTCTGGCCAGCCTGAGCCTCCTCAGAATAGGATAAATGGCAGAGGTGACACTCTGCACTTCCAGTTCCTGGATGAGGTCACTGAGGGAGCCTGGAGCCACCCCTCCTGTGCCCTCTCAGACTGACCACCACGAAGAAAGGCCCAACTATGCTGCTCGAAGAGGACTGTGGCCTCCACAGCAACCACAGGACCCGCCATCAGCCTGGCTTTCACTGTTCGGGTGACACAGTCTGTGCCTCGTGGGACAGAGATGATCCACCTCAGAACTCTGACCCAGAACTGTAAGCGGCAGAACAGATGCTGGAGTCAGAGTGTTTACTACAAGGACCCAGAAGATCCTAGGATCTACTGGCTTTTGCTCTAGCACAGTGTGTCCTTCAAGTCACTATGACAATGACCTCTAGATATACACACACTTCCAAATGTCTCAGACTTGGCCCAACAAGGACCAGCACTTCCTGAGTGCTGTCCCCGTCAGCTTGTCACCAGGCACCCTTGAGAGCACCTTTATCAACCCATAGAACCCTCTCTGCAGGCCCAGATGAGGCCACTCCTTCATTCCTCTGCCTGTTTCTGCTCTCTTGCACCTGCTTTGGGCCTCAGGGCTCCTGCTGATGCATGCAGCCTACACCAGTACAGTTCTCCTCATAGGCCCTGACTCTTTTGTTTCTTAAAGACCAGGCTGAGGTCCTGGTCCTCAGGTAGAGAGTGAGCAGCCAGGCTCAGGTTAGGCATGGGGGTCCTTTCCAGACCTCAGGAAGGGGGGAACCCCAAGCCTAACCTCAGGCACACTGCAGGTACACAGGCCACCTCAGGAGGGAGTGGCATGGTGAGAGGTGACATTTGCTCTCCTGTAGAGACGAGGAAGCCAAGGTGTTGGACTCCATCACAAGCGTTCTGAAGAACTGCGGTCAGTCACACAGTGCCACTGCCATCCCAAACAGTGAGGTTTCAGTCTAGGAACCTGATTTCTCTCATGTAGCAGCCTGAGCTGAGGCACAAAGATGCCATGTACCCAAGGAGGTCACATGGCCTGTCTCAAAGGTCAGAGGACACTGTGCCTTTCCTCTCTCTTCTGTCCCAAACAAACAGCTTGCAGCAAATCAGCCCCAGAGGACACAGATGGTAGCCGTTGACAGCTGGCAGTGTCTGAATTACCTAGCAGCTGGCCTGCTCCCTGGCTCGAAGCTTGGTGCCCACTCTGCCCAAGAAAGCCTTTTGTTCCTCAAGAGGAAGAAGGGCTGGCACGTGCTGGATGGAGGCCTGGGGTAAGCGGCCAGCCCCACCCTGCCTCAGGAACAGCTGCACAGACAAACAGCAATACATGAATTGGGCCATTTCTGCCACTGTCCCGACCTGGCCACAGGCAGCCATGGCAGCCATGGCAGCCATGCCTCAGTCTCCTCTTCTTCAAAGTAGAGCTAGGGTGGAAGCCCCAGGCAGTGAGGCCCCAAGAGCTAGGGCATGTAAGCACTTAGATGTATCCCTCTCCGTGTCCAGTAGAGCAGCTCTCAGGAATCCTACCATGGCCAGCCTGGGCCTTGTGTGACATCAGGTTCCACACTGATGGGGCCTGGACTCACTCTGTATGCAGATGTCACTATATGACTACAAAAGGGGGAGGAGTCCACTCCACTCCGGGCCAGCAGAACACACAAAGTCAGCAGAGATGGGACCTCGGGCCTGGAGAATCATGACAATCAGGGGCCTGACTCAGTACCAGCTGCTCACTGCGGGATCTTCTCTGGAGGCCACAGAGAAGTCTTCACAAATGGCCACATCTCTTGAATGTCATTCCATGACTACTGAGTCAAAGGGCTTTGTACCGCATGCTTCCTGTGTGGGATGCCTGTGTCACTCTCCCTGCAGCCCATGAACAAGGCATGAGAAAGGCACTGAACTAGCCGCACAGAGCCGGGGTCCTCATCCTGCCTGTCCCACAGTCAACCTCCATCCAGATAGCACTCCTGGAAACCACTGGTCATCCTGCTACAGCCACCGCACCGCTAAACCTTCCTGTCCTTGTCTGGAGAAAAACACTAGGTCTTCCTTTCCTGGTCTACCATCTCTTGGGTTGCCTTTCTGCTGGTTGCCACTGAGCCTGTCCCAAAGCAGTGGCCCCACCAGGCCCCTGACCCCCAACTAAACCAACAGATTTGAGTAGGTGAAAAGCAACTTTGGGGATGGAGTCATTTCTATACTGTCTGGGGAGCAGGCTAGGCAGAGCCATAAGGTGTGGCTCTGGAGGGTCTGTCCTGGGGGAAGGAAGATGTTAATTCTATTTACTCAAGATCTTCCAAGGCCTTCTGATACTGCCCACTAGCCATCTGTCCTCCAAGCTGGACATGGCCAAGCCATATGTACCGTGACTCAAATTTCATAACCATCGTGGCTCAATGTTGGCTCCCAAAAGAGCTGTCCATATGTATATGTGGAAGGGTCTTTGCAGATGGGCTGGGTTAGATTGTGAGCAGGACACTCTCTTGGTGGACGCAGGTGGCCCTACAGCCGGTGACAGTTCTCATCAGAGACAGAGGAGACACCAGCTGGGAGACCAGTAGCACAGTTAGTGAGGAAACCAGAAGTAATCCCAGCGGCCCCAGATGGAAGGTCATACTGACCCTCTCATTGGGGACTAAACTGTGAAGGAGTCCATTTCTGTTGCCTTAACAACCCTGTTACGGTTGTAGTGACTCCAGACGCCTGCTGCTCTCTGAGCTACAGTGGGCTGCAGCTCCTTTCCTGTGTCTGCCCACATGTAGGGCAGATGCATGGGCTCCAGTCAGGGAGTCACAGCTTGGCTGCAGCAGTTGCTATGACCAGCTGGAGCGGGGCCAAGTGTGTCCCTATTGGAGAGATAGAGCCTCGGGGTACTATCAGGGACAGAAGGGAGCTTGCCTAGTCAGTCTCTCCATACTGGCCTTCCCAAAGAGAGGGAGACATCACTCCAAGAGCCCTGTGGCTACAAATCCAATCAGGCCACGCTGAGCCTGGCTATGCTATAAAGGGGCTAAGCCTCACCTCTTATATCTTGCACCTTCCTCACACCCCAGCATATATCAGGGTACACTCCTGATAAGGGGAGAAGGGTGGACAGGTTTCAGGAGTCTCAGTTGTCTGTCCTAGGAATTCTACTACTCAGTATCTGGGCCTCTAGACAACAGGGGCTCCCTGACCCCAATGCAGACCTAACCATGGTCACCACACAGCCTCTTCCAGCAACCAGTGACTGTAGGCCACTGTAGGATTTGGGCCAAGTAGGATTTGAGCTGGAGAGAGAATTGCCAGCAGTGCCAGTGCCAGGGCTATGAAGCAGGACTCAGACTAGCCGGCTCCGGGCACAGTGGTTCCAGGCAACCTCCTGCAGTTGATGAGCTAATTCAGGACCTTGCTCAGAAGCCTCGGGGAAAAACACAACAGCCCAGGTCAGGTGATTGCCTTCTCAGGAGAGCTAACAGGCAATGCCCAGGATGGTGACAAGCAGAACGGAGCCCACTGGCACTAAGAGACCAAGCTGTGAACTCAGAGGCCACAGAAGAGATACACTGGTGCCCAGACAAAGCGAACAGGCAGGCCTGCATGGAAATGGGTCCACTCGCCCAGCCCCCCCCCCAACCCAGGAAGGCTAGCCTGGCCTGGAGAGCAGGCTGGCCAGCACCGCCCCTAACCTGCACCTGGGAATCCCACAGAGCTTGAAGCAAGGATCCTGCCCTGCTCAATCAGAGTGATTCCAGGAACTCCCAAATCAAGAGGCTCTCAGGATGGAGAAGCCACCGTATGACTGGCCTAGGTCCCCAACTATCAAATTACAGAGGGGATCAATGGGCCAGCCCACCACCACAGTCACAGGCCATCCTGGAATCCTCTGCTCTTGAGACCTGCCAAGGAAGAAGGCTGAGCACCATGGGAAATGGCTGTGCTTGCACCTCACCGTGATGTCATGCTGCCTCTGTCTGGGGAGGAATGTTACCTTGCCTCACCTCCCCATGTATCCCTTTACTAAGCACCTCTGTAGATCACACCTCATCTCCTCAAAGGTCCCTATGAGACTGCCTCCCACTCAGAGCCTACTGTGTGCTCCTAGTATCCAGCAGAGACTAAGGCATGGTACCCATTCCCACTCAGCCCTTTACAGAACATGAGGTCCAGGCAGCCAGTGACCAGCACAATACATATCTATGTCGTCCTAGGGAGAGGGAGACATCACTCCAGGATCCCCGTGGCTACACATCCAATCAGGCCACGCTGAGCCTGGCTATGCTAGGCAGGAGTCAAGCCTCACCTCTTCTATCTAGCACTCCAGCATAGGCAAAGGGTACATCCCTGACAAGGGGAGGATGAGTGGGCAGGTTGCAAGAGTCTCTGCTGCCCGACCTAGGAATTCTACTACTCACGGTCTGGGCCTCTAGACAACAGGGGCTCCTTGGTCTTGATACAGCAACTACCCACAGTCACCTCTGCCTGATGTTGGGTTGCCAGGAGGATGGGCACCTTAGACGAGCTGGCCTCTCAAGAGAGGAAAGGGGCTCTGTAGGGGAGGTCACTGGTATACCTCATTCCTGGTATGAAAGGCCTCGCTCTCCTCCAAATACCAACCACCCACAGAGCTCCCATCCTCCTACCAGACGCCAGCCCATCATGGCTGTCACACCTCCACATTCGCCTCACCCTGGTCACTATGAGTGAAGACCTGCATGGCATGACCCTGGGGACTCAGGATAGAACCTTTACAGCTCCAAGGCCAGACCCACCCTCCCCACATGTGGCCACCTCACTGTTGGCATTCAGCCAGCCCTGGGCAGCACAGCAGTCAAGGAAGCTGGTATGTCTAGAGCAGCGGTTCTCAACCTGAGGGTCATGACCCCGCTGGGGGTTGAATGACCCTTTCATGGGGGTCACATATCAGATATCCTGCATATCAGATATTTACATTATGATTCATAACAGTAACAAAATTACAGTTATGAAGAAGCAATAAAACTGACTTTATGGTAGGGGGTCACCCCAACACAAGGAACTGTACTAAAGGGTCACATCATTGGGAAGGCTGAGAATCACTGGGCTAGGGAAATTTTGAGTCAATGAATTACTTCTCTGGCTGTGGCATCCACAGGACCCCACTCAAGTACCTTTTTTTTTTTTTTTTTTTGTAATTTTTTTTTCATTCAACTTGAACAGAAGGAACTCGGGCACTGACCTCATACACAAGCCACACAGCGACACGAAGCTGCTCTCTGGAGTTTCCCAGCATCCCTCAAGCTCCCGCCCATCCCCAGAAACAGCTAGCGGTTCAGGTTCAGTGCTCGACTCAAGCAACTGCAGCCCTGTTGCTTGGGGAAACAGCCCACAGCCTCCGTCAGGTCCCCAAGCCAACATGCATAGGCCAATCAGCTCAAGTGTCCCCATTGTCCCCCACGGACAGCGTACTTACAGTACCCACACCTGGTCCCGCCTTCGAAGATGAATCCGTTCGGCACAGCTCCGTAACGCCGGAGATCAGACAGCTTCCACTGCCCCGTGACGGTTGGAGGGATGTCTCTGGCCAGGACCAGGATGTCATTGCAGAGGTGGAGAGTGGCTGGACCACTCTCCAGTTTGGTGCCAGGAGCTACCGTCACATGGAACCTGTGCACTGAGGACCAGACAGTGAGAAAGGGCATTACCAGGGGTGACCGAGGTGGGAGGAGATGGTCAGGCATGGAGCCAGGCTCTCACAGGATACTCAATCAAAATGAACGACACATGCCAGGAAGTGCTAGGATGCCGGTGGGCCCCACTTATGTCCCACCCATATTCCAGGATCTTCCTTAGTCAAAACCAAGCAAGTTCTCTGCGGGGACTGTCCACTGCCCAGCACTGAGGCCACTCCTTGTGGGCCCTTTTCATCAAGGCAGCCAATGTGGTCCCATTTCAGAGATGGGAAAGCAAAGTCCAGGAGTGGAGTATGTTTCATCCTGTGTCTAGACTAGGAGGCAATGATTGGCAGGTCTGCCTGGGACTAGCATGGCTCAGAGGTAGCTAGATGCTTCCATGGGCTTGTCTATGGTCAGTTCAGTCTTTAGCTGGAAAGCCCTTAAGGAATACAGCCAGGAGTTTGGTCCCCATCTCTTAGAGCACACCCACTTCCTAAGTCCTTCCCTGTAAACCAACAGCAGCCTCTGCCTGCAGCACCCACGTCCCAGTTCCCCGCCCACTTCATATCCAGACCCCAGAGCCAGAGGGACCCCAGTTATGATGCCACTTTGTCCCTTCCAAGCTGTAGCCTTGTGTTTGTCCTTGGCAAGCCCACCCTTGGGTCTACAGGGTCTCTCAAGCCACATCAGTTCTCTTGACATCTATAGAGAGCCCTGGGAAGCTCACCACCTTAGTGGGGTGACCTCTGTCCTGATTGAATCAGGGGGTGGCAGCCAGGCTATGAACCACCACCAGAGAACTCTCTAGAAGGATGAGAGCTTCTAGCAAACATTGCCTGCCCTGTACCTTCACTGCCCTGTCCACACCATGACCCAAAGCTAAAGGTCCACCAGGCTCCGTTATTCTTGGATGTATGGAAGCAAAGCTGCCACCTCAACTGCCTGAATCTCAGCATGGTGGGTAATGTGTTTTATCTGTTCATTCACTATCACACCATCACCATCATCATCACTATCATCATCATCACATCATTATATCATCATCATCGTGTGTGTGTGTGTGTGTGTGTGTGTGTGTGTGAGAGAGAGAGAGAGAGAGAGAGAGAGAGAGAGAGAGAGAGAACATGAGAGGTGTGGGGGATGTGGGAATTCAGATGCACACATGCCGTGTGTGCCTGTGGAGGTCAGGGGAGAATTTTCTGGAGTTAGTTCTCTCCTCCTACCCTGAGCCCCTGCAGGTCGATCCCCATGGATCTCATGGCTCTTTCCGCATGGGCTCTGGGATGGTCCAAAGCAGGTGGCACACGAAGGGTGGGGCTAGGGAGAGTCCTTCCTTAAATGGCTGGGGGGCAGCTTGGTTAGCTAAGGCTTCCAGTTTTAACAGTCATTTTAGGGACTTCAAAGGACCATGGCACCGATTTCATTCCTAGCCCCCGGCCCAGGCACCCATAAGGGCCTGCCTGGCTCTTTTACTCCTCCCATTTGCATCTTTTCTACAACAGTCCCTGGGGTCTCATTCATCTCTGCAGCCCTTACTGGTGACAACCCTGGGGCCTCACCTCAAACCCCACACCCGTGGCACTCACCCTCGCCCAACGCATAGCGGATTCGAGTATCCCAGGCACACATGGCCTCATGGCTGTCGAAGCCCAGCATGACGGCCTGAGACAGGCAGATGATAGCCAGAGTGTGGGCCAGGCCCTCATAGGGCAGGGCAGGCTCCAGGCCACAGATGTCCTCCAGGGTGAGGCTGCTGCGCTCCCGCAGGCCCTTGGAGCGTTCACACCTGTCCTTGTAGACCAGCATCAGCAGGCAGTCTGTTCAGACAGTCAATAGGTCATCAGAGCGCTGCCTGTCCTGATCACTGCCCATTCCCTTACCACTGTTCCTAGGAGGCCTCAGCACGGCTGGACAGAGACTGGGGGTCAAGGCTGATGCTGAGCAAATGACTTACCCACCCCACAGGACAAAAGCAAGCCCTGCCTACTTTTGCTCTGGGCGTGTGGAGCTCACCAGGTTATTCATCCCATCAGGACCCTGGGCCCACTCTGAGCCCTGTGCTTCTGACCCCTTTTTGCCCAGTCTGTGTAGTGTGGTGATCGAGTCTAAACTGGCTGCAGTGGACAGAACTGACTCTCCACTCCCAGGTCCTCCAGAGGAAAGGTATCTTGGAATTCTACCCAACTGCACTTCTCAATGGCCCTGGAGTTGTTAATACCATCACCACTGTACCCCAGGGGTGCCACTCCCCAGGAGGCAATCTTCCTGGGGAAGCTGGGTAGGCTAGTGCAAGCCATGCTCACACCTCTCTGCCCTCCACAGTCACCATCAGCCTTAGTGAGAAGGTCCTCCAGGGAGCCAGGCCTTCACACCAGCAGCACCTGGACCTAAAGGCCTACCTGTGGGGAGGGTGTCGGCTCATGTACCCAATGCAAACACCTAAACACTTTTCATGCGAGGCAACCACAAACAGCAGGTGGCACTAAATAAATGGATACTCTGGGTTACACGGAGGGAAGACTGGAGAAAGCCCCACAAGGACCTCAGAGCAAAGCTAGACATTCCTGCAAACAGCCTCAGCAGACCTACACCAGGACCCAAATCCCAGGCATGACTCCCAAAGCCTCTGTGGTCTTCCTTCCTTCCTTCCTTCCTTCCTTCCTTCCTCCCCTCCCTCCCTCCCTCCCTCCCTTCCTTCCTTCCTTCCCTAACCAAGAGTCAGAGAGCTAGGATCATGGAGGTGGATGTCAGCAAGCTTTCCATGAGGGCCAGAGCTTTGGAGGCCACAGACTCTCTTCCTCTGGGTCCCAACTGGATGGGTAAGCAGCCAGGCAGCATGTTCACCAGTAAGCCCAGCTGTGTGTCTTGTACAAAACCAACGGGGGCGGGGGAGTAGGAAGGCAAAAGGCTTGGAGCTGAATGGAGTCCAGCCTAGGCTACATTTCAAGTAGCTACAGACTACATGAGACCTTATCTTCCAAAGAAGCTAGGTTCTCTGCTTCCTGTTGATGGACCAAATGTGAGCCCTCAGGAGCTGCTCCAACCCACCTGCCTGCCACGCTCCGCAGCATGATGGTGATGGACTCTTACCCCTGTGAAACAGTAAGCCCCAAATAAACACTTCCTTGTACAAAAACAGAGTGGGGAGCCTCTGCTTCCAATTTGGGAGCCTGTTCATTGTTTATAACCATCAGTCGGGGGGGGGGGACACCTTGCAGGAATCCATCTGCTGCCTGCCGCCTCAGGAATTCTGGCTCGTTTCTCTCAGACACTGGTGAGAAGGGTCTAAATGACAGATCCACTGCCACAAAGCAAGAAACCAGGCCCAGAAGCAAGTAAACAACAAGGTAACAAAAACAAAATGTGTCCTCAGAAGCTTCCCCAAAGATGTCAACTGATGAATGAGAACCCCACAGACACACTCAGGGCTCCTCAAAGGAAATCACAGGAACCATGGGGTGAACATAGCCAAGGCCCTAATGTCAGGTCCCTGGATGGGAGGGACAGAGGACACTCCTCCCTCCAATGGTCAGTTCCAGTATCCTCTGCAACACAGGCACTGTACCAGGGCCCTGAGAACTGAATGTGGGAAGGCGTAAGATCCCACATGTGGTGTGTACTTACCATGTGCTCACACATTCCCACACCACTTTCAGCTGCAGCCAACATGGCTGTCTGCCGATCTTTGTGAGGTGTGGCAGGATGTACCAATGACTGGGCCCACTGTGGCCAAATAACCCCAGCTCCTTTTACCTCTCAAGCCCCTGGCAGGCAGGATTCAAGAGTTCCAGGCCCTTCCTCCCCTGAGAACCCACCACAACAGTTGTAGCATCTGAGCCAATGTCCTGCTTCTGTGACTGCCTGTTGAGGCCGACATTGCTACCTACTCAACAGACACACCGGCCACCCCAGTCCGGTCCATAAACCTGCCTGTCCTTCAGCCCTCAGCATCGCCATCCTGGAAAACTGCCCAGCCTCCTCCCATGCTCACCTGCAGGCCACCTCAGGTCCCCCACCATCCCCCTCACATTCCATTCCACCTCTGCAAGTCCAGCACCCTCAGCACAGCTATCAAGATCAGCATCTACACGCTTGTCTAGTTCCTTCAGCTCTAAACCTCAATGTGTATTAGCATAGCAGAGAGTCTGATGCTCATCCAGGAACAGCTGCTGCTTCAGGGACAGCAGATTGTCACCCCTTTATTCAGAAAGTTAATAGTCCCAACGATAGGATCAAGAATGGTGACATTAAACTTTTCTTCAGAACACCAAACAGCAAACACCTTAGCTTTGCAGGGACGGCAACGTCTATCACAACCACTCGACTGAGAAGCCCACAGTGTAGCATGGGAAGGCCATGGGGCTTCCCGTGACACATCAGAAGCAGGCAGTGAATTTGGTTTGGTCCATGTCTACCCTAGGGTAGAATTTGCTCACTTCTGGTGCTAAGCCTGATGTTTGGTTTAAACAGCCACAGGAAGGACCCCATATTTGACCCTGAGACCTTATCCCGATAAGGTCTGATGCTACCCCTCAATCTATCTGACCTCTGGGGACACAAAACTGTGCCTCAGGACAGTGAGAGTCAGTGACCCCTTCTTGCATCTCCAGGAGATGAATGGTGGCCACTTTCAGCCTTAAGGACCTGTAAAGGTGACATCTGGGGAAAGACTTAGACAGCACATTGGGAGACAAACCCCTCAGTTTTCCTGGGGACATTTGACCCATTCTCAGAAGAGACACAAGACCGAGTATGAGAAAGGCCACATGGACACAGGCAGGGGTAGAACCGCAGGGCCACGGGTCAAGGATATTTAGGAATACTATGAGCAAGAAGAGGCAATGAGCCTGTGGCCCTGCCATGACTGACCTCACGCTTCTGCCCTAGACCTGCAAAGGGACGAGCTCTGCTGCTGGAAGGCAGTTTGTGGTACTCGGATTTCCAAGGTGCAGCTACAGGAAGCTAACACAGGCTTTAGAACAGTGCCTTCATTTTCAACAAAAATAGTACAGGACGGCGTTTAACGCTGTGGGAGAGGCTCCTGAACTGGCTACAGGAGCCACAGCCACCGCTGGGGTCTTCAACCTCTGGCATGTGGCTCTGTGGGTCTGGGGCATGTGGATGGATGGATGAAAAGGGCTCCCTTGAGATATCAACTACTCCAGATGTCCCATCCTTATCCTGCTAATTCCAATTCTGTCATCCTGTCCTGTCTCCTAGGAACCTGGACCAATGGAGGAGACATGGGGACATACAGCCAACAGCTAACTTTTGGCATAGTACTATGTGGAAAACAAGAACGGAGGCAACCTGATGATAGGCAAGGCCACCCTGAGTGTGTGTTGGGGGGGAGTGGGACTTCTCGGGGATGAGCAAATAAGTGAACACTCATGGACAAAGCTTATCAGCTCCACAGGAACAGTCAGAACAAAAGCCCAGAAGTCTCTATGAATACCAGAAGGGTCAGAAGGACAAGAGAACTGAGTCACAGGTAGGTGAGCCAGGAAGGCTTGTTGCCTAGAAGTTCATACTGAGCACAGAAGGTTGGCCCAGCCTTGGCTACTGGATAGAGAACCGACTTCCAGGGACAGCATGGCTTCAGACACTCCTGTCCTGTCCCATTAAGGGATACCATGGGCCTGGGTTGGATGGGGGCATAGGAAGGAACAGCCTCACCGCTGCTATCTGAACCTGCCCCAGTCCTCCAGGCAGGAGCCACAGAAATGTATGTAGGTTGGCAGGGGTCATGAAGGTAAAGGATGGCTTCTGGGACAGGGGACAGGAAGAGGATGCCTGAGGAGGACTTTCAGGGATGCAGCTGAGACTGGGGTCTTTTCTAGATGGATGGAGCTATGAAGCCCATTAGACACTGAATGGCCATGTGGGTTGGCAGCTGGAAGGCATCTAAAGATGTAAAAATAACCATGGAGTTGTCATGAGCTCACTGAGGCCTTTTAGCCAGGGCCACACAGAGGGCAGGAGGGACAGGCAGAGCTGAAACCTCTGGGTAGAGGAACACACCTCAGGGAAGACAGTGATCAGGGCCTGGAGGGGACAGGGAGGGTGGAGCTGGGAGGAGGTAGAAGAGAACCACTAAAGCAACTGTGGGGCAGGTCTAGCCCTGGAGGTCACAGTGACCTTAAAGTACTAACTAACCCTGAGAAGTGATGTGGATAAAAGCAAACAGCAGCCTGAGATCACCCTGAGCCTGGGGACCCACAGAGACAAGATGGAGTGGGAGGCCACAGGCCCAAAGTTTATCTTAGGAAAGATATCACGTTTACTGCTCCAAACAGGTGAGGGAGACACATAGACATGGGTGTGCCCAAGAGTGTGTGGCTGGGGCTTGGAGCTGAGGCCCAGGCAGGACAAGGCCCACCTCTGTCCTCTTCCTGGCCGATGTGGGAATAGCCAGGCAAGGACCAACCTAGAGCATCCAGCTAAGTACAAAGATACCCAGGGAAGATGTGGCTGCCTGGGTCACAGCACAGGAGCTGAATCAAGCCTAGACCCTGATATTCCTGTTCTCTGTGATGTTCCCATGAAGAGAGAGGTCTAGCTGCCATCCTGCCCTGTCCTCAGTCCTTGGGCTGAGGTGTCACACCCTCCCACTGGGAAGAGGGAGAGATCTAGATAACCCGAAGCCAGAGGTGCCAACTCAGGAAGTATTGGGTCACCAACCATGGGGTCTCAGTCTTACTGAAATACACCTGCCATGATCAGAGCTACCAACTTCGAGGTTAGGGTTTCCTGAGCCCTGGCTGGCATGGGACTCCAGCTTCAAGACTCCTGTCCCCATGTGTGGGCTTGAGACCTTTGCTGTCCTCATGAGCAGTGGGTGAGGTATTCACTGCGCCTCTCTGAGACAGTCATGCCACGGCTGCCTAAGGACGGTGTTGAGCTAGGGACACCTCGCCTTCTGGAATAAAGGGCAAGACCCTAGGGAGAGACAGGGTCTAAAACTTCCCTCACCCCTATGTTCGGATCTTGGCTTCTCTGCCAGATTCAGAATGTGGGCCCCTCCTAGTGGATTTTCCAAGCTAGATGGAGCCCCTGAAACAGCCCACATGGGAAGCAGCAGATTAGCACCCTCTGAGAATACTGCCCAGCTGTCTATAACCACTGCCGAGGACCCTCCATGGGCTGTCTGGAGTGCTCATCAAGAGACCATACCACAAAAAACATGGGGTGAGACCCAAAGTTCTGGTCTCAGTGAGTCACTGGCCAGGACAGAACCAGGGCACCCCTCTCCTGAAGTCCCCAGAGAGGGGACCTAGATGTAGGTCCTTCACCAGGCACACAGTCCCACTCTAAGATCCCACACTGAGACAGGCCTGGTAGGAAGAACTTCCATCAGTGGGCTCTTCAGGGCACTACAGCTTGGCAGCTTTGCTGGGGGGATGTCAGGGGCAGCCTTGCTTATACAGTGAAGGCCTAAAATCAGCAATAGGCCTAAGTCAGCCTGCTAACACAAAGTCTTGGTCTCTGTGGAAAAACACTGAAACAGATAGCTATAAGCTATTGTAAACAGGCAGCTTTGGTGGAAATTTACCAGCCTGAATAGTCATAGACCTTGTAGATAGCTAGCCTTGGTGGACAGTACCAACTTAGATAAGGTCAAGTGAATCATAGACAGAGTCATAGTGACCTGTCCCCTGAACATTCATCCAGCCGATACCTTGTTCTGGAAGATAGCTGTACTCCCCCTGAACACCTACACTCCTGCGTCATCCCCTTCCCCACATCCTGCCTTTTTGTGTATATAACCCCTGTGTAAAAAAGTAAAAGTGTGTATATAACCCTGTGTAAAAAAGTAAAAGTAAAAAAGTAAAAAATCACAACTTGATCAGACTATAGATCATTCTTTGTGTTCGTCTGTTTCCCCCATTGTCTCTTTCAGGTGATCTCCCGGACCCCTGTTTACTACCCTGCTGGACGGGGCAGGGGGCAATGCTTTACTTCTTTGTTTAACCCTTTCCTTCTACCAGCTCACACTACATACCAGAAATCTAGCACTGTAGAACACATCTCTGATCAAAAATTTTCTCCTTTTCTGCCAGCTAAATCCTTCCTACAGGACAGTTGCCAGTGTTGGCGGTACAACACACACACACACATACACACACACACACAAAACACACAGGAGAGAGGGCATGCTGACAAAGAACTGTGCTCCTGGTCCCTCTCAACGACCTCCCATGAGCCTCCACAAAGAAAGTAACGATTTTAAAGCCAAGGACCCATTGGTTTCTCAGGACAAGAAAACAGATTTGTTCTCTCCCTGTCAAACCAGATCACCAGAGTGCAGACCACAGGTCCTCAAGGACACAGGTGTCAGCCTCCATCTAGACAGAGGGAGAGGGTGGGGTAGGGAAGAGACAGTCTCCAGTAGGATAAGATGGGCAGGTGGGAGGAGAAAGCCACAGTGGGAGTGGGGGCTATGGGCTCTGTAGCTCAGGCTCAGGATTGACAGGCCCAGAGAGGCAGGGCCACGCCCTCCACTCTTGACTCAGTCACCTCCTACCCCTAACTTATTCCAGCTTAACTTCAGAGCCCCATCCCACCCCTGAGGACCTCTGGCCTGCTCACTGCCTAGGAAGCTCTCAGATCCCAACAGAGTCGGTGAGCACACTTGAGGATTCTGTCTGGGATAGACCTCACCCCGTAGTCTTCCCAATGACCCCTCACCAGCCAGACTGCGTACACGGACCACAGCTGATCAAAGCCACTTAAATACACTGTGGACTTTATTCTCTACTGCTCCATCTGGCCCCCAAACCTGGCAGGGTCCAGGGTCCCTTCCCTCTCCCCAGTCTCCAATCGTCCTCTCCCGATAGCCTGGAATGCCAAGGACAAGGATCCCCAGGCTTTGAGTCACAGAAAGTCTGGGCTTAAAGGAATGAGTGAAGACATGGTGGAACCAAGGCCCTTCGGTGAGGAAGCTGAGACCCAGGCAAAAAGGAAACTGTCCACAAAAGCAGCTAGAGAATTGTGTCACCCCTCCTGGGAGCTGACAGGCACCAGCATCCTGGAAGTCACTCTGGCTGCCCGCACACATGTGAGGCTGCCACACACACGCCCCCACCCAGCTTCCCCTACAGACCCCTGTGTGGCTGGGCCAGCTCCAAGGCACCTGTCTCCTGAAACAGCTGCAGTCTCAGGCTGGAGCTGCAGAGCTGCCCTGGCTCCTTGCTGGCCCTCCTCATACCAAGGGAAGCAGACCCTGGAACCACTTTCTTTTCCCAGAAGTGTGTCTCCCCCAAACAAAGTAAAGGTCCTGGGGCCCAGAAGTAGGACTCTTCCTACCTGGCAGCCCACCTTTTCCCTACCTGAGAGTGTGGGATTGGGGAGGGGTGGCACTGCCTGGGATGCGGCTTGGAAATTCCTGGTACATTTTCACTAGGACACCTATGTCGCCGCGGCACATTCTGCCTGCTCCTCCACGGAAAAGCTGCAGACCCTCTGGGTTTCTGCTAGTCCAGGAGAGGGGTTGACCCACACAGGAGCTGGGACCCCCTCAACAACAAACTCGGGGACAGGTTAGGGCTGTGTTGCGGGTGGCCAGGTCCCAGGGTCCGGGCGCCGGAGAGGCTGAGACTCTCCGTTACCGCCGCGGGCCGGGTTTCAGCGGCTCCCCCACGGCTATTTCGGGCGAGCTGGCACCTCAACCACGCGTTGCAGGACCGGCAGGGTCCCGATGGCTCGCTGAGACCCGCCACCCGCCGCCCCGCCCGCGGCCCGGCAGCTCACCTGCCACCGGCGATGGCTTGCGCAGCACCAGCCACCTACTCTTCCACTGCGGAGACAGGACAGAGTGAGAAGCCGGCCGCGCGCGCCCGCCCCGCGCCCCCGCCCCCACCCGAGGCGCCCCCGCCCTGCGCCCCCGCGGCGCCCCAACCTTCTTGCCGTCCCGCAGCTTGACCTGGCCCTCCACCAGCGCTGCCTCGGTCATCTTCTGTCATGGTTCCCGCCGCCCGCTGCGCCCTCTCCACGCGTCCTGGGCGCCTGAGCCCAGGGTCACTTTCAAAATAGCTCCGGGAGGGCCTTGGGCAGCGCCAGGAGGGCGGGACCGGCGCGGCGGGCGGGGCGCAGCGACACGGGGACCTGGATGCGGGGGAGACTGGGCGGGGCACCCCGGGCCTTGGTCTTTAAGACCCTAGCAAAGTGCAAGCCAGTAGGTGGCAGTGGCCTTGGGCAGCCTCTGCACTCAGCTGGCTGCCAGCCTCCACTGTTCCTGCCAGGTCTCAGGACCACTGCTTAAGACCACTTGAAGCCTCCTCTGGGGAACGAAACACAACCTGGGGCGTGGGGGAGAAACTAGCACAGGGGCAGTTTCCCAAAGGGAAGGAAATTGTCCCAATACGACCCCACAGAATGCTTTCTGGCCGTGTGCCTTCTCAGTCCGTTTTAGTTTGGCATCAATGGCTTCATCCTTTGCACCTGCCCTTCCCCCATCTCCTGGAGCCACGAGGCACCCCTGACAACAGACCAACCTAGAACAGCCAGGCCCAGTACATTCCCTAGTCCCTAGGCCTTCCTCATTGCCAGAGGTGGCCACTCTCCAGGCAGATAGGGGAGGTGGCCATATCCACTCTTCAGGTCACGGTCCCTCCCATTCAACGAGTATCTGGCTGAGCAGATCTCTGTGGCTGCCAGGACCAGGGCCCACTATGCCACCTCATTGCCCCAGGTCTCCCTGGCTGGTCTCACCTACTTCTGAAGACCGGCTTGCACTGGCCTTATAGGGTGGAGGGCCTAGGGGGCTATGCTGCCTGGTATCCGCCTAGCCCAGTCAAATGCCCTCTGAGCCTCTGGATTTCTCTACCTCAGCCTGTTGCTCAGGTTAAGGTTGTTTAAGGCCTGTGCTGAGTTTTCTACAGCCACCCCAGGTTACCGTGGAACTTAAGTGCTATGTTATGCCTATGTCACAGACTCTCCAGACACATGACTTAGCATCCCAGGAAACAGAGAACACCCACAACAGGCAACTAACTGCATCTAGCAAAATAAACTCAGACAAGCAATGAAGTCCTATGAATTTGTCCATCCCGATCCCAAATCCCAAAGAGCTCTGATGCAGGTAGAAAAGGGCTACCCATCAAACTGTATTCTGTTCGTGCAGGGCATGCTAGTCTTCAGGCTGCTGTCTATCTACCCCATACAGAGAAAGTGAGGTGTCAGGACTCATGGTCAGCACTGACCCACACAGACTGACCCCAGAGCAGTACCCAACCTGAGAGCCCTTGCCACAGCCCCTCTAGGGAATCTGGAGGGCAAACCTTAGGTGGCCCATAGGATTGATTTTAATGTTTTCCTGGTATCTTGCTGGGGAGAGGGTACCAGGTCTAGGAAGGACTTCTGTATGCTCCTCACCCTCTAGCCTGCATCACCAGTGCGGCACACCAATGCCTTCCACTGAACAGTTGCTGGCCACAGAGCCCCATTCATACTTCCACATGTTGAAGGCCCCTGGGGACTGGCTCAGGACAGCCGGTGTGGAGTCACTTGGGGGTTATAGCCATGACCACATCCGCCAGCCCAGGCGCCTGGCACTTGCTCTTCCCTCCAGGGAGGGGCCACGTCCTGCTGCATTCCAAGTGCTAGCCTTGGCCCAAACTCCAGCCACGCCTGGCAGCTGCACCTGCTCCCGCACTGGCCCCGGAAATGCGGGCGCCATGGGGATAGACAGCTTTATTCTCCCACTCCACATGACCTAGAGGACAGCACTGTGGTCACCAAGTCTGCCAAAAGTCTGCCAATGGAGGACATAGTCTGGCCTTGTCACAAGAATTCTTGTGACCTTGACCCTCTTTGTGCCTCAGTTTCCCCATATGTTACACCCAAAGTTGCTGGGGCTCTACATGATGAAACTCTCTCTGACCACTGAAGCAGCTGACCAGGAGGATGTTAAGCCTTTTGAAGAATCAAGGTGACAGCTGGAAGGAGTGGGATGGCAGGAAGACCCAGTCACATGTGAGACAGGATGACACTTAGCCCCACATCCCTGCCTGGCACCACTGGACACTGGACACCACAGGAAGCTTCCAGCTGTGGTCACAGCTGCACCACTGTCTGAGCTCACTGCCACAATGATGTTGCTCCACACTGAGGCCAGCCAGACTGCTGTCACCACACCCATGACCTCAGGATGCTGCTGTCCCATCAATGGCTCTGCAGCCACAGACCTCTATGAGATGCTGCACTTGCCACCTACCAGGCAAGAGCATGTACAGCATCACGTGGCCTCTGCTTCCTGCTGCCGCCTGGTTTTGATGCCAGAGGCTTTCAAATGATCAGTTTGTACACACAGGGGAGGGTGGAACTAGGGGGCCTTCGTGCCTTGGCATCTCAAGGTAAATGGAAATGCTGGACAGACACACTTTAGAGGGCTCTGGCAGGCACCGAGCCCCATGTCTACCGACTGACATCCCTATTATCCCCTCCAATGAGGGAAACAGTACAGATGACTCTAAGAAGTGTTGGGTGAGTAGAGCTGGTTACCACTTCTGAGCCCAGCCATTACACAAACTATACCCATGCAAACATTTGTCACTTGTCACATGATGAGAGGAAGGTTATTATGGACTAGATCTCCCACCCCCAGCTCCCCAGACATTTGCTGATGTCCTCACCCCCATGTGACCATGAAGACATGGAGCTCTAAGAGAGTATTTACGGTAAATGAGGTCATACATGAGGGCCCTAATCTGGTAGGACAGGTGTCCTTATAAAATGACAAAGAGATCCCAAAGAGTGCCCTCTCTTCTGCACACAGGAAAAGCCACAGGAGGGTCCATCAAAAAGGCAGCTGTCTTCATGCTGGAAGGACCTGGGGGCTGAATTTGACAGTCTCTTGATTATGAACTTCCAGCCTCTTAAACTGCCAAATAATAATTTTTTATTTTAAGGAAATAGGTTTATGTAGTGTACTGCAAAGAAACCAGACATGGCAGTAACAGAAGAGCTGCCTGCTTAAATGCCTGCTCTTTTCTGGGCTGTTCTGTCCAGGCAACTGCTGTCCTTTAGACCTGGAGTGGCTCCCAAATCCCACATGCCAAAGCTAGGTCCCAGCTCCTATAGCTATTGGAGGTAGTGGGACCTTTAAGAGGAGGGCCTGAAGAGGGTCTTCAGGGCATGTCAGGGCACATCAGGATCTTCCTCTTTCTCTTTTGTGTCTTAGCCTTCAGGTGAGAGCATGCTTTGCTGCATAGGTCTGCTGCTGGCTCAAAGCAGCTCTGAAGCCGTGAGTCTGAGAACCTCTCTCTATAAGCTAATAGTTCAGATGGCTAATGGCTGCCATTGAGTGACAGCAACAGCAACCAATGCCACAGGCAGCAGAGGAAGAAAGTGTCCGTGCTGGGGTTTGAATGTGCCCCCTGTGATCACCCTTTGGAAACATAATATTCACATTCCTAAGTTAATGGTATTTGGAGGTGAGGGATTAGTGTGATCATGGGAGTGGGGCCCCTGATGGAATTGGTGGCTTTACAAGAGGAGGAGGAGCTCTCCCTCAAGCTGTGACATCCTGTGCCACATCACACCACAGCACAAGGCCTCAGCAGACAGACAGCAGATGCCAGAGCCACACTCTTGGAACTCCAAGCCCCAGGGCTGCGAGCCAAATGAACGTCTTCATAAATTATCCAGTCTCAGGAGTTCAGTTACCGCAACACAAAATGACCTAAGACACCTGCAAAAAATTCCTTCCCTGCACCTACCTGCCCTTAAAATGTGGTCATGTACTCCCTCACATTAAGAGGTGAAAGTCTCCACCCTCTAAACCTGACTTCCTTTGACTAAAGAAAGGCCAAGGAAAGCTCACCCCCACTTTTCTTTTTGTAGTATTGTCATGGGAGCACGCAGGTGAGCCTGCTAAGTGATGAGGTGCAATGGTCCTCCCACCCTGGAGCCAACAGCCATCCATTCCTGAGGTTTAAAAGCCTACAACCTACTGATAACTCCAAAGCCTACACTATGGAGATTCTAGCTCAACACAGAAAAACCACCCTGTGGTTTATCCCATCCTTGAAAGGTGTGAACTAAATAAACGGCAGTTGTTTCCTGTCTCTGAGCTCTAAGTTCGCTTGTGATACAGAAAAGACTTCCTGATATAACACTATGGGGGTAGGTGAGCATCAAAACCTGTGGATCTCTGGGATCACTGGAGAGATGAAAGCCAAACCCCTGAATCACCATGGGAACCCTAGGGGAGTGTGAACCTAGCACACAGAAACAGGATGTAATGATCTCACCTGCATACTATGCCTTCAGCTTCATACCAACATCAGGCAGCACAGAAACCATTGGGGTAAGGGATATCCCACAAAATAGTAACAGTCATAGCAGATTTCTCAACGGGAGCAATGAAAGGCAGGCGCTGGTGGTATAGATTCCAAATAATTCAGCAGTAAAAGAATCCCATTGCCATAGCCAAATGGGTTCCTCAAAGTCCATGCGTTAGAACCTAATCCTCACATTCCTGGGTTTCTGGAGGTAGAAGGTAATTTTTAGTGTCCTTTAATGGTATTAGTGGCCTAAAAGAAGAGGAGAGACCTGAGCCAGTGGCTTGCTCTGTGTCACCACATAATGTCCTGTCCCATGTGACAATGCTGCACAAAGCCTTGGCAGATGCCCTCACCACAGCCTTGAACTTCCAGCCCCTATTTGTTAGAATTTAGCTAGTGTCAACTTGACAAAAACCTAGCGTCAGCTTGGGAGGAGGAACCCTCAAGGGACCTCAACTGAAGAATTTCCCAGATCCGGCTGGTTTGTGACCACGTCTGTGAGGCATTCTCATCATTACTAATTGATGCCGCAGCGGGCAATGACAACCCTAGGAAGATGAGTCTGAGCTGCATAAGAAAGATCAGCTGAGCAAGCAAGGGAGGTAAGCCAGGAAGCAGGGTTCCTCCACAGTTTCTGCTCCTATCTCCTGCCTTGACATCCTACACTGGGTTATCTCAATAATGGATAGCAACTTGTAAAATGAAATAGATCCATTCTCACCCAAGTTGACTTTGGTCAATGTTTTATCACAGCACCAGAAAGCAACGCTCAGTTACAGCAACAGAAAATGAACTGAAACAGCCATTACAACTTTGATAATAAAAGTGAGATCTCTTCAGCTCTTAGTTGATGCAGGATTCGTCTTCACTGTTACGTGCATTTGGAATCACCTAAGAGCTGTACCTCTGGCCGTGTCTGTGAGTCCATTTCCAGAGAAATTTAACTTAGGAAGGAAGACCACTGTGATGACTATTCTTGGTTGTTAACTTGATTACATCTGGAATTAACTGGAATAAAAAAAAATGGAGGGTACATCTGTGAAGAATTTTTGCTTGAAGTGTGTGAATCCACTTCTAGTCTGGATCTTGAGGTAGGAAGACACAGGCCTTTGATCTGGATCTTGAGGTAGGAAGAGACACCTTTAATCTGGGTCACACCTTTTGCTGGACGCCTACATAAAGGCATGGAAGATGGAAGCTTCTGCTCTTTACCCACTTGCCCTCACCTTGCTGGTCCATCTATTCCTTCACTGGCATTCCTATTTCTTTCAGCATCTACTGAGGACCATCTGGGACATCCAGCCTTGTGGACTGAGCAACTACTAGATGCTTGGACTTTCCATTCACAGCTGACCATTGTTGGATTAGCTGGACCACAGCTTCTAAGTCATTCTAATAAATCCCTTTTCTTTTCTTTTTAAATTTTTATTTATTTAATGTATGAATGCTCTACTGCATATATACCCACTTGCCTGAAGAGGGCATCAGTTCCCCATATAGAAGATTGTAAGTCACCATGTGGTTGCTGGAAATTGAACTCAAGACCTCTGGAAGAGCAGCTAGTGCTCTTAACCACTGAGCCATCTCACCAGCCCATAAATCTCCTTTCTATAGATGAGATGAGATTCATTCTATAAGTTCTGTTACTCTAGAGAACCCTAGAGAACTCTAGAGAACCAATACAACCATCCCAAGTGTGGGCAGACCAGTCCTTGGGCTGAGGTTTTAGACTGAATAAAAAGGGGGAAGGAGGGGCTGAAAAGATGGCCCATCAGTTAAGAGTGCAGGCCGCTCTCCCAGCAGATCCAGATTAAACTTCAGCATCCACATGGTGGCCACCAACCATCTGTAACCCCAATTCCAGGGGATCCAATGCCATCTTCTGGCCTCTCTGGGTACCAGGCATGTACATGACATAAAGACATATATGCAGAAAAAACATACACTTAAAAATGATAATAAAATAATTACTGAAAAGAAGAAAATGGGCTGAGTACCATCACCTCTCTGCTTCCTGATTGTGAACACAGGGCAAGCAGCTGCCTCAGCTCCCACTACCACACTTCCCCGCCATGATGGCCTATCTAGGAATGAACCATTAGCCACCAGAAAACGAGACAGTCAACTTAAAGTCTACATTTTGGAGGACAGAGGCTTCAGAAGAAATAACATCCACAACCAGAACTATTTAAAACCATGGGTCAGGAGACACTGTCCTAAGTCCAGGCCAAGGAAGATTATACGTAGATTCTACCAGCTTCCCGAGAGCAGAGCACCGCACTCATGTCTAGAGTCTCAAAGAATTTTGAAGAAAAGAGGAATCCTCTAGAGTTTATTATCTGAGTCTATAGAACAGTCATTTAAAGGACATAGGAAAGGTGATGGGTAGATTACACACTACATAAATAAATCCCAAACAATAAAGCAATGAAAGCAGCGTCTGGCTGTCACATCCCAGTGGGCTGGTCCCTTGGTAGGACCAACCAACATGTAGTCAAGATGAGGGAACTCAGGGATGGCTCAGCAGTCCTGGGTGGTTATGGAAGAGGGTGTTCACCTGGGGCTACTCTCCTTGATTTATTGCCTCATCTTCTCCCTGGGTCCAAACAGACTCACCCATCTGTGCACACCTGTATGTTAACCTTCTCTTTCTATGCTGACTCCAGTCACACTGGGCTATGGCCCATCCTAACTGTCACCCAGAAAAAACCCAAATCAGCCCACCAGCTCCACTGGCTCTTAGTTGACTTAAAGGTCCCTATTTGTGTGTGTGTGGGTGTCACATAACCAGGGACTTGCTTCCATGGAACAAACTGGACCAGTAGACCAATGTTAGCAAGCAACTGGCCACCTGAACTGGCTGCAGGACTCTAAACTCTCCAGGACTGAGAGCCATGGGCCTGGTAGAGCCAGTGTCCTTCTGACCAGGAAGAATGCATTGGGAGCGGACCCTGCCGGATCAGTCCCCTCAGATGGATGTCATAGGGTAGGATGAGGGGATGAGGGTCGTCCACAGAGAACCTCCGGGTACTTCAGGTAGTAGTGGACTAGTTCATGGGTGGGTAGTGAGACCACAGGCTGAGTACTTGATGACTTCTGAGTGGGCTGGGGCAAAAGCATCACCCAGAGATGAACAGACTCTAGCTGAGGCAGGGCAAGATCCTGTTGCCATGTGAAGAACAGACCACAGTAGGTGAAGCTGCAGAGGGCAGAGCAAGGAGCACCTCAGGTCAACTGAGGAGGACAGGCATGGGGAAACGGGGTCCCAGCTAGAGACACTGAACAAGGTGCCATCAGCTGCCTCCGCTCAGACCACAGGGTCAGGAACTGTGGGCTTTCCTTGGTCTCTGTCTCCCAGTCTGAATGTGCTAGCTTTGGGCACCCATAGGGATGGCTGCCTTCTGCCCTATCCTAACCTATTTCCCTTACCTGCCAACTTGCTTTACAGCATCTCTATGCGCTTCCTCAACTGTCGATGAATTTTCATGCCAGAGACTTCGGAGACCCTTGAGACACACCCAGCCCCTCCCACAGCTCACAGGCTTAAGGAGTCTGTCCCCTGCTCCCCCACCACACCATTTTGTCCTTTCCAGAACAAACTAGCTTCATATCATGTCTGGACCGAGGCAAGCCTGGCTCCTATGTGCTTAGGACTAGCAGTTACTACACCCCAGATATGGGCCCTGCGCCTCAGGTTTCCTTCAGAGTTGTCACAGCTGATGGGAACTTTTGGAAGGCCGCCATCTTGAAGCTATCTTCTTTAGCTCCGTTTGGTGCAGGTCATTGTCCATGGCCTGAGGAAGTGGACTTGACTCCAATTTCTCACCCTAGTAGCTTAGGGTGCCTGGACCCTGGACATATATCTGTCTGGGGTAGGGCCTAGAGAAGTCTGACTTTGACATCCCACCTGGCTACCTGGAGCCATTTCGTGATAGTGGGAGGCTCCTAACCACACCCAGGAGCTACACTGGCCTCAGGCCCCACCCCTAAAGCCATACCATCTACAAGCCCAGGTCAGAGCTTGGACACAAAGAGCTGCCCGACTAGAGGCACTGCCACTGTGAAGCCAGGTCCTTGGACACATTTTTATTGTTGGTAGTAGAAAGGGAATTATGGGCGTCCCCTCCTTGGGGACCAGGGGTTCAGGAGACAGCTGCAGGTCGCTTGGGTGGTCGAATGCGGTCGTTGATCCAGTCCACATAATTGGATACACGGGTGTAGACTCCTGGCTTGTTGAGCCGCCCACAGCCATCGCCCCAGCTGATGATGCCATACAGGTAAGCCACACCATTCTTCTCACAGACCAAGGGCCCACCTGAGTCCCCCTGGAACAGAGACTAGGCTCAGCCGCCTGTGCACCAACAACCAGGGTCCCAACTCAGGAGCTTCCACCCCTGCACACGTCCTGAAGTAGTAAGCTAGCAAGAGTCTCTGATGCTCCCTGAAAACACAGGATTTTCAAGGCTGACTGCCTGGGGGCCAATGACAGGTATTTCTGAGAAGTGTGGCCTCTCTTCCTGACCCCCACCACCACAGCTCTGGTCCTACTCCATGAGGAGTGCATGGGCATGCTAGGCACCACCTGAAGTGCCTCCTCGTGCCAGGCATACTTTACATCTCTTGAACAAGTGCCCTCCTCCCCAGGAAGTCCTGATTGTCCCAGAATCAAGTCCTGCCCACTTTACCCTGTCTCACCTGTACCACCTCAGGAAAGGGATCTGTCCTCTCTAAGACTGTTTCCTTGCTGTTTAAAGGGCATAAAACATCCCTCCATGGTGGAACAAGTTGATATGCAACCATGACCAAGGCCTGGCCTATGAAGCCCTTGACAAACATTCACTATTGATGGATTGCTGAGAAGTCTGGACAGAGCACTGTAGCCTTTGAGGTCTGATGTCATTGTTGCCTGACAGTGGGGCCTCATCTGGACTCTGTGTGATGCTGGGCTGTCTTTGACTTTCCCATCTATTTAGACAGTTCTCTTCCTACTGCAAGGATGCCCTCCAGGAAGTGCCAAGTGCTCCACAGTGGGTGAACTTTCTGCCTTAGACTCCCTGCTAGCCCTGAACTCCTTAGAGGCCAGAAAATTCCAGTAATACCCCATCTGTGTCATCCCAGTGGGGGCCTGGTAGCAGCCTACCTGGCAGGCATCAGACTTGCAGTCGAAGTAGCCGGCACAGAACATGTTGGGGCTGATGTCAGCACCATACACCTCGGGGCTGCTACACTTGTGGTCAGCGACAAGGGGGACCAGTGCCTCCCGCAGGGAGCTGGAATAGCCACTCACATCTGTGGAGTACTGCACTTTCAGGACGGGCAGGTTTGTCACCTGCACCCTCCCCCTGCCCACTGGTGGGGACTGCCACCACTCACTCTCATCCATGTGACCCCAGCCTGCAATCTGACACTTGTGTCCAGTAGGGAAGGAGCTGCCTGCCTCAGGCAGGCAGATGGGCTGAACAAACTGAGAACGGACAGCACAGCGCTCCCCTTTCTTCTTCAGCCGGATCAAGACTGGGCAGGAGAGAGGCCAAGGGTCAGCCTGGGCAGTGAAGCCCATGCAAACAGAAATCCATAGCAGGCAGTCCCATAAAATGGGTAGAGAGGAAGTGACTTAGAGACCAAAGAGGAAGGGCAACAAGACTCCTCTAGCTCCTCTGACCTCCCTTCCCCCTTGTGCCTGCCCAGCTCCTACCACTGTCTTGGCTCTGGCTTGGGGTACACAACAGCCCCCATACCTTGCTGAGGCCCTGAGCTTACCAAGGTCATGGTCGCTGGGGTTGAACACCGAGTACAGGGTGTAGGGCACATACTTCTCAATGCCAAATGTCTGTGTCACATCCGTGGTGCGGTTGAAGAAGTGCTGACCCAGTACCACTGTGATGCTGTCCCTGGGGGGACTTCAACCCATGTGACAGCAGAATCAAGACAAGGGTGCCGGAGCCACGGAGACCCTGGCCCAGGAGACCTAGCTTCATGGGTTTGATTCATAAGCCAGTGGAGCCTTTAGGTGAGGTCTGCTCTGAGATTGCGCCCAGGGGTGGAGATTTGATCTGCCTATAGGCCCCGCCCCAGCCTGTCCTGTCCTGTTGGGTCCTCAGGTGCAATTCCTTTACCCCACCCCCAGCCCCAACATGGGGCTAGGAGGGATTGCTGGAGGCTTTCTATTCAATCCAGGCAGTCTTGGCGTCTCAGGCTGCAGCCTTGCTGGGTGGAGACAGGAGTGGACCTCAGGCCCTCACTCCTAGGAGCCTATTCAGTGAGCTGGGCCTCAGTTTTCCTGGCTGTGCAGTAACTCTAGAGGTTCTACTAAATGTTGTAAGTGAGCCCCCTGATTCCTTGCCCAGGTAAGTGCCCTTTAAACCTAGGCACAGGCACAAGGTGGTACACAGGGCATGTCTCCAACTCTGGCACCTTATCTCCATCCCACCGCTCGGCTCTGGGAGAGGCAGGGTCTATGCAGATGATAGGAGGGTGTCCTCTTACCCCCTGCACAGGGATATCAGGTAGTTGCAGGAGATGCCCTGCTTGGATGCTCCATGACTATCTCAGTGCCCAGCACAGCATTAGGTCACAGTGGGACCAAAAGGTGTGTTAGGGGGACAGGAAACATGGTCAACAGACAGAAGAGGAGAGTGTGTCACAGCCAGGGGTCCATGGGATAGAATAAGGGTAGGGACATGACAAGTGGGTGGCTCCTGAGGAGGGATGGATACAGGCAGAATGGAAACGTGAGCATCCCAGGAAGGGATGAAGGGTTGTCTGGGTGGTGGTTGCCCTGGGAACTCGGCCAGTGTGCTCACCTGTTGGAGAAGCAGTGGGCTGCAGACACTACCCAGCAGGTGTGGACAAGGCTCCCAGCACAAAAGCTATTCCCAATGTAGATGGCGGCCAGCCAAGGGTGTGAGCCGGGCAACGATGATGAGCCACCAATGATGCGTGGCCTCAAGAACGTCCTCTTCTTGTGCCTCTTGCCACAGGTTGGACGTGCAGCCGGGGTTGACTCAGACAGGGTCGCTAGGACCTCTGGGGTTCGGGAATGGACTCTGGCCAGGGATTCTGGGAGTGGAGGCCATCAGTTCATACCCCTGGATTTCCCTGGAGACAGGGAAGAGCCAGAGGGGTGCTACCTGGTCCCATAGCCCACTTCCTCAGGCCTGAGGCTCTAAGCAGTTACCCTGGGAACCTCTGTCCCCTACTCTAGAGATAGGGACAGTATAATGCAGACTGCAGGCCTTGGCAAGGCCAGATCACCTGTCTCTTCTACAATCTGAGACCCCACTTCACATCCAAAATGGCTAGATATTCCCAGCATGGAGCCTTGGGGTACAGCCCTCAGAGCTGACCACCCCAGAGTTTAACTACAAGGCACCACTGAGCCCCCTCCACTGACATGTCTGAGGGTCCTCAGGGAGCACTACCCCTCCTTTGCCCCCAACCTATCAGGGTGCCCGCACCACAGGCTGCCAGGCGGCAATACTCCCACGACAGTGCGTTGTCCTTCACCACATAGCACCAAGGCCTCTCGTCCTTGTCTGGGTTCCTGGAGGCAGACAGGGGAGTCACACCATCACTCTTCCCAGAGGACCATCCTAACACCCAGAAGGGTGGATATCCACACCAACACCTGAGCTATGTGCTTTCTCTGCAGACAGTGGTGGGCACGCTTACACCCATCATCCCAAAAGGCAGAGGTCAACAGCCATCTTGGCACCCTGCTGAGTCTGGGAAGCCACCCTGTCCAATCCTTTGCCTATGCAGAAAGAAATATAGTAGTCATTAGATGCTGACCGGCAGTAAGCATGAGGGCCCAGGCCAAGCAGGGCAGCAGCACCCACTGAGTCCACATGTAGCTCCTGGTAGAGCAGGTCAGAATTCCAGGCCAGGCAGCTCAGGCCCGAGGCAGCGTGCTGGCCACGCCGCGGTACTCTGTACCATTTCCCAGGAAGCAGCGCTCAGTGGGAACTGTAGGCACAATGGTTGCCATGAGGCCAGGCCACAGCAAGGCCTCTTGACACCATTACCCAGGGTTGCCCATAAAACTGGAAAGAAAGTGGCTCACCAATGTTGCAGAACCGGCCAGCATAGCCCAACGGGCAGGTGCAGACACTGGTCCCTGTGCCCACAATCAGGTGGCAGGTGCCTCCATTCAGACACGGGCTGCTCAGACAAGCTAGGGGAGAGCCCAGAAGCTAAATCTGGTCTCCAGGGACTCATGGAGGGGACAGAGCTATCTTTCCCCATGCTGTTGTTGGGTAACCTTATGCTTGAATGAGGAAGAAGCATCTGCCTAAATGACATGGCTCACTACCCCCATGCACCTCCCTGAAGTTGGCCATGACATACGTACCTGTGTGGTGGGTGTCTTCACACCGGGCCTGGCCCTCGATGCAGCTGCACTGCTCCACATGTCCCTCACTCACACGGGCCCAGTGGTCGCCCACCTCAAAATACTCGTAGCGTGTTTCATCAAAGCATTTCTCTGCGAGTCACACAGTGCTGCCACAGCATCCAGGCAGGTCCCCTCCCCCAGGCAGGCACCACCCACCCCAGGCTGGACTCAGCAGCTGCTCTCCTGGCCTCCCAGAATGGCTCTACTCCTGAGTCCCTGAGGTCCTCTCACCTGTGCCACAGTCCTTGCCTGTGAAGGCCAGCAAGCAAGCGCAGTGGTAGGACACATGGTCGTGGGTACTAGAACATGTACCCCCATTCAGGCAGGGCCCAGAGGCACAAGGATCTAGGACAGCTGGGTACACACAGAAGGGGATATGATAGCTAGTGGCAAGAGTCTTTGGAAGTCCTCCATACCCCCTTGGTATGAATGCTTATACTGCCCTCTCTGGGTTGCTGCGTGAGCAAATTCCCACCTCCCAGTGACCTCCCACCCAGGATCAGAGAAGGCATCCCATGGCTCTGCCCTCCACACCCTACACATCTATACATGCTCTGTCAGGCAACAGGCTTCCCTCTCAGGTACTCTGGGACAGCACACCCACAGGTTTCCTGGCTTGCTTCTTTTGGACTCAGGGCCTGTTCAAGGGACCATGTATGGCTACATGGATAGATCCTACCACAAGAGGGTGCTCTGGTATCACCAATGACCACCAAAGCCATCCATGGTCTAGGGAGGCTAGGTCCTGTCTGGGTGAAGCACCCTATGCCGCCCTCTGGGCTAACAGCAATTTTGTCCCTAGATATTGCTGAGTTCAAGAGGATCAAACTCACAGATCACCCCAACTCCATGCAGACTCCTGCCCAGCTCACTAGTATCCTCACCCTGCACACAGACCCCTATTCTTCCAACCCAAGCACCCTGTCAAAGTCATTCCTGAGAGCTCAGGCTAGCTCCACCACATACCCACCTGGGCCTTCTGCAGGCAGGGTGGCTTCTGCACAGTAGCCCCAGGCCCGGTCCCGGTCATAGTTGTGTGTCGTAGCGCACCTGGAGGGGCGAGTCACAGGATAAAATTGAGTCCCTGCCCAGAGCCCCACCCATCTCTGCCTGGGCACCCTGGAGCACCTGTTTACTAGATGCACCTGCTGGGTACTGAGATCTACTAGCTTCAGGGCTTATCAGAGTCCACAGTGGGAACCTGCGTGGGTTCCTCAGCCCCTACCTGACTCTGGGACTCACCACTTCCTGTAGGCACTTCCCTCAGAGGTACAGGAATGCAGCATGCGGCCACCATAGCGGAAGGGAAACCTGCATGGCTGCCCAGACTCGGTGAGCACTGTGGAGGGGTGAAAGTGTCAGGGGTCTGGTGTCCCACCGGGTACTCCATCACCCAGGCCCCACACCTCATTAGTTGTCTTCCTGATGTAGTGTCTGACCTACCTTGGCCCCCAGTGGGGCTGCTGCTAGAGGGAGGAAGGTACCTCTCACTTTGGGGTCCCTCAGTCTCTGCCTCTGTAGCAGTTTCTGTTGAGGTGTTGAAGTTCCCGGAGGTCACAGGGGTCGTGGGGGCCATGGAGGTAGCTGTGACATTAGGTCCTGGGGGCTCTGTGTGGTTCTAGGAGCCCAAAGGACCGCAATGGTGTCAGCGTGGGATAGTCCTTCACACTTGGATTCCACTAGTCAGATATACCACAGACCTGAACCTTCTTAGGGCAGGTCCAAGAGACAATGGATGTCTCCAAGACCTCCTCTGGCCTTTCCTTCCAAAGCTGAATGATTCAACGTGCTAGCTAAGGGTCACATTCCCCCCCCCCCCTCAAGTCACCCTGGTCTTGAGATTCAACCCTGGACTCAGTTCTGGGGTGGACAGGAACAGCTGAAGCACTGAGGTCTCCTACACCCCATCTCAGACATTAGAATGCAACAGAAGCCCCAGGGTCCCCACACTCACGGGGCCTGGGCTACATAGAGGGCAATAAGAGGGTCCCAACAAGTTCAGGCCCAAGCACTACAGACCAGCCTAGCCCAGCACCCCATCTCTCTGTGTGAATGACAACTTTCACTCCACTAGGCCACCACACTGGGCCCCTAGCTCACTCCTCACCCCTTTTCTGGGGCCTTCTCTCTGGCTTCTTCCCAGGAACCCTGAGTGTACACAGGAGACCCTTGACCACATGTGAGGGAGAGGGCAGTGCTCACCCTGCCAGCCTGGGGCTGGGCCCCCCGAGGCACCACCAGCAGCAGCAGGAGCAGCAGAAAGGGCCATGGCCTGGGTAAGGAACAGAGGCTAGGGAGCCAGGCCCGTTGCCCCATGGCTCCTCCTGAGCTGGCGTGAGGTGTAGCAGGAGCAGAGTAGCCAGGGAATGTGCCAGGGCAGGTGGGGTCAAGGCCACATGATAATGATTAACCCTGCCTCCCACAGTGCATCCTGTCAGGATCCTCCATGCTTCTGGCTCCACCCTCCTGTCCCAGCTCTGTCTGCTCTGCTGGGGCAGCTGTTGTTCTCTGGCAAAGGCTATACTGCTCCTGGGCCCAACACCACCCTCAAGTCTCAGCCCCTTCCAGGAAGTCTTCTAGTGTGACTTGGGCAGGTCAGGGCCAGGCTTCCCAGGCACGGTTACCTGGCCATACTGCTGGCCACTTCTGTACGTGAGCTATTTACAGGATCTACTGCATGCAGGGACCTAGGGGCTCCAGTTCTTTCCAGCCAGCTATTGACTCAATGGTTAAAACAGTAACTCTCTTTGCTGGTTGGTCTACTTGTCCTAAAAGAATCCCCAGAATTGTATCCTTACCAGATAGCCTGGGTATCTCCCCCAAGTAAGCTTTCCCAGTCTGGTTACCTGTGGGCATAGCCTGCATGCCTTGAGTTGGGCTGGGTATAGAGAGAGAGCATCCTTGTGGCTCCAGCCAGGTGCCAGGGGCCCCAGGCAAACTGGTGTGGCCATCTTGTACCCATGGCTCTAGCAGTCTTGGGAATCTCCTCTCCAATTTCTGAGTAGACGCCAAGCAGCACACCCAAGCTTGCCAAAGTAGGTGCTAGAAGCATGGTGGGGCATGATGGGTACTGAGGGCGTAGTGGTTCTGGGCAGAGGTGTTGGGGCACTGTGGTGCCTGAGCATGATGGTGCTGACACACAGTGGGTACCAGGCAGATGCTGAGTGCTAGGACACTGCGGGTGTTGGGGATGCTGCTGCTGGGATGTGCATGATGAGGTGTCTCAGAGAAGATACTGAGAACCCTTCCAGCCAGTCCAACTCCACTTCCAGGGAGAGGTGTGTGATTAGCCGCTCGGCAGTTGTTGGGGCCTCTACTGAGGCATCCTGGGCTCGTGACAGTATGTCTTGCAGGCTCAGCCCAGCACCATCCTTAGCCCCCTCCCCTTCCGCTTCTCACTGATGTCCTGCCACATCAGGACTTCCCATTCTAGAGCAAGATGCACTCCGGTCTCAGCTGCAGACATACTTGGCTGGTGCCTATCTGTAGACCTTATCTACAGTCAGGTTTTAGTTCAGATGCCCCCTCTCTAGAAACCCGCCGGGTCACCTGAATGAGACTAGGGAGGGGAGCAGGGCCAGTGGCAGGAAGGCTCACTGTGCACAGTGGGAATGGTGAGCAGGAATGAGACCACAGTGACCCCACCATAGCTCTCAACCAAGCTCTTCCCTCACCAATGGCCAACCTCAGACAAGACAGAAGAACATAGATGTCCAAGAACACCAGATCATCTGCAAGGGACAATGTGAATGGACAATATGGGGTGTGGCTGGCCTCAGTATCCCAGAGATGGTCATGGAAGCCCATACATCTGAGGATGGGAGCACCAAACTATCTTCTTGCAGCCACCCTTGACGTCATGCCCAGGTACCATTTCCTCCCTGGAAGTCTTTCTTCCTAGGGATATCTCCAGGTTGAGGCTCCAAGGGGGTTGTATGCGACATCAGCACTCAGCACAATACATGGCAGGTCTTCAGAAGCATTTTATTGGGCAAAGTCTGAACACTAAGGTGGGCTGCTGTGGAGGTATCTAAATCCAGCCTGTGATGAGGTTGTCCCCTCAATTCCTAGTTTGGCTCCTGAGGGTACTGTGGGCGAGGTGGCTCTTGGCTCTTCCCAGGCCCCTGTGGACTCATTGATGAAAAACAGGCCCCTGCTGTCTCAGAGCCATGAGCTCCTCAAACATCCGTATGAACACAGAAGACAGTTCACGGAGCAGTAGGAATTGCAGCATCGGGGTAGCTTCAAACAAAGGTGGCATGGTGTGTGCTAGCCTTGGGCTTAGTGGGCTCACCTGGAATGGTGCTCAGGCCAGGACCATTTGGTAAAAAGGGTCCATTGGCTTTCACCCTCCTGGGACCCAGCTGCACCCCCAGAATGCTGCCTCCCCACCCAGGAGACACACCCGCAACGAGGTCCACGTCGATGATCCTGTTGACTGGGAGGCCTCCACTGCCTCGGGCCCTGACCCCTGTCATGGGAGAAGAGAAGCTGTCACCTGCTTGGCTCAGCCCTGGGTTTCCAAAACCCACCCTAGCATCCCTGCACAGACACCAAGGGCTCTCCCAAGAGTCTTAATCCTAGTGACACTTAATCCTAGAGTACCCTGGCTGGGTACTCAGGATACTGCCATGCAGGAAACTGAGATCCAGACATGGTGATCTCCAGTCATAGGCCATGGGCCTGGGTAAGAGGGCTAGGGAGGTCACAGGGCACTCAACCTTCAGGCCAGTCATCATGCCCAGCAGGGGCATCCACAGACAATTTTCCTAACTGGCTACCTCATGGTAGGTGGCCCTGACAGCAGGCAATGCCACCGTCTCAGCTGGGAGGCTCATGATGAGTAAGGAAGCCAGGGCTCTGAGGATTGGAGAGCCCTGGGCAGCCCTCGGATGCTGTAGGGAAGTCAGGATTAACTCCCCGGCACCTGTACATATACATCTGGCAGACTGCTCAGGGGTCTCACACAATAGGGGGCATCTCACCAGATGTTGGGACTTGCAGCCTCCTCTGCCCACCTACCACATGGACACTAATGGTGCATGTTGTTCCCTCTGTGTTGGGCATCCTCCCCCAGCCCTGTTTGGCTAGCCTTCCTCATCTTCCTGGATGATAGCTAGACTTCTCTCTGGCAACTCCAAGCTAGGGCTGTAAGCAGAGAGGATGGGCTCATCCAGTGTGGAGTTGGTATGGCCAGGAGGGCTCAGGATAACCCAAAGGGGTAGATACACACTGGGGAACAGTAGGCCTCCCGGAGAGCAGGAACAGGGAGCTGTATGAGAATTTCCCACTGAGACTCTACTCATGAGCTCTTCCTTGCTCCAAGCAAAGCCCCAAAGCAAAGAGCCAGGCCACCTGCTTAGACTCCCAGTCACCTTGTCCTGATCATCCACCTTCACCTCCAGGCAATATTCACCATTTCTCCTGGGTGCTGTGTGCACCCTTCAACCCTTGGAGACACTAGGATCCTCCCATAGCTGGCCTCCCAGCCCAGCTCCCCTACCCTCTCTCCTTTCTTTCCCCATTGTTAGGGTCATTTTCAGCCACATAAACTCCTCTGGGTCTGTGTGCCTCTTGACTCCATGTCACCAAACTTACAGCCACCTGTTCCTCTGTCACCAGCCTATTCCTGCATCATCATCTCTCCCTTGCTGGGGCCCTTCTGTGCTCTCCTCACTATCTATCTCTCTGGTCTGAATATCTCTCCCATTGCCCCAGATGCCCAAAACTGCCTTGGAAATTTCTATATCTCAACATGGGTTTAGAAATCTTCACTTCAGGCCTGCCTTGATGGATGTGGCTGGCTGTGTCTGGGCCTTGAAGACCTATCCATTCAATTCAGGTTGTGTGTGGGTATCCCTACATCCCAGTAATACTCTGTGAGTTGTTCCATTTGAGACAGGCCTCAGTTTCCTGCATGGGCAGTGTCACTAGGGTTAAGACTCTTGGGGAGCCCCCTGAACACCCCACTTTCCTTCTACAGACTGAGATCAGGGGAATGAGATACATGTTCTGCAGAGATGAATCCCTACCCCCTTCCACTCCTGGGAGCTCATAGGTAGAGCGGGGCTTTTCCTGTCAAGGCCCACAATGGACAGACTGGAGTGACAGTCTCTTTCCAACATTCCATTTCAAACACTCAGAACACAGGAGTAATATTTTTACCAACTCTCCTGGACTCAGTTTTCCACCTATAACAAGAGAGGGCTTGCCATTTAAGGTGAAGATTTTGTTCCCTTTGTAGTGCCAAGTGCTCAACAGATACAAGGATTAGGGTCTGTGATGGCCCGGCTTCTATGTGGACCCCAAGGCCCCCTTACTCTTTGTATCCCACCTTACCCTTCGCCCAAGCTTCCAGAAGTGGCTTCTACCTTATGTAGCGAGTTCAGGATTGGACACAGAGGTACAATGTCTCTGCCGAGAGTCCCCAGCCCATCAATTGACAAGTCCTGGGGCACATGAAGAGGCTCATCCACCTCAGCTGCTATCAGTAACAGGGTACCCAGTGTGGTTAAGACTGGAACTCTCTCCCAGTCTGCTCTATGGTCAATCAACAAACATTTGGCTAGGGCCTGCTGAGATCCAGTCTTACCACGACCTATCCTGCTTGTCATCAGACCTCCATGGCTCCAAACACCATGGCAGCAAGATGGTTATATGTTAGGAGACAGGGATCAGTCCCCAACACTGGACACCATTGGGACATTTATGTAGAATGTCATCAGGTCCTCAAAGAACCAGTGACTCGGCATAGGTACAGGAGCCCTGCAGTCCTCTCTAGCCCTGGATACACACTCAGGAAGAGACTCCAACCTCTAGCAACCCTGTGTGCCCAGAAGGGGACAGGACAGATTTTCTGGGGATCAAGGAGGGGTACCCTTATACTTCCTGCCTGTCCAGCCTAAACTTGCTCTGAGAATGTGGCAAGTCCCAGTCAGTGACTCAGACATCAACCATGTCAGGACCAGCCTACCCTCCAAAGCTCCACAGAGCCTCCGAGACTGGAAGCAATGCATGACCCCACTGGTTTTCAGGAGCTACTGGGCAGGGTCAGTCTGGGTCAGCAAAGCCCACACCACACCTTCCGGGCACCAATTCCCTCAGGCTCTGATTACTCTCAAGCACCCAGGCAAGGCCATGTCAGCATCTCATTGCCAGGCCTCTGGGCCACTTCTTCACACTGGCCCTTGGCTAACTGGTCCTATTGGGCCACTCAGTCCCCCTGACAAGGTTTTTGCCAGAGCCCCAGAGACTGGGAACTTACCTAGGCTCCTCTCTGGGAATCTGAAGATTTCCAGTCGGCACTGGTGGCATTTGTTATTCCCAAGCCTCTTTGTTTACTTGTGAACATTCTCTGCCCAGCTGTTGCTCTGGGCACCCCCATCCTTAAGGGTCCATAGCACACAGCTAAGTAAGGTTGAGGGCTCAACCCCTAAGGTAAGGCCACTCTCAGGACTGTGTGCACCATCGGTCCTAATGCCTCCTCTCAAGGCCCCCAGATGCTCCTAGACACAAGACCCAGGCACAGGTGAACCACGAACACAGGGAAACCTGGAAGGAGATAGCAAAGAGGACCAGAGGCCAGGGCCCCATCCTAGCCATTCCACAAGTTCCTTCCCACAGGGACTTGCTAATCCCTGGCTCCTCATAGGAAAGAATTATTTAGTCTTGCTACTGGCTCATGACCTCTGGTCATCACATGCCTTCACAAAGACCCCAGCTCATGGTCTAGCTGGGCTAGATTATAGTGCCTTTCTTTACAAACACTTCCTGGGCTTTGGGCTCATGCTCGTTGGTGGCTAGGGTGGACACTGGTACAAGGTAGAGTAGTGGACAGGAAGTGGGGGAGTCCAGAGGATGGTGCCTAGCAAGGCTGGCATGCTGGGGTAGCAACATCCAAGCAAGGTTAGGGAGAGCCCATGCTAGACGGGATGGGGTGGGGCAGATCAGGATAAGAGGGCAGACGTGAGCACAGCCAGAAGGTGAGGCCACTGTAACTCAGGCCTCGAGTCTGGAGTAGGACAGCAGGCACTGGATTTTGGGGCAGCAACAGGAACCTGAGATCTACTTGATACTAACCATTGAACAAGGCCAGGAACCAGTACTATGGAATGACCCCTGGCAGATGGTTTCCTTGGTAACTTAGCAAACTTGAGAGTGTCGGGCCCAGGGGTGTCTATGCCTCATGAGGGCCGGGCTTCCAAGGTACAAGTTCCTTGAGGACATAAGTGGTGCTCCAGGGACCTTGGGGATAGAATTGGATGGAACTTGCCAAGTTGGAAATGCCTCCTACGAATACGAACAGTTGGGATAGAATTTGAGTCCGGCAAGGCTGTGCACCCTCACTCCAAGCTCAGCAAGTGTGATACCATGCAGGGCTGGGGAAGCAAGCACCAGGCTGGGGTGGGCAGATAAGCCTGACACAGACTGACTCTGACCACAGGGCAGCAGTCACAATATCTTTACCTCCAGACTCTGTCACAAGACTCTGTCCCAAGCCTCAGCCTCCTCTGAATGGGTAGGCAGGAAGGTGAAGGCTGCAGGGGAACTGAGCTGGCAGCCCTTATGACAGCCATCATGATCCAAGACCCTGGGTGGCTTGTGTGGAGGCCCCTTCCATAAGGGATTATGGCTCAGCCCTTCGGTAGCCCTGAAGCTGGTAATTCTTGGGAGGCCCCTTCAGGAACCAGGCCTTCCAGGGCTGGGACTGTTTACTGATCTGTCCTTAGCTAAACCCCAAGCCTGGCTTCCAGTGGCTGTGCTGTCAAATGGCCAGAGGGTGAAGATGAAGCAACGCAGAGGTAGGGACCATAGGAGAGACGGTGGGGCAGTGGCACCAAATCCAGCCACAGTGGAGAGAAGGGCAGCTGTAGACCCCAGTCCCTGGGAAAAACCAGGCCACCCTTCCTAGGCTCCACACTACTGCTGGCTATGGGCACTCCAAGAGCGCTGAGTTGGGGGTAGGCTCTTGTTATGGTCAGAGCAGGAGACTGCTCTGTGGTTTGCACCTCAGACCCAATCACCACAAGCTCACTTCTCCAAAGCTTCTTTACTCCTTGAAACAAAGTGTCTTCAGGGCAGAACTCCACAGCCTCTCAGGATGTGGAAAGATGTACAGCACAGGACCCAAGCTGCTGACCCATACTGCCACCCCATCCAGAGGCCCTCTTCAAGTCTCCAACAAGTCTGCAGGCCAGCAACTAGACAACACTAGAACAGTGGACAGGAATGACTGTCCAGACAACTCACAGCTGAGAGCAACAATTTCCAGATTTGTCTGCAGGAACTTCCTGCTTGGCCTCCAGGTCCCTGCACCCCTTGTAATGCCTTTGTAAAATAGAAAAGAGCATCCCACCAAAGGGCCAAGAAGGAAGTTATCCCAGGCTAGAGACACTTATCTGATTTTCTCTATCATGAAGGAACTTGGATATTTTGGAATTTCCTATATCAAGACACAAATATACATGAAATAATTGCATAGAGGCACTTTTACACACACACTCACACACACACACACACAAACACACACACCCATCAAAATGTTTAGGATGTCAGTAACTACGTTTCAATGCCTTTCCCACTGGATCCTGGGGCTAAGGTGGCCAACATATCCCTAAAAACTCTCTCACAGAATTAGTTACAGTAGCTGGGAGGATGTGGGGCCTTCAAATCCTGACAGGTACAAGTGGCAGTCAGCTGGCCCCCAGCCCTGCTTAGAGAGCCAGAAAGGACCCTGACATGAGTGCATGAGGGTGATCCTATAGGCCGCCTGATTCAGCAAGGCACAGAGAAGCCCTGTGATTGCTGGTACAGAGATACAAACTGAGGTATTTGGAAAGCAAGCTGAACAGTGGAGCCATGCTGGGACTACTGCCCCTAGAAAACGGGAAAAGTTATTAGCACCTATAGCCCTCTAGCGAGGCTAGGGACGGGCTGCTGAGAGCCACAACCTATGTGCTACAGCCAAAGCACCCCGACTCCCACGCCCAGTCCTTCTCCTACTGTCATCTTTTCTAGGACAAAGTCCACAGACCTTATGTCCCTGTCTCCTTGGGTACCAGAGACTCACTTTCTTGAAGTCTAGTACCATCCTTGCTCTCCCATTAATACATCCAGTACTTATCGGCAAAGACCACATGGCCAGGCACCATACTGGGTGCCACTGTCCATGTGCCCAGTGGGTAAAACTATATAGCCTGGGTTTCCAAAGCAGTGACTAAAACTCCAGATATGGCACTAACATCTGAGCTGCCAGCCAGTGAGAAAGAGGCTCCACGGCCCTCCCTGAGAGGGGAGCGGGACTCAAGGAGCCAACCCCAGGTCCTCTGTTCTACTCACCTCTTCTGTGGCAGAAGTGCCCAGGTATGGGTAGGAGAAGGCATCTGTGGAGACCACAGACCTGCGGGGAGGAAGATCCTGCCACAGGGCAGAGTTGTCAGGGACAATTCTAGTCCTACTTTTAAACCTGCTTCCTTGTTGTTCCTGGTACAAAGCTGTGTGTGGCAGGCAGGCATGTGAGAGGACTTTGTAAAGTGAATGGTCTCTTGAAACCAGGGTGTCTGGGGCTGGAGAGGTGGCCCAGTGGTTAAGTTGCTGCTCTTTCAGGGGACCTGGGTTTGGTTCTAGTACCTACCCATATGGCAGCTCCCAGTTTTCTAATTCCAGCTCCGGGGGATCTGACACCCTCCTCTGGGCTCTGGGAGCACCAGACACATTTGTAGAACACATACAAATATGTACACAAAACACACGCACATAAATTTTAAACAATCATTTTTTTAAAAGGTTGCTTTAGGTAAATCTACTTAATTTCTTCAAAATGGTTAAGATGTGGAAAGAAATACATCTGTACTTTAATCCTAAAGAGAAAACCCACCCTCAAACGAAGAAGAAAGGAGTTTTCAGCCAGCCAGTGATGAGCTCTAGAGTTTATTTCTCTCGGAAGAACAGTCAGAACACAGGTAGAACTGTCAACAGGCAGCTACAAAGGAGCAGAGAGGAGGGTGTGGCCTGACAGAGGTGCCCAAGCATGCACGCAGGGCCACTTCATGGCACCGTGTGCTTCCTCATCGGGTGTGTTCCCACTGGGTGGGGCTGTGGAGTCCAGCCCATGGCATGTGACTTCCCAAGTGCCCATGTGTGTGAGAGTACATGAAACATGCATAAGGCCTGAAAAGACCAGGCCCAGGAAGCAGAACCCAGATGGGCACCCACACTGCCTGCTGCAGACCACAGGCAAGGTGTTAGACAGGAACAGTAGGCAACATGCACTGAAAGGCTCGTCTCTGTCATTGTGAGGACACCAAGCACATGGGAACCCTATCACCCGTGTGGGATCAGGAGTCTCTTGGGTGGGACTAGAGTAGCATCCCAACACTCGGTCACACTGTTCCCATCCACACGCACACTGAACTTCATGCTTCCATTAAGAGAAATGCCTGGACATACTTGAGGCCAGCCAGTGAACACTGCCTAGTGCAAGTGCATAGGCTTGCCTGTGGAGGGCAGTCAATAAGTCCCGGCTGGATAGAGAGGCTGACACTGGGAACCTGATCCTTGTCAGCATGGGACCCTTGCTGATCTGCTCAAAACAAATACTATTTTTTTTCCATCTTGAGGCTAAAACAAAAGTGGCATCAAGCAGGTTTTAAAGGTAAGATTCACACTCAGAGACCTGAGCCTTTACAAGGTGTCACTGGAGGTGGGTCACCATTCCCATGGCACCTTCACAGGACTGGCTCAATGTGGTATATCTGTTTGAGCCTCAGTGACCCTCCCTGGGAGACTGAGCTTTGGCTGCCACCTGCTTTCCTTTCAGAAAAGGCAAAGGAGGCCCTATAAATATAAGAGAAGGAGGCCATCCCTCCGACATTTCAATACACAGAAGTAAAGCAGGGGCTGCCTGCCTCAGTGTTCCCTTTATTAAACATGGGAGTGGAGCAGGCCATGGGCAGTAAGCAGGACAGATCAAGGTGTAGAGTCAGAACCTGGAGGTACCTGGTCTTGTAGGTCCTGGTGTGTCTTGGGTATGGGGGGTGGTGGTAGCAGCGTGCTGTTGGGGCTGCTGATGTCCCCCTCCCCCATCAGGGTCAGGTCAGCCACCTGCTCATCCTCCACAGTCTGAATGGCCCCAGCCTCCATTTCTGGTGATAGCCTCCTCCAGGCCTGTGTAGTGCCCTCTTGCACTGTGGAGATGCAGGAGGGCTTTGTAGGCTTCTCTCCAGGTTGGGTGGTCCCAGGAGGCCCAGGGGTGCTGTGGGCGGAGCCGGGGCTGTGGGTGGAGCCTGGACTGTAGGCTGAGCAGGGCTCTGGGCTGAGGCAGGGCTGGTAGCTGGGCTGTCACTGTAGCTCTCCTCAGTCTGAGCTGCTCCCTCCTGGCCATGGCCTGTAACAGCTCTCTTGTTAAAGCCCTTGACTGGGGGTGGGCTGGATAGGGCAAGTTCTGAGGAACCAGAAGGTAAGCGAAGAAACTCAGGCAGCACCAGGTCTTCCTTCCTTAGCAGCCCACGCTGGTCATCGGCTCTGTTGCTCTGAGCTTTGGAAATGAGCTCAAAAAACTCTATTGGAAGAAAGCCCACAATGACCATACTTGAGAGACTTGCAGCTGCACACGTGCCTCTGCTGACCACTAGCTCTTACCAGGGGCTTCTGCTGCCTTGAGCTGCCACCAGCAGCCAACAAGGGTATGAATTCAACTGCACTACTTTACCCACAGAGCTGAGGCCAATGTCTGGCCGCCAGTCCCCCTGAAAATCAGTCAGGCCTGGGTCTGACAACACCCCTCTACTTAGTAGGTGACAAGCTTGCTAGCACTCAGGAGGAGGATGCTAGAACTCTGACATGTATTTTGTTCATACATGGAGCTCTATGTACTTGAGCACAGATGAATCTGAGGTGTAAGTGAATAGTGTTGAATAGGGATGACAGAGCTAGGGCCCAGCTGCACTTTAGACCCTCCAGCAGATGGCTAGCTGTGGAAGGCTGAGACAAAGTCTTAGCTGGGTGGAACAGAGGGGCCTGAGATCCACATGGCTTCCAGGTTCATTGCTTCTGCACAGAAAATGGTGCTTTGGGGCTAAGGGGAAGGAGGCATGGAGTGCCTCCCTGACCTACCTGAACCACCTGAGCCCGTGAGCCAGAATGGGCACTGTGGGCTTGGCACCTGCCTGGCTTCCTCATGCCTGCTCCAGAGCCTTTTCTTGCCACCAGGCTGTGTCTAATGTGACTCAAGTTCACCACTCACACTTCAGGGATCTGAAATTTCTCAACTCTTCTATGTCTGTCTGTGACCCGTAAGGAGTCCAACAACTTCAAACCTTAGTGGTTCTCAGAGATGCACACACTCAAAGCGAATGTGTTACATCTGCTTAGTGATCAGAAAGCCCAAGGGAGACCTTATATGGCTCTGCTCTGAAAAGGTTCCAAGTAAGGGATACATCCCGCCCTTACAGCCTCCAAGTCCCAAGGACTTCCTATAGAAATCCTGAGTCAGGACAGATCAGGCCTTCATCTAGCTTCCATGGTCAACATAGGTCAGCAAATCCACAGCCTTCTCAGGTCTAGGACTTTGCCCTCCTCCCTCACATCTGGCTCCTGCCCCCACCCAAGCTGGGCCCCAGCTCATGTCAGGGTCTGGGGTATGGGAGAAGGGAGCTGGCTGAAACCATGGCCAGGGCTGGTGGTGTCCGGTGGGCCCTGTGGCTCTCATCTCATAATGGGGATTTTGGTGAAGTTATGCCAACAGCAATGGTGCAACAAGGACCAGGCTATGATAGGGCAGAGCAGGTTTAAGGACCATACTGTGCATTTGCTGGAAAACACAGAAGTTTTAAAAAAGTACACATACCCTCTGCTTCGTCCAAATTAATTTTCTGATATTTTTTTTTCCCAATCTTTGCAATAGATTCTTCTCTCTTTGAAAGCCGGGGATCCCTAGCACTTTTTCCATTTTCTCCTCTTATTTTAATAGAGTTAGACTTGCCTAGTGTTCTCTCCTCTCCCTGCATCAGAAGGAAAGTAAGTTCTACCGCATGTCAGCACACGGTAACATATCACTCATCAGGATGGTGAAGGCCCTGGGAGCCCAGACAGCAACAGTGAGAGTCTAGATGCACTTCAAAAATCAATCCCAATAATGGATTAACATGACAACATTTATGGCTCATCCACCCACCCAGGACAAAAGAAAGCCAAAGGCTAGCAGCTCATAGCATGGTGGATACTGAACCCCAAAGGGACACGAGGAGAAATACCCACAGGGGAAGGTGTGCAATCCTGAGCAGAGCCTTGGTCAGCCAAATGGGCGACAACAGACACAAAGATCCCCAAGAGGTGGACCCCATGGGAATGGAGCAGTGACATCATGGAGCAGGTATAAGGGGAATTACCATAGCCGAGTGGTTTCTGGGGCTGGAGTTCACAGCTGAGCTTTGTTTGACAGGAGCACCTTTCTGTTTGTCTGTGGACACTAAACACATGAGACAAGCTTATGACCAGAAGCTCACAGTGCCCTCTGGACAATAAACACAATTTGGTGTGTTCTGTGAGAGCAAAGGCCCTCTCTCCCATCCCTTACCTAACATGCACACACAGGCCGGAGCCTAAGCTTCCTGCTGCCCGCCTGATGCACCCGGGAAAGGGCGGCAGGGGTATCGAAGGAGGCTGATAAGTTTTCTGGAACACTGGGAAGCTGACATTGAAAAGCTCATGCCATATACCTTTAGAATCTGACATTAAGTCCTGCCTTTGTCCCCATCAGGGTGTAGCTGGCTCCTGTGGCACTGAGCCTGAAGATCACTGTCTGGCTCACTAGACCACCATGTAAGTCTGCAGCTTCCTTGAGAGCTCACTTGCAGACAGATTCTACTTGCCAGCCCTGGAGGAAGCTGCTGAGAACCCACAGGGCAGAGCTGGGTGCCTGCCCTGTAGAAGCTGCGCAGACAGTGCTCAGGGCCAAGGTGCAGCATTTTCTAGAGTGGAAGATGACCAAGGAAGGGAAAGGCTTTTCTGTACGGAGGTGAAACAGACAGGGACTAGAGTAGCTGTAGCCTAGCCCACAGAAGCACATCTGCTAAGATCCAGTAGGATGGAGACCTGTGTGTGCGCCATCCTAGGCCCCAGTGGTTCCTCTCACATAAAGCCCTCAGGAGTCATTTGGGCACAAGCCCTGGGGGAAACCTAAAGTTACCTGGAGTAACTTTATACAAAGAACCTCCACCCAGATCACCCCTCCTCAGCAGCTTCTAGAAATTTCTCTCCCCACCTGGTCAAGTACTATGGGCTATAAGATGGAAGTGTCTCTCTTGTGGGTTTCCTGTGCTAGTGCCCTGAATAGTCTGGGCCACTGAGGGTTTGGAGATATGGAGGCCTCCATATGGAGGTAGATGAAGCTTTGAACAGGACTGACCCAGGTCAGGACTGTGGCTGTTGAGGTACTGGGTGGGAAAGAATTGTGTGGTCCACTCAGCACCACATATGTGGACTAACACGGCAGCCTGATGCTGAACCCGATGCTGAACCATCAGTAACTGCTGGATAGGACCATGCCCGTCATTGTCTTCACTTCCTGTTTCATCTGGAGAGACAAATCTCAGAACAGGGCATGGGATTAAAGATAGGAGACCCAGAACAGGTCTTTGGTACCTGCTTTGTATCATCAAAAGCCTCTAAAGACAAGAGCACTTTCTGGCACTTTCTGGCACTTTCTGCCACATAAACATGCTGGAGTGACAGACCGGCACTGCTACTCTTTCTATAGCTGAGAGGAGCCAGAACTTTCTCCCGCCCCAACTCTTCTGCCCTTCCCCTGTAGAAGGCTGGGCTGAGCAAATAAGGAGTAGACTGCCATGCGAGGGGTTACCAGCCCCCACAAAGCTGCCAGCTCCATGTCCATGCTGCAGTTATAAGACAACTACTGGACAACTGAGTGGCAGGCTGAGGTGCTGGCAGCTGGAGGTGCAACCTTACCTTTCCCTCTAGAAGGATCCTTCTCTTCTAGGATGACCCGCTGTCCATCCAGACTTGATATAGGGGCACCAAGGTCCAGGGGCTCCTTCTCCCCGCTCTAGAGGCAGAGATGATGCACTCAATCATTTACCCAGATTGGAACTTTCTGGAATAGTTGCTTTTAATCCAGCCATTGACAGTAAGACTAACCCAAGCTTAATGGAGACTCAATCCAGCTGGCCCCGGGGTCAGGTCACCCAGCCTGGCTGACCTGTGGGAATATGGAACCCTTAGAAGCTCGTGGGGCAGGTCTTTCAAAGGTCACTCACAGGGTCGGCAGAACATCCAAGGGCAAACTGGGAACTCCTGAGCCCCAGAGAAAAGGTCGGTATGCATGTGTCAATACTCGATAACTTCTTCATCTGGCTTCTGCTTGAACACAGCTCATAGACTCCATGATGGCCAACCTAAAGCCACCATGCTGATCCCTAAACTGCTCTGAGGAAAACTGTAAAGGTGGGGTTCAGGAAGCAATCTTAGCACTACGATGTGAGTGGTCTTTGCTCTAGAGTGCTCAGACGCTTTGCCCTGCCCGTGTGACTACCCCAGCTTTAAGGAGGAGGAGAGGAGAGCATACACCTGGATGCCAGGCTGGGTTGGTCTCTGTAGGCAGATTTCTGAGCTCCAAACTGAAGCCCACAATAGGGAAGTGGTATCAAGTTACACAGGAAGCTAGAGCCTGTGACTAATTAAGTAGGTTCCTCTTGTTTACTTCAAAGCTCTTAAACAATTCTGAGGACAACTTCAGGGAAAATTAAAAATTTAAGAATACTAGAAATCACAGCCTAGTATAGTGATGTATGTCTGTAATACAAGGGTAGCCTAGGCTACCTGAAATCCTGTCTCAAAAATACCAAAACAACGTAGGCAGTAGTAGCACACACCTCTAAGCTCAGTACTCCAGAGGCAGAGGCAGGCGAGTCTCTGAGATCAAGGCCAGCCTGATCCACAGAGCAAGTGCTAGGGCAGCCTACAGTTTCTCTGTTTCTACCCAGAAAAACCTTGTCTCAAAAAATAAACAAACAAATAAAATACCAAAATAACATGGATACAGTTGATGAGGAGATGCTATCTGAGTCCACGCTGCCTCAAGGCCAGAGCCCCATCCTAGCTACTGGTCCACGGAGACAGGAAGGAACAGGGAGGGCCTGCTGTCCTCTTCCTCTACCTCACCCCAAGTCCAGTGTGCAAGTGCACAGGAAACTGCCAGTCTGTCAGTGACAGTGACGGTGTGCCTGTGCCCTGGCAAATTACACACCAAGTGCTGGCTGTGCTGTTTTCTTGTCATGCCTGTAAACATGGAGATGCTTCAGAGTGCTTACTACTTCGGTTTGATTCACCTGAAGCAAACATCAACCTTTCTCATAATGAATAATGTGCAAATAAATGAGACAGAGAAAACAGTGGGTAGAGGCAGATGCTGTCCCTAACCTAGGGAGGACAGTGACATGAACTGAGATGTGGTACTGAGGTATGAAAGGGTAAGGTGGGGTATAACCCTGCTCAGACTCCAAATGACACTTACCAGCCTCACCAGCAGGCTACCCAGGTCCAGGCCATACTTGGCCACCACAGGCCGCAACACTTCCGTGACTGGCTTGGTGGGCTTGGCCTTGAGTCCCACTGACCGGTTAATTGGAACGAGATCCAGCCTAGAGGTAGGGCAGGGAAATATTCACAAAAGAGCCAGTTCTGGCTTCACCACGGCTCAAGAGTTTCCTCAACAGAAGAGGACCCAGTGATGCAGCTCCACCTTGGAAGGAGCAGTCCCCTGCATGTAGAAGGAATTCTCTGACACCCTTCTGTGATTTACAGCTGGGCCAAGGGCTGCCTGTGGTCCTCAACCTTCATGACAGAGGACTGAGCAGTCAGGCCTCTGCCTAGAATCCTCTGGGTAGAAACTCCTGCCTCTTTCCCCACTATGATGTTAGGGCTGCACAGCCCATATGTAGTGCCTGCCCCATTGCCAAGAGTCTCACATTCTTTTATGGCCTGACATGGGACACATGCTCATTGGATAAAAAACAGATTAGCAGGGAAAAGAAGTCCTGAAGCTCAAACTGTGGAGACTTTGGAACTCTCCTGAAACCTGTATGCTGTTTTCTTACCGAAACAAAGTACGCTTTTCCAAGCGTAGGTCCCTGGTGGCCAGGATGCTGCTGTCCTGATGCAGCACCAGAGGCTGAGGAACAAAGACACCAGAGTTAACGTGGGAGCATGTGGGCTTGACATGTAACAGCACACAGCTGCAAGAACAAAAGAGTAGTTCAAAATTAGCCCGACACCCTCTAGACACTGGAGTGCGCTGCCACGCACCCACAGACCCCCTGGGAGCCTCCACTTGCAGCTGCTTTGCTTCCCGGGCAGGAGGTGGTAGTGCTGGTGTCAGGAGTGGAGCACTAACAAGGACGGCGGAAGGGAGCAGACAGAGCTGGGACACTGATGGCTCACTCACTCCTGCCTGGCACAGTACCTTGTCTCCGCCCACCAGGAAGAGGTCCACAGCAGCCCCATTGATGCCATGCCGTTCACACAATCCAGACAGAATCTCTTTGATGGAAAACCCGGACTTGACAGCAACCACACAGGATGTCCCGTCTGGGAGGTGGACACAGCAATGTTTGGCAGCCTTATCTTTCTCGAGTGCTGAGGTCCTACAGACCTCTGACTGTAGGGGAAGGAGACAAGTGTTGGTGTCTGGAGGTAAGGGAGTCTCCTGAGGAAGATTCAGACAGCCTAATCTCATGTGCCTGTCCCCCATGCAGTTCCACACACAAAGCAGAATCCACCACAAGGCATCCCCTGACCCCAGAGCTGATGGTATGGTAGGGTTTGGAGGCCAGGGCTAGGGCGGGTAATGATCTCACTCAACTATGGTAACTATATGGCTCACAACAGAAGCATGGCTGCTGTCCTGCCAGTTGAGATTGCCCTGCATACTACTGTGCTGGGACCTACCTCACTCTGGAACCTGAGGCTGTGCTGATGAGCCTGCAAGCTGTCCTGACCCTCTGGTTACAGCATTAGATGCTTGTCCTGAGGGCACAGACCTGTGAGACCTGCTTCACAGCCTTCTCAGAACTGCTATGGCTTCCCCCATTGTCTGAAAAATCTCTTTGTTTGTTACTTCAGAAAACTAGCTGGGAGGTGGTGATTAGATGCAGAAATGACCCAAGGACTCCTCCTGAATCACTGTGGCTCCTCTCATGAAGTGGCTGTAGAAGTGGCTGTAGAAGTGGCAGAGCCAGTTCTCAACCTGGCTTCCTGGTCACCGTGGAGAGGAACCTGGGCTGGCCACTGGATGGCGACAAAAACATGGTCCTGCTGGCCCCAGTGCCATATACCCACAGTTCTCTGTGAGCTGTGAGACCAGAGAACTGGAGACCCAGGTGAGACACCCTACTCCCACCCCAAGGCACAGGACCACCACCCTGCTGACACACAAGTACAGGTACTTCATGTTTGCCAACACTAAGCTGGAATACTGGGTGGCAATAGGTAACTGACCATTGGTGGCCCTGACAGGGTATGTGGAGACAGAAGAAATAACCATCTACGCTAATGTTAACTGTTGACAGATAGTTTCAGATGTCACGGTACTGACAACCAACAACGTTTCCTAGAATTCTTATCAGGCAATGGTTGACAGAATAGCAAGTCTTCAGTTCTACCCAGTTACCCTCACAGCAGATTAGCAAAGAGCAGGGCAGGCAGGGTGCCTTGAAGAGACTGCAGGACAATGCCTAGCTCTTAAGAGGTAGGAGGCCAGCTCCTAGGAGCCCAGGGGCAGACACAAACACTGGAATGTCAGAGTCAACAGGAGGTCTGAGCACCAAGCTGAAGACAAAGCCCTACTTCAAAGCATACTGTGTACTTTTAGTGGGAGTTCAAAAATATGAACTAAATCAGAACAAAGGCATTTAAGAAATAATCTCAAGGCTAATTTTAGTCCTTACACAGTACCTTCCCCATCTACTAAACAGTTCTCTTGCTGCCCTAGGAATCCTGGACTGGGGACCCAGGGCTAGTGTCCAATCCTGGCACCCTGTTTATGAAACAAATGCTGGGTTTTTAATGAGCCAAGCTTCATCTACCACCAGTTGGTAGGTGCAGCCTGTGACCCTTGGAAGGAGGGGAGGCCACTCACCAGGTCTAGGCTCCCTGCAGAAGACACAGAGCCTTGGGACTCTCGACGGCAGAGGCCTCCATTGGCATGAGGGGCATCTTGAAAGAAGGGAATGACTGGGATGAATCAGAAGCCACAGCTTCACATGCCTTCACTCATAGAACCCTGTCTCACCTCTCAGATGGGAAGACATAATACAGTAAGGGCAGAGAGACAGCAAACCATGAGGCCCTTCTAGGCACCACCTGCTCCACTGGGATTTAGTCAAACAGCTCCCTCACAGCAGAGGTTAAGGTCAGGGCCACCAAGGAGGTCGCCATTGTCGGGGCTCTGTAGGACCTGAGGCATTACCAGGCCCTAGAGCAGGGGGCAGTGCTGTGCAGCCCAGGCTCACGTCCCTGGGTGGATTTCTTTTCATTTGAGCCATGATTTCTAGCTCAAAGTGCTGTTTTGGGTCTGAAGAAGCCTGTCCTTGTGACTAGCTGGCTGCTCATTTTACTGGTGACCCATTTCTCACCTTCTTCCTCACAAAGCCCATCTGAGTCGAAAGTCCAAGTCACTAACTGTTCTAACCATGATCTAGGCTGGCCTGCATACTATGAAAGGCCTAGACACTGTTTTATCCCAAGTCAGACTGACACTGAGGCGCCGGGATCCAGTGACCTGCTCTGAACAGGTAGCTTCCCAGGCATCTATAGACCTTGTACCAGACAGACAGAGTGTCTGAGCTCTACTGAAGCCCTCTACACATGACTCTGCAAGTCCGCCAGGTATGAGAGGCCTGCACAGGACACTCCCCATCTCCCAGTACCCACTCGCCAACACAAGGGCTGATGCACATTCACTGGCACAGACAACAAGCTGTGCCTGGCCACAGGGATAGCACATGTGTGTTTGTTTCTCTTTGTCTTGGTTCTGTTTTCCAGGTTTCCTACTGAAGCACCTGTTATTTTCATAGCAAGAAGAAAAGGAGCCCAGTCAGCCAGACACCCTGAATCAGGGAGATTTAGAAGGTTTTGGAGCAGACCTGCTTCATAGGCTGGCTCATTCCCAACTCTGCTGCATTCCCAGGATCTGTGACATTTCCTCATCCCTCCAGACAATTCCGCTGTATCTCTGCCTGCCCACCATGGCCTCTCATGTCACCATGGCAGTCCAGCTCCCACCCCCAACAGCATGGTCTGTATCCACATACCATGGGAATGGTCACCATGGTCCTTCTTCTTCTGGGACCGCCCCGTGCTCCTGCTCCTTGACCAAGAGAAAAAGGCCCCTTTGCGTTTTTTTTTCACTATCCTCATCCCCAACATCTTCATTCAGGGATCGTCCTGATTTTGATTTTCCACTTAACTGTCACCAAATAGAAACATCAGTTAAGACATTAAAGGGGCCTGATGCAGAGCTCTATGAGTAAGGATTCTGAGGAACAATGGAGAGCCTTCAGTGGGTCAAGGGCAGTCCTCTCTTTGCCACTGAGGTAGCAGGGGTTAGGGGGCCAGGAAAGGGTTTGGGAATATCTGTGTCCTACATGCCTCACTCCAGCTGCTGAAGGGATGTGTGGACACGGCCTTACTCTCACCCCCACAAGGGTTAGCCCAGTACCTTTTTTGGTGTGGACACACTGGAGTGGTCAGAGCCGATGCTGTGCTTGGAAGCTGGGCTGCTGGGGACCTGCTGGGAGTCTGGGAGGGTACGTCCCTCCACCTCTGCCAGGACGCATTCTTGGTACAGCTGGGACTTCAGAAAGCGAGTATAGCTATCAAACTTCATCAGGTTGAAAATCTGTGGAGCCGATGCCGTGCAGTATAGTTACAGAAGAGATGGTAACTATCTCTTAGGACCTCAGTGATACAGAAAATCTGTACCCATGAATGAGTGACATTTTGGAAGGGTGTCATTCCTGCCAACCCTCCTTGGGCCCCAGGACATTCTGATGCTAATTAATTCTCCAGCGATCCTTCTGATTGGTCTCAACAGCCTTTCCTTTGACACTCTTGGTAGGAGCAGACTCCTAGGAGTCAAGCACAGCAGGCAGACTCAGACTGTGGCTGCATCCTTAGCAGGTCTCCATTTCCTATGGACTTGGAAGGCAGCTGTCTCAAGGGTAAGTGAGGCCTGGGGAGATCCGCTTAGTTTTAACCTAATTCCTGCAACCCAGTGGCACAGCAGCTGACAGGGCTGGAGAGTGTGTTCTGGATGGGTCAGATCGCATGCTCTTCCAGAATTAAGACACAAACATATAAACAAGGTTCCATGTGCGTCCTGTGATCCAGCACTCAGAGGCTGAGGCAGGAGTATGTGAGCTGCAGTCAGTAGTGGTGAAGCTACACAGTAAGACCCTGTCTCAAATGACAACTGCAACTTCTGCTAAGCATATAAGCATACAAGTATATATTGTATATTGCCCACAGCATTCTGGGTGTACACTGATGTGGCAGCAATGTGTGCTCATAGAAAGCTTTCTCTGAACTGGGACAACGCAGTATCATCCACTCTCGGATGCTGGAAGTAACACTGAACTTGCTCAGGGTCAGTCCTGCAATCATGAAAGACCACTGACTTTCCATAACGTGCCATGTGGCCAAGCTGTAGCTGTCATGTTCTATAGGTCAACTGTGTCCAATGCACTTTTAAAACCTTTTCCTTTTTTATATTTATTTTGTTCATTCATTTTTCACTTATTTATTTATTGAGAATGTGTGTGTGTATGAATATATATGTATGTGTATGTATGTGTATATGTGTGTATGTGTGTGTATGTGTGTATGTGTATGTATGTGTGTATATGTGAGTGTGTATGTATGTGTATGTGTGTGTGTTGCACACCTGCCATGATCAATGTATGGAGGTCAGAGTACAACTTATAGAAGTTAATTCTTCCCTTCCACTATGTGGGTCCCAATGATCAAACTCAAGTTGTCAGGTTTGTTGGAAAGAGTCTTTATCTGCTGAGCCATCTCACCAGCCCCAATGACTTTTGAAAAGTAATACTGTCACTTACTTTGGTTAACAGTGGGGTACATGGGGCTATCTGTGGCACAGGCCTTTCTGTTCCTCAGCTCTACTGAATCTTTTTGAGACTAGAGCCCTGTGGTCAGATGGGTTCATCACCATGCCCACATTACCAGCAGCCCCCTCCCCAGAAAAGCATATGCTACTCTGAGTGAGTTCTGCACCCGGAGTCCCAGCTGGAAGCCCCATGGAAGAGTGTCTGCAAAGTTACCTGGAGCTGTTGTTCCTTGAACATGTCAGGGTGGGGTGCATTGAGAATATCGTCTGCCAGCTGGGCCTGGCTGTCAATGTTGACAGGAGTGGTGGCTTTGCTGCACAAGAATTTACTAAAAATCTCCCGGGCCCTGTAAGAGAGCTGACAGGTAGAAAGGTCTGAGCAGATCTGTGCACACACCCACTAGGCACACATTTCCCACCTGTGTCTGCAACATTTCTAAGGCTGACTCTGCTTCAGGGCTGGAGAGCTAAGTCATAGGCCCTGTCTATATTCTGGCTTATGAAGGCAAATATAAAAGAAAGAGCCAGGAAGAAACTCTTGAATTGGCTCCTCTGCAAATTTCTAAATGGCTGCTATGTAAGGGCCTCAGAAACTGTGAGGTGCTACCTGGGAGAGGCCACAGAGTAGGGTCTGCCTGCAAAATGTGCACCACAGGGGAGGGCGGGAGCACAGTGCTCTGAGCACAAGAAACAGGCAGGAGGCCACTCTATGAGGACAGTTGTTACCTGAGGGAAATGCCACCGGACATGGCCAGGGTAGTCCTGGGGCAGCTAGAGAGGCGCTGTTAAGCCAGAGGTAGAGGGTACAGTTTGCCAGAATGCTTCTCCAAGTCCCCTCAAACACTGTTCCTTCTTCCTCATCCCAACATCAAGTGCCACCTCTGCCAGGCTCTGTGGCAAGGCATTTATGCAGACTATGTTTAGGCAGAATTAAATGTCACACACTTAAGTTTTTATTCTGAAGCAGAAATGTCAACTTTTTTTTTTTTAAGTCATGTAAGAAGCATCCCTCATCAACTGCTCAAGCAACATTTGATGTAACTGTGTGCCACCTGACCCTCACACAGCCCCCTGCTCTGAAGAGCAATTTAGCAATTTACCTCTTTTTTGTCATGTGCAGGAACATGACTGAAGCATTCACAGGCCTGCCAGAATAAAATGTTCTCTTCACTGAATTCCTTCCGTAGAAAATCCTGAGGGAACAGAGGAAGAAGAGCAGTTGGCATTCCACAGCCCCTCCATGCAGCTGAGCCCCCACGTCCTTTCCCTGGCCCTCTTTGTCTACAACATGGCAAAACAGTGCCTCGCAAGAGGACCTTGAGAGCGGGTATGGAGGCTGTGCAGTGCACGTGAGCATGCCGTCTGCCTCACAGTTCTTTTCTCGAGTGCTGGTCATCTTTTTTTTTTTTTTTTTTTTTTAAAGAAATACATTTTTAGTTTCTGGTTTGCATACAAAATTTGGCATCGTATCACGCTGACACTGTTACCATTGCTGCTCGTAACCCTTCCACCACTCACCCACCCCCACTCCTGGATCCTTTAGGGCTGTATTTATCAGCATGCATTTCCAAGAATTTGGAAGAAGCTCCAGCTAGAATGATGTCATACAGCTGTAATCCTAGTACTCGAAAGGACGAGGCAAGAGGGTTATGAGTTCCAAACCAGTCTGAGTAACATAGTGAACTCCAGTCTCAAAACAAACAAAAAACCAAACACACAAAGCCAAGAGACTCTGATGTTTCTTGCTGCACAGACATTGAGAGAGTGAGAGAAAAGAGGGCCAGCAGGAAACTCCAGGAGAGGAGGCAGGCCTGGAAGGGAAAACTGAACTGATGGCCCCTACAAATACACAGTCTACCCTGAGCCTTGAGCTTGGAGCAGATGCTGTGATGACCACATCTCTCACAAGGTGATGCACACAGTCTCTGAGTTCTGAGATGACCCAGTGAGCTCCAGCACCCTAGGCACAAACTGCCGGCACCCCACAGCAGTACCCCATACTTACTGAGAAGTAGCGAACGCCAACAGGATCCTGCAGCAGACGCTCAAATGACACTGCCCAGCTTGCAACTCTCCTCTCTCGTAGGCGCCGGCAGCTCTGCACACTGGGGAGGCTGGCATTGCTGCTCAGGCTGTTGTTGCTAATGCAGTCCTTCAGGTCAGCTCCCGTCAACTCTGCAGGATCATCATAGACATACCTGCACCTCTTGCCTTCCTGACAAGGAGGCCACGGGTACCTACACTCAGCTCTGCTTTCCACGCCTGTTAGTCAGCAACATGCACTGAACCTGAAACCTAGCCAAGGCTTTCTAGACTTCAGAGCAGTGAAAAGAACACATCTCAGCTTCACAGGGCTGCGTGAGGATGAACAAGAGAAGCTATTACCTATGGTGTGCATACAACAAAGAGCAGAAAGAGCAAAATGTTGAGCACATGGCAGGCAGGGAGGCATTTATAAGTGCACCACAAAGCAAAAGACCCTGAGTGAAGTCTGAGGAGGATCTGCAGTTGGCCCCATTGCCCTCCTGGTGCTGTGTGCTGCAATTTGGAATCCATGGCTCATCACTTGTGCACTTTTCTGTGTGCATGTCACTTCTCAGTGAAAACATTAAGCCATATTGAGTATTTAACTAATGTGTGATCTGGTGGCTCATTCACTGGTGACCCCATACAGGAAAATATTACAACAAAGAGAAGGAGATGTGTCTAGGAAGACCCCATCTAACACCCTTGTCCACTTGATGAACAAGGGATGAGAGAAGGGCCTCAGGTCAGTGTAAGTGGAACTCTAGAGTTGTTACAAACGTTGCTCTGGTGAGCAGGGCACATAGAGCTGCCCTAGATGAGGATGACTCTGGTTAGAGACAAGGCCAGCACACTGTGGGGTGACAGAACAGAAGTTCTACTGGGCTATGCCGTCAGGGAGCTCAGGCAGCAGAGCTGACTAAGGTGGTTTTCCACAGGGCATCATTAAGGAAGCACTGTTACATCACATACTTACACCATCTGCTCTGAGCATTCAGGACAGGCTACTCAAGATGGTCTGCCCTGTGGTCAGGACACAGGACAGATTCCTGGGGACAAGTCAGCAGGCTCTAGCTCAAGGCCAGCTACTGAAGTGTCCTTCCTAACAGGGAAGGGAGGAGGGAAGGCAGGGGACTGGAGGCAGCATGGACACTTAAACTTTCAGATCACACCTGGAACAGCATGCAGATGGCACGTAAGCCAGAATACAGAGGGCCTCAGAGGAGGCCCAGCAGGGACACTAGAGGAAAGTAACCCTGAGGGCTAGGAGCCAGGTCACGGGTATGACTATAGGCTCCTAGTACACCTCTCTCAGATCAGCGTGGTACCCAGATTGAGTACTGGGCAGGAACGTCCAAAGCCAGCCAGTATTTAGGTTTAAAGAGACAAGGGAAAGCCATGTGTTGATACACTACAGATATTTGTGTCAGAAGAAATGATATTGTGAGATGAGAACTTTGACAATTTTAATTTTTCTTTGACCCCACCTATACCCCCACACACTGTCTATGCATCAACCACTGTTCTGAGAACCAGAGGGAGGGGTTTGGGCCAGGATACATCACAGGAGCTCTGGCCCGTTCTTTAGGAACACTGTTTAGCAGGGTGGCATGGTCAGAGCAGCTGACACTGCTGGGAACTGAGACTATGCAGGGCCACCACCTCACTAGTTAATTCAGCCACCACAAACTCATGATGTGAGCACCTCACACACTCTGTGGGGCTGGGATCCCACATGGCTGATCTCTGAAGCTGATCTGTGTCCAGTGACCAGAGCAGATACTGATTTTCTCAGAATGCACATTTAAGTCCAAAATAGGTTCTGACAGGTTTCCCAAGAGCTACTACACAAGCAGAGTGAGACTGCTCAACAGAAACTAAGCAGAAAGCACAGGAAAAGTAAGGATGGTCCACCCCCTCCCACTGCACACCTCGTCCAACCTCACTGTAAACCACCCCATCCCCACTTACGCATACCATCCATAGCATACCCATCCCCACTGTACGCTATACCCACTGTACATCACTTCCCACAGCACCACACAGGCAGGAAGATGTGGAACAAAACCAGTCAGAGGAGCAGAAGGGAAAGTCCAGGAGCAGATGAGGACAGATGCAGTGGAGGTGGGAACTGAACCATATCTGAAAAAAATCAGGCTGGGCTCTTGCTTTCCAGAGCACATTAAAGCTGACATCATAGGGCCTAGGGATTTGGATGTGAAATGAAATCGGAGAAAAACTGGGAAATCTGAGTAAGGAGAGGCTGGAAGGAAGCTCCCACAACATGGAGCACAGCAGTATCTGAACCCCATGTAAAACGCCCAGGTAAGAGGCTACAGGTGACATACAACACACACACACAGACTTGGTGTGGAACACTCCTTCCACACCAAGACACCCATGTGGACAGATGAGTCAGAAGAAGGCAAAAGGAAGCATGACAGGCGCAGGCTTCTAAGCACACGGGCATGGCTCCTCCTCTGCAACCCACTGTCAGTATGGCTAGCTAGTTCAAGCTCCAGACTACCCTGCCTCACCTTAGGTGGCTATAGTCATGGGATCTGTACAGGCCAGGTGACAGCCCAGGTACATATAAAGACTGGTACATCAAAGAAGGTGATTAGCATCTCCAGGTACATAGGATGTCAGAGATGGAGTGACCTCTGCCACCACAGAGGCAGAAGCAATGTTGGCACACTGCATGTAGGGCACTGTGCCTCATGCAGGGTCCAGTCTACAATCCATGCTCTTCTCTGAGCTCTGGTCCAAGGGCACACATACTACGTTTTTTTTTTTTTGTTTTGTTTGTTTTTTAATAAGATTGCATGAAGGTTAGTGGAGGCCAGGCTCTGCTGTGACCCTGGGCACCATCCCAGGAAGGTCAGGTATAAGGATAGAACTCACTCTGTTCAGTGAGGGTGCTGATGTTGTGGACTACATCTTCTGATGATGAGGTCACCCTCATCAAATGAACCACTAAGCCCAGCAGAGTGAACAGGGCAACTTTCCACCTCCTACTTCTCCCCTGAGCAATGAAGTCTAATGTAAGAATTGAGAAGAACAGAAGTTAACTCAGGGCACATGCAAAGGCCCTGTGATAGACGGAATGCAGAACACAACTGTGACTCAAATGAGCAGTGGGAACGCTGGCAGGCCACATGGGCACCTTGGCAATGTGGCCTTCACCTTAGACAAGGGACTCATAAGGTCCCTTGTGCTCCTCACAGTAGAGGTAGCCTGGAGGGCAGGAGGGCAGAGTTGGTAAGGTAGGACTAAGCCACCTACTACTCATAGACCATGTGACCCTACAAGGGTGATAAAGCTTGTGCTTGAGTACATGGGTTTTTCTCGATAGATACCATTGCCTCAGTGTATCCCGCTCTCTAAGCCTGCACTCACTCTCAGCAGCTTGTACCTGCCTGCCCTCTCAGCACGATCTTCCCCACTCTCAAACACCTAGGTTCCTGTGTGCCCACCGTTAACGACAAGCCCAGTGGTGGGGGTCACTGGTCCCTAGTGCATCAGCAGAAGTATTGTGTTTGTGATGGGTATGAACCTGCGCAGACTGAGTCAGGAAGTGAAAGATGACCAGAAGGCTCACAAGTCAACATTGACACTGAATCGGAGCAAATGACTGCTAGCTGAACTCCACTATGTCACTGAGTGTCCCACATTGTTCCTGGCTGGGGGGGCGTCTCAGGCATGGACACTGGGCACAGAGGAAGGTGATTTAGCACCTAAGCAGAAACAACTCAAGTGGCAATGACAACAGTGGAGAGGTGACACCATAGGAGAGGTTGGGAACCAGGGCCCATCTTCTGGCAGCTGGGCCAGAGACCCACTCAGGTAAGATGCATGGTCATCGAGAGGACTGTTTCCACAGCTGCAACAAATCACTTCACCTAGGACAAAAGGAAGTGTCGGTTGCTCTGAAAATGCCTCCCTGGGGCTATGGGACCATGGACTTGGCCTGGAGTCCAGCATAGCACAGGGACTTAGACAAAGACAATACAAATGCTGAGCTGACACCTAGCCACAGTGTGCTATGGCTAGGTGTCACCTAGCCCCCCCCACCCCCCCCCACACACACACACAAAGAGAGAGAGAGAGAGAGAGAGAGAGAGAGAGAGAGAGAGAGAGAGAGAGAGAGAGGGCAATTTCTGAATCCACAAGAATGATACACAGAAATCTTTTAAATAGAGCTCCTAGTGGAGGTTTTGATCCATCTGGAGTTTAAGAGGCTTGCAAAGCAGAGGGGTAAAGGTAGAGTCCCCTTAGAGGCTTGGCACAAGTTGCTCCTGTAAGTTAAATCTTAGTGCTTCTGACAGGATACACACACAAGAAGTTCCCTCCTCTTTGTCATCCATTTCTGAGTTCAGAACTGACAGTACATTCCAGCATTGCTAGTCACATAGAGAACAATGCACCTCAGAGTAAGCCTGACCTGGGACAGCAGGCAGCACCTCAGCTTGCCATAAACTTCCTTGCAAACACATCTATTGCTACCCAAGTTCAAGGCCAGGTCAGGAGGTTGGCACATGTCAAATCTGAGACTTGCTGGCCTGCTGGGAGCTGTCCATTTGGTTCTCAACTATTCATCATTTGAGAGAAATGCAGGCTTAGCTGAAGAAGACATGGCATGGTAGCACCTGCTCACCTACATGGTGGCTTTAGTGGATGTGTTCTAGGTGTTTATTTTACTGTGGCTCTTCTTTCAGTCAAATGCTGTCCTGGTGGGAATGTGTCTCAAGTCTGTGGCGGATTTGCAGAGAACTGGAACAGCTGCCTGCACAGCTGCCAAGACTGCTTAGATGTGGGCTATAGGTTACACATTTCAGTAATGCCTTAAGCCTGACAGTATGCAGTTACTTCTCTAGTGCACAGCCTCAGTCCACTCTCAGCTCACCATATTCTCATCCAAACCATAACCCTAAGTATTCCAAATGCTCAAGTCTCAACTCTAAGCTACGTGGCAGCCCATTCCAGTATAAGACACCCCCCCCAAACACACACACAGCAAATACACCTGAGGACTACACAAGTCAGCCTGTTCTGGCAGTCAAGACAAGCTGACAGACAGATGTGGGACTTTACCTGGGTAGAGCTGATAAGAGCCACTGTGGTGCCATCTAACCAAATACTTCCAACCATTCACCGTAAACCACCCTTCTGAGTCCATACCAGGCTCAGCCTGGGTGGCTTGGGGTAGAGGCTTGGGCCGCGGGTGGTGAGAACATGGCTCCTTAGCTCAGCCTGGGGGGGGGGGTGTAGGTGAATTACTGCAGATCCTCAGGGACCCTCACCAAGGCAGTCCTCAGTCTTCCAGCAGTGGCTACTGGAATGGTCCTAGAGCCTCACAAAGCTTCAGAGTCATGCATAATGCACAGCCGGAGTGCCTGCTGTGGAGGCCTGAATTATTCACATGAGCAGAGACACTATTCTCCCAGTACTGGGGAGGAGCCACTCTGCAGTTCATTAAGCAGCAGGGGGTGGGGAGGGGAGGCTCAGGGATGGGGATGCATGGCTCCTTGTAATAGTTACAGGATGCTGTCTTATTTCCACATCATCTTGAAAACTGTAAGTCCTATAAACATGAGATCTATATTCTCAGTGAGGAGTGACCTAAAGCTATGGAGTCTCGAGGGCATGCACTTAAGAAACAATCAGCCTGTACCCATCCAATTCCAAAGCAAAATCTGTGGCAGCACACCTCTGAAAAGCCTGAAGGGGCTGGGAGCCCACCAGCTTTGGAAAGAAAATCAAGCTGCTGCTCTCACACATAAACTAGCGGGCAAGCAGAGGTGGGAAAGAGGCAGAGCTGGTGAGTTCTTCATGGTTTCTGAAGTTAGGATGTCACCCAGGTACCACAAGCTCCTTCTGGCCACAGCTCCCAGCTATTCCAAATTTGTTCTCCAAGACATGGAAGGGAAGGGATTCGAAGCTGAATGACCACTGTCCAGTGACTGGTGATTTTGGGTAGACACTCCTCCACAAATACTTAGGATTCTCTGTCAGTTCTTCTTCTTTTTTTAAAGTCATCAAAGCAATACTTTCCTCTAGTACAAACCTATGACGGTTCCAGCCTCTGCTGTGCCTCCCTTCCTCCAGCACACTTCTTTACTGTCGGTGTCTGAAGCGGGGGAGACAACCTCACCACCCATGAGGCTTCCACTTGAAGCTCACAGGAGTCTTGTCAGGTATGAGGGTGAGCAACAACAGAACTCCTAGTCTCTTCTGGGCCCTCTAGTCCTCCTGACAGTGTTTGAAGCCCCTCTCAGGGACAGGGACTAACCTCAGCACCTTGGTGGGCTGGAGAGTTCGAAGTCAGCCACTTATCTTGGCTTCTCAGAACATCAGGGAAAGCAGCTGGTCATGTAGACACCTTTCTTCTGTGTGCACCAGACCAGTTTGAGATCTGATCCTGTGGTTAAGGCACCAGTTTTCTGCACAGTTACTCTTTCCTTGGAATATATACAGGCTAAGTATCCTTAGTTCAGAAATCTGAAATACAAACTGTTCCCAAATCCAAAAAGTTTTAATGAACAAAGATACTTCTACAACGTATCAGTTACCTGCAAACACTTGAAAGCACTAAGTAAAATTACCCTTAACACAAATGAAGCCCATGGTAGGACCAGTGTCCTATCCCTGAGAGAGCTCATTGTACACATGCAAATATTCCCAAAACCTAAGGGAAAAGTCAGAAAATTGAAATACTGGTCCCAAAGATTTTGTTTCAGGCAAAAAACAAAATGCCTCCCATGCTCAGGCAGAAACTGTCTCATTTCCCTGAGACTGTCTCTCATGGCTATACTGGTTTTTCATTAGTCAGTGGTTCGCTCTCAGTTGCCTAGTACCTTTCTTCTCCTCTTAGTCCTCCCTCAGGTGGTCTTCATGTCCCTCTGAGTCCTCCCATGCACTGAGCACTGATGGGAAGCAGACACATACTCACAGGCCTACTGTGTGCTCTCCCTGGCCTCCCTAGGAGTTGGTCTTTGCTTTAAGGTCCTGCTTCCATGTACTGAGAACTGTCCTAGACACCAAAACTCACAGGGGTTCTCTGCCCTAGGTTCCCACAGAGCAGCTTGGAAGTATGTATACATGTCTTCACACCCACTGTCTACTGATGGTCGTGAGTCTCAGTGACACCCCAAGTATACTCTGGTCCCCTTTAGGATCTGTCACTTCCTGTACAGCAGTGGACAATCTCCCTTTCACTTCTGATACCTCCACACAGTCCCTCAACAAGAAGCATCTGAGTTCTCCAGAGTTCCTTTGTAGATGACACTAACAGCAGAGTCCCACCCGTGGACCTTGCTGAGCTGTGAAGTCCTTTTGCCTGCTCAGTGAGCATGCTCCCTTTATTCCCACAATGGGCCTTGTAAACATCAGGCACAAGGTCATCAGTGTGGCCAATTTTGGCCCAGGGAGAAGCCAGGCAGAGACAGCCCAACATGACCTTTTTGGATCTAGGTGACAATATGATGATCCCTTATATCTATGTCTCGGCTTTCTTATGGGAGAAGCTAACACCTGCAGGGCTGGGGCCCAGGAACAAAGTACAGAGCCCAAGTTACATGGGCAAATACTAGAATAGTACCAGAAGCTAGGACACCATCAAGAAAGGCCTTCAAACTACCTGGAGGGCCAGGTTTATATGAAAGTCCTGCATGAAACGCTGACATGAGGAAGACAGGACTAGTCTCATCTCATTTCCTCTGTCACAATCTGTCTATCTGAGTTCTGCCACCTTACTCCAAGAGCTGCAGGCTAAGAGCACTTCATTCTCATTGTCAGCCAGGTGACACTTCATATTAAGCAGTGAGGAGGGCTTAGGGCAGGACTAGCTGCTACAGACTGCACAATGTAAACCGGAGGGCAACCATCTATCTAGCTCTACACCTGAGAAAAACCAGTCAGCAGTGACAGATCCTGATGATAATCAGGACGAATACTGTGAGCCCACAGCATGGCTCGGAACAGATTCCCACATTCTTGGTCTAATTCAAGGGGTGAAGTTGCTGAGGTGTTAGGACAGTGGTGGGTACAGCTGGGCAGGCACCACAAATTCTGAGGTGGCATCCCAGTACCTTTTCCTCCCCTTCGTTCTCCTACACATCAGCCAGCCAAGCCTCACAGGCTCACAGGGATTAACAAGGCCAAACAGTCCTTTGGGACTCCAGCAGTGGACTGCCACTGGATATACTGTATATATATATATGATTATGTATACTTCAAGGGCCCTGAGGAGACCTAATGGGAGCAAACCCAAATGCTGTCCTGAAGCTGAGACAAGACCCATCTGAGCTCAGCAGAACAAATTCAGCATGTGAAATGACATTGTGCTTCAGGAGAAGAAATGCCAAGCAGATGGGCAAATGCCAAGAGCCTTCAGGGCCGCAAGAGTGGGTAGAGCAGGAGCTGCCAAGGGTCAGTGTGGGAAGTGGTGGGAGCGACAGCTCCTTCACTTGTCACACCACATTTTCAGGATTCAGCTGAGGAGCCATCAGCTGCCACCATGAGGGGCACTGGACTACAAGAGGTCCAGGGCATGGCAGGAAAGGGACACCACCTCTTTCAAGCCTTGATCAAATTCACACACTGGCTGGAAACAAAAAGAACCATGTGATTCTTTAATTACATAATTCCTTCTCAAAATTATTTTATTTTGACAAATCCAACAATATCATGAAAACATTCTCCTTTTATGTTCATATCAATGGTCACCCATGAAACAGCCATCTGGCAACAGGACCTGGCTGAAGAAGACAGATACACTGTCCAGTGCATAAGCCCAAGGATCCAAAGGCTGGGCTCAGGGGGAAGGCTGAAAAGTAGGCTGATCCTTCCCAAAGTCAATAGCAGCTACTGCCAACAAAGCTGGCCTGTGATGGCTTTGGCTGCTGTGCAGGACATGGATAAGGACAGGGCGCTCACTAGACAGGACAGAAGTCACAAAGGACAAATAGGACAGACTCCAGTAGCGAGGTCCACTTTCAGTGGCCAGCCCCGTAAAATGAAAATGTAACATGAGGCCAAGGAACAGACCCACTTCCCACATCTATGCACTGGTGACATTTTCAGCTGGCAACTAAACAGCCTGATTTTCTGCAATGGTTATACTTAACATAATTTTACTAATAAAAATAATGTTAAATGCAAAATTAAATATCATGTAATACACACCTTTTATTTGACTATCAATGACAATTCCAGGGACAAAATAGAGCTTGGTTGGGCTCTGCTGGTTCCCCAGTAGGACACACACCCCTTGACATACGAGAGAGAGAGAGAGAGAGAGAGAGAGAGAGAGAGAGAGAGAGAGAGAGAGAGAGGAGAGGAGGAGGGAGGGGCAGAGGCTGGAGACATCAGGTGGGATGGGACCTCATTGTTGGGATGCCAGCATTTCCCTCCTGCTTCTCCCTAAAACTGAATGTAAGAGTGAAAAGAGAGAATAGTGGCGGTGTGGGTGTGAGGGGAGTGGGTGGTGTGGGTGTGAGGAGAGTGGGTGCTCATGAAGCATTTACAGGCCTCTCTACTCGAGCTCCTCCTCTTTCAGGCCACTTGCCCTTGCCAGGAGGCAAACCAAGCATGAGCTCTAGAGCCACACACCCACAAGCGAGTTGGTGCTCCTTCTAGAGAGGCAAGGCTCCATCTTCTACATAAACGACATCACCAAGGGTGTTCTGGCTGTGCCAAGTGTAATGATGGTGCTAACTTCATAGGATAGGGCAAGCTCCACTCCTCTCTGGAGAGCCACTTAACCTCATAAAACCCTGTAATAACTATATTACCTCACAGGAAAGCTGTGACAGTGTCAGGCACAGAGCAGGACACCAAACGTCCCAACTAATAACTGGGTCATGCTAGCCTTCAATATCACGTGAAAGGTGAGTAACTCTAGCTGCTACATGTATTTGCTTTGCTAAGTCAATATTTTCCCCTTAAAAATTTAAATATAGCCAGGCAGAGGTGGCGCATGCCTTTAATCCCAGCACTTGGGAGGCTAGAGGCAGGCGGATTTCTGAGTTCGAGGCCAGCCTGGTCTACAGAGTGAGTTCCAGGACAGCCAGGGCTACACAGAGAAACCCTATCTTGAAAAACCAAAATATACATACATACATACATACATACATACTACATATACACCCACCCTTCATTGGTCAGTCTAAGGTCATGTTCTCATCTTCTCTCTACAGACAAGGTGCCTTCCTTAAGGAAGACCCTGCTTCTCCCGGGTGGACTCCATCTGTTCTGAAGGTCAGGCCTCGCTAGGTGCTGGGCTTTGGGTCTATAGGTAGATGATGCCAGCTGTGCCTGGTACATATTAAGTTTCCTCCTTTTAGTCCTAAATACTCTCTTGTCTTTTTAGTCTTGGCTAAATCTATCACCTAAAGTTGCTGAGATGTGGATATGTTCATGGTATTCCTAGATCTAATAGAAATGCTTCTGATTGTTGAATATAACTTTAAGAGCACCCAAGCCAGTGCCTGACTCTATCAGCTGCCTCCCTGGCCTCCATGGAGTGAGTCATTTGGCTTCACTCCTTCAGTGCTATGACAGACCTGCTCATGTGCCTGCAGTTGTTTGCCCTGAAAACATGGACTTGATCTGATCCCAAATGTACCTCAGTGCCTGTAAGTATTTCGAAGAAAGCAGAAGCTCAAAACCCTGCCCTGCATCATGCAGAGAAGCACACTCCAGGAGCATCCAAGCTGTAAATGTGAACATAACATTACAACAATAATAGTTTTACCTGCATGGTCTTAGAAAGGGCCAAGCAGAGTAAGGGAGATGGCCACTGGGACTATGGTAAACTCTGTCTTTAGAAGACAGCACTGAGAACCAACTGCAAAAGGTGTGCCTGCACTGCATGCCTTCTTCAAATGCTATTATACCTTCTTTCATTTTGTCATCTACAGAAAACAAACATGAACGTAATTCAAAATATGAGCTCTGGTACTGTGAAGGAAAACTGTCCCCATAGCTCCAGTATTTGAACATCTAGTCCCAGATGGTGCCACTGTTTGGGGAGGCTGTAGAACATTTGGGGGTAGAGCCTCCTGGAGGAAGAGCACCACTGGAGCAGGCTGTGAGTGTTCAGAGTCTTGCCTCGCTGTTTGCTTGTGTGAGCTTTCAGTTTCTTGTCCCTGCTGCCATGCCTGCCACTGCAGCCATGCTTGTCCACCATAATGGACTCGTCTTTTGAAACTGTAAGCTAAAATAAGCTTCTTTTATAAGCTTCTTAGTCATGGCATTTTATTACAGCAGTGGAAAAGTGGCCAATACATAAGATTATCATAATTTATTATTTGAATCCAAGAATAATTCCCAGAATTTATTGGTTTTTTTTTTTTTTTCAATTTTCTACTAAGCAACTAACAACAGCAACATAAGCCAACTGAATGAGAAAACACAAAAAGCAAGCAACAAGCATATGCTTGTTTATTTTTCGAAGTGTCTGGGAAGAAATGCAGAGCCTTAAGTTTGTTTATCAGGTGCTCTACACTGGCATTCCTGTCTAAGCAGAAGCCTGGACTGAGTATTCAAAAAAAAATCAAAAGGCCACATACAAACCCTAGTAGTCATGATGAACGTAACAGGAAGCTCTGAAAAGGAGGTTCCTTACACATTGCTTGGTGGTGTGCACTCTGGAAAATGGAGAGTATCTACCACACACCCTGGCCGCTCATCAGAGCAAGTTACACACAGATGCCCATGTGGAGACCTGTACATGCCATGTCTTACAGTACCTTTGTGACAGGTGAAGTCTAAGCCATCTTAGAAACTATCAATAGGGGCAAGAGTAGACAGTAGCCATTTAACAGTGGAACAGGACACAGTGGCCAGAGTGAATGGTAACTGGCCTGCAAGGGATGAAAGCTCATGTTCACAGAAAGGAGACAGGCACCAGAGAGCACAGGTGACAGCATTAGTTCAAGTAGGTGAAGCAGCCAACCCATCATCAGTGGGGAACTGTGTAAAATAATTGTTTTATGCTTACTCCTGTCTAGCTTAAAAATGAATGAGGCTTAGACTATGGTTATTTTATTTGGCTTTGGTAGTTACTGGGGGTCAGCCCTAATCTACTTTTCTCTCAGCTGAACTGGCTACTTCCTAGCTGTGGACCTCAAATACTTGCTGTTCAAATCTTTCTGGGCTATTTCTGCCCCAGCAGTCTGGTGTTCTGGGAGGTCATTTCCCTCGAGTACGTGCTGCTGGTCCATCATGACTAATGGAGACCTCCTGTTCTCCCCATCCTCTCCTCCTCCAAGCTCCTTCTCTCTCCCTTCTTTCTTCTTCCTCTCATGGCCACTATCTGTGACACCCAGCCAGGTAACTGAAAACTTGCATACCTCTATTCCCTCTAGTCATCGGCCGCAGCTGCTCTTTATTTAACCAATAGTTTTAAATTAGGGAGCATGGTTTGCCCAACAAAAGCTGATATATGTGAGACTCCTCACTTGTCTTGGGGCAACTAGATCTTGAGGTACAGAATTTTCCATTTAACCATTTAAATATATAGCAGCACCAGACCAACCCTCAACAGAACTGGTTCTACTCAGGCCCCTGGTAATGCGCTGCGCTCTCTCTCTCTCTCTCTCTCTCTCTCTCTCTCTCTCTCTCTCTCTCTCTCTCTCTCATATGTGTACTTTGTAGTGTCTAAGTTACTTTTCAATAAAAAGTTTTCATTACTTGAAAAGTTGTAACCAAAACTCACCTCAGGCGCCTGAAGCAAGTTCTGCTGTGAGCTGTGAGAAGCACTGTCTGGAAACGCTCCCACAACACAACACAGTTTCCAGGAAGGTGAGTACTCTGGGCCTCTGCTATTGGCAGTCCTTCTTAGATGCGCTTACATGTTTAAGTGTGCCAATTCAAATGGACCAAACAAAAGGGGAGCTGTATCCATAAGAAAAGAGGCTGCTATGCCGGGTATACATGGCCTGTATGTGACCAGGTAGAGTGGAGACAGTGAGCCAGGGCCTGTGTGTGCTTTCATTTTCAACAGATGACATAGCAGGGATGAGATATCAGTCCAAAGTGAAGGTGGCAGGAACAATGTGTCCTGGGAGCCAGGCAGAGGCTCAAAGAAGATTCCTCCAAGAATGGGTACCACCTCCCCGCCCGTGCCTCCAGTATGTTGTAAAGGTCACTGGCATCAATCACTATAGTCTCATTAATGCCAACTAACTTGAAAGGAGGCCTTTTTAAAGGCAGGAAAGCCATCATTAGGTCATGAGTCTTAGATTTTGTTTTAAAACATTTACATAAAAGCCTTCCTTCTCACAGGATGTGGTAAATTGTCCCAGAAATATGCTGTCTCTAAGTGGCCTTTGCAGGCTGCCCCCAATCCCTTTTGTGTATGGCTCACCAAAAAGTCCATGTTACTAAACCACTGTGTTCCACCTATGTCTCAAACCATGGCAGATGAAGTCACTAGATACTGAATAAGCATAATACTGTGTTACCTAGCTAACTTTGATCATGTTCAGAGTTAGGGAGGTGCCTCAGGGAGTGCCTATGTCCTGTCTACATGCCTGCCCAGGGTCCTGGGAACAAAGACATCTCTGAGCAAATGGTGCTGACTCTCCACCAGTCTGTAGCATGATGCAAATAGTCTTCCTCACCAGCCTTGAGACCTTGCAGGTCCCTGACCTCTATGTCTGGATGCCAAATGCAGAGGGACAACACAGTACCCAAATTACCACTGCCAGGCTGAGGTGAGGGCTAGATACACTGAAACCTGTATGGTTAAGCATTGCTGCACATCTTATCTAAGGATACCCTTGGGTGTCATACCACACAAGGCTAACAGACTCAGAGTCCTCTAAGGAAGCAAGCCCAAATATTCTACAGTGTGCAGAAGAACACTTTCAGGAGCCCACACTGCTCCCTGGAGAGCTGGGTAGGACACTAAGACCCACCAGAGTGCAGCTAGGACAGTGGTATCTCAGAAGACAGGTTCTGCAGTAGTCAGGGCCACACACCACTTTATCATGATGCTCTGACTTTTCATGGCTGAATGCTTTGTAAAGGCAGAGAAAGTAACGGGACGGTCAGGAAGGCAGGACTTGCTGGATTCCAGAATGAGGTACAAGCTCTAATGAACAAGGAACTGGTTACCTCCCATGCCTGGAATGTGTGGGTTACAGGATACTCCAGACATACTGGGATGAGACCTGGCTCTTCATGATTATAAGGCAGTGTTCATCCTGTGGGATGGGAGTCATGGGAGCTCTTTATATTGAGCTCAAACTAGAAAGTGAAAGCATTGTAACCACAATGTTGGTTGTGATGGGCTGGTGTGGCTGAATCCCTACTACCACTTATCACTAGAAAATTACACTAAATGCGTGTAGCAATGACCCTTGGAAGCTAGACCACTGTTACCCTAAGTCTATCATTCCTGATAGGAAAACCATCAAGAATATACACACTTAGATCACCCAATTTGCTAGGAGGCATATTGGGAACTACAGCAGAGAAGGGTCCCCACAAGTGACACTTCATTGAGCTGAAGAGACAGATTAGAACTAGAGAAAGCCAAGGGGCTAGAGTGTGCAGTCCAGACACAATTGGTGGGGAGGAAGCTAGGGACCACTGGAAATACTTCACTATTTATTCTAAGCAGCACACACTCAAGATGAAGCCCCAGGAGGTTGCAGGGGATGGTTTGGAGCTACAGCATGAAGGCTGCCAGCCCTTGCATAAGTCTGGGGAAGTTCCATATCCAACCAGTTCTTGCAGGAATCCCTGGAGGGACTCCATCAAGCCATGAACATAAAGACTCTTTCAGGAGGGGTATCCTTCATATGCCAAGGTTGGAAAACACCTCGGTCAACTGACACAGAAACTGGTACTGCAGAGCACCCAGGAAAATAACTCTGGGACAACTGCATTCCTGCCTCACCACATCTCTTAGCAACACTCCCAGGAAGTGCCACACTGATCCGGAGAGTCAGTCCCCTTGTGCCATCACAGAATGGCTGCTCTTTGTCGTTCCTTCCTACTCAAGCCTGTAAAGATCCTCACATGTGAGGATTTAAGATGTTCATGTCTTTTTCCTGTTAAGCAGCTCTTCAGCCAAAGGATCTATAGAGCTAAGGGAGATGGCAGGGAGAACAGCACTCTGACACAGCCCTTTATCAAAGTATAACAGAGCAAAAGCCACACACATGTATAGCAAAGGCTTTTGCAAGTGACCACACTATGTCAGCTCCCCAAGACAGAGTTTTGGGACACAAAGAGGAAGGCCCTGGGCATCACCTCTTTGACTCTATCCTCCTAGGTCTCAGAGCCAGGCTCATACTGCTTCTCTGCCTCAGGCCGACCCACACAGGCTCAGTTCTGTTGAGTCTTGTTCTTTACGAATCTAACAAATACATCCTCTTGGTTAGGGGAGAGGTGCATAGCCACCACAGGTGAGCCTCTGAAGACAGAAGGGGAACCAAGGGGACCTCCATTCTAGAGACAAGTTCTGAAGCCAATACACCCACAGTTCACACATGGAGAAGAGAGGGAGGAGGGAAGGTGGGAGGGAGGGAAGGAGAATGAGCCACTGGTTTATTACTTTTGAACTTTGCTTGAAAAAAAAATCACAACATAGTTACTAATAAAAACTCCTTCCAAATGTCTTGTAAAACCAGAAAGAAATGAGTGTGCTGGGAGGCATCTTGGCAGAAACCAAGTCTGCCTGCTTCCCCAACAGTCTATAGTCTGACTGGCATTTGAGTTTTAAATCCAAAAAAGCCATAAAAAATGTGAACTACTGAGCCAAATAAAAGGCTCTGGTTAAAACACCTGCTCTCACTCCACATGCTACAGATTAGCATTCCTGTCCTGCTAGTTCATGAGGAGTTTCTGAAAAGTAGGCGACCAGGCTGTAGCACCATGAGCCACAGACATGCTACACAGTAGCCGAGTTCCGCTGGGGCTTTTCACTTCCCTCATCTCCAGTAAGTTTATAGACTATGGATTCACCTGCTAAGTCTCTTCACAATTGAGTGCTCCATATGCTGAAAGTGAATGGGCCCTAACTCCAAGTTCCAGTGGCAACAATGGTCCTTCACCACTGAGCAATGCCATCTGTGTCAGCCTGTCGTCACGCCTGTGACATGGATTGCTGCAGCCACTTCCGTAGGACAGAAGAAGCTAGCAGGCTGGACCAAAGCCAAAGCTGCCAGACAGGATGGGAAGATGACTTCCCAGAGTGCAGCCCTGGACCTCAAATCTTCATTCCAGGCTTAGGGTGAGGTGAACATGAGGAGGGAAAGGAACAGAAGGGCAAGGTCACTCTCAGAACACCAAAAGGTAAGGGCAAGTTTTTCACAGTTGTTTGAGAGGTTAGGCAGCCCTCAAAGCTGGAGACAGTAGAAACTAACAGGAATGAGAAGGCTGAGAGAGCCTAGCAGTCTCCTCAGGGCCAGTTCCCACAGCCCCCCAACCATGGGACACAGCAGCCTCCTCAGGGAGGATCTGCTGGTGCTTCTGAAGGAGGAGGCTAAGGAGACCTAGCAAATCCCACAGGTGCCTAGCATAGGTCACAAGAGACAGAAACATGGAACAAAGGTGCCCCCATCATTCTCAGCAGGCATGCTAGTCCCCAACAAATTTGCTCATGTCTCCAGGACAGAGTCTAAGGGACTGGCCTAGGAACCTAGACCAGCACCCAGGCAAGTGTCAGGTCAGCCTAGAGTGCAGTCAAGGACCTATAGGGCCCAGCCTAGCCCAGTGTCCTGCACCTACAGCCCTGCACCCATGGTGCCCAGTAAGCTAAGGATAGCCTTGGCCGGATACTCTGTTCCCTCAAGTTCCTTCCTCCAGAGTACAGTGGGAGGCCGAGAGACCTGGTGTGCTGGAGGGTAGTCTGGTACAACAATGCACTCTGCTCAGATGAAGGGGGTCCAAATTGGATGTGGGCATACCACAACTACTCCCCTATGAGAGACTGCAGAGGATAGGCACAGTGAGGGAGGGGAGGCCACTGCAAGGCCAGAGGAGGCAGAATCTCCTGTCTACATAAAGGATTGATGAATGTGCTGGGGCAGGGGAGTTACAGGTCTGACAGGAGGACATGGGAAATGGCAGATTCCAGGACTAACAAGCCTGCAGGAGAGCAGAGGTGAGGTTGGACAATATAGAGAACTTAGGTGTTACACAGTTCCCAAAGCCACACCCAGGCATTGATGTCACACTGCTACAGTCTGACTATGCCAGGATGATGATGGTCCTAATTTCTCCCACTCCAATATACTTCTATGGCATACTTTAATTCTTTCTCTCTCTGTCTCTCTCTCTCCCCAGCCCCCCCCCATGTGTATGTGTGTGTGTGTTTGCACATGCACACACACAAAGATCAGAAGGCAATTCCAGGAGTTGGTTCAAAGACCCTCATATCTAGCTTAGTGAGGAGCAGGAATAACCAGAGGCAGGGCGAATTTTTTCATAGAAAGGATGGGGCTCTGCCCCTGGCCCAGCAGGAGGCCACAGGAAGCTACTGTCTTTGTGACAAGATCACCCTGGTGGTGGCCCTGGTTCCTTCTCATACTTTTCACAGACTCCTCTCTAAGCTCTGTAAACGCCTTGCTCCCAGGGACTTTCAAGCTGTCTGCACGCTAAAACTGGCAGTAATGTCTCTAACAGTCTGCCTGCAGACAGTATGCGCCTCACTCCACAACTACTGAACTTTTAGCAGAAAAAAGGCACAATTAATGTCCCCAAGCAGCAGAAGGTGGTGTGTCCTTCTGAGAACAAAGGAGTACAGCGGGAGGAGAGATCCAGGGGAGCACAGAGGTGGCATCATGGGAGCACAGAGGTGATGCAGAGGTGGAGCACTGTGGGAGTGCACTGGTGTGAAAGCCATGCCTGTATCTAGGTGGAAGGCTCCTTCCAGCACTAGCATCAACAGTGGGACTCTCTCATTTATGCCCCCTCCCCTCTTTTTCCTTCTCTCTCACTCCTACCTTCCCTTTTACTTCCTGAGGTTGAGATAAAACCCCTGGGCTCAAGCATGCTAGGTAAGGGCTCTAGCCATGAGCTACATCCCAAGCCCACACCTGGTTTGCACATTTTCAACCTTCCAGGTTAACCTTATTTTCTGTTTGGACAGGTTTTCAACAAAGTAGATCATCAGGAAGTCTCTGAATGCTAGGGACACCCCTTCTCTAAGCAGGATCTGCTGACTTAGGTACAGTTTGCCCTCCACAGGCCAACACACAGACTGTGGTGCAGTAGTGGCCTTAAGCCCTTTCCGCTGAGCAAGTGAAGTCATAAGCGGGCACCACCCAACTTCCTTAAAACAGCACGAGATTACTGGTAGGAACACATGTTATCAAATGTTATACATGACCTGGAATGACAGCAAAGGAGTCAATGCATGTCAAGGGCATGGTTAGCTAGATGCCGGACACTTCCAAAGAGCACTAGATTTCCTAATAACCAAAGCCCAGGCTGGATGAGGAGGCAACTGTAGCCCCAACTGGGCACAGAGTTAAGCTGGCTCTCACCCTGCCTGCACTGGGAGCACATGTTTTCCACAGAAGCAGTGGAGTGCTGTGGTTCCCAGGCTCCATGTGGGAACCTGTCTACTACCGACAAAGTCTATAAACTATCTCTATGTGGAAACATTTGAGCCTCTGCCTAGCCCTTCTCCACAGGCGCCTGAGCACAGCATAGGGCTTGGGGAGGGGCAGGGAGAGCTCCTGGTGCCTGTGGGAAAGGGAAGGTCTTAGCTGAATCAGTAGGATGAGGGGCAAAGGCTCTCCTTCAGGTCTGAGCCCAGGGACCTCAACTAGAGTGAAGTCATACCACTTCAGTATCAATGTAACAATGGCACATAATGCTGGCCTCCTGGAACTAACACATAAACGGAGCCATAGAGTCTTCATTTTAATCTTATAATCAGAAAAGAAACTTAAATTAGAAAAATACTAAAAGGATGAAAGTGACTAAATAAAACATACCTGGCTGTCTAGCTTGGTTGCTGAAATTCCTTGTCTCCTGCCATAGCAGGCCCACCTTGAAAGGACAGGACACAGCCCTGAGATCTGAGGTGGGAGGAGGAGGGGACAGAGGGTGGAAAGCCCCCAGGGACAGGGGAATCACCTGGCCAGGACACTACTTCCTCAGAAAGGCACAGTGGGGGCTGGGAGCCAGGGGCTTCCCACCCTCAGAAGGGAGCTTCTGAAACCTATAGGACAACTTGATAAAATCTTGGGGGATAGGAAGAGGGTGTTTCCCCAACTCCTAACAACAAGTAAGAAACTTGGGATGTCAATAAAAATATTACATATTATTAAACTGATGGATTATGGAAGCCTCTCAAATATATGAATTTCCCACAAGAATAAACACCCTCTGCTGGCAGAGGAAATGGGATCCAAGGCTGTAAGCCTGTGCTTTTCACCCAGGCTTGGCTGCATGGCCTGCTTCTTTTCTAGCATTAAAGAAGCTTTTCCTGCTTCTAGCTTAAGACAGATTAAATGACATGATCATTATTGTACATAACACAGGAAATATAAACCCTTTTATTCTAAAATATATGCTTCTAACACTCGTGCCCAGGCTCCCTGTGGTCTGCATTCCGGCATGAGGAGGCTTGTAATTCAAGCTGGATTACCCTCCATTCCCACAGGGTGACCTCAACAGAACTACTGGGCCCCACTCCTTCCTAATGCCAGAGGCTCTCCCTGCACCTTCCTGTGGGAGACAAGCACCAGCATAAGGTGGGCAATTATGAGGAGAGACAACAGAAGTTTATAGAGACTATACTAAGTTCTCTAAATACTACAAGCATGAGGAGTGTCTAGATGAAACTCTCCAAATAGTTTTAGACAGTTTTTTTTTTTTTTAATCACTGAATAAAAACCAAGGATGATATCAGAGAAATAGAGTGAGACCTAGCTAGTGATCTTCCTTCTTGGTCAGTCCCACTAAAAGAACCCTGTACACAAAATTCCTTAAAGACAAAAGAAAGGTTTGATTCTTCTTTATCCCGCACACAGTTCATCTACTATGCTTTTCTTAAACGGAAACTTCAAGAATGGCCCAAATTCAGTAAGTGCGCTGAGATCTGAACATGCTTATTTGGAAGCTGGTTGTACAAGGGATCAGCAAGCATGTTTTTGCTTGTTGCTCACAGGCGTGCAGGAGCGTGCACTGCAGCCCAGCATACTGCCTGTGCTAGCTATCACAGACTCTCTATTGCTATGTTAGACAAACACATGCCTAGGCCACCAAGAAGATCCCTCAGCCCAACTCCAACTGAAATACTTCCACAAGGGAAAGGCAGAGAAAACATCTTTCCTGACTACATCAAATGACAAATATATTTTTATAATTTGAAAATGGCAATAAAAATAATAAAATGTATATGACTTACCACCATCAGACACAGTTGCAGACTGAAAGAAAAAAGAGAGAGACATGAGTTAATTACATCTCATGGCAAGATTGAGGGATCAGTACTTCACTTCCTCCATGGAGAATACAACTCAAAGGTCCTGGAAGCTCCCAGCTACCCAGGTAGGCACTGTGAGAAGCAGACAGTGAGTCAAGCCTTGGGGCTCCAACTCCGCCCCAGCTGGTGACTCCCAGTAAGAGGAAGTTGCCGTCATTTTCACTTGAAAAGAACAAATCCCAGCATGTCTGACATCAAAGTCTTATTAACAGCCCTGTGATAACAGCTGATCTCCAGTGAGGGCACCCTGTAGGGCAGGGGCTTGCCAGTACCGGACACTGTTCAGCTCAGGCCCAGTGTGCCCACCAGTGTTACCCCTATCCCAGAGAGGTACCTAGGCTGTGAGAAGCAGGGTAGGAAGTGTGTGTGTCTCTAACCACACACACACCCAAAGGGGGAGAGTGGCTACCACAGGCCTTGGGAATGGCTTAGGGGTGGATAGAAAAAGTTTTGTGTGTGTTGGGGGTGGGGAGACAGACTAAGAACTGCTGGGCAGGAAGGCTCTGGGAATAAAGCTGTCAACAGTTCTCTGAGAGAGCTCAGCCTAGGCTCATTTGGACACTTGCTATTGGTCAAGCAGGTGGTAAATGGCCCAGGATAGGAGCCAGCAGGAAAAGGAAGCTGGAAGAGGAGGTGGGTGTCCCAGGGGCAGCAGAGAAACTCAGTAGGTGGAGTATGGAGGAGCCAGTGTAGCCTGTGGCTAGGGTCCTGGCCATAGTATGGTCCCTCTCTGAGAGCAGGCAGGACAGTAGAGTACCAAGGTGGCTCAGAAAAGCCACGTAATGACTAGTAGATCCAGTGCCATTGCTTTTATGTCTGCAGCATGCCAAGAAAGTCTCCCCTCCTGTGGCCTGGGCTGTAGCTGGCCCTTAAGCTTCCCGTGCTCATACCCCAGGCTTTGTCTCCCTTTTTTGTCTACTACTTTTTGCCATAGCACTCAGGTGGCAGCTCAACAGGATCTCTAAGGTGCAGGCAGCCAGAGTGAGCAAAGCATGGCTCATCATTAGATCTGGGTCTCCCCGAGGTATGTAGTTAAAAAAAAACAAAACTTTAATCAGGTGGGGTCCAACAGATACTCCGGTGAGAGTCAACAGGAACAGCTAGAACCAAGGGCCATAAACTATCCACTCTCCCCAGGGAAGTCAAAGGACATAAGCTTACAATCTATCAGGGCCATTGGATTTGTGCACTTCCTTTCTGACTCTACATCCCACATCTCCATCCACCTTGGCTGATATTGAAGGGTCATTATCACCTCCCTGGTATGATACATGCTGAAAAACTCAACTGGTTAACCTTGATGGCTAGACTCCACCCATGACCTGTCATGACACGTAGAGAGTTACTTCTGACTATGACTACTACAACCTGTGATAGGGTCTGGACCCATAAAAAAAACAGGTCTAGGAAATCCAGTGTCCCTAGCCACCAACAAGGTGTACCCAATTAACTAAAAATTTTAATTTATGTATATGGTCATTCTACCTGCCTGTACGTCTGTGATCACATGTGTGATTGGTGTCCTCATAAGCCAGAAGAGGGCATCAGATTGTCTGTAACCCTGGAACTGGAATTACAGACAACTGTAATCTACTTTGAGGATGCTGGGTATTGAACCTGTGTCCTCTAGAAGAGCAGTCACTGCTCTTAAGTGCCAGCACTTCACCATAGCCACTATCATAATTTCTGCTCAACAGCTATTGACCATCTGTAACTACCTTTTACAGCACTGCATGGTAAGTCATTGCCAAGTGTGAGCTGAAGTCAAAGCGTCTTCCTGGGACTGTGAGAAGATCCATGCTATTTAACATCAAAATCCTGTCAATCTTTTCTTTGATTCAAAGTTCCTGTGTATCACAGCTGGAACTCTGCCCGATGGATCAGAAAGTCTCTGCCCCCACAGTGTGAGGCTGAAGGTACCAAAGCCAGCTCTTCTGGACTGTGAGGAAGTCCATTATTATAATACATTGAAATCCTGTCAATCTTAAGAGTATGAACCTCAACAAGGTACCACCTTGTGTCACTCAAGACAAACACAGACTGTTGAATCATAGCAGACTGGACAAATACCAGGAAACTTCAACACACAGTAGAAGCCACAGATAGGGAAGCCCAGAGGCTTAGGAATAGAGAAGGAAGCCAAAAGACAGACAGTGACAAGACAGTGAGTGGAAAGGCAGGTGGCGATGAGCACAGCACAGCATTTGTTTGACAATGCAATAAGCTAAATTCAAGGAATATCGTTTTGCAAAGGTAAACAGTTTTAAATTTGTAAGAAAAAGGCAGTAGAGAGACAAGTATGCTTTTTAATATACTGTTCTTACAAAGCCAGAGCCATCGTGAAAGAGGAGATAAGCAGGAGATTGGGAGCAGTTAGTAAAAGCCATGGCTACTAGTGGAGCAGCCCTGGGTGAGCCTGGTCACGGTGCTGTCACCCACTCTCTCTCATCTGGATGCTCCATTCATTTGGCACAGTTTGCAAGGAGGCTGTCTTGTGGCAGACACAGGATACAGCACTCTGGGAGGGCAGCAGTGTGACCCCCACCTTCAGTAGCCCTTATATGTCCAACACAAACTCTGTCATAGACAAGAAAGGTCTACACAGGTAAGAGGCAGGAGAGACATGAGCTGGAGTAATGGCTCAGCAGTTTAAAAAGCACTGGCTGCTTTTCCAGAAGATCAGGGTTAAATACCCAGGACCCACAAAGTAGTTTACAACCATCTGTAACTTTAATTTCAGAGTATCTTCTATCTCCACAGGCAAAAGGCACACATGTGGTACACAGACATACACAGACAAACACTCATACATATAAAATACAAATAATGAATCATTTTAAAGAGGAGTCAGTAGAAACATCATCAGTTTCACATACAAGAAATGTCTTGACAGTGACAAACAACCATGAAACCATGGAGAAATGAATGGTGCCATGAAAAGAGGAAGGAGGGCAGTGGTATTTGGGGTGTTGAGTATAAAGGGGGAATGAGGAGGGAAAGGGGAAGAGGCAGGAATCCCCAACTCATTCCCTGTTTCCTTGAGATTAGTAACAGTTCCAAATGATGATAGCCAGTCACCTGCAGTTCAATGTGACTTTTTACATTGTAATTTCCAGATCATTTATCTCCTGAGGCAGTAGAGGGATGGAGTGTTCACAACATGAGCTCAGCATAGCAGTCAGACTGTGCTGCCAGGACCTGATTGGGCTGGCCTGTATTCCTGAAGGAAGGAGATCAGGAGGAGCCAGAATAACCAAAGGTGTACCTCACACTCCTGAGGGCATGTGAAGGAGGACACTGGGCTAACTGTGAGAGGCACAGTCACCTGTGGTGAGAAACTGAACGCCTATCATCAGTGCCACTGCAAACGATGCAAGTGGTTTCCACAGTACTGTCACAGACATGTCATTTTCATTGTAAAACATGTGAAAAGACAAACTCCATAAAGGACTGACAACAGTCAATTGCCCCTGTAGGACGGTGGCTGCAGCTTTCTTCTACAGGTAAAGACCATGCATGTATATCTGAAGTGCACAGCATAGTGTTTTGATTACATACTCACTACAGCATGGTAATAATAACCAAGATAGCATATCCTCACCTTACATGGTATCTGTGTGGGAATCTACTCTTAACCACCCAAGTGTGGGCCCATGCCAATGAGCATGGGCATCCCTGGGTTTGTAGCACTTCACTGATCTGATGTCTCCCTGCCCCCACCACCTCTAGCCCTGGCAGCCACTGCTCTACTCTGCTTCAAGACCTTGCCCTTTAAGATTCCGCCATGCCAGGGAGACCATGGAGGATTCCCTCTTTCTGTCTGACATACACCAATCAGCATAAGATGCTCTGCTCTATGTGGAAGGCAGAACATGCAGCCATCATATACCCCATTTTCTTCATGCATCACTCACTGGGCACCAGCAGGTAGTTGGCTTATAGCTGTGTCTTGACTGTGTGAATAATGCTGCAATGGACATAGCAGGGGTGCTGTGTTTAAGTTTCTTCAGTTTAAGTGACTTAAATTTCCAAGAAAACTCTACACTATTTATACACTGGCTGCACTGAGTGCCATCCCACCAACAGGGAGCCAGGATGTCAGTTCTCCACTCTCGTCCCAATCTTTGCCCTTTAACATTGTAAGGGCAGGTATGAGGTAGCAGAGTACTATGTTTGCACCTCTCTGATGAAGGGTACATCTGACATGGTCTGCACGTTATATTCAGAACACCAGCTCTTCTGCCATGCTGCAAGAAGGATTTATTTCTTTTCTTTCTTTCTTTTTTTTGAGACAGAGTCTCACTATGTAGCCCTGGCTGGCCTAGAACACACTATGTAGACCAGACCAGTCTCAAGCTCACAGAGGTTTGCTTGTTTCTGTCTCTGCCTTTAGAGTGTTGGAATTAAAGGCTAGGCTAATACACCTAGCTTGTAAACAAAAATGTTTTGTTTTAATTTTTTTCTTCTTGTTACTGAGCTGTTCGAGTTTCTCATATATTTTGGTTATTAATCCTTCCTGGGTACATGGCTAGCAAAAATTTTCCCACTGTCTTTTCCTTTTGCTTACATTGCCATTACTATAAGGAGTTCCTGGCTCGGGTTCCTTTAGTAGTGAACTGCAACTGAAGTTAAGCTGAAACAAACTCCTTTCTCTCCTAAGTTGCTTTTGGTTGGGATGTTTTATCAAAGCAGCAGAGATCAAATTGGAACAGTGTATTATGTGTATGTGAACACCTGCGTGTGGACATGTATACATCTGGGTTCACAGGTCCTGAACCTCCCACACAGGGCTGCTGGTGGCTATCAAGACGGAGCCAATCCTTCCCTACTGGCTACATGCTCTAACCCAGTGTGGAGCTGTGCCCCAGATCACACAACAGTCTCACTTGGTAAGCTCCCTTATCTGGTACACTGGCACCTCCTCTGGATGCCCTTCCCCTTGGTACCCTCTGGCCATGTCTGGACACCTAACCATGTCTTGCCTGCTCTGGGGTTCTTTGGCTGTGGAGTCAAAAGGGTGGCTCCACAGACCTCCAAGGAGGCCCAGCAGAGGGATGGGTTATACTGCTGACTTGGCATCTTAACATAGTACTTGTAGCTACAGCTTGAGGCCTACCAGTTCTCCTTATGGGCTCATACACAGTACATACTTGCATAAACACAATACGGTAATGTTTTTTCAAAAAGGGACAGCTGGAGAAAATGTCCTAGAGCAAAGTAGAAGGAGCACATATCAGGTGCACACCTAGAAATCGACAAGAAGAACTTTTGTGATCCAAGAACCAAAGTAGGCAGTGGGGAATGTTCTCAGTATTTCTGCTTAGAGCTATTCAACAAACAGTACCTCAGGGAGAAAAAGATTTGGTTATGTGGAGGGCACTTGGAACAGTGGAGAGAGAAGCAGGGAGGGAGAGAGGGAGGGAAAGATTGAGACTGTTAGGAACTTTAGGAATGTTTTTAATACAATCAAAAGATATGGGGATCAGGGAAACTAAGGAGAACATCTCTCACAGAGCCTCACATCTACGTTCCTTCCACTGCTGTGACGCCTAAGGACACTCTGAGACACACTCAGTCCTCACATGCATTGTGTGACAAGGTGCCACATGGCAAGTACCCCACACTCACTGTCACATCTGACTGAAACGGTTTCCTGTCGAGATGCTCGATGGGAGCATCACCCAGTCCTCTGTCCTGGTGCCTCCTACTGTAAGGCAGGCAAACCTCCACCCCTCTCCCAGCATCCCACGCTGTGTCTAGGCACCACCCTGGGCTCTGGTAATTGTGAGGCACAAGCAGGATGGGCAGTGTGTAGGGAAACACATGCCAAGAATGTTCAAACTCACACACAGCCATGGCTGACCACCTGTGCCTGAGGTGCCGGGCCCTCCTTACGAAACTGAATACAAAAACCCAACCCACATAGTCCTTCAGGGAACTCCCTGTCCATAGAGCTGCCAAAGGCTCAGACTCCGAGCATGGGATCTGTACCCAAAGTAAGGTAAAAGCAAGGGGAGGTGAGAACGTGTGATCTTGGCTATGAGTCTGAAGGTCAAGTTCACAGCTGCTCATGTGAAAGATCAGATTGTCTGGCCTGAGTCAGAGGACAGAGGCTAACTTTTCCTGAGCTGAGGGAGCAGATATAGGGGTGGGAAATGAATCAAGTCTGATGGGGCTCCGAGATATGCAGGGTTCTGTGGCCCAGGGAGGCAATGAATGCTGTAGAGGTTGGCAATGTGATGGTGACTTGTTTTTAAGGTCTGAAACAAAGCCTGTGTTGACAAAGACAGAGTTAGGAACATCACATCACATGGTGCAGGGGCTGTGCTTTTGCAGAAGCATATTCTTGTGACTGAAGTGTTAGTGGGCCATGCCAGGCCACAATCTGGACCCATGTCAACAGTGCTCTTTCAATTATACTTAAGGCAGCTTCACACGTTTTATTTCACTTTCTACTGCTAGGAAAATATGTCAATGCATACTTAACCATGTGTGCCCACATAAATGGCTTGGATTGCTTAAATTTCTAATGCAAGTAAGTTGTTCTGTGAACGTGCTGAGCCTATAGGTGACATGGTCATGTTTTAAGCACTAGCTGCTCCTTGTTTCCTAGCTTTTTCAATCCCACAAGCAACTGACCAGCTTCACCCTGATGTGCAGAGCACTGTGGGTCTACCAGGCCTAGCCCTGGTCAGGACTTCATTTCAGAGCCCTACAGTAGGTAGTCCATGGGAGATGAACAAAGGAATTTGGCTAAAAGAGAAACTCAAGAGGTGTGTGTGTGGGGGGGGGTAGATTCCACAATATTCTTGAAGCTCAGCTCACAAAGGCTCAGCAAGAGCCGACAGAGGCAACCTCAAACACATCACCAGAAGCTGGACTACCTGCCTTCCTCACGTCCCCCAGCTGCCACCAGCCTGGCTGCACTCATCACACCCATACTGCCAGCTCTGTAGCTGCCAGCCACAACCCTCACAAACCCCTTGTTCCGTCTCATATAGGACACACAGTATGAGAAAAAGGCAGAAGGTTCCAGACACAGAAACAGAGAGGCAATGGGCACTCTGGACACTGGAATCTGAGCCACCCCATATGCCACACAGTCCAAGTCCCCCTTGACTACTCACATCTTCCTTGCTATTCATTTACTTCCCCTCATGACCCAACTATAGCCAACAGAGCTCCCAGCAGGAGTCTGCAGAGGTTACACACCAAAGTCCTACCCACCACCCCAAAGAGACTGTGGGCCTTCCACACTAACCCTGAAAGAAAAGTCACTTACTTTCTTAACAGGACCAGGTTTTTTTGTTGTTGTTCAAATATTAGGCATATCCTAATACAACCTAATGGCCTCTCTCCCACAATGATGACCACACAGACCTCTCTGCTGGTCCTGACATCTGACGCCTGAGGAAGAAAGAAGGATGATACCCCACTTGTGGCTGTGCTGACTGTCACCTCACTCCACAAGAAGCCTTAAATGCTTCCAAGCACTAATGCAACTCCCAACAGACCACCCAGGAGAAGGGAGGGGCTGTAAGGGTGTCAGCAGATTGGAAATGCCACTTTTCTATGATAACTCGTATTTATTTTGGCCTCAGGTTTTACTCTCTCCTCAGTAGTTTACACCAGTGCCCAGAACTAATACATGTAGTGTTCATGCAGTCCAGAACATATATGGTAAAGGGGCATGTGTGCTCCCAATCTGCAAAATCCGAGGAAGCCATGGTCAGGGTTTCTGGCCACTGAGAACCTCTTGTCTTATGCCCCGTCTTATGTCTTATGTCTTGCCATATGCCCCGGAAGACACTGTCAGGACAGGAAAGCTAGAACACTCCCTGCTTTGGGGCAAAGAAAGCACAGATACCTGTACTTTAAGAAAGGCTGCAGTAAGCAAGTGCACTATACACAGAACCTCAGTATTCTTATGAGCCCCCATTTTATAGACAAGCAATCTGAGGCTTGGAGCAAAGAGAGAGTCCCTTGGGACCTAGGGTTTGAGAACACTCACTCCACCCTACATCCAACACCACAGGACTAGGGAGCACCTGCCACAGCCCTGGCCATTGGAGTGCATCGCTGGCCACCCACCTGGTGGGAAAGAAGAAGGTAAGAAGCAGGGAGCCGCAATTATGTCATCACAACCCTGTCACCTGGGCACACTCAGCCAGTGGGAGTGCTCTATCACCTGGACACACTCAGCCAGTGGGAGCTGCTCTGTCACCTGGACACACTCAGCCAGTGGGAGCTGCCCCACCCTGGAAACCCACCCTGGCCCACAGGACCACTTCTGGTCTTGCTGCAAAAGGAAGGCATGGCCGACCTCCCGGCACTGACATTCTACACCCACACCTGGCACTGATATTCTAGCCGATTCTCTTCCAGGAAGTGTTACTTAGGTATTAGGAAGAAAGATTAAGCTATTCCCAGGAAAGGTCCCCAGGGTTAATGACAATCTTCCATATAAGCTTAAATTTATTTTATCTTCCTATCAACAGAAACAGTCACAAAAGAAAAATGCTATTTTTGTCTTCTCTCGAACTTTAAAAAACAAACACTATTACATATTTAACTTCATACACTCCTATAATAACCAAACATTAAAATCTGGTTGTTGTCTGCAGAGCCAATTTGTTATATTTTGAAATGTGAGCTACAATCTAGCAATTTAACAAGAAGAGAAGTGTTAATGTTTATCCAACTTGACACTCAGCATTTTAACAAAACTGATCCACTAGTATCTTTAAGAGCTGTTAGAATTACTATGGGTACTAAAAGAAAATGTTTGGTGCTTTCAGACAGGCACACAGGGTACAAGCAGTACAGGCTCACAAGAGTTAGGGAGTATCCAGTGTCCAAGAAGCCACACAGACAGCCCTGTACTGGGGCCATGGTCTGAGTCCCACACTCACCCATAAAGCTCACTCTGCTCTTGCTAACCAGCCCAGACCTGCACTGGGGCCGTGGTCCTCCAGCGCACTCACCCTATGGCTCTCATGACCCAAAGAAAGCATCCTCAAAGTGTATACTTCAAAGCAACTGGAAAAGTCCACAACTCCTATTCCTGGAACAAGTGAAGATAAAGTAGTAACCTGCATGCCAGGCTTTCTTATAGCATTCCATTTACACAACACTCAGCAGCTGGATGGCTTACCTGCTGGTCAATAAAAACGTCCGAATCATCTGACAGCCCCTTTTCCAAATTCATCTTAAGACAAGAAAACGTCCATAATGTGCCAGGCACCTGGATTTAAAACCCCGTCCAACACAGCAGCGTGCCTGTGCATGTCAGAAAAGTTCAGACATTTCAGTTCCATGTGCTCCCTTCGTCGCCCATAGCAACAGGACACCGAGGAAGCTGTGGTCTGCCAGAGACTCAGACTCTATCTTGATCGTCTCATACAGAAGAGCCATTTATATATAAATCACCCTGTGAGATCATTTTTAAAGCATTTCCTCTACAGAATCTGAAGAGCAACACTGGCTGACGGGGTAATTTCTCAGTACAACAGCTGCAAAGAATTTGTGTTTTAGTGGCGTGGTATGGTTTGCAACCTTAATTACAGTTGCCGCTGATTCTATTATAAGCCTGCTCCATATGCACGCGCTTCCTCCGTGGCAGCCAGCAGGATCTAGTATGTTCCTAAAAACCCTCCACCTTCACGCAGCGTCTGTGATACATGATTGGTTGTGCTTGCTTCCCAAGTATGAACAACCCAAGAGTATGTGAACCTGATGGATCCTGGCTTGTGACAGGAAGAAGGGGAAAGAAACTGGTGCTATAACCTGGGTCCCACTGCAAAATTACCTGCCACTTTTCTGAGACTCAGTGAACTGCTCACCCAGGTGCCTCCAGGCCTTGTGGTTTGACCAAGCATGCCCCACAGTCCTCCATCACCCTTGAGTGATGGAGTGACAGCCCCAGAAATTACAAATGAAGTGCCTTTGGCCCTTAGGCTGTGAGGAGCCTTGAGTCTGCATCAGGTCACCAGATGGAAATCCCTAGGGCCAGACTCATCTTTGCTTTTCATTGACAGAGAGGTATGACCACAAGGCAACATCAAGGGCTTAATCCACAACACCTTGCCTTCCTTTTCAAGTAGAAGCCAGTGATAGCTGGCCAGGATGACAACTGGCAAAAGCTCAAGTCTTCTTAGACTAGTGGCTTTTGGGGGAGTTGCAGTTATGAACATAGTAACAAAACCAGTGAAAGCAGCAGGGGGTAGGGTTCCCATGCATCACCCTCATCCCCAACCCCAGCAAAGGTGAAGGATGCTAATACCTTCCAGGGGACTTACAGGGGGAGAAGCCAACAAGAGCAGTGGTTCCCATAGCTAGAGATGATGCAGATAGCTTAATCCTCCCTCTACAAAGCTGCTCCTTGCTGAAAGGGAGCACCACCTCTGCTCTGTCTGGAGCCTGGAGGCTGTGGTCCGTCCTTTGAGTCCAATGACAACTGATCACAAGGCACTTGGAACTGTCTCTGTGCCAGAGAGTCTAAGTGGCCTACAGCAGAGTGACAATTGTCTGAGGGCCTAGCACTAATCTATAGTTTGGGAAAAGGTGGGGAGGACAGCACATCCTAGTCCACAAACCCTCCAGACGTCTAAAAACATCTGAGTGGTCAACATGCATATGTGCCAGGCATGGCTAATGTGCACAGAAGAACCTGCTGGGGCCTTAGGAGGCAACCAGCCATGTAACACTTAAGAACCTTATTCGGAAAGCTAGATGTTTACTTTTATCATCTCAAACAAAAAGGCCTGCATCCAGGTATGTTCAACAGGAATGAGAAGGGAAGAAAACAATGGGATCTTGTCTGTATGGATGCTGTGATTCAGACACAAGCAGCCTGGGGCCTTAAGGTCACATCCTCTCCTCTCATACCTGCTGTCTGGCCTGGCCTCTGTAGCTCATGAGGTCATTATTAAGGCTGAGACTAGTTTCTTCTGAAGACAGGCCTTGAAGAGAGCAAGGCCAACACCCAGGACTCTGCCATCCTACTGCTTTCTGATCCACACATGCTCTGAGAAAGGGCTGATTAGCTGCATGCCAGATCAGGGCCCAAGGGTGACAGATAACAGTGGTGGTAGACAGAGACTCACATGCCTTCCTTCCTTCTGCCCACCCCCAGTGCTGTGAGATCCTTTTCAAGTCTGGGTCCAACAGGCCCAAAACAGTTCTCACAGAGATAAGCCTATGGCCAGCTCAGGAACAAGAAGCCAGGATGACAGCAGTGGAGGGCCTCACCAGGACAGAGTGATGTTAGCAGAAAGCACTGGACACCAGCTCCAAGTAAGTGAGCCTACCCACTCACTACCCACTCTCCAGCCCAGGCCAGTCACTTCCCACACCAGCTATCTGGAGCCCAGAGAAGAGTGAAAGCCACCATGTGGCAGATCAGCGAGTGCATGTGAACTGGACACCAACCATGGTGTCAGATGGAATATTCAACCTAGACTACCCAGAACGCAGCCACCTGGTCAGACAAGAAGTACCTACTAAGTGTCCACAGAGCACAGGACAGTCTTACTAACATTTATGCTCCAGAGCCAGAATTGGAGAAAAGAAAGTTGGAGTTCACAGGATGGGGACAAGTGGAAAGCAACAGCATTGTAAGTGAGCAAAAGACCAAGACCAAGCAAGAGTTAAGAACCCACGGGAGGAGAGCCCCAAAACTCTAGTGCAAACAGAAAGCTCCCCAGCCTCCCACTCTTCATCCACTGGACAGCTGGAGAGCCTAGCCAGGCTGAGCCTCCCCACCTACTGCACCATCAGAGCATAGCCTATGGCCCTTGCTGCCTCCCACCCTGACCCACTTTGCCCAGAGCAGGTCCAGCTCTGCCCTCCACCACCTTTAAAGTATCATGTCTTTTTAAAAGTAATACATCATAAGTATAAATCTGGCGTTCCTTGAAGTTAGACCATTTTTGTTGTCTACTTGTCTACCACCATAGTTTGCACCTGCCCTCAGGTTCTGTTGGCTGCTGTATTCCCAGATTGTGTATAAATGGAAGGGGCCCCAGTGAGCAGTAACTGAATGAGAAAATATTCCAGGCGAAAGAGAACCCCGATTGCATCTCTGAGTGAATAAAGAGCCACAGTAATTTCCCATACAAACGAAGAGAAGATAGTACTATGAAAGACCAAACAAAGCAGTTTTCTAATCTAAATTCTCTGGGAATCAGGAAAGGTGGATTAAAACATAAAGAAAAAGAGTTTATTTTGAGCTGTCTACAGAGCTATCTTAGAGAAGGTGACATGCTCTGCAACCACTAAGTCTCAAGTCAGGGGAGCTGCAGTAGAAGCAACCAAACCACTAAATGTCAAGAAGGCGTCTTCCCTCAAGTCCTGTCCTGGCTCTCACTTGGAGTTCTGCATGCTTTGCTAGGAACTGTGACTATGTCGAGCAAGAAGAGTGGCTGGGTCTGCAAATAATAGCAAAGCACCCACTACCTGTAGGACCTCCTCCCACTACATGATGGTTTTCCAACATCTGGAGCATAGGACTACTTTGAATAGAGGCAAAACTGTGACTTGAGGCGCCCCTGCTGCCTGGGAGCCTGCCATTGCCAGTACCTGAAAAACAATACTGGTGTCAGTAACTCTGTGGCAACTCCAGCTCAGGTAAAAGACGTCAAACCAGCTCTTCCAGCACAGTGCCCTGGAAGGGCACCAATACAAATGACAGATCCCTTGAGTGCTGGAAGGTCAAGGAGTAGTGGCTAAAACATGGGCTTTACCCAGGGACAGAGATCAGGGTATACAGGATAGGCAGTCCTGGCCCACAGATAGGGAAATGCCAAAGGAAGATCAATGTGGAGGCAAAAAGTGATGATTTAGGGTCAGCCAGGCTACTCAGTGAAACACTGTCTCAAAAATCAAAACAAGGGCCAGAGAGATGACTCACTGAATAAAGATATGTGCTACCAAACTTGATAAGTTTGATCCCTGGAACTTACACAGTAGGAGAGAAATGAATCCCCAAGTTGTCCTTTGACCTCCACACTCACACTGTGGCACAAGCATGTACACATGTGCGTGCGCATACACACACAGAGAGACAGAGAGGGGGGAGGGAGAGGGAGAGAAAAAAGGGAGGGAGGGAGGGAGGGAGGGAGGGAGGAGGGAGGAGATCCAAAGCCACAGGGAGAGCCAGACAGGATTTTATCCAGCTGTAGTACTGTAAGTTCTACCTAGTCACAGGGAGGGAGCTCAAAGCAGGACACAGCAAACCAAGCAGCCAGTCCAACAGTGCCTGAACCACTCAGTGCTGACATACAGGTCTGGGTGATATGGCCATGGCTATTAACTGGGCTCTAGCCCAAAGCACCAACTCCCAGAACCCCACAAACCACCTTATATTCACCCTGTCCTCAGATTCTACTGCTGTAGTTCCTCCTGTCACATGAAAACATGACAACTTCCTCTAGACTGCATTCTGGGGCTCCAGTCCAGGTCAGGGCCACCTGGACTCTCGATGGCTGTGCAGGCTGTGGGTCCTTCCTTCTTACACTGCCCTCCATGCTGGTTCCCAGCCCTCAAGCCAGCTGCCACTTGTTGGCAATAGCCATCCCATGGAGTTAAGCTGCACCGCTACAAGGATTGTCCCAGCTGGGCTTATTGACAGTTATATACTCTCATGGAGGGTTGTGGAGGGTCACAAGCCCCCTCACCTGAGTATCCAGTTCTCACTACCACGTGGTATATGTAATTGCTGGATTCTACATGGACTGAGGAGGAGCTAGAGTATATAGGCTAAGGGAGTTGAGATGAGATGAGGGAGCTTTATCTAAGAACTATGGGGAAGACTTTATTCTTGCTGAGTAAGGTCTTTCCAGGCATGGCCTGTTGGGGGAACTGTAACTAATTCCTTATCTATGCTCTGTAGGAAGTCTGTCTTAAGGTTCCTGTTGCTGTGATGGAACACCATAGCCAAAGCAACTTGAGGAGGAGAGGGTTTATTTGACATACACTTCCGTATCACTGTTCATCATTAAAGGAAGTCAGGACTGGAACAAGGCAGAAACCTGGAAGCAGTATCTGATGCAGAGGCCATGGAGGGTACTGCTTACTGGCTTGCCCCATGACTTGCTCAGCCTGCTTTACTAGAACCCAGGACCACCAGGCTGGGGTAGCACTACCCACAATGGCTAGGCCCTCCTCTATCAACCACTAATTAAGAAAATGTCCTCCAGGCTTGCCTACAGTCTAATCTTCCAGAGGTATTTTCTCACTTGAGGCTCCCTTCTTTCTCATGACTTTAGCTTGTGTCAAGGTGACATAAAACTAGCCAGCACAGAGCCCAATAAAACTCACTGGTTCCCCACAGTGAATGTGTGTGTGTGTGGAGTGGGGTTGGAATCTGGCCTTGGACTGTAAGTGGATCCTTAGGAGAAAGGGTTAAATGGTGCTTACATCTCCCTCTGGGAAGAAATTTTAACACCAATGTCATACACGGTGGAATGACAGGTGGTTGCAAGGACAGGTGACCAGCCCTACCATCCAGCACCTGCAGTGTCTTGAGAGGGACAACAGACCGACATGCAATCAGGACTTGCCTACTAGGACAATCCCTGGCAGTAGTCCCACACACTCATAGTCTTGGACACAATACTCCTGGCATCTTACTAAGAAAGAAATACTGATATTCCTGCCCGGCAGGAATTTTGCCACCTCCATATGGAGTAAAGACACCTGTGTCTCCTGAGTGTGTACTAAAGAACCTAGTACCAAAAGCTCAGCATGGGATCGCTGAGTGGACTCAGAACAAGGCAAGTAGACAGTCAGGAGACCTCAAAGTGTGGTGACTACTGTAGGCACTAATGTCAGTATAATCAGAGCCAGGCTTTGGAGAATGACAAGACTTTCCCCATACTTGCATGGTGGCCCCACAACAGCTACAAGACTAACTCCAGTTCGAGCAATGCCTCTTATTTCTCTAATGCACACAGAGCTAATGATTTTCAATGGAAGGTGGTTCCTGTCCTCTTCAGTGCCACAGAACATCACATTTCAACTCATGGGTAATGCAGTCAAGGAGAATTGGAAATACTCAGACAGACAAAGCATTATGGGACACAGGCTTCCCATGGGAGGTCTATGCCTCCCTTCCAGCTGGTCCCTGGCTATGCCTCCTTCTCCTAGCTTCAGGCTATGCTGAGGTGTCAGTACAGCTTTCTTCCTAGGGCTGGTCCTGCAACTTCCCATCATCTGGGCCAGCAGCACAAAGCATCAGTCTTCAGGACCAAACCTGCTCCAACTGTGAGGGTCCACTGTGTACAGGTGGCAGGCAGTGCTGGTTTTCCCTCCTGGCTGTCTGCGTGCCAGGCTAAACACCACCAGTGGTGCAACTGCTTCAACCTAGATTTCCCCATCTTCCCTTCCTGTGTGGCTCAGTGGGTCTGTCTGTTGCACTTCCTAGAATCTGCAGGATTTTGGAAAAGCAGCAAATCCATACATGAACAAGGGCTCTTTAATAAATTGTTAGAGATGGCTGGTATCTCCAGCACCCCCAGGAAGAGCTTTTCATAAACACTTATGTCCCCATCTCTTCACCCACACATAGCAAAAGCCAAAGGCAGGGATCCTGCTGCAATCAAAGATGCAGCCAATAAGGGGCCTGATGTTTACCCAGGTAGTTTCTCTCCTGCAGGATCACACCACCCTCAGTGTCACCATCCCGCTGCTCCAACTGCCACTCAACCTCCGGAGCTAACCTGCAAGCCAGGCATGGCAACACTTGGGCTGAGCATCAACAATCAAAAACAAACAGGCTATGAAGATGGTTTAGTCTCCATACTAAAGCACTTGCCTTGCAAAGCACAAGGACTCAAGTTTCTTTTTTTTTAAAGCCAGCGATGTTGACCTGTTAAGACCCTGTATTGGGAGGCAGAGAAAGCAGATCCCTGGAGCCTGAAGCTGGTGGTCAGTGAGAATCTATCAACAACAACAACAAAAAAAAAAAAAAAAAAAAAAAAGTTGAACAACAGATGAGGATGTTCTCCAGTCTCCACATACAAGGACACACATCAGCACCTATATGTACACAAAAAGAAACACAAAGCCTGAAGCTGGTCTTAAATTGGAATTACTTTTTATGTGTATGTGTGCACGTGTATGCATGTGTGTATGCGTGTATGCGTGTGTGTGTGTGTGTGTGTGTGTGTGCGTGCGTGTGCGTGTGTGCGTGTGTGCGCATATGCATGAGCGCAGTAAGATGAACCCCAGAGTTTTGCACACACTAGGCAATTGCTCTATCACTGAGCCATAATCACAACCCTGAATTACTTCTTTGATTAATATTTCTCTTCTAAACATCTGATTCTCTTTGACAACCACTGGACACTTTACTTCTTAGCATAGTGCAGCATGGTGAGAATGCTTAATGTCACAAATACTAGGACTTAAGATCAGGCTAAGGAGATAGAGACAGAGAGAGAGAGAATGCCATGGCTTCCAAATTCCCAGACAGGGCATGGGCATACTTACACTGCATACACTAAAGCTTAACACAGAGCAGCCCCGACTTTCAGCTCCAGGAGGTCTGCAGGCCCACTCCTGTCTGCCCTCTACAGGCTGAAGCCGCCAGCTCGTCCCATTTACTATGCCAGATGACCTTGCTCTTCTCACCATCCTGCCTCTGAAGGAGAGGAACACTGGGCATATATACAAGAGACTCCAGTGCAGCCCTAGGGCAGCCCACAGCTGCTTACTCAGACCTGCTGCAAGGCCTGCTTTCCTTCCCACCAACTCTTCTTACTCCCTTCTTCCCTAGAATTGAGACCAGTCTGTCTAGACCACTCCCATTGCCTCTCTAGTCTTCGTCTCCCCATTCTCTCAGGCATACCTGCAAAGTCTTACCTAGCTATGCCCATCCCTCCTCAGATCCACACAGAGCAGCCACCAGCACTGGGACAAACACATAACCATGGCACCAACTTAGAGATGGAAAAACTGATTTGGGTTTACAATTTCAGAGGTTTTAGTTCATGGACAACAGATGCAATTTTTTTCTACGTCAGTGAGAGAGAACAAATGGCAGAGGGGTATGGAAGAATGAAGCTGTTCACTTCACAGTGGCCAGCAAGGAGAAAGAGTGAGAAAGAGCCAAAAGAGAAAATAAAAATGGAGAGCAAGCAAGAGAGAATAAGACTGAGAGAGAGAGGGAAAACAAACAGCTCCTAAGGATTCATCCCACAGGTGACTGGCTCCTCCAGCTAAGGCCCACCCACTCTAGCTAAGCCACACCCACTCCAGCTAAGCCACACCCAGTAAAGATCCTAGCACCTTTTTTTAAAATTAATTTTTATTGGATATTTTATTTATATTTCAGATGTTATCCCCTTTCCCCATTTCCCCCCCACACCCAGGAACCCCCTATCTCATCCCCCCTCCTTCTGCTTCTATGAGGATGCGCCCCTACCCACTCCCACCTCCCTGCCCTCGAATTCCCCCACACTGGGGCATCCAGCCTTCACTGAACCAAGGACCTCCTCTCCCACCTATGCCCGACAATGCCATCCTCCCCTACATATACAGCTGGAGCCATGGGGCCCTCCCTATGTGCTTCCAGGCTGGTGATTTAGACCCTGGGAGCTCTGGTTGGTTGGTATTATTGCTCTCCCCATGGGGCCACAAACCCTTTCAGCTCCTTCAGTCTTCTAACTTTTCCACTGGGAACCCCATGATCAGTTCAATGGTTAGCTGTGAGCATCCGCCTCTGGATATATCAGGCTCTGGCAGACCTCTAAGGAGGCAGCTATATCAGGCTCCTGTCAGCATGCACTTCCTGGCATCCACATCAGCGTCTGCCTTTGGTGACTGCACATGGGATGGATACCCAGGTGGAACAGTCTACGGATGGCCCCTCCTTCAGTTTCTGTCCCATTCCAGCTAAGCCACACCCAGTAAAGATCCTAGCACCTCTTAAACTAGCACTAAGCACCAAGACATAGGGATAAAAAATCTTCAACCCATGAACTTCAGGGAACATTTCAAACTCAAACCCTACCTAAAAATGGTTAAAATGGCAAGCTTCAGCATGTTTATTTTCCCACAATAAAAACTTTAAGTACAGATCTTTTCTCCTGTTGACCCTTTGTATTTCCACAAAAAAATAATCTTAAATTCAGCAAACACCTGCTGGGATTTTGATTAAAATTGCACTGAACCACAATAGGATAAAGTAACCCAGACGGTTTTTACATTAGGTGAAACAAATCAAGCACAGCGAGGCAACACCCAATGAACTCACTCTGTGAAGCCCGAAAAGCCTGATGGCAGAAGGAAGGATTGTGGGGGTGCGGGGGTGTGTGTAGCTACCAGAGGCTCAGTCAACTCAGGGCAAGTCTGGAGTGTAGTTAAAGGACACAACACTACACTTAGAAAAAAATTAAAATGTGTGTGTGTGTGTACTACAACACACATGTGGAGGTCAGAGGACAACCTGTAAGAATTGGGTCTCTCCTTCCACTATATGGGTCTCAGGGATCAAACTCAGGCTTCCAGGCTTGATAACAAGCACCTTTAAGATCTTCTGAGCTACCGCATTGATCCAGGATGTTTTTGTTTGTTTTTTTTTTTAACCACACGGTGAGCCACAATAGACTGTACTCTTAAAAATTATCAAGAAATTTGATGTTAAATGTTCTCACCACACACACACACACACACACACACACACACACACATGTAATAACAAGTAAATACCTCAAGACATGATGTTGTACTTGATAAATACATATAGCTGTATGTCAACTTAAGCTTGGAAAAGAATACATTGCACTGAATCACAGATCCTTTCCTAGCTGTGTTCACAACTGACTTTTGTATAGTATCCATGTATCCTGCCGCCTTGCTAATCTACTCATTACTCTGAGTAACTGGCCATCACTTGGGATTTTCTGTTATAACGTTTATCACTTGAGAATACTAACATTTTCATTTATTTTTTTGCAATCATTTCACATGTCTGTTGTTACCTCCTGTGTGTCTCAACAACAATGCCAGTAAAAATTTAAATGGAAAGTAGAAGTAGACACTGTGTCTTGGCTGGTCTTAGGAAAGCTTAGTATGATGTGTGCCATGCCACACCACGCATGGCCCATTCTGGGAACTTTGTGGGACCTTGGATGCTCCTTTTCATTCTTACATTGTTAGCTTTTGTTCACCATATATGGACAATGAGCTATACCAAATGCCTTTCCTACCTGTTTAGATAGTATGTAACTATTTCCTACTTTACTCTGTTAATGTGGTAAGTCACACACTCTAGGGGGAAGAAGGATTAAAATTTTAAATATCAAACAATATATCCCTAAAATAAAAATTGCAGCACCCAGATTGCTAGTATCTTGCTTAGGATTCTCACATCTAGTATTAGCCAATCTTCCAAATTTTCTCCTCAGAGTTTTCAGTTCCAAGGTGTATTAGTCAGGGTTCTCTAGAGTCACAGAACTTATGGGTGGTCTCTATATAGTCCTTACTATATGGAGAATTTATTGATGACTTACAGTCTGTAGCCCAACTCCCCAACAATGGTCAGCAGCAGCTGTGAATGGAAGTCCAAGGGCCTAGCAGTTGCTCAGTCCCACAAGGCAAGCAGGTGAAGAAGAGCAAGTCTTCCTTCTTCCACTGTCCTTAAGTAGGTCTCCAGCAGAAGGTGTGGTCCAGATTAAAGGTGTGGACCACCATGCCTGGATCTGGATTAAAGGCATGTACTACCTTGCCTGGGCCTAAGCTTTTCATAGCCACTATGCCTCAAGATCAGGATCCCAGGTGAGCCTTCCAATTCTGGATTGTAGTTCATTCCAGATATAGTCAAGTTGACAGCCAGGAATAGCCACCACACAAGGTTATAGTAGCCTCATATAAACCAGCTGAGAGTATAAAGTACTCCCTTTATCTACTGTTAGATTAACCGCTGCTTTACCTTTGATTACTGTTCTGTTTCTGCTCCTCTTCTATAGCTCTTGTCCAACCTGAGATGACATTCCACTCTCCTTGTGCACACTGTTGGAGCTGGGGAAACAGCCCAATCTATGCAGGCCTGTCCACAAGCATGAAGACCTGAGTTGAGATTACCAGCACCTACATAAAGGCTGGGGCATGGTGCTACACATCTTCCATCCCTGTGCTTGGAGGGCAGAGACAAGATCCCTGGGGCTCACTGGCCAGGCAGCCTAGCAGAATCAATAAGCTACAGTTTCAGTGAGAAAACTAGTCTCAACTATAAAGTGAAGGCAGACCAAGAAAGACACCAGATGCCAACCTCTGACCTCCATCTGCATGCACATGTACATATGCTCGAATGAACATGTACATACATCCCACCCACACACATGCATACACACACAAACAAAAGAAAAAGAAACTATAAGAAAGTTAAATCACTAATCCCTCGTTGGTTTTTTGAGTTACTGTGAGAGAACTACTCTGGGGAGGATTGCAGCCCATACTGGGGACGAAGTTGTTAAGATTCATGGTAGCAGTGATGTGTGTCAGAGGCTGTACACGTGGTAGTAAGCCAAGAATGAGAGCACAAAGGTGAAACCAAGGCCAGGCATAACCTTCAAAGAGCCACACCTAGGCCCTAACTTCTGCCGATGGGACCTCTAACAGCTTCCCAAAGTAGTGCTAGCAGCTAAGGACAAAGTACTCAAAACATGAGCCTGTGCAGAGCATTCCAGGTTCAAACCTAACAAGTTTTAGCCACACCCTGAATGTTTAGGCAGGTAGTATTTCCATCGATGTTCAGTTCAAAACACTTCCTATTACCCATGAGGATTTCTTCTTTGAACTGGATGACTTAACAAGGATGGTTCACTGAACTGATAGGTACTGCTCTTTCTAGTCTGCCTGCAATGAGGCTGTGCATCCTTTGTCACTCACTCTTCTTACTTTATGATCCAGCATGTGCTCAGCTTTGCAACCTTCCATGAAGATGTAATGAGAAAGCACTAAGTACCAAGTCACAGCAATGGGGGAAGACTAATGTGTCTAGAGGGACTGTGCACAATGAAAGCAAACGGTGGAAGAGGCAGAATTAAGTTCAGCACCATTCCATTCCTGCAGTCAGAGGGCAGGCAGGCAGAGGCCTCCAGAGACTCAGGTAGGAGACGGAATGTTTGGCTCCAGTACACCTTCCTCACAGAGGGCAGAACGAGGTGTTCCTGGGTGCAAGCTGGCTGGAAGCTACCAAGGGTATTGCTTAATCAATACAAAAGAAATCAAGATATATGACCAGGAAGTCAAGTAAAGACATGATTCTGTTCATCTTGCAAACTTAAGCCATTTCTCAAACTGGAAATCACTAATTAAGGGAAAGATCAGGAGACAATCAAGAAGGTCCTATGACACCAAGGCAAGTGTCATCAATAGTAATGCCTTAGTTTCCCCTAGTGTTCAACTTGGCAGAATCTAGAATCACCTGGGAGATGGGCCTCTGGGCATGGCTGTGGAAGATTATCTTATTGTGTTATTTGAAATTGATGTGAGAACCCCATCTTTATGTTTGTTTGTTTGGTTAGTTTTGGTTTTTGTAGACAGTTTCTTTGTGTAGCTCTGGCTGTCTGGATCCTGGAACTCACTCTGTAGACCAAGGTATCTCAAACTCAGAGATCTGCCTACCTCTGCCCCCTGAGTGTTGGGAATAAAAGGCCTGCGCCACCACTGCCCAGCTGGGAACCCCATCTTAATCATGGGTGAGGCCATTCCTGAAGAAGATCCAGGTGTATAAAACTGAGAAAGCCAGTTGAGAACTAGCATGACAATTCATAACTCCCTGAATTGAGCTCCTGCCACCGTGACTCCTCTGCTATGATGAACCATAACCTTGAGCTGTGAACCAGAATAAATTCTTTCTCCCTTCAAGTTGCTTTTGCAGGGGTACTGGGAAGCAGCATGCTGGGAGTATGTGCAGCTATTCTGGGCCAACATCAATGCTCCCACCCTGTCACAGGATAGTCAGAGAGAACCTGAGCCCCTGGATCATCACAACATTACAGGGCTCATGATACCTGGGAGGGCAGAAGACAGACCTGCACTCAGGACTGCCCATTAGCAGAGTGGTCAGAAACTGAATGCCCCTTCTCAGGAGACAAGTCCTTAGCACAGACCTCTCACCCTTCACACAGAAGCAAAGGTCTGGAGGCCTGACTGGACTCTCAATGCTGACTGCCTCTCCTTTGGGAACATGGCTCAGACCTTCCTGGCCATAATGTTCCCACTGCTACTTCCTGCTGCTTAAAGCAGCTCCCAGTTATGCTGGGCTAGGTGGACACAATGTTTCTACATGGGACAATGGTCAGCTTCCAGGTATCAAACTGTCCATCATGAGTGTGATACTGGTTCTTTCCTGGGGTAAGCCCAGCAACAATCTAGGAGAGAGAGCAAGGAGACAGCTCCTCCTTACCCAGGGAGGAGCAGGTTGCAGATCCCAGGTCACTCACAGCCAGGGAACCCACACCTAGGGCCACACAGGGAAGTGCTTGTAACCAGTGACTGTGGAGGACAGTGGATGAGATGATGAAGCAAATGGGTCAGGATGGAGTGCCCAGAAGGATCAGATTGTGACATGGTAGCTTGGACACATTTGTGTCTAAGAAGAATAAGCCCAGGTGAGACTATGCAAAGGATTATGAGGACAGGTGATGAGGCTGGAGAGAAGGGGAAGGCCTCAAAAGGGCAGGAGTAGCCAAGAGCATGAAGACCCTCTCCCATACTAGACCCTCAGCCAAGTCCTTCAAAGGACAAGGCCCGCCTCCAGCACTAGGCTGACAGTGCAGGAATGGAGTGGCACAGGGCAGCACCAACATCAGCTCATGGCAGGCTCAGTCCCAGCTGCCTCCTGCCCACAGATAGCTGCTTGTCACATGGCCTCCAGTGAGTGAGCTGCTCACTCTCTAGCCATCAGGGTGATATCTTGGCACTCTACTACACTCTATAGTAGCCCTGGTCACCAGGGCCAGCTGCACCCAAGGGCCATGGAGCCCACAGACACAGAGGTTTGGAGGAAACTTCTAGCCACACCTGCCACAGCAGCCAAGGAAAGTAGACATGGCAGGAGCTGCAGCTTCTCAGGTGGCCAGGGTTATTTGTAGCTTATGCACTTTGAAATCTTCAGGGTAAATTCAGAAAAATTAAACAAGAGGCTACCCATGTGAAAAGCCACAGCTCCATTGTCCTGTGGCCCAAGTAGTATTTCATAACCAGTCTGCAATTGGGCTTCCTATCTGTCAAGTGGCCATATCAGTAAGACATGCTGGCACAGGCCTGGCTCCTAGTCCTTAGGAGGCCGTGGCAGAAGGACCGTGAGTTCAAGGCCAGAGGGCAAGCAGACAACCCTCTTATCGGCTCCTCTGAGGACAGGAGGGAGAGCAAATGGGTCAGGACAGAGTGCTGCCCTTACTCCTAACTGCTGACAACAAGACTCCAGTTGCTGGCCAGCAGAAGACCCAGCACATTCATAGAGATGAAGGAAGCAAAACAGTAGCCTAAACCTCTACAGTAGCTTCTCGAACTATCACCAGGAAGCGATATACATGCTCAGGGCTCAGACCCACGGAGACCTCTTCTTGCACAAGCACAGACATAAGCACCCCTGGCAGAAAACCCCACCTGGAGGCAGGCTGACCGTAATCCACCTTCTGGTGAGACACAGCAATGCCATAAGGGTCTCAAGGCTGGACCTTGCCTCACAGCCTTTGCCTAACACTTTTGCCTCTTCTGCACCATGGAATAGCTCTGCAGCTGGTCTTCACTGTCACCTTGCCAAATTCAGAAGCAGCCATTAGGGACATGGAAGGATATCTGCTACTCAGCTCTTCCACTTACAGAAACATTCTAGCACTAGCACACATGTGCATGAGATGTATATGAGAACATTTACACAGCTTCTTCAGAGTAGACACGTCATCTTCCTCAGACTGTTCATCAAGACAGAAGTTTATAACACTAAAACTACAACACACACCTTGAGAGCAAATGGGCTGCCTTAAAAAGTGTAAGAATAAGGCATGGGGTACAACTGTGTCTGTCAGAATTCAGAAATGAAGGCAGCAACATGATCTGTGGGTGTCAAGGCCTCAGGGAGTGGACAGGAAGAGCACAGAGGACCCCGTGTGTTGTATGGGCTAGTATGCATGACCCGTGTGCCCATACACAGAGGACACCCTTCTGTCATTGCTGCTGTACTGTCAGGAGCAACAATGCACCCACTGGCCATGACAAGTACTCAACCCTCACATGGTGACAACTGGTGTACCATCATCAAGACTTGCTTTCTGCTCTAGTTTTCTATAAACCTAAAACTTCCCCCAAAATAAAATCTAGTCTTAAAATGGCCTTTGATCTGGGATGACCAGGTCTTTAAGGAAGGGCAAGGGTCAGTCCTACCTCAATTGTCCCAAAGGATTAAACATACTCCTTTCTGATCAGGACTCCCCAGTATGGGGGTCTGGATGACTCAGGTACTTTGAGATATAGGAAAACTCCTGCTGAGGGGGAGAGTCCAATGGATTCCTAGGAGGGTAGGTACAAATCTTTGGATAGGAACAGAGCGGAAATAGTGGCAGAAGCACACAGTAGTCAGCAAGGCCAATCCACCTACCTCAAGATCATCAAGGGAGCGTGTGATGCTGAATCTCCTAGATCTTCCAAAGGATCTGCGAGCTGAGGTACGCTGAGAAGTCTGGGTCAGGGCAACTCCCCGTCCCAATTTTGTACTCTAAATACAAAGAAAAAGATACGTGAGGTTACCCTCTTGGGAAGAGACTATCAGTTCTGTCCTTTGTGCTCCACTGAGGGAAGAGCCAAGCCCAGAAGCACTGTGAGAGATTCATTTGAAGTCATTGTTCAGGACACTTTAATTAAAATATTTACCACAAAATATGCAAACAATGGCAAGAGTCCCCCCAGGATCTTTGGCTATCTGTTGTTAGCTACCAACTGTGTGCTCTAGATGATAAGGCCCACTCTGCTTTCCCACTGCATACAGACAGCCTGTTCCAGGAATGGACTGATAGTGTAAAGAATCAGCCCATGAGAAGGCTGTCTTCACTTGCCTGTGCTTCTGTGTCATCTTAGATCACTTCAAGAAGCCAAGGACGCCCTAGCCAGTGTCTGAGGATCACTCCAGCAAAAGACCCATGTTTCTTCCTCTAGGAAATGACAAGGTAGTGCTGCTATTTCCTCTCAATTCAAACGCACCCTCCTAGGAGGCTAAGAAGACTTAAGCAGTTAACAAAATGAGTATGACTTGGGAAGCTAATAGAACCAGGTCTATGGACTGGAGAGATGGCTCAGCAGTTAGGAGCATTTGATGCTCTTCCAGAGGACCCAAGTCTAAATCCTAGCACCTATGTCAGGTGGATCACAACCATCTATGACTCTGGTTCCAGGGGCTAAGATACCCTCTTCTGGCCTCCTCTGGCACCCATACATGGCATACACATACACATTTTAGAAAAGGCGGAGGAGTGCACCCAACAGGCAGGTAGGCTGGCTTGGTCAGCTTAGAAGTTGAAAGGACTCACAAAGCCTCCCCAATGAAAACAGTGAGCTATTATTAAGTGAGGAACTCCCAGGACACAGCTTTCATGAGTCCCCACTCATACTGGAAAGAGCTTCTCAGTGATGCAGGTGCCTAAAGATGTCCACAGTCCTGTAGCAGCCCTCAGTAATACCCTGTAATCTCCTCAATATACTCACTAGTTCATGGAGCTGGCCCTATACCACTCAGATTCCCCATAGAAAGAGCACATCGAAAGACAGTCCTCAGACACGATGTTCACCAACACAAACTTTACCACCGTTCCTCAGTAGTGCTAAGAGCACCAGTGCTGGCAGCATCGCCCCATCCAGCGCATACTCACCATCCCACGTGACACTGTCCCCAGGTCTGTTTTTTCTCTGATCATGACCACTCAGGGCCTCATATATGCAGAATCACTACATCCTCATCTTTTTGTAACTAGCTTATTTCTTTGGCCATACTGCCCTCAAGGCTCACTCATGTTGCAGCACATGTCAGGATATCTTCCCTTTCCAGGGCTGAAGTCCACTGTAAGAAGAAGCTACATTTCCTTCTTCTATTTGTCCATCCATGGACACTTAGGCTGCCTCCATGTCTTAGCTGCTGGGATAATACAACTCCAGTGTACAAACATCTGTTCTAGTCTCTGCTTTCTTCTTTTCTCCCGGCACCCTGGTTTTTGTTTGGTTAGTTTGGTTTTTTGTTTTGTTTTGGTTTCTTTGATACAGAGTTTTCCTGTGTACCCCTGGCTGTCCTAGAACTAACTCTGTAGACCAGGGTGGCTTTTAACTCAGAAATCTGTCTGCCTGTGCTTCCCAAGTGCTAGGATTAAAGGCATGCACCACCACCATCCAGCTAGTCTCTGCTTTCAATTCTTCTGGCTATACCAGAAATGGAATTGCTCAATCATATGGTGATTCCACCTAAAATAATCTTAAGGATGTGCCGCACTGTTCCACTGTGGATTCCCACCAGCAGTGCACACAGCTTTAATTCACAAATCCCATCCAGGACCTGGTACTTCCTAACTTTGACAGTGGTCATCTCAATGGGCTGAGGTGTACTACGCTGTGGTTTTGAGAATCACTTGCCTAGTGACCAGCAGTAAGGGGTTAAACATTTTTTCATGAGCTTTTGGCATATGAGTATCTTCTTTGAAAAGGTATTATCTCAAGTCCTTTGCCTGCTTTTTATTTTTTTAAATCAAGTTTTTACTTTTCTAATACTGTGCTGTGCTGTCCATACATGCTGGACCTAAGTTCTGTCAGATCTGTTTGGGCATTCTCTCCATCTCAAGGCCATTTTCCCTTGTTGCTTATTTTCTTCAATAAACACAAGTTTTGCATTTTAAGATAACATAATTCTGCACTTCTTCCTTTTGTTGCTTATAAGCAGGAACTTAGTCTATCCTGGTAGCGCGTATCTCTGCCCTCCCAGTGCCAGGGACAAATCAAGTGTTCCCTCAGTCTTACTGATCAGATGCTGAACAAGAGGCTGGCGGTAAACAGAGACCAGATCATCTGAAGGTTCTTCAAGATGTGACACAGAATTCTGACACTATTTGGAACTGACAGGTTTTTTTTCCTGGCATATCAATCAGGGTCCCCATGAGGCATTTCAGTGGTGAGAATTCTGTGTGTCAAGCAGCTGATTAGGTACTGGAGGACAGGGCAGGCAAAGAGGTCCTAGGATGTCCTAGAGGAGGAAGGGGACACTTTGCACTAGAAGCTCCTAGGAAGGACCACAGAGTAGGACTCAGACCTCTGGGCCACTCAGAATCTCTAAGGGGAAGAAGTGAGGCCAATGATCTGGGGAACCCTGAGATGGACTCAGGGAATGGAGGGAAGAAAAGGTCCCTGCGGATAGAGTATTCTTATTGTGACAGCCCTGGCCTGCAGGTTCACTCTGAGGCCTCTGGAGGCAAAGCCTGATACCACATGGCTGTGGAGCAAGAAGGGTGCAGAACCATTCCTTGGCCACAGAAGGCCTTAGGGCTGGGGTACAGCTGGAACTGGTAGACTTGTTAATGTGTTACAACAAAGCTAAATGCAATGAATCCAAATCCAAGATCAAAACTGCTTTAGAACCAAGCTCTGTGTCAAACACAAAACAAAATTGGACAAGTATAGCTGTGCTGTGGTCTGTGTCTATGTTCTGTGTTTATGTGTATGTGCACATATGCACATGTATGTGTATGCATGCAGAGGTCAGAAGGCAAATTCAGATGTCACTTCTCAGGCATCCTCTACTTTTTTGCTTGAGACAGTATGAGCAGGCTAGTTTTAGATCAACTTGACCCAAGTTAGAGTCACTTTCAAGAGGGAACCTCAAATGAGAAAATGTTTCACCAGGCTAGCCTAAGGGCTGGTCTGTGGTACATTTTCTGATTGACTACTGACTGTGGGTGGACCTAGCTCACCATAGGCAGTACCACCCCTGGACTGCTGGTCCTAGATGCTATAAGAAAGCAGGTTAAGCAAGCTATAAGAGCACTCCTCCATGGACTCTGCTTCAGTTCCTACCAACAGGTTTCTGCTTTGATGTCCTTCAATGATCAAGTGTGAGCTGAGTGTTGTTAGCTAAAATAAACTCTTTCTTCAAGTTGCTTTTGATCATGGTGTCTTATCACAGCAATAGAAACCCTAATTGAGACAGACAGGTCCATCATTGGCCTAGACTGACTGACCAACAAACCCTGAGGCTCTCTGTCTCCATGCCCATCGTTGCTAGAACTGAATTCTGGGGATCTGAAGCACTTTACCAAATGAGGCCTCCCTTCAACCCTATAGTGTGTTTCCTGTAGACACTACTGAAGAAACCACTCCCATCACTGTGAATCATCTTCCTGAGAAGGAGAAAGGTCCAGGTCTTCTACTCAACAAAGGAAAGGACAACTACACAGGGAAGCACATTTAAGCATGGTGGCAAATTACATCAGTTAGCCAATATCTAAGGACCAAATATCTGTCAGCCAAGGCCAAGGACCTTTAAAGGAGACAACAAAGTATAAACTGCCACACCAGGGAGAGAAGGGACTGAGGAAATAATCTACACAGCCTTAAAAACAAAACAAAAGACAAAGAGTCAAAGGGAGGCCTGGTGCTTCTAGGAGCCCCAGACTCACCTCTCTTCCTACTCCATGGATAGACTATATCTGTAGATTCACATGATAACAGAAGGATCTCAAATAGGATTAGAAAAGAGATCCAACTACCTGCCTCCATCACAGAAATGGAAAAGTTTAAATAAAAGAGAGTGGTGTCTTAGACAAGGCTGGTGTCACTGGTATAGCTTGATTGCTTTGTTGATGTTGTTTAATAAAAGAACCCAGAGATGAGTATGTGCCTAAGCTGTGGAGTCCTTGCCTAGCATACGAAGGCCCTGGGTTTAATTCCTAGATGAAGGTTAACACAGGGAAAAGGGGAGAAAAAGCCTGGTGTGGTGGCACTCACCTTTAATCCCAGGACTCAGGAGGCAGAGGCAGGTAGATCTCCAAGTTCGAGAACAGCCTTGTCTACAAAGCAAGTTCCAGGACAGTCAGGGCTATTATGCAGAAAAATCCTATCTCAAATAACCAAAGAAAAGAAGGAAGGGAGGAAAAGGGAAAGAAAAAAGAGAAGGAAGGAGAAAAACTATTAATTTGATATAATTAATTTTATAAGACAAAAAATTGTTACTAAAATGAAAGATAATGAGAAAAGGGAAAAGTTACAGAAGAGTCTCATAAACATAGATTTAAAAATCTTACAAAATATTAGCAAACCAAATCCACTAGCATCTGAAAAACTCATTGTGCTGAGCTGGGTTATCTTGGGAATGTAGATGTGGTCTAACATTTGAAAATCTAATGAAGAGGAGGAAGCCCACACAATTTGAGTGTGTGCAGAACACTCAGACAGAAAAGCTAAACTAGAACAACCATTGTAGGAATCGTATTAACAAAGAAAGAGAAGGAACTTTCCAAACTCAGACAGCCATAAAAAAAGAAAGCTATATAAGAAAAATAAAAAAACAAAACAAACAAACAAAAACCCCTCACCTTTCATGTATCATCAGAGGTGGCATTTATAAATATGATGGTATCATTAATAATTATGATGGTATCATTAATAATAGCAACAAAATTACACAAAACAGCTAGGACTGACTCTAATGAAACAATACCTATTAAAAACACTTAGGAAAGTAACTGCTAAAGTTTGTTGAGAGAGAGAAAAAAAAAAAAACTAGGTGGATGGATGGCCAGTGAGTAAAGATACTTGCTGGCACCAGGCCTGACAACCTGAGTTTGGTCCCCAGAACCCACATGGAGGGTGGAGAGAATAAATTCTGTGGCAAACTGTCTTCTGACCTCCACACATATGCTGTGGTACACAAGTACACCCCTACACACACACACAAACACAACATATGCGCGCGCGCGCCGCGCGCACACACACACACACAGTCTTAAATTCCCACCACCCCCCCTTGGCAACTTGACACCTAAACATCTTTCTTGAAGCCAAATCCTATTCACAAAGTTATCTCTGCGGCTGGGGAGATGGCTTAGTAGATCAAGTGCATGCTGAGCAAGCATGAGGACCTGAGTCTGGATCCCTACCATTTATAACTCCAGATCCAGGGATACAAAGCCTCTGCCCTCTGCAAGTACCTGCATTTATGTGCGCATACCCACATACAAATACATACACATAATTTAACACAGTAAAATAAATCTTTAAGAACCAAGCTGGTCAGGCAGTGGTGGCACACACCTTTAATTCCAGCACTCAGGAAGCAGAGGCAGACAGATCTCTATGAATTTGAGGCCAGTCTGGTCCGCAAGCCTTGGGTTTAGTGAGAAACCCTGGCCTCAAAAACAAATGGTAGCGAAACTATTAAAGACAGCCCAATGTCAACCTCTAACATACACACAGACAATACTACCTCACACACACGAACATATACATACATATACCACGCACACACACACTTGCTTGCACACATTAAAAAGTTAACTCTAAAATGACTATGGAAGAGAAGAAAATCTGATGTTACAGTAGTAGGATTTTACTACTTAAGACAAAGATTATACATATGGTTAAATGAAGGCTAGGAACTTCTGGGTATTCAAAAACACATGAAGGACGTAAAAGGCTGGGGGTTGGGGCTGAGTACATGTGTGGTCCTACTACCATCACAGGGCAAGTAGCCAGCATCTGCCGACCTAGAACAGACAACCTAGGAAAAACACAGGCTGATGCACCAGCAAGGAAACAGCCTTTATAATCAAGGGAATGCAAACATAAGTCACAGTGAGCCACCGCTCCAAGTGCTAGAGAGCCATAGTCAAGAACCCAAGCACACCTAGACATGGGCAAGAATGCCTGTATGGCATTAATACTAGTGTAACAGAGGGCTGGGGAGTTGCTTCAGTTAAGAGTGTATGCTGCTCCTCCAGATGACTCAAGTTCACTTTCCAGCACCCATGTCAGGCAGTTCTTAGGAATCTAATGCTCTCTTATACCCTCTGTGGGTACCAGGCACATATGTGGTACAGACATATACACAGGCAAAACACTCATTCACAAAAGATAATAAACCTAAGAAAAATAGGAATGTAACAGCGGTGACACATTTACACAACAGAGTATCACACAATGGAAAGGTGATCAAGCTGCAGCTACACATAACATCACAGGGAAAGCTTTGAAGCTGTATTGGGCTCTATAAACCAAGCAGTAGGCTCTTGTAAGATATCTGCACACAGTGAAAGGGCAGAAATGCCCATGTTTGGGAAGCCAATCGCTCCACTGGGGCTGTTCCAGCAGGACTCTAAATAGTCTTCCTTCCTGGAAAGCAGACAAAGGACAGGGCAGCAGGCACACCCATCTGCATTCCTCCACCTCCATCCGGGGGCTCCAATGCAACCCCACTTCCACCAACCCTCCAAGGAGCACCATCCAAAGGTCAGACACTGCCCTGGAGGCTGGCACTGTAAGGACCTCTGAAGCATTAATTGGTGGTGGGGGCTACATAGAGCACCCATCTCCAGGAGCCAGTACTTCACATGGGAATCTTGCCTGCCTAGTCCATCCAAGACTTGGGGTGGGTACTGGGGGCAAGAGTGTCAGTTTATACAAGTGATGGTCACAGATACCCTGCTCAGGGAGGCAGTAACACTATGGGGCCTTCTTAAGGTGTGGTCTTTGTTGAAAGTACCAGAAGAAAATATTTACGTCTATTTTGAAACTTCCTCTCACACAGGAAAAAACTACACAAACCTGTTTGCTGGATGCAGAGCTCTCTGGACTTGGGTCTCTAGTGAGCCTCTCATTGCTGGGCCAAATGAAAGAGGAATTACAGCTTCCAACTCCATGCCTCGTTACTTCATGACTTCTGCTCTTTTGGAGTCAAGGTTTCATGAGCCCAGAGTTGCCTCAGACTCACTTTATGGCTGGACTCCTGATCCTCCTGCCCCCATGTCCTGAGTCCTGTTACAAAGCCAGTTATAAGTGGCTTTGTTCTTTTTAAAAGAATCTTTAGGAGCCAGAAAGATGGCTTCCCATGCATACCTCAGAGCTCAATCCCCAATCTTTGTTAGAAGGAGATAATCAATTCCAAAAGTTGTCTTGTGACCTCCAAGTACATGCTGTAGCATGTATGTGCATGTTCTCTCTCTCTTTCTCTCTCTCTCTTCTCTCTCTCTCCCCCCTCTCTTTCCCTCTCCCTCTCTCCCTCTCTCTCTCTCATACATGCATATGTACACACAATCATGATGACAGTAATCAATTAAAAATAATCTAAAATAATATGTTTTTTCTCTAAGGGAACTTTTTCAGTCAATAAGTTCACATTTCCATCATAAAAAATTGACACAAAATGAAAGTGTCTTATGCTCTCCCTGGCTCTCACTAAGGTAACGTTATCACCAGTCTGCTGACTTGGTGTGTGGGGAAGATGGGGTAGAAATAGGATGCAGGGTCTTTCACATCAGGCAGGCAACCCACCACTGTACCTCATCTCGGCCCTCCTTCTCTTTACTGATGGAGGCTCTCTACACTGCCCAACTCTAGCCTAACCAGGACCTGAATCTGATATCCTCCTGTCTCAGCTCAGGAGTAACTGGATTAAAGGCTTGCACTATCAAGACAGGCTCCCTCTACAATGTCCCATCTTTTGTATTAAGTATGTGCACACTTGGACTAGCCAGATGGTTCAGGGGTAAAAGCACTGGAACACAAGCTTAATAAACCGAGTTCAAGCCTGGAACCCTGGAAGAAGAGAACCAGCTCTCAAAAGTTACTTTCTGACCACTATATGTGTGCTATAGGATGTGCATGCCCACCTGTGCACACATACACAATTAGCTTAAAAGCCAAAAAAACATATGGACAGTTAACAATGGCCTGAGGCATCTAAATCTTTAAAATAACAAAGACATTTAAATGTGCTTTTGTGTGACTTGCTGTTTCCACTTGGCACGAGGAGTCCCTCATTAGTCTTGTACTGTCCCTCTTCATGGCTCACTGCCCACTCTCTTGAAACCCCAACCCAATCCCAGTGGCTCAAGCTCTACCTCCATCTCCAACTAACACATCTATGGACTCGGGCAAGCAAGAAGGTAAACTTGAAAATGAACACACATTGCATACAGTTTGGTTGATTCTAAGTCCAAATGACATCTAATGCAAATCCAATCTGTTTACAGTCAGGTCAGCTGATTTTCAGTCTGACCTGTGACAGCCTACCACATTATGTCTGAGTCCCTCTCAGCTGTGTTTCACTTCACTGTCTGTCCCTCACAGCTCTGTGGATTGCAGGGACATTCATGTAACTGCTGCTTTAAGATTTCAGAGCAAGAGACACTGCCATCTTGTTCCTGTGCTCATCCCACTCCCAACATCATTCTCATGGCTGTCCCTGGGCATATCTGGTGCTACCGTTCACAACTCTGGCACTAGTTATACTATGAGACAGACATGGCCTTGATCAATCCCAGGAGGACACTACCTATCATGAGCTGCTCTATGTTCCCCAATATCCACATGTTGAATCCTTAACCTAGAATCTTAGCACACAGCTACACTTGGAGACAGGGCTCTTACAGAGGTACCAAGCAAACGGCTCACTGGGCAGGCTCTAACGAAGTATGATGGGATACAGAGGAGATTAGAACACACACAGGGGTGACTCTGTGAAGACACATGGAGAAGACATGACTCCACTCAAAACTGGCCTCTAGAGGAGCCAGTTTGACCAGCCAGGTCTGTGGGAGAACACACCTCCAAAGCTCACCTTCAGTCTACACAGCCCTAACAAGAGCTCTATACATCCATATAGGTATGTATGTGGTATAGCCCCCAAGGAGACTCTCGGACATCTCATGCCCCAGGACAGTCCTTCCTACACACTGTACACACCAATGAAAACACTTTTCTGCCTCCTGGGCCAAAGAGAAGGGCCAAACCTGCCTGGCCACCATAAAAGCCCAAACAAAGTGAGAAGCTTCTCAATTCCAATCACCTGACTCCCTGAGTCCTTTCAACTATCCCTCCTTCACGTGGTGTTTCCCTGGTGTTTCAGCAGGTAGAGGTGGGAGGGATCCATTGTCAGGGTGCATTTCCATGCTCACAAGCCCCGCCCCCAGCTTCACTGAGAGTCCAGCAGCTGAGAAAGGATGGTGAAGGCAAGAACATCCTGGCAGAAGCAGCCTTGGGCCACGGCAGTCCTGGTGTTAGGAGTATACGAACCCTGCACTTTCTGACGACTCTCTCGGCTGCCAGGCTCAAGCCCACATTTTAGTGTTGGAGTAGTGGCAAATAAAAGAGTCCTTCTAAAGGAGACAATGGCAAGCAGCCACCTGAACATTTTAACAAGTCCTAATAGGCAGATAAACTCCACACCTAACTTGAACTTCAAGCAACTCTGGGTGGTGTCAAGGCTTCCCCCCCCCCCTCACCAGGCTGGTCCTCTCTTTCCTGATTAATCCTACTTTCACCCTTCCCACATTCAGCCAATCAGAGCCCAGTTGATGACCTATAAACTTTAGCAAGAGAGAGCATTGGAACTCAATGGAGGGAGCAGCCATCTTCCAGTTAACTCGCCAAAATGACAAACACAAAGGGAAAGAGGAGAGGCACTCGGTATATGTTCTCTAGGCCTTTTAGGAAACATGGAGTTGTTCCTTTGGCCACATATATGCGAATCTATAAGAAGGGTGATATTGTAGACATCAAGGGAATGGGTACTGTTCAAAAAGGAATGTCCCATAAATGTTACCACGGCAAAGCCGGAAGAGTCTACAATGTCATCCAGCATGCCGTGGGCATCATTGTAAACAAGCAAGTTAAGGGCAAGATTCTGGCCAAGAGGATCAATGTACGGATAGAGCACATTAAGCACTCGAAGAGCAGAGACAGCTTCCTGAAGCAGGTGAAGGAGAACAATCAGAAGAAAAAGGAAGCCAAAGAGAAGGGCACCTGGGTTCAGCTGAAGCGTCAGCCTGCACCACCCAGAGAAGCACACTTTGTGAGGACTAACGGGAAAGAGCCTGAGCTACTGGAGCCCATTCCATACGAATTCATGGCCTAGTATACAAAAGAGAAATAAAGGACCTGACTACAGAGTTTTTCCTTAGAAAAAAAAAAAAAAAGAACTCAATGGAGGAAGGGAAGTGAGGACTCTGCAGAGAACTTGGTGGGTATCTGCAGACGGAAGAGACTTGCTCTGCCTAGGTCTACATTTCATGGGTTGGATGCAGGCAGGAATTTGTTCTGGCTTCCAGACAGTGAGATGAGACCACCCAGCACTTCAGAGTCCTGCAGGCAGAACTGCAGACATGGTCTGGAAGGGGCGGCTCCTCACTAGCATCCCAAGGCCCTCAGGAGCTTTGAGCTGCACCCCTTCTCAGCTCTTGGCTAACGTACTGTTGCTCTCCAGAGTTCAAACTTGTTTCATTTAAATCCTGTGGCAGTCTATTTTACCGCATTTAAAGTCAGTCCCAAACTGACAACAAAGTACCTCCGATTTTTAGACTCTCCTGTCTGTTCACTTCATTCTTACCAGGATGGGGACAGGAGACTGTCTCCAACAACTGCCTAACTGGCTAAAATGCACTTGTACCTACTGCTTGCCACAGCTGCTCCTGGTCATAGGAATCTCCTCAAAGGAGCATCTGGCCAAGCCTTGCTCAAAAGAAAAAACTAGGGAAGCAAACCCCCAGCAGTGTGTGGGGAGAGAAGGGTGAGGAAAGCTACACCATGTTCCTAGAAATCTGAAAAAAGGCTAAGGCTGGAGAACTGACTGCCTCAGGCATCTAAGATTTGACATTGCTGTCCCATCATGAGCCACTCACAAAGCTAGCCAGGACGACATTTCATGGTATATACAAAGAATACACTCGAGACGCTGGTTTAGGAGGCCAATTAACAAAGAGAAGCAGATAAATAAGAACTACTTGGATTGCTCTGGAAGGGAGAGGGTACTCCCACCATGAAGCCTGCCTTCCAGGCACTGGGCTGCTCTGTCTGATATTGAACATGGACATAGATGGAGGGTGCACATGGTCACTATGTCATGCCAGCATTAGGCACTAAGCTACCACCCTTCATGACCAGCTCCTGCTCTTGCACCCCGGGCCTTGCAGATCACCCTGCTCCTACCCACAGGTGTGACATCCAGTGTGGCCACAGAGGCACTAGAGGGAACATTCAGGTTAAAGTATCTATCCCCTAAAGTGGCGGGAGTAGGTCAGCATTCAGTGACCCTGACAACATTTCTCTTAGATTTTTGGTTGTGAGCCTAGCCTTTAACAGCTGAGCCATCTCTCTAGCCAGACAACCTTTCTCACGGGTAGAGCCACTACAGAAGTCTCTTCATCCCAAGTCTGCTGTCATTAAAGTATTGACCACCGGATGCTCCTCACACCTCTCCCACTCTGCAGTGCCTCCTCAGACTGTCTAGCCTCTTCCTTGTCACTCTTCTAAGCCACATCCCCTTTCTGCATTCATCACCTTGTCTTCTCCTAACTCAGTAGCTAGGGTCTTTCCTGAGTTTCCCCCATCCATGCTGAACCTCTCTGATCACATCACGGTAAGGTGTTCTGTGTCCCCACCGGATCCTGGCTGGTCTAGCTGCCTCCCAGCAAATGATGAACCAAAGCCACTGTTGACAAGAATGAGGAGGGCTGTGTAACCTGACCATGACTATCCACAGCCTCCAGCATTGCTCCCTCCCTTCCCAACCTCTTCTGTTCCTCCCATTTCCAGGTAGTTCAGTCCCATGGACTTTCCTCTGTTTCTGACAAACCTCAAGTCCAGCACAGTCCTGTCCTTTATTTTCGGCTAAAACCTTAGGATATAAACTGAGCATGCCCAGAGGCACGTATCTTATAACTATGTGCTCCATAATATTATGCTGATCATGTTCAGGAATGTATACTCCTTAACTAAGCATACTTAGGAATGAAACATCCCCCATATGAGTATCTCTAGATCCCATGCTTCCTCTACTCAAGAGGTCACCTCCTTGGGAATGTCCGTGTTCTCCTTCCTCCTAAAGACGACACTCTATGCTGTCCCAGCTCTGTTTGTTTTGGTTTTTCAGTTGCCAAGATAGGATCCACTGTATTCAGTTACAACCCCCTCCTGCCAGAACAACCTGCTAAGATTTTATTTTAAAAAGTGAAAAGGAACTAGGTTGAAAATCAGTAGAAGTACAACTTTGTTTGTGCATGGGATTTAAACCTACACTTAGCTGCACCAGTGTCACCCAAAGCCATCGGGGAGAGAGCACAGGGGCCACCCTTCCTTCTCCAATAACAAGTCATAATAAAAAAAAAAATCACTAAAGCTTACCAGGGCTCCAGGACAAATCCCCACCAATGTGACAGCCACGGCCTTTGCTTTGTCCCCTGCCCTACCCAGCTTTTGGAGGGTTTAGGAGAAACTTTTCCACTACTAAGACCAAAATTTGCACACACAGAAAAAAGGCGCTGTAAGTAACTGTGTCTCTGAGAACAGCTTCCCAGAGACAAGGATGTAAATGCTGAGCCTGGCTGTGGCCAGCACACCCTGGTCTCAAACAGCACCACCCTCACTGAAGGGAGTCCTGGAAGAATGAGCTGGCTTTCTCTTCTCATGCTCTAAACTTAGATCCCTGAAGGACAGTGACAGGTCAGTGATGCTCAGCCGCTCCATCAGCTGCAGGTAAGGAACCTAAGCCAGCCCAGGGATTTGCCAAGGAGGTCCCCAAAGTGGGCCAGCCCATGGACTTCTCCAATCCTCCTACTTCAGACACTGCAATGGCAACTAAGGATTAGAAATAAAATGGGCTCCAAAAGAGCTGTAGGGAAGGAGCCCTCCAACCACCATCAGGGCCAGGGGCAGAGATGGAGGCTGGCCCTACCGAAGCTGGAAGAAATCACTTTCTTGCTGGACCAGCCAGAGAACAGCCTAAGACGAGGGCTCAGAGCAAGGCAGAGTGCAGAGCAAGGCAAAGGTCTCAGCGCATGCACAACAGATTTGCCATGACAGCTTACAGAGGGTACAAGGCCACTGGGAGTAAGCCAAGACTCTGAGTGGCAACTGACCATGTGACAGTGAAGCCATTCCTCAATTCCCTCCAGCTTACCTTTTTGTCCTCTTTGGTCTTTCTAACATTTCGATGAGGTCCAAATAGGTTTTGCATTCCAAAAGCCTTCCTAGACCAGTCCCTCTTCTGGGTACTCAGTGGAGCCTGAGCAAAGCTGCCCTCCACCCGGTATCGGTCTGCAGGAATCTTGCTCATGGGAGGGGGCAGTGTACCACAGTTGACACTAGACCACCCGTCAGTAGAGTCTGTGTAAGACTCCTGATCACTGGCATGTCCACACTGCCACTCCTGTAACACATGGACTGGGAGCCACCTCTGGTTGAAACCACAACTGGAACCTGTGGTACCCCTCTTGGAAGGGGTACAGAACTCCTCAAGGTGGCTGGAGGGACCTCCATGTGAGAGACAGGCCCTGAATGCTTTGTTAAGTCCCAGAACCTGTCAGTGTTGGGGCTGATTTCCAATGGGGAGCCCACCTCAGAGTCGTGGCAGAAAGCTCCATTCCAGGGTGCACTCCAAGGCTGTGAGCCTCTTCCACTTCCACTTTCCCACCCTGGGCTACTGCCCTGGCCATGCCTGCTTGAGCCCCCACCCAGGTCAACTACAAGCACCCTGTTGCTCTTCTCTTCCTGGTTGAAATTGCCAATGCCGCTGTCACTGTTGCTGCTGGTGCTATTATTCTGGTGGGCATCTGCATCTCCATCCAGAAAGGCACGGGCACGCACGCCCTCAATCAGTTCACCCATGTCTCGGTACAGCACAGAGATGAACTGAAGCACAGGGAGGGAAGATGCTGGGAATTCCAAACAGCCACTCGTGTCTGGGTCTGCAGTGCACGCAAACCCAAATCTCCGCGCAATGCCTTGGTGGATCTTATGATGAAATAAGTCTGGGTCCACCATGAACACATGGCAGGATGTTCTCAGGGCACCTTCATCTTCCTGTGCCAGGCCCCCATCATCATTGGTCTGCATGGTCACCAGTCCAAAGAACCGCCTGTCGTCTGGGCACACTGCACTAAATGCCAGCTTCTCAGCAGGGTACTCTGCCACCACACCAGCTCTGTCAGTGACCAGCTGAACACAGTCATGCATGACCTTCATGGTCACTAGTGAATGGATCTTCTGCTCAGCTCTTAGGCGGCGCATGCAGCCACGAATAGCCTGCAAACTGTCATGCTCCAGGTTGGAACTTGTGGAAGGGAGCTCAATGGAGCCCAAATAGCCCACAACCATGGCAACATTTAAAATACTTGCATCTAGTCCAAAGTCATCGTGATTGTCCAGCCCTACAGTGAATACAGAATCATCATTGATAACTTTTGATATCTCTTCCTTGGAGAGCATGCTGGGATGTGGTGCACAGAGACCATCCTGGCCAACATCAAGCCGCAAAGCAGCTGACTCTGACAAGGACCTCTGCTTCAGCTTCAGGGGCTCAGGGCCACTGGCACAAAGGCTTGGGCTTTCAAAAATCATGTTGAAAATGCCACCAGACTGCACCTCTTCCACAACCCTTTCTGCCCTGTTTATACCCAAAGCCTTAGAATCAAGTTTAGGCCTCAGCCAGCCTTTCCCCTCATACAGGCCACCTTCTTCATCACTGGAACAAGACTCCACATGGCTGGTGCCCTCAGAGATCACCATGTGCAGGACTCCAGAGCATTTACCGATTAGTTTCACCACATCTTCATGTGAGGCTTTCTTCACATTGATTTCGTTGATGGCAAGTATCTGGTCCCCCGCCCGGAGGCCCACGAAATCTGCAGGGCTGCCCCTCATGACGCAGCTGAGCACACAGGGCGCCTGTCCTGATAGGGTGAAGCCATAGCCAGCTCTGCCCCGGGCCACTTCCACGCTCCGCACTCGAGGGGGCATAGGGCCAGGCTGCCGCTTCCCTGGCTCCCCAGCCCTGTACATCCTGGTGTGTTGTCAAGGCTGATTGCATGTCCCGCTATTCCACAGATTCCATGCTTCAAGGAATGCACGATACCACTGGGTTTTTGGTTTTTTTTTTTTTTTTTTTGGTTTTTTTTTTTTTGTCTTGAAATGTTACCCTAAGGAGGAAATACAAATACCTGGTTATTAAAGATCCTTATCTCTAACCCTGACCGGCATTACCTGACTCTACAAGGTAATTGATAAAAAAAAAAAAAAAAAAAAAAACACAAGAGACTCTACAAGTCACCACATAAATGTCAAGGTGAAAGAAATCTAAACTTGGTGGCTCTCACGCTGGGCTAAGAACCCTGCAATTAAAGCAAAAAGCTGTGGTCTCCTTTAGGGTTTCTAAAGAGGATGTACACAGAACAGCCTGGTGGCCCCTGCATTCACCCTGAATGGAAAGAGGCTAAGATTCAGGCCCAGCTTCCCTGAAGGCTCCAAGGAGTCCCTTGTAGGTCCAGTGTAAAGAACTGGGCCTGCTACTATCCTGCAGTCAAAGGCCTCAAAGATTACCCAACTCTTTTATCTGATCCCAGATTCCCTCTACAAAATGTTCTCCCATATCCCATGACTCTCCCACAATTAATTTATTTTGAACGAAGTGCTATGCTAGGAAAACATGTAAGTATGAAACAACCTCAATCAATAAAACCATGGAGGTCATCCAAGAGAAGAGATAAAAACAGCAATTGAAAGAAGGAAAGCAACGCTGTACTGACTTATTCCAGGGGCATGACTTCATAAAATACTGGTTGTCAGTAAAATCCAAGCCGAAGATTCTACGGTATTTTTGTCTTTGTGGCTGTGAGCCTTAGCCTTTAATGGCTGAGCCATCTCTCTAAACCCTTTAGGGTATTTTTTAATCAGCCTTAAGAAAGTGTAAGTGTAGCTACTTTAATCTAAAGAATATGGAGTCACTAGAAGAAAATTCTGTGATCACCAGCTGACACTAAATGAACTATAAACCTGAAAAAAGGTTAAAAAAAAAAAAAAAAAAAAAAGACCTATGTCAGGATCCCCAATTCCACCCAAGGCAGTGATCCACAGGACTCTCAGGACTCAGCACAGAGGAAAACCCAGATTAAGATTCATTACAACGAAGGGACTCAAGATAAGATCAGCAGAGGGGAAGATATACAGGGATGCAAAACAAAACAAACAAAAAACAGGCATGAGTTTCTAGAACCTTCCCTCAGGGAATCACACAGGACACACTTAAATCCCTCCAGCAAGGAGCTGTGACATCATGTACATGTGAAATTTCTAAGCAGGGGCCTAGCAGAGTCCAGGGTTGTCACTGGGGCCAATCACACTGCTGTCCTCTGTACAGTACTATATGAAAACTCCAGACTTCTAAAAGAAAACCAAGTATGGACATAAAGCATATTGTCTACATAGCCAGCAGAAGCACAAGGAACCTTTCCCACCAGTGGAGGCACGCCCACCATCCCAGCATGCAGGCATCTGTTGGACAGGTGTCTAACGCTGTGAGAACTCTACTGCTTAAGACTCTTTCAAGATCATCTTTATAAAGAATACAAGGGTTGGGGAAGTGGCTCAATTAGTAACGTGTAAGCCCTATGTAATAAGCACAAGAGCCTGGGTTTGATCCCTAGCACTTATATAAAAAAAAGTGAGCCATGCAATGCATGCCTGTAGCTCCTGTACTATGGGAAGAGACAGGATACTGGGGGCTTACTGGCAAGGTAATGCAGCCTAATTGACAAGCTATAGATTCAGTGAAAAATCCTGTCTCCATATATTTCACATGCACATATATACATTCATATGTACATGAGCACACACAAACATGTACCACATATACCACACACACAAAATAAATAACAATACACATATATCTGTAACTGCCATACTCAGAAGGCTAAGACCAGGCAAGGCTAAGGTCAGCCTGGGCTGCAATGTGAGACCTATGTCAGGAAGAAAAGGCAATATAGTCATAATTCGAATGTGATGATTCAAACTGCTATAGTGAGCTTGATGTTTGTAGAACACATTGCTGAATTAATTACTCTCTTAAGACATTCTTGTGTCATGAGATAGTTTCCAATAACTGTAAACAGATTCTAAGTGATTTACAGACACACCCAGATAAACAGCTAGAGCCAGTGGGAAGAGCGTCAGGAGACTGCAGCAACAGTCCCAGAACAATGGAACAAAGATGCACAGGATGCATGTTTGAGCAGAATTACTTTTGATACACAGGAATAAAGAAAGAACAGTTTATCTATAAAAAGTGGCATCATTTACTATCTAAGTGATGCTAAATTCATAATTTTACTATTTAGTATTCATTAATAAGATGTACATATTGAAGCTGGGAGTATAATCTTGCATATGAGGGGCTCTGGGTTCCATCAACACTGAGGATAACCAAGAAGCTGTTTTCAGATCTCACCTGATCTTCTCGAAGAGCAATGAGCACAACTGTGCCCCAACACACTTGCTGTCTAATGCCCACAGTTCATGCATGTCCCTCTCCAACCACAAGGTTGGCAAATGAGCTCAAGCTAAGGATGTAGAGATGGAAGACAGACAGTTCTGCCCACTCAGAGGGGCTCCATGGAATCCTGGAGCCCAGTGAAAGGGATGGAAAAAGGTGCCAGTCAACAGAGACAGCATGTGTGTCTAGAGGACCCAAGGGCAGGGCCCAGGACATAAGATGGAGGCAACAAAGCCTCCAGGAAGAATGGCCCTGTGACACTTTGACTTTAGCCAGGTCACTCCAGACCCACAGGTCACCATACGACAGGCTGTAAACGCCACAGACTTACAGTTTCCTGCTCTAACAGTTCCAGAAGCAAACACAGAGACTGAAAGGAGGAACACAGCCCAGGATGGTCTGCTGGAACAGGCTGACCATGGGGTGAGTGCGAGGGTCAGTCACTGCAAACTGCTCCAGAACTCGAGATGAACAGTGTCAGGCTGTCTTCCTCCTCTAGACAAGAATCCACTGAGCACAGAAGGCACTGTGCCTGAGACAGGCCCTCTCAGAGCCCAGTCTCATCAGCACAGGTGCCAACAAGCCACATTCTCAACAGGGACTATCCAGTAGACCCCTCTCCACCTCTTGCCCTCCCCATAGCAATCACACCCCAACCAGCAACTCCTGTGGCTGTCAAACACCTACGTGATACCACCCACACCAACATCTATATAGGGCATACACCAAGACCAACAGCTGTCCCACTGACAACACCCCACAGGCTCACACTGATGAACCCTGACCTCCCAACTACTGTAGCAGCCTCACACCAATCCCAGCTTGTAGGCCCTTCCTTAAGAACCCTGTGGAAGTCTAAGCCTGTCCCCCAACCATCTACCCTCCTGACCCTGGCAGACCTGGAGCTGGACCCATCAGGACATAGTACAAAGGAAGGATCAAGCAGGTTCTTAAGCCACATGACCACTTCTAGACCATCTGATTCCCAATCAAAGCATCTGCATAGAGAGCAAGTGTCTGCAGTGAACATCTCTTGTCTGAAGCCTCCTGCGTCCCAGCTCCTGGACCACAAAGTATACACTGGCCATGTTCTGTCTGCCATTCCATGGTTGCCACCAAGCAAGGAAGGCACAGAGCATCAAGGTGAGAAAAAACATCTTTCTGTAAAGACCACAGTCCACAGACCAGGGAGCCACAAGGCCTCTGCACCAGAATATACCACTGGCTTCTGACACCTGCAGCTTCATGAATTACTCCCAAAGGCAGTGACAATCAGGCCCTTGGGTATAGACATCTCCAGGTGCCCTTGGCCAGGGAGTCAGTCCTTCACCTGCTGAGGAATCTTCTGTTTGCTTCTTCTCCATAAGGACTCAACTCCTGGCTAACTGAACTCCAAGCCCCAACTCTGAGCTCTCTTTAAAACTTGCTATAGTTGGGGAGAGCAGAGGTGGGGGTAGCATACGCCTCTAATCCCAACACTAAACAGGCAACTCTCTTTCAAGGCCAGCCCTGTCTTCAGAGTGAATTCCAGACAGTTAGGGCTACACTGGAAAACCCTGTCTTTAAAAACAAACAAAACCAAAAACAACAACAAAAATCTTGCTATCAACTCACAAGCCACACACCCTATATATACACAGACCTCCTATGGGAGCTTCCCCCCCCTTTCTCTCCTCCCTTCCCCTTCCTTACCTCTTTTCCCTATACATGCAGCAGCCTCCTTAGGAAATTCAGATCCAAGGCCTCAAGCTGTCCCTACCACCCTTTCCCAGTCACAAGGCTTTCTGATCCCACGTCTGATACAAGGCACCCACCCACCTTGAGTCCCTCTCCAAGTCAGTGTTCCCAGCCCTTCAGTGTTCCTTTAGTCCCCTTGCTGTGCTCCTAGACTCTGAAACCTGGTCCTCCCTTCCCTTCTGGCTCCAGTTCATAGCTGGCCCCCATCTTGTGACAGCCTCCCCTCTCTTGCCCTTGCTCCCTCTCTGCTCTGCCTCTTGAGTATGGGGTCATCTAACTCCTCATCCCCAAGGATCTCCACTCCATGCTTTCCTCTATGCTTATCTCCTGCAAGCATGCCCAGTACCACAGTCCCAGAGGCCAAACACCCTCAGAGACAGAGCTAGCTCCCCAGATGTCAGAGAAAGGCAGACAGCTCATGGAGGCCCCTAAGAGAGCACCCCAAAACCCTGTCAAGGACATGCAGATACCAGAAGGTGCCACCTCAAGTTAAAGTTATCCAAACAATAGCAGATCACCACAATAGATACTCTCCTAAGCCCAAAACATGGGCTGGGCAGTGGCCAACCATAGCATAGAGCAGAGCACAGGCAGCCAGAGAAGCTTGGAGGCCCTGTTCCTCAGCTACATAGGAGGAAATATGAGCTGGGTTTGTCAGCAAGGAGACAGGAGAACCCCTACCTCAAGACTATGTTTGGGGTTGTCCAACTTAAATTGTAGGTTGTGTGTGAAGAGAGAATTCTCTTCAGGAAACCCTGGCCACAGCTAAAATTAAAGCCAGGTGCCAGCATTTAGTAGAATTGTCTGGCCTTGTTTGACTTTTTAAAGAGGGAGGAGCTAAGAAAAAGAAACCCAGAGAATAATGAGAGAAATTCTGTAGCTATCAAAAGGGAACTCCCCCAACCCTGCCCCACCCTGCAACTCAAGGGACATGTGCTGCTGTGTTACAACAACTCAGCAAGGGACCCCACTAGTCCTTAAATGAGCAGGCTTGGATCCTGGGAGAGAGTGATGGGGCAATGGTGGGTTAACTGGTTCAAAAATTAGTGGGTCATTTCCCAGAGTCAAAGACAGACACGGAGCTGTGAGCTCAAAAGTTCTGAGCAGAGAACATGGAAAGTGTCCCACAGAACCAGCAGAGCGAAAGGACAAGAATGTGCCACAGACAACACCAAGAGCAGACAGAGCACTTCAGCAGGTCCACACTGAGTGGTCACAAACTCTATGCCCAGCCCACTAACACAATAGGCTGGCCAGTCCTCACCCCAGGCACCTGTGTGGGTGAGCATGGCTTTGCCCATTCCTAAGGCATAAACCTGTGATGACTGGAGGAGGATGGCCAGAAAGGCCAGCACCTCCATCTCATCTCCCCATGCTGGCACCCACATGAGCATCTGTCCTGCTTAGATTACTGCGATCACCAGCTAGTCTCTATCTGTCAAGGATCATCATCTGCACTGAAAAGGCGCCATCTCTGGTGGCAAGGGACACTTGGGCCACTGTAGGGGAACCCAGCTCAATGTCCTTATACAGGCATCAGCAGAGAGGCAGCCAGATTTCTCAGCTAACTCATGGCCATTCCTTAGAAATGCTCAACAGACTGGTGTCCTGAGTATACTGTCCCCGGGTCGACCCAATTTGAGACAATTCAGTCAAGGATGTGTGAGCAAGAATCCAATAGACACTCATAATACTCTACAAATCCTGACACGCGTCATCTGCCTGGATGTTCCTAGTATCCTAGTGGGGCGTGGCTGGGACACAAATGTCCCAAGAAAGTCAAGTACCCCCAATCTGCCTGTCTGAAGACTTGTTTCCTTTCAGAAGGCTGTCTTGGGCAGCATGCCCTACCTGCCTTTCCAGGGGCACCTCAAACAGCTCTAATAAAACAAGAAGCAGGCTTCTGTGCCCACATCTGTCCCAGACATCAATAAGAGAGCTTTCTCCATGCCAGGCATAAGAGAAACAGCAGGGACAACGGGCCCACCTGTGGAGGTAACCCAGGGGTCGCAGGTCCTGTGCAGAGAATCTAAGAAAGAAGGCACCAAGCTGAGGGCAGGAGCATACTGGCAGCACTCCTCATCACCTACCCACCTCACCTCCACCCTCTTCCTGGAACACTCTGCCCCCCTCCCACTCTCCCAGGGCCACAACATGCCAGGGCTCAAATTACATGGGCTTGCTTTCTGCCCTGGTGTACTCATCATACATGGATGTGTGGCCAAGGTGGGAGGTATCTAGAGGTGCTAAATGAGACTTGTCCCGTTCAAAACTCAAATTAAGACTTAACTCCTCAATGTAACAGTATTAAAAAGTGATGAGACCTTTAACACATTAGGCCTAATGGGAAACAACTGGGTCATGCACCCTATAAAAGCAGAAATGCTGGTCTCACAATAGTGGATTAGTTCCCACAAGAACAGGCTCTTAGGGTATCTGGTCCCACTGGTGGCTTCCTCTTGCTTGTGTTCCCATCTGTGGTACTAGATCACCACAGGCATAAGACTGACCAGTGGCCAGTCAGAAAGGGCCACTCAGTGTGGAGAGTTACATGAAACTCTTTACCTATTGAGTACACCAGTGTTGAGTACTTTTGTCATAGTAACAGAAAAGGGTCTATGGCAGCACCTTTAGCAGGGTGCTCCATGATCGAGAGCACGAGGCACATCCTGGCCCAGTTGCTCACTGAGCCAGAGAAAGAAGGGCTGTTCCACAGTACTACTGGGAGGCACAGGGACCTTTAGGAGGTTGGGTGGGCCTACTAGAGGAAGCTAGGGTATTAAGGTATGTTAAGGCTTGACTATGAAATGTCACCAACAGTCTTACAGCGGGTGGGCTGTGTTGGGAGGCTGTGAAACCTTTAAGGTGTGGGACTTCACTGGAGGAAGTGGGACCCTGGGGAGTTGACCTGAGAGTTTGCATGATCCAGTTCCAGTCTGAGCTCTTGCCTCCTCATCTACCTAAATATAACAATCTGTCCTGCAAGTTCCCACCACCAATGATGCCCAGGCCACCATGCCTTCCACAGCATGGGGGACTGAACCCCTTAAGCCAACCATGAGCCAAAGCCAACCTCTCCCCCCTGTACTTGCTTCAGTCAGGTATTCTATCACAGTCACAGGAAACCTACGTAAGACAGGATGTGCCCTTGAAGAGGTATTGGAACCGTCTCTCCTCTCTGCCTGACTACGGTGAGGTAAACTCCCCTCCATGAGCACTTCATACAGTCTCAACCAATGAAGTCCACCGACTAAACACATATCCATATCAATCCTCCAGGATCCTGATTCACACACATTCAGAGAGAAACCAAACACCAGAGGACTGACAAACACCCTGGCACATTTCCCAGCTGCCCATAGCAACAGGGCCTTCTATCCTCCAGGAAAGGAAACTAGGGCTGCCTCACTCCCTGCTTCCATGCTCCCTCTCCCATTACCCTGTGCCAAGCCCAATCAAACACCCCTACAAGTACTGTGAGGACAACCAGTCAGGGACACATGAGCTCTCCAAGCTAGGCAGAAGCACAGTGCTACATGGCTGGGATCAGGACCACTCCCTGCTCCCTGTCAGGTTACCTGTACTGCTTACCCTGTAAGACTGATACAAGCAGACAGCACCCCCTCTCTAGCTACCCATGGGGGGTCTAAGGTTCAGCAGAGCAGGTAGCACCTCTATCACTAGTCACAGTTCCAGTCAGGTCAGTAAGCAAAGGAGGGGCAAGCAATGCACGGTTTATCAGCAAGGGAGGCAGGAGCCCCAGCTAAAGCCCAGTTATACCAAGGAAACGTAAAGGACTCAAGGAGGGAGGACAATTTCCAGTCTCCTGTTCAGTACACTATGGCTACCACTCCGCTGGAACACTCCCGCCTCTATCCAGCCCTACTCTAAGCAGCCACCATTCAATGGTGCCGAATGCTCCAGCGTCCCTGATCCCAAGAGCCAGCTCAAGAGGTTGCCCTGTGATATACATGATCTAAACAGACAGCCAGAGTCCCTTTAAAGAGACTTAAGTCATTGGAGTGCCAACAAGGAGATCCACAGATCCATCAAGTTTCTGAAAAAAAAAAAATAATGTCATCAGAAATATTCCCAGATGGAACTAAAGGGGTGGAGGGCCTCAGAAGGTCAGTGGGCACTGGATCCTGTGAATCCTCCTAACAGGAGGAAGGTCAGAAGTGTCTCAGCTGCAGCAAGAACGCCTTCCAGGAGGAGACAACATTGAGAGGTACACTGTCCTTGGGTCTTGACGTTTAACAGTCTAGACTTCAGGGTGGCCACAGCTCTGACCCACCCATCTCCCATTCTTCACAGTGAGCAGGAAGGCTGGCAGCAGTGGTGGTTTCACCTGACATTTGACCTGGGTGTGGGCTGCTGGGCTGACACCTACTCTACAGACTAAGACCAGCTGCTCTCCAAGGCTTTAGCCAGGCCCTCATCTACACAAAAGCCAACCCAAGTACTAAGATACTGCCCTGCTACTACCATGAGAAGGCCATGGGGAGCACACTTTGTATGTAGGATAAGGAACACTAGGACCAGCAAACGACAGGGAGAGGTGACCTCTGAGATGCCCACAACCAGGCCTCCTATTTATTCCACCCTTAAAAGTACTTTTGCCTTGGATGCAAATTGGACCCAGTGATTCACTTCCAACTACTAAAACCTGGCAAAAGTGATGAGGTGTCCCTTCCAAGGTCAGGTTACAAAAGTACTGTGGCTTTTATCTAGCCCTCCCCCTTCTCCCTCACTCTGAGGGAAATGTCGGGTTGTGATCTTCCCTAACTAGATACCCACACGACAGAGAGCCAACAAGATGGGAAGTCTGCCAGCAGCAGTATTAGCAACCTTGGAAGAGGATCTTCTGGGGCTGACAACTGCCACGGGAGAAACTTGGAACCAGCTCCTCCCACCAAAGGTAGCTAGATCCCAACCTGTGTGAGCCCTGATCATGGAAGCATGCTGTATAAGCTGCTGTGCTAGGGACAACCTGCTAGTCAGCAGTGGGTGACCAATGGCACAGAGTACACAAAATGAAAATGGCATCCCTTGATCTGCCTTCATTACACTATAAACACACACACACACACAAACACACACACACACCAGCACTGCTTACTCCTGGGTGGCCAGGCATGGGTAGGTGTTTTCAGACAGATTCCCTAACACTGAGTCTGGGACAGGATGACAGGGTAGCTGAGCTTCAACATCAGAAGCCTAAGTACCGGGTAGGAGTGACCACCACTGGACGACCACCTGATAGCTCAAGGTCTCCTCATCCAAGTCTACGAACCGCATTGACAAGTGAAGAAACTCAGCTCAAACACCACATCATGGATCCAGACATTCACCCAAAGACAATTCTCAAAGTCTGCTGTATGTCCTTGACAGTTCATGATCCCAATGTGTTTGAGAGCCGCTCAGCAGCCACTGCACTGTCAGTGTGCCCAGAGGCTGAATGGTGCAGCAGGCTGCCTGGCTGAGCCGCCACTCTCCTCCGTGTTCTTCACTGGGCCGGGTTTCTCCTTGGTCTCTGCAAAGGCCAGTCCTTGAGGTTTCAACATTTCAGGCTCCAAGAAACCTGAGGCAAGCATTAGGACCGCACAGACACCTCAACTCTGCTCTTGCATAGCAAGCCCCTTTCTCCTTATCCCAGTCAGTCTTAACACCAAAGAGTCAGTCCACTGACTGCTAAGTGGCAGCACACAAATTAGACATTAGGGATTCCTTTAAATAGTGAATCTGAGTTCATCTAAGAATAAAAGGTTCCAAAGGAGAAAGGAATAGGTAGAAGAAAGTGAAGACTGCCACCTTTGGCTTGCTCCACTTCACATACACACTGTCATCACAGCTGAAGAATACTGACAGGCAGAGGGATCAGAGGCAACACAGCTAGGCTAATATCACAGCTGTCACATGAAGCAAGCTTCAAATGCTGGCTGGGCTTAGATATCAGGCCTCAGGAGACAAGGCATAATGATCATGGGTAGCTTTTACAGCCTGTCCCCAGAGGATTCACAAGTGCTCAGCTCAGCTCTCTGTTGTACCCTCCAAATACAAGCTAAGCTGCCAAGCCCAAAGAGCTGTTTCACAAAGAAAGTAGAGCCAGGACTCGTAGCATATCCAGGGACTCCAGAACAGAGAAGACCAGGAAAATAAACTGTCCAGAGGTTGCAGGCACCCTACCTCCAGGTAGAGATCAACTCACACCTACCTGTTTTCAAATTTAGCAGCAAAGATACTGTCTTGAAATGCAAAAGGTTTGCTTTTCTAGTTCTGGAGCAACTCTCATTTTTCATGATAAAGTTTACAGCTAGCGAAATCCAAAGGCTTGCTTATCCACAGAAACAAATATGTACAAGCTTCCGAAATACAAGAAGTGAAAGTGCAAGACCACCAATGACTAAAACACTTAAGAGTCCAAAACCCATGGCTTCACACTGCCTAGGTTCACCTCCATACAAAGGGCACCAGAGATCCCATTGTCTGCATGCACACAGGGCCTCCAGCCACTCACAGGATCACAGGAGAGGTAATGTGAGAGAACTGTGCCACTGCAGGGCTGGAGCGACACAGGAATCAATCAGCACTGCCTCATGGGATTCTACGCTGTAGCACTACAGAAACCAGCAGTGCCCACACAGGTAGAGGACCCAGTTCTTAAAGCAGGGAAGGGAGCCATGAGCCATAGAAGCTAACAAGGACCTGACTGAATCGAGTCCACCTGCTGGAGGTCACAGACCTTCAAATGCAATAGCAGATGCATACTGACCCAAGAAATCAGCAGGAGTAGTTGGCTTTCATCACTACTCTGTGAGACCTACAGCTAGCTGAGACCAGGGCCGCCCTGGGAATGGTCGCTATCCCAGCCCACAGTCAGTTAGCCAGAGGCCACTTGTCAACTCATTCCTCTCACTCTGGGCACCAGCCTAGGCTCCTGCATTTTGGAAAAGTGATAGGAGATGCAGAAGCCACAGCTTGTCAGGACAAAGATTCTCACTGCCAATGACTCTGCAGTGGCAATTCTAATCCCAGAATCAGATACCACTACCAAATCTTTGAAATATTTAAGAGTAAACCATGCTGATTTTCCATTTTGTTTCTATTTGACCTTTCCTTTTTATTTCTACTTGATATTTATTTCTATTTGTAATTTGTAAACCTGTGCAAAGTGAGTCTTTGAAGACAGATGACTTAAGTTCACAAAAATATGAGACATGTCATTAGATGCCACATAAAAGACAGCTTTTGGGCATCTTAGTGCCTCAAACATTATGCAGCAATATTTTCTCTGATAAGTCTAACTATAAAGAGATAAGGTCATTCCCTGGTGCCCATAGTCCCACCCAGGGAGCCAGGGCTTCCGTACTCCTGGGAGTACTCTGCTCTCCTGTTCCTACCTCACAACTGTCTCCCTGCACCAAGTGCATAGAAGAGTAACTTTCTAGAATTCTATACCCAGCTAAACAAAAAAAGGAAGTAGACCATAAAAAAGAATAGCTTCAAAATCAAGAGAGATGGGGTCTATGTTATATTTCTTAGCTATCAAAAAAGGTAGAATTTTAGCAAAACAAGGATGGATCTGGGATCAGATGAGGAACCTGACACACAGGAACCCCAACACAGAGCAGTACAGCACAGGCAAGTCCAGCTGATAGCTCTAAGCAGATCTTGGGACTTCAGAACAGACTGGAGCAGAGTTTTCCAATACCACCTGCTGTGGGGGTGGATACATGAGAATTAAACGAAATCCAGTTTTGGTACATCAGTGACAGCAATATCAATCCACAAGTGCATGATGGGAGCTATGCTCCAGGGTCCCTGCTCAGCTTGGTGATGCCAGCTGGTTTAACTAAGAGGCCTATTAAAAGGAGGCATGGAGAGATGGGCTCAGTACTTAAGGATTCTTGGTTCAATTCTAGTATCTACATGGTGGCTAATGAACAACCATAACCACCGCTTAGGGGATCCAAAAGGCATGTACTTGGTTCACAAACATTCGTGTAGGCAAAATATTCATGCACGCATGTGCAACATACAATCTTTTTTTTAAAAGATGGGACTTGGGAGAGAGTGCACAGAGACCTGAAGACTCTACCCACCTTTGGTAAGAATCAAAAAGAAATGTAACAAATTCTAAGAGACCACAGGAGACACCTAAGACAACAGGACACCAAGGGTGATCCCTCCGGGGCTGCGCAAGTGGCACAGAATGTCACTGTTTGAATTTAAATTCATGAGTTAGTCCCCAACACAGCAGATGCCATGGAAGGAAAACTAAGGCCATGGCTCAGAGATGGATGGGTAGTGTAGAAAATATGCAATGTGTACGTATGCATGTAACTGCATGAATATGGAATGGAGCACATGAGGATGCCCTGATTACAGAGCTGGGGACAGTGAGACCACAAGAGAACAAGGAAATGAAACAAAGGACAAATGACGTGTTCCCCTCAGACCTTTAAAGACATGGAGTGGGGCTGCTAACCGGGTCAGTTCCAGCCTGAACAACTGACTTTTCCATGGGAGAAGCTGGAAGCTTTTAAAATCAGGAGCAAAGGTGCATGTACCTATTTGAGCTTATTTGCTTTGGAATTTGAGGTTTGGGGCTTTTTTTTTTCTTTTTTATTCTTCTTGTCATTTGTTGTTCTTGTTGTTTGAGACACGGTTTCCCTGTGTAGCCCTGGTTGTCCTGGAACTTAGTTCTGTAGACAGGCTGGCCTTCAACTCAGAGATCCACCTGCCTCTAATTCTGTTTTCCTAATTATGTGTACATGTGTGTATATGCTCATGAATTCCAGTGCCTTCCGAGGCATTAGTTCTGCAGGGAGTTGTGAGCTTTTCAATGTGGGTTTTGGAAATCAAACATGGGTCCTCTGCAAGAGCAGTATATACCCTTAACCACTGAAGGAACTCCCTAACCCAGTGGTTTTTGCTGTTGAGATCTCACTTAGCCCATGTTCTGGCACCACACTTTCCATCCTCCTGACTCAACCTCCTGAGCACTGGGGTGACAAGCTATTACTGAGATTTCTGGAGATTGTAGTTTTCATTGGATTGTGAAAGGCATAGGAACTACCATCTCCCTAAGAGAATAGGACAAATGGACACTCCACCCTCTCACAGCTGAGTGTGCATCCAGAAACACATCCACAGGGCAGTGAAACCACAAACTATTGCAGTCTTTGGTTTGCAGGATCTTTGGGTAGATCCATGTGTCCCACCCTGGGGAAGGTGCAGGACTAGACTGTTCCTCAGCAAGAAGGGGAAAGCACTCCAGGGGCTTTGCAGATATAAACTGAGGACTTTGGATCTCCTGGCAATCTTAAAAGTCCTCACAGACCAAGGCAGAGGGAGGCTTAAGACAGAAGAGAAGACTGTGTGATGCTGGAACCAAGCCCCGCGCCCAGGGATGAGTCCAGTCTCCGCCTGACATGAGAAGTAGGGAGATTCTCCCTGATCCTCAAAGGACATGTGGCCAGTGAGATCCACTGCAGACTTCTGGCATCCAGAGCCTTGAAGAATAAACTGTTGTTTTAAGCCACTAAATTGAAGCACTCTGCAACAGTTCAGTAGGAAAATAAAACAAGTGCTGACTAGTAAGCACTTTCAGGGTTTCAGCAAACTCACAAAGAGAAAGAAAATGGGGGAGGGGCTGCAACCACCCTATACCATCATGCATTTGCTGCCAGAGGAAGGCAGGGAGCCCATAACTAAGGCAACACTCTCCCTCAGCCAGATGGGACCAGCATGTTGGGCCTGTCTCAGATATAGACGTCAAATGACAACAGAACTAGAAATGAAGGGCTCAGCTTCAACCTCTCCTACCTCTGGGATCCTTGCAGGAGCTACTGAAGCAGCCAGGTCACCAGGCTCAGTATCACCTTTGTGACCGTCCACCCTCCCATCCTCTGAGGTGGTTGTTCTAAACATAATGGAGAGTGAGCCAGCCCTTGACACAGGCCCCCTCCCAGGTGCCATGTCGGACCACAGAGTACCTCCTGTCACAAGCTAGCACTCCATGATGCACTGCAATTTTGCCCACTCAGTACAAACCCTGTCTTCTCCCGCGAAGACTGGCACACACATGCTACCCCAGGTCTGAGGGCCTTTCCTCAGCTCGGGTGTTTGCTGATTCTTTTGCCAGCTCTCCAGCCTTTCATTTTTCTTATCAGAAGCAACCCTCCTCCTTAGTCCCACTGAGGGTAGGTTCCAAGAAACTTTCTTCACTTCAGAAATGGCCTTACATCTTTTAAAATCCTGGACACCTCCTTCCTGCCCTGGACATTTCTAGGTTCTACCCCAGAGTCTTACCTAAGCCATTCCCCTCCACCCCACGACCTTCTCTGTCCCAACAATGTCCCTGAAGTCCAGGTCCTGTCAGCCTGAATAATTGGTATTTGTCAGCCAGCCCCCAAATAAAAAAGGTGTAACATTTTTACCCCAGTTTTTCTAGAGAAATTGTCGTGCTGACAATTGTGCTTTCTTCAGAAACTTTTAAAACCTAAGCACAGTCCCTTCATTCAAAATTGATTTTGCTCCTCTCCTCTCACCCACACACACCAGTTGCTTGCTGTAGGCTCAAGGCTTCATTTCCAGGGCGACCTCCCTGATACCAGTTCTCCCTCCATCTACACTCCATAGGTCTGAGGCCATTTCAAGAACCTGGGTCCCTCCATCTGTATTCTATGGGTTAAAGCTCCTCTGTCTACACTCCAGGGGTCTGGGCCCTAGCTACACACCACCCCTTCATCTACACTCCACAGCTGAGCCCTCTGACTACACTCTACAGTTCTGCATCCCCCGCCCCCACAGTCCACAGATCTGGGGCCCCTGTCTACACTCCAGGGGTCTGAGCCCCTCTGTCTACACTCTGAACCCCCTTGTCTACACTTCCCAGCTCTAGCCCCTCCATCTATACCCAATCCTCGCTGTGGGCTGCCCTGCGTTCTTGCTCTACATTTCCTCAGTTCGGGTCCTTGGAAACGGTCTCTGCCCAAACAATGAGACCGCGGGCTGAGTTGGACATTAAAGTCCCCTCACGGCCAGCCGGGTCGGCTTCTGAGCCGGGCCAGATCCCGCCCGAGTCCAGTGGGCTGCGGCCCTGCGGAACCCGCACATCCGGCCTGCGCGGGACCCCAGCCGCAGCCCGCGCGGGCAAGTTCCCGGAGTCCCGCGCGAACAAAGAAGGCGCGGGCGGCGCCCGAGCTCGGCCCTACGACCGCAGGAGGACAAGGCCGGGCCGGGCGGGGGCGCGCGCCAGGGAAGAAAGACACGCGAGGAGGCGCGCCGGCCCCGCTCACCTACCGGGCCGCCGCTTGCTCCTGCCGGGCGCCCGCCGAAAGCCTCAACGGTCACCGCCGTCGCCGGGCCGGGGGCGGGGCTCCGGGAGGGGCAGGGTCCGGCCCCTGAGAGCCGAGCTCCGACTCCTGGGGGCGGGACCCAGTCGTTGTAAGGTGGGGCCCAGGGCCGTGGGGGCGGGGCTCGTGGGGGCGGGTCAGGCCGTTGTGCACTTCGGGACTCCGACCCGCGGGTCCAGCTTCTGGGGCCATGGCTCTTGGAAGGGCGGGATCCAGCCGTTTTTGGAGGGTGTGACTCAGGGTCTTGGAGGTGGGGCTCACTTGGGATCCACCAAGCTCAGGATTTTGGTAGAGTCATGTTTTGCGGGACGGAGCTGGATGAGGGGACGGGTCAGGCGGTCGGACTATGGGAGTCAGGGACCAACGGGGTCCAGCTTCTGAGGGCCGGACTCCTGGAGAGCGGAGTCCGCCTACTAGACAAGCGGCTCCGGGACAGGCGGGATCGGACTCCTAACACAAGAATGCTCACGAAGTAGGGACTTGCCTGAGACTGAAGCCCTAACGGAAAGCTCAACATCCAGGGCCAAGGGCTAGACAGAGGCGGGGCGGAGCCTGGAGGCCGGGGCGGGACTTCCGCCTTGGTTCAGCAGTGGGGTTGTGATACCCTACTAAATCGCAGAATCCAGATGGCTTTTTATATTTATTTATTTATTTTTATTTTTTTAAGTGGCTGCAGAGGCTGGATTGTGTGGTCTCCTTCACGTGGAGAGAGATCGTCCTCCTTCAAGAGGTAGCTCTGAGACAAAGACGCACTTGTGAGGAAAGTTTCCCACCTGCCAGGAGAGAGGTCATCTACTTGAGGGTGTGCATTTGCATTGGAAAGAGGTACATCTGTCCTATTCCAAGCACCACCCAGGCTATGATGCAGTAGTTGCACAAACTGGTTTTATAGTTCCTTTGCCCGACCTTTTCAGAACACTGGACTTTGTCTACCCCAAGGAGACCTTTCTTTAGTGAAAGACGTCATGAACGGGATTCCCCTTCCATTCCCACACTGACTTCAGAGCAACCACAGCTTCTTCAGAAGTTTCATTCCCAGAGAGGCAGTAACTAGGTAAAGTACTTTCAGAAAACAGGCTACTGGGCGTTTTACTAAATAAGAAAAAGTTCAGTCCAGGAATTCACTGGCTGGGCCCTGAATTTATCAAAAACTGAAGAGTTTATCAAACACTACCCCAACCTGGCTCAAGCTTCTTGGACTTGAGATTAAATCATCATGAAAACCCCACAGCAGTAACCTTTAATGCTTACTTCCTCCCTTAATTCAGGAAATGTAAGTCATGACTGGTAGTCCAGTGTTTTCATCACAGCAAACCCCTAGGTTCTGTTCAATGTGCGCCTTCAGTTCGCTACATAGGTAGATGCATTGGCTGTCTGTATCTTGAGTAGGAAGCCCTGTGACACTGAAGCCAATGGCAGTAACATAATCCTAATTCTGTGCATATGGTAACACCTCACACCTCTCAGTTTGGCCTCAAAGACCTCCTTCAATCTCAAAATCTTCAATTTCAAAAAGCAGAGGCTTGCTTTCTTGGCCCTGCTTCCTCCTCTCTATCTTTTCTCCCCCTTCAAACATTCATTGCTGATCCATTCTCCAGCTGGCAGTCAGCCCTACTATTAAGCACAGCCTTGTCCACTTGTGTGGGTCACTGCTCTTTCTGCTTTCTCCCCTATCCCATGGCCACTCTTCTTGCTTCCAGCCCTAGAGATGCTGGCAGTCCTCTTGTTGTCTGTCACCCTGACCCTCTGCTCCCTGGTGGAACTTCAGCTATATAAGACCTAAAGTCAATAAGCTGTCCCAGAGTACAGAAAGGGAGGTAGGGAGAACCTTCTCTGAGAAGACAGAGAACCTTTGAAGCACACCCAGGCCAGAAGGAAGCTGTGGGAGACACTAGGAAGGGTGGAGAACAGCCGGCAGAGGCTGTGCAAGACGTCCAATGCAGGGTTCGTCTTTGCCTTTTATTTCCCCACACTGGGCTGGCTTCCAGGTGCCTTATAGCTCTGATGTAGGAACAGGAAAGAGAGCTCAAGAAACAATCCCAAAGCCTGGATCCCCAGGCTGGTGAAGAAGCTATTCACAGTGTGAAATCTCTCTTCCTCCAGCCAAGACCCTTCGTGTGGCCATGGATGAACAGACCATGCTCAGCCCATGTTCTGTCCCTTTACTGCCCCAGGTTGCCATCTCCCTGATTTCTGTCACTCTTTGGTAGCACCTTTACAAGGGCAAGCATGCAGAGCCCAAACCAGCCAGAAATCAGTCACCTGACTGAATTATCAGGCAAGGAGTTAGGAGGTGGGTCCAGCCACTGTGGCCACATAAGGAGCCCATGCTGGACAAGTTAAGTTTTGGAAGATGGACAGGGAGATGGCTGCATAGTTCACGTGTGTCTGATCCAGTTAACTAACTGGTGATGATGGTGCTGCTATGGGAACCACACAGAGGTTCCTCAAAACATTACAAATATAACCATGTCATCTAGCAATCCCACTACTGGTTTGTATCCAGAGAAAGTGAGGTTTGTATGGCAGACACCTGCACCCCATGCTCACCGTAGCACTGCTCACAATAGCCAGGATGTGGGATCCACTTATAAGCACAGGAATAAAGAAAATGTAGGATACAACAGCATTCTCTGCAGCCTTGAAAATGAACTGAAGGACGTCATGCTGCGTGTAATACACATGCCTGCAGCTTTGGGCTGCCCTGCTGGGGCCTCCCATAAACTTAACTTAGCAATATAGTGAAAGAACAGAGACTTGGATCAGAGTACCTGTCCAAGTGTCCAGCTGCCCTCTCACCTTCCCCTAGTCCCCTCTGCTGAGGATGCTGCTCCACCTATTGGCCATCTCTTATTTGTCACTCCTGTATAGGCTCAACTCTGGAGTTGTCCTCTGGAATCAGTTCTCATCCCTCCCTTACCCATAACCCTCCAGGCATGCAACAGACTATGCCTGTCACTGAGGGGGTTACTTAGGCAAGGCAGCTGTGCAATGCTACCCCACAAAGCCACATACAAACTCCAAACAGAGAGATCTTTTCCATCAAATCCTTCTGACCACTCACTAGTACTGTGTGACAGCTAGGCCTTGGGGACAAAATGTCCATGCAGGCAAGCATAAGGCTTGAGGAGCTGCAACTAGCTGGCCAGCAGGTGTGATTGCCATTCATGCTCCTGGAAGACCCCTTGGCTGGGGAGGAGGGACAAAAGTTGGGGCTTTAGCACTATAAACAGGGGAACAGGTTTGAAAGCAGGTACAAAGGCCACCCCATGAAAGATAGCCAAAGGCTTGCTGGGGACTTGGTGACTTGAAAGGTACATAGAAGACATGAGGAATTTAGAAAACAGTAGCTAAGAACCCTAAGTCCAGCTGAGGTACACCCCTTGCCAAATCCTCCCCAACACACACACACACACAACACACCATGTAGTTGATTGAAACCCCTGGCCCTTGCCTAAAATGCTGGCTCAAGAGTTCAGACCCCTCTGTCTGGAAAGCTCTCCACCGGATCACCCCTCTTCCATGGTCTGTAGATACCACCAGCTGCACTGTGTTACAAAATTCATGAGGAGTAAACAGATGAAATATATTAAATGAAGCATTATGTTTTTTACCAGAACACACGAAAGAAATTAAATAGGACATACTGTTACTAAATAGAGCCTGTGTTAATTAGGAAGACTGTTACCAATAGAAGATGCATCAATTAATAGACCATATTGTTGCTGAGCAGAACACAGAATCATTAACTACAGCAGACTGCTCCTGTGTGAAGCTTTTTATTTCTCTTGGGTCTCAGAAGCTGGGGAGTCAGGGACAGGGAGCTCCTGCAGGTATAGGCCTGGGGCAGTTTCACAAGCAGAAAAGGGCTTTGCTGCACAGGTAGATGTCCACATGCATGAGAACATGAGCATCCTGTACAGATCCCACTTTGAAATGCTCTTCTTACGGGACCCATCCATGCTGTCAGTAACACACTGGAAAGTTGCCAGATGGCTGGCCATGACAGCACACAACTGTAAACATGGGGCCTCCAGGCAGAGGCAAGCGGATCAGCAGTTGAAGGCATTCTATATAATGAGTCCAAGACCAGCCTGGGCTATGTGAAAAAGCAAGGTGAAATAAATGAGAAAATACCTCAAAGTGACAGCCATAGATGCTTTAACTGCTGCCTTCTGGTCTCTCGTGACCAGCTCTGATGATGATGGTCCTGTGGGAACTCTGAAGTAGAGAAGCTGTACCTCGATGTACTGGTGGCATGGGGAAGGGCTGTGTGCGTAAGTTCCCTGCAGATGAGGGATTTAGGAGAACAGTATCTTATTGCTGCTGTTGTATTTGGGAACAGGAAGTTAGCCTCAAAGATAGGAACACTTTCCTGGAATATGCAGAATTCTGGGTCCATCCCTAACAACACAAAACAGCAGCAAAAGCCAGCAACAAAAATACTGCATTTCGTTTCCTAGTGACTTCCTAATGTGAGCTACCAACTATGACCTGCTGTCCCATGAAATCTGAGGTGGCAGCTTTGTCCCTAAGAAGCATCTCTAGCCTCCAGAAGTATCTGCTCACTGAGCTTTGTGTCCAGTGGGGTAGGGGCAGGAATGGAATGTGCATTTGGCTAGAAGTTAGAAGGGTTTCAGTGTGTTCCCCAAGATTTGTGTGTTGGACCCTTTGTCACGAAGTAACAAGGTTGGCAAATGCTGCCCAATGAGAATCGATCAGGATCAAAGGCTAAACTAAGCCATGTAGAAGACACAAGCTGAGAGGCCTATGTGGCCTCCTCTCAGATTCCAGAGATGTCTTGGACAGTCTTGGGGCCCCAGCAGAGACTTGTCAATGGTAGAACTCCTGTCGATATAATCCACTACACCCTCATGGAGTCTTAAGGGGTGTAGGACTGTAAAGTCACCAACTGCATCCTAGCCTGGGAGAGTTGTAGTTGGGGAGGCAGAAAGTCATGAGGTGGGGCTGCCCAGAGCCAAGCTCATCGAAAGTGCCCAGGAGCTGGGACTCGGGGATGGTTCTCCAGCCTCTGTCATCCTCCCTCTGGCTTTTGGACTTGCCTGGAACCCATGTGAATGAAGGATGCTTGGAAAACCTGGAAGCCAGGTCAGCTTTGATATGTTAAATAGTTAACCTCAGCTGTTTGCCCCAGGTTTGGAATTTAACAGACTAGCATAGCAAGACACACACACACACACACACACACACACACACACCCCAGAGATCTAATACTTATATCTTGGAGTAACAAATGGTTGTCTAATTGGACTAATTGGCCCATCAATAAAAGTAAATCTAGCCAACTATCTATGGCTGGCAAGGCTGTGGACCCTCTAAGAGAGCCGCCTACTGCCACTTTCCTCAGCCAGTGTAACTTCTGAGTTCTAATACTTATTCTTAAAGTATAGCTCTCACTCCTCATCAATAATGCTTTCTTTTGCAGATTCAAACTATTACAGAAATCCACAACTGGCCAAAATGAAGAGAACAATTGACATCTGATGCCTAGCCCCAAATAATACATGCACAACACAACCCCTACACCTAAGCCTCAGGCAGCATTGCAGAAGAAGAGGGGCAGAAAGAGCCAAAGGACCAGGAAATCTGCTGTGAAATCATGTCTTTTATATATGAAAGAGAAGCTGCATACATGAAATCTCAACAATATGGTCACCTGAACAAGACCTGTAAAATGGCAACACCAGTTGACATACCAGCGTGAATGTAGGAAATGGCACAATGCCCTCTGCCTAGATTAGGAGCTACAGGCATGTTGGGAGCTGACTCCTAGCAGAAAGCTGCTATCATCTTTGCAGCCATCTCGAGCCATATACCCTGACAAAAGACTTGTTTTCAACAGCCTACAACAGCTGAGCACACTCTGATAAACATCTTGTTTTTCTCACATATCTTGTTTTGCTGCTTAGTGCCCCCAGCTGCAAGGTGCACGTGGTATCCATGCTGCAAGGCACGTGGTAAAGTGTCTTCAGCTGTGTTCCCCTGCTTGTCCACGCTGCAAGGCACATGGTAAAGTGTATATATACTCATGATTTCCTTTCAGTAAAGAGACTTGATCAGACTCTCTGCCTTGTCTCCATTCTTTGCGTCTCTTGCCCCTCCATCCCCACTCTCTCTCTTGCTAGACCCTGTTGACTGACCTGAACGGACCGGGACATAATGGCCCCCAACGTGGGGCAGCACGGGTCATTACATAGTGGCACCTCAACGTTGGAGCTCCAGTAAGCAGGATACAGTGAAGGACACTTCGGGAATTGGAAGCGTACATCCTCACTCCTGTGCTGGAGACCCTGTTGACTGACGGAGCTGGTTTGGTCTTGGCGCTGAAGGCAAGGCAGCAAGAACGAGAGACCCAGTGAGGGACGTTACTGGAAGAAGGGTCTGCCTAAAATTCAGAAGTGAAACAAAGGTGATCACAGTGGGAACCTGCTGCAGCAAGACCAGTAGGTCATAGTAACGAAAATGGGGCAAGAAATAAGTCAGCAGAGACAGATGAAAAAGGCTTTAAAGATGCGAGGAGTAAATTGCAGGCTGCTCTGAGTCAGGAGAGTCAAACAGATAAATAGATAAATAGAAGGTTGCTCTAGGCAGAGAGCTGAACAGAAAGACAGTGTTAATCAGTTGTATTAGATTGATTTAACTTTCAAAATGGGTGTAATTCTGAGTTGTGTAGTTATATTTTTTCCTCTGGACAAAAGGTCAATATAAAGGCTTTTCTGGTTACTGGCTCAAGGATAGGCAGATTTGGGAAAAAAGGTTTTTCTATGTGTTTTCCTAAGAGGTCATTAAGGTAGTAGTTATATCTTCCAGAATTATATGGATCAGACATGACAGAGGTAGGCCTCCAGAAGACTAGATTCCAGAGAATCAAACAAAATAATTATCTTGATACTAAAATTTGTTTTGAGATTTGTATATTACAGAATACACAGCCTTGGTGAATGAATCTCCTTGTCACCTGCATGTCCACTGATGTCCTGGACCTCCAGCTGGATGCAGTTAAGACAGACATCAGAGGCTTATCAATTACCCCTCTTCTAATATATCAATGCCCATATTCAGCTTGAAGAAGTTAATGAAGAGTCGGCACCCCTATTCCCTGGACTTGGGGATTGAGGTGGTTAATATTAGGCTATCTTTCTAGGGGAAAGTAATGGTTTTATTGAAACAGGGAGGAAGAGCTAAAATTGATTACACAGCCATAATCTATTGGTAGAAATTTGTATAATTGTTACTAAGTTGATGCAAATTCAAGGATTTCATTGGTATAATTTCTTCTATTAATTTAAATTTGTGGGTACAAGACTTAGACCTTAACTTCTCCAACAGAGGGAGTTGTGTGCTACCCTTAAAAAAGAATGTTGCTTTTATACCGACCATTCAGGCATTGTTAAGTCTCTTGTCTCTTGGGTCCATGCTGTTCAACAGACTGATGGCTTTTGTACGACAACGGATAGACGCTATTCAAGTGAAACCCATACATGTCCGTTATTACAGGCTGGAAGTAGGGGACTCTAAAACCTCTGTCATCAAGACTGACAAGGATTAACCCTAACTTACAGGCTAAGCCGGATAGTCAATGACAGGTAAGAGAACACCTCAAGACCCTTGCCCCTAACTGGGAGGCCTCACCATCCTAAGACAGGAGCTCAACCAGTGGCTGTTGAGTATCCAGAGACGGAAAAGGGAGGCTGAGGTCCTTTGTTCCGACCTAAGGCAGGCACGGTTGCTGTAAGTTTTCCCAGCCTTCTGCTTTGAAAAAAATTTTTTAAAAGGGGGACCTGTTGGGAGCCGACACCTACCAGAAAGCTGCTATCATCTTTGCAGCCATCTCGAGCCATATACCCTGACAAAAGACTTGTTTTCAACAGCCTACAACAGCTGAGCACACTATGATAAACATCTTGTTTTTCTCACATATCTTGTTTTGCTGCTTAGTGCCCCCAGCTGCAAGGCACACGTGGTATCCATGCTGCAAGGCACGTGGTAAAGTGTCTTCAGCTGTGTTCCCCTGCTTGTCCATGGCTGCAAGGCACATGGTAAAGTATATATATACTCATGATTTCCTTTCAGTAAAAGAGACTTGATCAGACCCTCTGTCTTGTCTCCATTCTTCACGTGTCTTGCCCCTCCATCCCCACTCTCTCTTGCTAGACCCTGACCCGTGGACTGGAGCAGCAGCTTGTGCCGGGACAAAGTGGCCCCAAAACATGGGGCAGAACTGGCTGGTACACAGACAATGGCTACTAAGAAAGGGAAATCAGTCTTCCCCAGAGATGAGCTCCCTGATGGATCACCCAATCCCATGTGGTCAGCCCTAAACAAACATGTACACTCACGAGCAACACCAGACTCACAGGTGTGTGTCTGGGCGGGGGGGGGAGGTGTCTGTGTAAAACAATAAAGACTAAGAGGTGATGAATTACAAAAGAAGTGGGGAAGGGAGGAAGAGTTGCAAAGAGGAGGAATGAAATGGTGTAATAAAGTGCTTGTGACATTTTCAAAAGTTTAAAATTAAAAAAAAAGATTCTTTTTCATAGATTATATGTCCCCCTTCTCTGTTTTCTCCTCCTCTCTTTCTTTTTGTATACAATCTGTATCTATTTGTTTCTAGTCCTGGAGGCAGGGATAAACCTCTTGGGAAGAGACTAAAGACTCAGTAGAAGATAGGGACTGCAAACAGACTAAGCTGAACTTTGTGTGTCTTTTTGTCTCTTTATGGCTTCAAATTGCTAAGGCAGAAGATAAAAAGAACCCTGAGGTTAAACAGGGAGATAGTCATGGCTGAAGGTTAGTCCTCTTCAGATCAGCCTTTCAGCACAGTTAAAAGAAACAGTTGAAAGAGGTATTGAGTTCCTCAGGAAGGGATAAAAAGGTTGACTCCAATTAGCAACAGCCTTCCTAAGGATGGAGGCCCCGAACCCCAACACTTTCTGTACGGAGAGCAGATGAAGCTTAATCTACCGGTCTAAGACTTGATAAACCAGACGGCTCAGAGTGGTGGTCCCAAAACACCTACACCCTCTTACCAGAGATTCCTTACGGTCAAAAAAGGCTCAGTATAGTCAACCTTAAAGATGATTTCTGGGCTTGCATTTGGCAGAGGAAGGTAGAGATTTGTTTGCCTTTGAATGGGAAGATGCAGAGACTGGAAGAAAGTAACAGTACAGATAGACCACACTGTCATCCCACAGAGACTAAAGAGCAATTTATCAAAAGTTGTACTGTGGGTCTCCCCCGCCCCCACTTTTGTCTTAGGATACGAGGCATTTGTGCCGACACCCTGGTCCCCAAAACCAAGAATAGACTTAAGAAAACACTTGAGACTAGTGAGGTGTTGCAGACCTGTACTGATGTTTATACTATCAAAGTATAACCAAAGTCTCCCACACAGATCCTAGACTAGAAACCCCAGCCTCTACTAGAGGAGGCAAAGGAAATGAAGGCCATAGAATTAAGCAGGAATTAGTGCCTGCCCCAGCACCAGCCTTGCCCTCTCTGGAAAAGCCTTTTCATCTTTTTGTAAGTGAAGACAAGCTATTGTGCTTGGAGCACTCTCTGGGTCATGGGAAAAGACAACCACAGCCGACTCCTCAGAGTTGTCAGACCCAGTCTAACATGGATGGATGGAATGCATTCAATCAGTAGCCCCATGAAAGAAAGCTGAAAGAAACCTCTGCAGCTGTTTAATTGTGAGCACTGCTCTCCAAGTAAGAAGCCCATAGCAGATGGCTGGGAGGTAGGTAGAAGACTTGAAGAATAAAGCTATTCCTCCAGAGAAGGGTGATTCCATCCTAGCCACTAACAACCCTGCAGACTTCCCGAGCACAGGGAACCTTCTGTTGCCCATAGAACATTATTGTTTAAATTTGACTGATTTGTCTGTCCTGACATGAGCACGATCCCTTTCTTCAGGAAGCCAAACTATATGGATAGATGGGTTCTTCTGTATAACTCGGGGGAAAGACATCATAGGTATTCTAAGATCGATAGAATTAAATTTTAAAAATACTGAATGTGACTGAATGCCAAAGAACTGGTCTCCCCAGACATTTGAGTTATATGCTTTAAACCCGGCCCTTATAAATGACGAGGTATATTACTGACTCCAGCTATGCATTTAGGTATTTTTCCTGCTATGTGCCTGGTACCTGAGGGGGTCAGATGAGGAAACTGGATCCCCTGGAAACTGGAGTTACAGATGGTTGTCAGGTAAGACACCAGTGATGGAAACCAAATGTGGGCCCTCTGTGGGAGGAACCAGTGTTCTTAACTGAGCTGTTGCTCCAGCCTCCACATATGTACCTGTAGCAGTTCATATACATTGGGAAAAATCTGAGCATAAGTAGGGTTAATTAACAGAAAAGGAAAGAAAGCACAAGATACTGAGGTATTGGAAAACTTGCAACTCCCTAAGAAAGCTGCCATTGTACAAAACCCTGACATCAAAGGGGGACACAAGTTAGAGATGGCCTGTGAAATGGCAAAAGAAGCTGCAATGTAATTTAAATCTTTCATATGCCCTTTCATTCTCATCTTCCCCCAAACCATAACCACTTCAAAATGTTCAGGGGTTAGAGCTAGAGAGGTGGCTCAGTGGTTAAGAACACTGGCTGCTTGCCTAGAGGACCCAGGTTCAATTCCCAGCACCCACAGGGCAGCTCACAATTATAACTCCAGTTCCAGGAGACCTGACACCATCACACAGATACACATGCAGACAAAACACCAATGCACACAAAAATAAAATCATTTTCTAAACTAAAAAAATTTCAAGAGTGGAAGAAAAAAAATGAACTGACATAAGGGTTATCAAATAGTATAAGGGAAATGGAATCCGTATCAGTAATAAGGGCTCTGGTCTCAATTATATGAAAGAAGTCACAGAATCCCCAGACAATATGTGCAACTATTCTAGGAACACTCTTAGCATTTGGTCCTGAGATTTGAGTTAACACAAAATAGAAACTTGGGTACTCTTTTAAAGTTATTGTTGCTGTAATAAAATGCCATAACCAAAGAAATTTGGGAAGGAAAAGGTTTATTTGGCTTACACTTTCATATCACTGTTCATCATCGAAGGAAGTCAGGACAGCAACTCTAACAGGCCAGGAACCTGGAGGAAGCTGCTGATGCAGGGCCATGGAGGGCACTGTTTACTGGCTTGCTCCCCCTGCTTACTTGTAGAATCCAGGACCACCAGCCCTGGGGTAACACCACCCATCAATAGTTGTTACAGCCTGTTCCGTTCGGGGCAGTCAACAGGGTCTCCGGCGCAGGAGTGAGGATGCACGCTTCCAATTCCTGCAGTGTCCTTCACTGTATCCCGCTTACTGGAGCCCAACATTGAGGCACCACTTTGTTCCTGCCCAGAGCTGCCCCACATTCGGGGGCCACTTTGTCCCAGCCCAAGCTGCTGCTCTGGTACACTGGTCAGGATCTAGCAAGAGAGAGAGTGGGGAGGGGCAAGAGACGCGAAGAATGGAGACAAGACAGAGTCTGATCAAGTCTTATTTATTGAAAGGAAATCTTGAGTATTTATACCCTTTACCACGTGCCTTGCCCTCGTGGACAAGCACAGCTGAAGGCACTACATCATGTGTCTTGCAGCGTGGAGACCACGTGCACCTAGCCAGCAGTGTGGAGACCACATGCACCTTGCAGCTGGGGGCACTAAGCAGCAAAACAAGATATGTGAGAAAAACATATCAGAGTGTGCTCAGCTGTTGAAAACAAGTCTCTTGTCAGGGTATATGGCCTGAGATGGCTGTAAAGATGATAGCCGCTTTCTGCTAGGAGTTGGCTCCCAACAATCAGTAATTAAAGAAAATGCCCTACAGGCTTGCCTACAACCCAATCGTATGGAGGCGTTTCTCAACTGAGGTTCCCTCCTTTCAGATGACTCTAGCTTGTGTCTAGTTGACATAAGACTAGCCAGCACAGACACTAACTGGGATTACCATATGCTTTGGTACCCTCATTCCTCTGGTAAAGTTGGAAGAATATGAATAAAATTCCTTAAATGACAAAGTACTGTGCCAACCCTAGAGACTAAACTTTCTTGGACCAAATACTTGCTGAGAATTTACACAGCTCCTCATGAAATGTACTACCAAACCAAGGAAGGGGCAGTGACATTCCCACTGCAGACTCTAAGGCCCACTTTGTCAAAAACTATGTGCTGGGTTTCTCCTCATCTTGGCTTTCTCTTAGGTTCCAAGGTCTCCTTGTCTAGACCTGCCCACTAGAATTCCCACTCCATCTCTTCCAATGTGGGGGACTGAATGAGCCAGAAAGAAGAGAGGCAGAGAGACGACTCACTGATCAGAGTACTTATTGTTCTTACAGAGGACTAGGATTTAGTTCCCACCACCCACATCAGGTGGCTCACAACTGCCTGTAAATTCAGTCCCAAAGCGTCTCTCTTCTGGGCTCCACAGGCTCCGACATACATGGGCTGTACACAAATTCACACATGTACATAAATTAAAAAAAACCACTTCCTTTTATTTTTTTAAAGTCTGGAAAGAAAACAAGTTGGAACCAGATAATGTTAACTACTTCTTTTAGACAGCTGAAAGAAGTTGTCACATTATACCTGAATACAGAAGGCTGCTAACAACAGTGCCCAAGCAGAATCGACAGGCTTACCTCAAAAAGACCTTTAAAAGTAAGACTAAGAAAAGTCTGCTTTTTAACCTTTTCCTTCTAAAGAAGACAATGTAACCAGAACAGCAATCTGCATTAACTGATGCATGTCTATCCTTGCCCTATGAAAACTCAGAAAATCAGAAATTACTTTCTAGGAAGGACGAATGCATGTTCTTCTCCACTTTTCTCCCACATCCTAAGTTAAATGACACACAGTAAAGCCCTCCAAACCAGAAGGAAGCCTATCCCCCAGGGACAGCACCCTCCTTCTGGTACTGTCCTTAGAATCTTCTAAGACAAGATCCAAATAATAAGGGAAGATGCTCCAAGCAACAGTAAAGATGTTCAATGCAACCTCTAGCTCAGTCCAGGAGCTACCCATCAACGGAATATATGAGCTCGGTGTATGGATGTCATATCTGGAAATAAGGGAAGACCCCAAGAACATTTTGTATTACCTTGGTTACTAAGCCTAGAGATTCCTAGGGATGACATGAAGGTACATGTAGTAGAAATTAAAGGTTTAAGGAAGACTAGAGGTTAAAACTGGATGTGGGGAGATGAATGAAGGGCTGAAATGGACCAAATATTCTGTCCACACATTAAGTAAGAGTTGTTCTGCCTGCACAGGAGGGAGGCTGAAAACCCAAGGTCTTGATCCTGTTTATTATGGACTCATATGCCCTATAAAGAGACTGCATGATATTCCTCTTCCAGGAGGAGATGGTCTGGAGGAATTCATTTTGTAAGTCCTTATCCTTTCTGTTCCTTGTCACAAAGTGACTGGGGTAGAGACCCTTGAATTATCTAACCCCATTGCAGAAACAAATTATACCTCCTGCCTGCAAAGGTGGGGAAGGGATTGGAATGCCTGGGAAATGTATCAGGAGGTCAGACCCACAGAATCTTTAAGGACATGCAACACTATTCTAGCCTGAGCATGGCAAGGGAAGACACCTGCTGGTATTGTGCTGACCATTACTTGACACTTTACCAGCCAACTGAAGGGAGACCAGTGCTTTGGTCCAGACGGCTCTCCCTTCCTAGTGTGTATCCTCTAAACCCCAGAGTCAACCTTAATCATCTCATCAAACTAGAGATCTTTTGACTCCAGTGAGGTCCCTTGATATGCACATGTACATAAATTGGTTTCACTGGAATGGTGAGAGCAGTGTCTGTTGAATTTAAGGCTAGGAAGCAAATGGCAGCAGGACTTGAATCCACACCATCCAGAAAGTCTGAGCATCTGGTTTTCCCAGGCCTGGCTTGGCCCTGACAACATTCCTGAGAATCCCCTCAGTCTGACAAACTGGATGACTGACCTCTCTCCATTCTATGGGCCTCATGAGTGACCAGGACTCCAGGCTGGACAGGGACAGCATCTTTTACATCTGAGTGCTCCATATTCACAGGTGTCTCCTTTTGATAGCAGACCTCATTAGCTCCTGAAGTGAAGCTGAGGAGGCTTGACTGTGACAAGCAAAGGCCAACCAATTGGGCCCAGCTGTGTTTTTAGGACTCCCTTTACAGAAAAGCTGGGGGTTGCTAGGAAACAAAGCCATGCCCTGTGCACTCCCCAGGGACAAGAAAACCCAGAAGCCTATTCTCGCCTATATCCCAGGACGGGGCCCAGAGCCTTCCCAAAGAAACCAATGGTCCCTGCACAGGGACACAGTCCTGGCCAGGCTGACTGTTTGGAAAAGGTTGTGTATAGAGGATTTTGGATGAAAGAGAGATGAGCACCTACCTGCCCTAACTTCAGGCCTGTCTTGTGGAAAGTGCACTCTGTGGGAATCATGGCTGGGGTCCCAGGCAATGTCACTCTCATCTGTGGCCCATCACATGGCAAAGCATTCTTTCACAGAAACTCCTATAGGTACCTGAGAGCAAGTGCGAGCATGTGTCCTTGGAACCTAGAACCTTCCAGGTGTGAAAGAGGCAACAAAACAGCATGACATGATCACTGAAGACTTAAAAGGAGTAAGGACTGCCTCTCCCAAGGAGATCTGAGAGCTCAAACCTTAACTTCGTCTTTCTGTCCCAGACCCCCATTCTTTCCTTGATATGTGTTCTTGGCAAGGAGAAGCAAGAGACCAGGTGGATTTAGTATCAAGTGGGACCTCAATCTCCTGCACTGCAGATCCTCACACCATTTTGCAGATGAGAGAGTTATTTAGCCCAGTGAATGTACTTCATTCTCATGATGAACCCTCAAACCCCTCGGCTTGTCTCTGCCCCCACAGATGCTCTATGGTGGCCCCATAGCCACGATGGCTATTGGTTGCTCCATTGATGCATTTATAGTCAATTGGACTAAAAGGCGGTGGGGCCTGGTTAGAGGAGGGAGGTTCCTCTTTTTGTCCCCTGGTTGCCATTAGATAAGGTGAGTAGCCTCCTCTATCACGTCTGTCCTTTCACCACAATGCTCTACCTCAAAAGAAATGGAGCCAGTCAGTCCTAATATGGTGACTTCCAAACCCATGAACCAAATAAGTCTTTCCTTTAAAATGACTAGGCTAAAAAAATCAACCTTAAATTTATCTATATTTATCTAATGAACCACTGGCAAAATATTGGAACTAATATCTTAATGTGGGGTCGGCTGGCCGGGTGAGTGGAAGTGGGACCCACTGGATTCAGCAGAGATTGGACCTTGCTTCCCCAAGTAACTTCTTCTGAATTCATTTCGACAAACCCAGTAATTATGCTGTTAGAGTCCCACATTTCCCTCATAATCTGTGCTCCATTTTCCATTTTGAGACGCTTTCCCGGTTGAAGCAGATGCAACGACACCATCAATTAAATTGTTCAAGCAAATGTTTATAACTGGGAAAGAGACACTCATTTTGTATATCACGGTCAGACCCCGTCATGAGGTTGCCAATGACATGGTTATCACAGAAAATATTGCTTCCTATGAATGCTCTCATAGAAACCATTGACATATAGCACAATAGCCCGCCCACTACTGCATATAAGATCCACACAGTGTGCCTAATACGGTATGCCTGAAACCATCCTTCAGATGTGCCAGTGCTGAGATTCTGATTTGAACTAGAATGAGCTTGAACTCCTGCTTCTCTGGCTTCTGCTTCCTGGTTTATGGGATGATAGGCACATACCACCCTGCCTTGCCTTTAAGACATTAAAGATTTATTTACTTATTTATTTATATGTGTATGGGTGTCTTGCCTGCATGTATATCTATGTGTCATCTGTGTGCAGTGTCAGTGGAGACAGGAAGAGGGAAGTGGAGATACAGATGATAGTGAACCACCATGTCAGCGCTGGAACTGAACTGGGATCCTCTGCAAAAGCAGACAGTACTCTTAATCACTGAGCCATCTCTCTGGTCCCTGAAATACTCTTTTAAGAAAGGAGAACGTTAATGTACTTGAGTCTCTTCTCCAGCTGAACTTGCCATCATTTAAAACAGCAGAGAGAGGTCCGTGCATAAGCCCTGGTGGTCATTTTGATGTGACTCATCTCCCTCACAAGAATACAGATATTTCTACTTCCTTACAAAAAAAAAAAAAAAAAAAAAAAAAAAGAACAAGGGTAACAAATGTAAAGTGTCTTTTTAATTAGAGAGAAACTAGCTTCTCTTTCTTTCTTTCTTTTTTTTTTTCCCAAGAGAAGCTAGTCTCTCTCCAATTAAAAAGACACTTTACATTTGTCACCCTTGTTCTTTTTTCGTTGTTTTTTTTTTTTTTTTTGAGAAAGCCTTGTCTAGCACTATCAACAGCAATCAGCACATCGAGTGACAGAAACGGAGAACACTGAAACAGGACTTCACACTCTTCGGAAGCCAAGACCTACCTCTGGGAAGCTGTGCGGCTGCATCTCCTCCACTTGCTGTGCATCTCTACCCTGTGCAACTGATCTCACAGCACTGGGCTGCCCTTCCCTCTATGGGTCTGGGAATGGTGAGAAAGGCAGAGGACACATGTTGACTAGACATGTCCCACCTTTTGGGCACATTCAGAAACCATCAGCTACCATTGCTGAGTTCCTGTAATCCCCAGAGCCACATCTCCACACAACAAAGTCAAACTCTGCAGGGGACCCAGCATACAAAAGGCTTTAAGGTGCCAGCCTAGTTTTGGCCTGGGCATCTTTCCTTTACCTGAGGTCAAGATCACCGCCCCTTGACAATCTTCTTGTTACTCTTTATATTTACTTATGAGTGTTGTGAATTTCTCTGCAGCACAGAGTACAGGTACCTGAGAAAGCCAGTGGTGTGCGAGCCTTTGGGGCTGGACTTTCAGGTTTGTGAGCTCCATTGTAAGCGCTAGAAACTGAATCCAGGTCTCTCTGCAAGAGCAATACGTGCTCTTAACCACTGAGATAGCTCTTCACCCACATTTATTTGATTTTTAGAATGTAATTGAATCCTTTTGAATAAAATGATTCATTGCTTACATAGTTCAGGTCACAGCAGGAAGATGCTTAGTCAGTCAAAGTCTGTACCTCTGAGACAATCACAGGTAAAATAATGACAGGACCTTACTTTCTTTCCAATGTACAGTGTGGAGCAGAACAGAGGAAAGAAAGGAAGCTCTTCTCCCGAAGGCCCAAAGAGCAGCTACACAGTACTTGCTACTGGAGAAGTACTGTAGAGAGCGGGGCCAGGCCCTCTTCTGCCTCCTTCAGCAGCCTGGGTTTGTGTCTCCATGGCAGAGTGGAGGAGCAAAGCAAAGCAGTGCGGCATGGGGACGTGCCATGACACCCGGCTGAAGGAGAAGCTAGTCCACACAGCCAGTGTCCTCAGCTACCCAGCCTCATGTGCTGTCAAGAAGACGCAAAACTAGTAATGGAGAGGACATGTGGAGATCACAAATCTCTACATTCTCACCAGGCTGGGGTCCCAGGGCAATGCAAGTCAAGTCCAAAGTAAAGCGAACATTCCGAAAACAGCAGTCACAACCCATGCTAAACACTGGTGAGTCCACCAGAAAAAGGACTGCTTCTGTGGAACGTGAGGCAAAGCCAACCACAGAGCCACCTGGGCCTCCTGTTTACTCATATCCAGCGTCCGCCATGGAACAAAAAGTCAGGAAGTATGCAAAGAAGTAGCAACCCTGGCCTGCTCTTTGAGGAGAAACATTCTGCAACTCAGAACATTCCACTGCCTTGCTTCCCTCTTCTGAGGCATCTTGAAGATCATCTGAATCAGATGGAATTGCATTAGCAGCGCTCTGGATATGCTTCTTGTGTCTCTGAGAGTGGTTAGAATGTCAACTGTGACACACATCGAGTCAAGATGCTTCCTGTACAGACACCAACTATAATTGTGGGACGTGTCGGCAGTGTGGAGTCCACATGGTCCAGCAGTGGATATTAGTGGGCATGTAACACACAAGAGGGCTATGTCAAAGAATATCCTGATGGAGATGAATATGATATATGAAAAGATGGTAGGGGAGAAGATAAACAGAAACTCAACAGCAACAAAACCCGAGGCCTGGAAACGACCACAGTGTCTGAAATGCCAAAGTGTAAGTGACCGGGTGTGATGCACACTCACAGGCAGAGGCAGGCAGGTCTCTAATTCAAGACCAGCTTGGGCTATAAAGAGAGGTCTTATTTTAAAAATCTTAATTCAAATTTAAAATGTATTGGCAAAGCTTCTAGGCACTGCGAAAGAAAGTTTCAATGAATCTGAATTCAGGCAACTAGAAGCAATCCAAACCAAATTACAAAAGAACTGTTTTAAGAGTAAGAAATAAGCTAGGTGTGGTAGCATATGCCTTTAATCCCAGCACTCAGGAGGCAGAGGCAAACAGATCTCTGTGAGTTCGAGGCCAGCCTGGTCTGGAAATTGAAACCAGGGCAGCCAGATTTCTGTTACACAGAGAAACCATGTCTTGAAAAACAAAACAAAAACAAAACAAAAGACTAAGGAGTAACATGCAAAGAGCACCTGGGACCTGAACGCCAGGAACAAGCAGTAACACATGTAACCAGAATCCCAGCAGGGAGGAAAAGAAATGAATAATTATGATCAACGTTTTTCAAATTTGAATCCCACCAAAAGTCCCTAGACCCAAAGCCTAATAAACCTGAGCAGGATAAATGCAAAGAAAATGCATACAGACAGAAATTGTTTTTTTAAAAAGCCAAATTCTCAGATGCAACCAGAGAAAAGAAAACACATCACACATACTCAGAAACAAGAAGCTGAGGAGAAGAAAGATATGGTTCTTGACTTAGTGAAAACCTCCTAGAAATGGGGAAGGCAGAGGGAAGACATGGTTTTTTCTTTCCTTTTTAGACCTTGAACCCAGGGCCTCATACATGGCAGGTAAGTGTCTTCCAAGCGTTAGAGTTATGGTGTGCATCACCACATGGCTATAATGTGTATTACATTCAAGTGCACGCAAAACATTTGCCAAGCAAGGACAGAGACCAGATCATAATGCTGGGTCCCAGCAATAACATCAGCTGTACACACTTTAAAAGGAAAGAAGTCATGTGACATGGGGTGTTTTTATATTAGAAATCAGTAATCATATCCCAAAAACAGCACAAAAAAGAAAGTTAGCAAACATGAACTAATCCATAATGGGACAAAGGAGAAATCACAGAGAAATTAGAAACATATCTTTTTTTTTTAATTAATTAATTAATTTAATTATTTAAATCACACCGTAATTTACTTATTCACACAGGGGTTATAAACACAAAAAGGCAGGATGTGGGGAAGGGAATGACACCGGAGCATAGGTGTTCAGGGGGAGCACGGATACCATTCAGAACAGGGTATCAGCTAGGTGAAGGTTCAGGTGACAGGTCACTATGACTCTGCCTATGATTCACTTGTCCTTATCTAAGTTGGTACTGTCCGCCAAGGCTGCCTATTTATAAGGTCTATGACTACTAGGTCTGGGAAATTTCCACAGAAGCTGCCTGTATACAATAGCTTATAACCTTCTGTTTCAGTGTTTTTCCACAGAGACCCAAGACTTTGTGTTAGCATGTATGTATGTCAGGCCTATTGCTGATTTTAGGCCTATGGCTGATTTTAGGCCTTCAGTGTATAAGCAGGACTGCCCCTGACATCTCCTCCCTTCTCTAAGTATAGAGGGGCCTTGGCGATTCTAATCTTGCAAAGGCAGGGATAGAGGCCTGACCTCCAATAATTGAAGAGGACCTTGTAATGGCTCCGGTCCTCCTGTCATTGTCCAGTGAGGCATGAGGGCCATACCCATCCCGATGTCTTTTTCCTGGAGAGGGGATACTTTTGACATCAACCCCTATGCAGTCAGGCTTGTCCCTCAGGGAACCCAGATAGATATTTTAAACTTTTATTTATATTCCCTTGCAGTGCTTAGCCTCGTAGCCTAAGCAAGAATTCAGATTGCCAGACAGAGAGGGTTCTGGGTAGCCCCTCTCTGCTTGGTCTAGGGGTGGAAGTCTCATCTTTTAGGTTGGGTGGAGATGGGTTTGAGGAACACCCTGTATAAAGTAACAACCTCATCTTGAGTCTTGTGGTCCTCCATAGCTAACTTATGCTGATGTATCCGAATAGGTTTTGCTACCAAATTATCTATCTGTTATATCACAAAGTTAGTCAGTTTATTTAAGGCCCAGGGACCAAAAGAAATCAGCAAAAATAACCCAATTAATGGTCCCAGGATGGGAGGAAGTGGGGTTGACAACCATGAAGAGGTTGAAAACCAATCCTTGTACCAGCTCTCATCTTTCTCTTTCTCTCTCTGTCTTTTCTCAGGGCCTTCTCTGACCTTTTTCATGTTCTCTTTAACCATCCCTGTCTTGTCTGTGTAAGGGCAACATTCTTCTTTAAGGGCTGTACACAGTCAAGAGCTGTACACAGTCTTTTCTATTATAAAAGAGTAATTCAAGTCCAGTAAAGTCCTTTGCAATTTTTGGAGATCATTTCAGACAGCGAAACAAGGGATTTCTTCAGATTAGTGATGTCAATCTCTAGCTGTTTGGTGTTCTTGTCAATGGCCCATCAAAGGTCTGAGTAGTATAAGTTTGGAGGCCAGTAAAAACATATCTTAAGTACTAAAAGACACAATATATTCAAGTTCATCATATACAACTAAAGTCCTTATATAGGCAATGTTATAATTTAAATTTTTGCTTATGTGGGCCTGGAGAGATGGCTCAATGGTTAATAGCACTGGTAGAGGATCTGGGCTTGGTGTCCATCATCCATACTGTGGTTCACAACTGTCCCTAACTCCAGTCCCAGGACAATCCCATGCCCTCTTCCAGTCTCTACAGGTACTGCATGTATGTGATAGGTAGCCATACTTTCAGGTCAGATGTTCATACACATAAAATTTTTTAAAAAATTTAAATGGTTTATATGAAAAAAGATGGTTTGAAATGAATTACATAAATTTTTAAAAATTAGTGTAGTAGGTGATACATATAATTCTAGCAATCAGATGCTGAGACAGGAGGAACACTAAAAGCTCCAGGCCAGCCTAGGCTACTGTGTCAAAAAACTGAAGAAGGAAAAGGGGGAAAGAGAGGAAGACACAAGGAAGGAGCAAAGGATGAGAAGCAGAGGAGGAGGATGGGGGCGGGGCGGGGAGGAAGAGCACCGAGATCAACACAGAGATCCCGGAGTCTGGGTGCAAGACAGAGTGGAAGGCTGCACACAGTTTATGGAACCTGTGAAGACCAGCACTCGGGAGGTGAGGCAGAGGCTCACGCTTAGCCTGGACTACAGAGCAAGATTCTGTCACAGAAGTGGGGTTAGGGGAGAGGGACAGAGAGAAAAGAAGGAGAGAGGGAGGGAGGAGAAAAAAGACAGTGTGAGTTTTCTCACCAAGTGTCTCTGTGGAGTCAAAGACAACTCAATCAAACTTTCTGAGGGCAGAAATTGACAAGGTGATTTAAAAGCTATATAGACACACAAAAGATGAAATACCAAGCACTGATTTTCAGGAGAGAAAGGTTGAATGTTTTTGCCATGCAACCCCAAGTCTCCATAAAGCTGCAGTGACAAGATCCACTGGCCTCACTGCAACCTTCCAAAAACTGATTCTCAACAAAGCCAATAGAGGAAGGAGACAGTCTTAAACAAACAGTTCTAGAAGAACAGGATAATACTACAGGAAAATAACTCAATGTCCACTTCATCACGCACACGGCAATGAATGTAAGGCGGCGGATCAGAGACGCGGACACAATTGCAGCTTCTGAACCGGAAATGGGAAACTAGTTCCACCACCTCAGTGAAGATGCTGAAGAACACAGGAAGCTTTCTCCACGAAAGAAAAACAAATGAGGTAATTCTGATTGTATCAAAAGTAAACTCTTTTGCCCACCAAGAGACTGTTTACTTCCACTTCCGGTCAGGACGGAGTCACAGGAGCCAAGCTTAAGCATCCTACCCCCTGCACTGTGATTCCTGGGGACCAGGACAGTCCAGTCACTAAGGCATGGCTGTGGAGTGACCTATCCAGAGAGCACCATCTGGGGCCAGAGACGTGAATTCAAACATTGAAACCTGGCTCCAAATTGTATCTTTGGGTCATACAAAGATGTGGGTTTGAAGTCCCAAATGCAGGTTTCTTTTACCTGGCATGCCAGTACATTTCTGGAAGCTTCTTTCCCACCCTGCAGGGTAATTACTGAGGGTTTAACCAGGCTACCCACCCCCATAACCAGCCCCAGGTTTTCCCCAGGTACTCAGCTCCTCCTTGCTTGCCTCCTGTCCAGGACCCTGGCTCCAGCTGCTCTGCCCGGCTGAGCGTTACTATTTTTGGCTGTAACCTAAGCAGCTGCCCATTAAAATTCCATTAGTTTCGAAGGCTGGAGCTGCAGTTGATATTTCTAATTATTGTGAAATTAAAATTGTCTCTGTAATTTAATGATAATTGCAGGAGATGCCAGCTGGTGCCCCAGGGAGCTGCCCTGTTCCTAAGCAGAACTTGGAAAGTCTCTTGAAAGTTCTTTGAATAAGGAAACAGGAAGGGGAGGAGGGGACCGGCACACAGTTGGAATCTAAATTTCCGGCATCAATAGGCTGTGGTAAAGTCAGGCCTCTGAGGAGGCTCCCTGAGTAGGTGGGCTGTAGTGAAAGGTTGACACCAGCCTTCTCCCAGTATTGAGGATAGGATTGAATAAGGGGTGGGGCATGGCTTGATATATTACAGTCTAACCCTATAGGAATAAATGTAACTTCTGGGGAAGGTTCTAGAAGCTTACAGAAGCTCTTTCTGGGACAGGCCTTGCATTTAATGGATAGTTTTATTTTTGTTTGTTTGTTTTTGTTGTGGTGGTGATGTCGTTGTTGTTTAATGCAGTGAGTTTCCATAGAATGTAGCCAGTTCTGCTTGATTTACTGGCCTCCCTTCCAGCCATGCCTGGAGAACTCACAGGAGGACTGGGGTAAGGGAGCAGTGGCCAGCCCTGACGATTTCTAGGGTCTCCCTTCATCCTGGCCTCCCTCATCCCTCCCTGGCCCTTGGAAGGCTTGCCTTGTGTGGATATGTGTGGTCTCTGCTGCAGACCCTGCCTTCCTGTCCCCTGCTGGCCATTGCCCTCACTCCTGCTCTGCAGTGTTGGGTCTAGGAACCTAAGTCCCTCTCTCAAGAGGCTCCTCATGCTTCCCTCTCTCCGATGCTAGGCCATGGTTCCCTTCTGCTGTTGTCACAGGGGCCATGATGCTGCCCTGATGAGCATTCAGTTCTCACACCTCTAAGGCTCAGGTCAGATGCCATGTTCCACAGGCTCCCAAGGCCCCATGCCCTGGATGCTACATGGCCAGTGATGTTCTATGTTAGCTGTCCCTTGAGGCAGGACAAGCCCCAGGCTCTGACTATGCCTGTGTTTTACTCACAGGCAGAGGCAGAGCACACCTATCCTGTGGAGAAGCCTTGCTCATCACCCTCACTTGCAGAATGACCGTCCAGCACAAAGCCATCACCCCTAGTGAACTTTACTGAGTGGCAAGAAGGCTCCATATGTGGCCATTTCTGCTGGTCCATCATTCTGTATGTGGGTTTCCGCTCAGGCACCCTCCAAGACAGCTCTGTGGTAGGTGGAGCCTCCCCACATGCTCCCTATTTAATTGTTCTTGTCTTTTGAGCCAACTCTGTGCTTAGTTTAGATGAAACTGCTATTTCTTTCAATTTCTATATCCTATTAAAACTGTGTTTGGTTGCAGATATGAGAACAATACTGATCTGGTTTGGATTCACTTCTCATTTGCATAAAAAATCTAAGCCCCTGTACTAGTACGTAGTACCCTCAGGCTTTCATCCTTAAAGTTCCCTTGGAAATGCTATAAAGCCAGGAGCCAGACACCTCCACCTCACTCTTTCTGGTGAAGAAACTAGAGGACATGGAAAAACAGGGTCTGGCAAGATGGCTCAGCAAATTAAAGGCATTGCTGCCAAGCTGGATGACCTGAGCTCAATTCCTAGAACCCACAAGGTAGAGGGAGATAATTGATTCTTGCAAGTTCTTCTCTGACCTCCACATGTTCATGCCAAGGCCACCAACACACACACACACACACACACACACACCAACACACACATACACACTAAACAGTTTTTAAAAAATACAGAAAAATAACAGAAAAAAAAAACCCTGTCTGTCCCTTTTTAAAAAGGCTGCTTCATATATTTTGCAGCAACTTCCTTGGATATTTTGCTTGTCACCATAAGCTTTGAGGGACATGTGACTGGATTTAGTTAGGGACATTGCTGTCCAAAATAAAGTAATAATATTGATGATGTCAGACGGTGCTATGGGCAGGGTCTCCTGAAGACAAGAACCTGGGCAGACCTAGACACAAAGTGTATGGAGTTAGATAAGTTAGATAAATAAGTTCTTGCCTTCATGAGGGCAGGGTACAGCTCCCACCCCTGAGCCTGGAACCAGGCCAGGATCTAGCACATCCCAATCCCTTCAAGAAGGGCCTCTTGGGTTGGTTCCAGTTTTGTATTCTAGTTCCTATCAGGGGAAGTGAGTCCACTGCAGGGTCACAGGTAAGCAAGCACCCACTGGCAGAGTATGTGTAGCAATTGCCATTACGGGAACTGGACCTTGAGCCTCTGTGGGACAAAAGATTAAGAGGTGAAGTCCAAGGAGAACCAAGCCATTGAAGAATTGGCAGCCCTGGGTGGCAATCTCCAGGGACAACTGGACACCAGGCATGTCCTGCTGTGTGGAGCTTCTGATGGATCCATGAGTTCACAGTAAGGTACTAGCGATGGGTGCCAGTGGGGATAACCATGCCCATGGGAGCTCCTGGAGCATCTGTGTGCCCCTGACCAACAACCCTCTGACCTCTTGTCCCTATATGCCTCATAGCCTCACCTTTGACCCTGCTTGTCCTAGAACACACAGTAGAGATTGTGGGAAATGTGGTTTCCAGCATGTGGAGCATTCCTCAACTATCGTAGAACAGGTCAAGAACCCTCAGTGCCAGTGTCATCTTAGAAGGGCACGTGGCGGTCCCTGGAAGAAGCCAGGATAGGTGTCACTAGAGCAGGGCTACCCAGGCTTCCTCCCAGGAAGCTCCCAGAAGCTTCAGTTCTTGCCTTATCTCAAAAAAGTCTATCTTATACAGAACTCTTTGTCCCACCCATGTTACCGGATGCTTAGAGCTCTCGACATAATTGATCTTTTTTACTTTAGCAACCAAATTACTTTCCAAGTCACCCTGCTCATAAATCTCTGAGAGCCCAAGGTTCTACCTCTTTCTAAAACACCTCCTAGAATGTCTCTATTCCTAACATTTAAGTCTTATTCACCTGTAACTTTGTGTTCGGTCATGACTTCAGTACATCCTCATTCTTGCCATCTATACCCAGGCCACTGCTCATCACTATCAGGGTCACTTCTGCCGAGCCTGTGAAAAGTCAACAGGACTTTGAGCTGGGCCTCCTTTTCCATCTACCCGCTGCAGACTATGGCAGAGCCTTGGCTACTACTCCCAGTGGGAGGCACCACCAAAGCTTCCATCTTGGTGAGACGGCTACCTCTGGTTTTGATTCCACCTTCTCCACAAGCTAGGCTCTATAGGAATTGCATCTGGATTCCCTTTCTCACCCTCCCCTGCAGATGGCCTGTGCCTGGTGCTGGACTTCTTTCCTTTGTTCCACAATGATCCTTCATTGGCTCATTTATTCAAGGAACTGAGAAGTTGTCTTCTTCTTCTTCTTCTCTCCTCTCTCCTCCTCCTCTCTTCTTCTCTCTTTCTTCTTCTTCTTCTTGGAATGGTCTCACTATGTAGCCCTGGCTAGCTTGGAACTTACTATGTAGACCAGGCTAGCCTCAAACTCAGAGTCTTGCTTGCTTCTGCTTCTCCAGTGTAAGGATTAAATAGCTGTGTCACCATGAATAACATAACTTTGTGAGTTTTTGATGCTATTATAAATGGGATTTACCTACCCAGTACTGCTCGGGTTGTTACTCATATAAAAAGGGGTGAATTTTATATATCCCCTCTTTTGGCTTATGGTTGCAGAGGGAGAAGAGACTATCACATCATAGCATGGAAGTGTGGCAGTGGGCAGGCATGGTGACAGACACACCCGGGAGCTCTCATGCTAAACCACAAGGAAGAAGCAGACAGAGCTCACTAAATCACACAAGTCTTATATTCTCAAAATCTGACTTCAGTGACATACTTTCTCCAACAAGGTCATACCCCTAAGCCTTGAAAACAGCACCACCACCTGGAGACTGAGACTGTGGGTGACACTTCTCACTAGCATCACCATAGGCTCCTGCTGTGTGTCCCAACTCCACAAGCAAAAACTGAACAAGTCTTCCCACCTTTGGCCCCATTCTTGTTTCACGTGAATTTAAACGTAATTTTTGTCATTTCACAGCAAAATCTACAGTTCTTTCAGAAACATACTGGGATCACATGAGCAGGCTTTCTGTGGAGGCTTTCTGGTGGACTCAGCAACCCATCCCAGTGTACTGTCTTGCATCTTTCAATGACACTGCATATCTTCACAAGGGCCTCTGTCTTTCTGGGTGAATCCACTCCTGGGCAGTCTACTACTCAGGTTTCAGTTGAGAGGACTCATTTCTCATTCTCAATTTGAATACTTCTAGGTTGAAGCACTTGAGGTCTTGTATGTTTAGTCTTCTGGATCATCAAAAGTGCTATCTGAAAATAAAGCTAACTGTCATGTCTTCATCCTGTCCCTTGGCTTTCTTCATTTGCTAACCAGTGTCTGGTTCTAGATGTCAGGGGATCAGGTAGTAATGGCAAAAGCACTTGATGCATTTAGTTTTGAGTTCATGTTTGGCTGAACCTGATCAGATATTTTAGTGTTTACTAATAGAGTTATTTTACTCCTTGAATGACCCAGTAGCTAAAAAAGAAATGGGGAAGTACTCAAGGACAAACCAGATGAGGACAGGCAGGTGCATGTCAACAGATCACTGTCCATGGTGGGGTCCCCAAGCAACTAAGGCTGCAGATGAAATCTGGAAAACAAGAGGAGGCCAGGCTCCTTGCCTTAGCTCTCAAGTACTACATGCCCCTGAGTTCCCCATCTTCCTGGAGCCATCCAACCGTCTTTCAGGAGAAGGCTGTAGTTACTTGTCCTGGTGCCCCAAAGCTAACTATTTGATCTCTGCCAGGTTAAGGACACAGGGACATCACATGGATAGCCGGCACTTTGCTTAATTTACACCACAGATATTGACAGGTGCTTCATCGGTACCACTAACTGAATGTTTCCCACTGCCTATGGTTGCCATGCCGCAGGACATGGACTCAGGAGCCCTATGTGGGGACAGAGGACCTGAGAGCTTAGAAGACCCGAGCAAGGCAGATCATGCCTGCTACTCTGTTTCAGCTGCACAAAACATGCAGCCCTTCCATAGGCAGCCTGGGGTAGGCCTCTATACCATCTGGATGACATAGACTTGCAGCCTCTCTCTCATGTCTGGCTGACCATTATTGGAGAATCAACTGAGTCGGCACCCTCACATTGGGATGATTGGCAGCTGCTTGGTAAAGCCTCACTATCACCCTTGACCTTGGAAGTATATTCTAAGTCTCCGGGCAAACTGCCACATGTAAACATCTAACCCAACTTCACTGAATCTGGTCTTCTGGGCTGTAATTGGCCTGGTTCTAAGGGGTGAATCAGACAGCCTGCTTCCAGTCTCCTCTGTGGCTTCAGTCAAAGAGCCAAGGCTTAGCTAATGAAATGGGATATTCAGTGAGGGGGTCCTGGGAAGAGCCTTTCATATGGTAGAACGACAGTGGCAAGCTGAACCAGTATGTTCAGCCTTCTGCCTATTCCCAACAAGCTTAGAGAAAACACAAACTTCTTCCAGAAGTGCATGGCTCTAGGTGATCTGGCTGTCAGCTGCTGGCTGGCCACTGGCATCAGGTGCTCTAGGTGTTGTTCGCAATGGCTGTTCCTTATATGGGGTGCTGCTCTTCCTCTCTCCACCCAAATCTGGTTCCTTGTGTCACAGGCCCAACCTTTCCCTTGAGCACTCACTATCACCGCCAACCACTTCTCTGATGACTGAACCAAAGCTTCATCAAGCCAGGACCTATGCCTCACTTAGCACCTCACTGCTATCACCAGGACTCAGACCAACAGGCCAGAGAGCATGAGCAGCAGGAGTCGGCTGCATCCTGTGCTAGTGTGAAGCTTCAGACAGTCACTGAGGGTGGAGCTGGTACTGTGATAACTGGGTAGCTAAGGTAGCTGCTACAGATCCTGTGGAGGAGCCCACACACACATGCCTCTGATGCATTTGCTTTTGTCTACCGAAGAGAATCATCCAAGCCAGCACTTCCCGTTCCCCTTCACACCAGAGAGAGAAAAGTTGGCTTCCAGGCAATAATGGAAAGTATGTTTAATATCAAAAGCTGTTTCAAGTATCAGATAGTGACTATACTGGAGAGTGGCTTCTGGGACCTCCTCACTACCTGTTGTCCTGGAGTCCCTGGCATTAATGCTGGAGATAGGGGTCCCAAGGTCTCTCCATGCCACTGGAGTCCTAGAAAGCCCTTCAGAGAAGCACAGAGGCCAGGCTGAAACCTGTCCCCTTTCTGGAAACCTGCTTGGGTGGGCAGGACTCTGAGCCTGGTGGGCCTGGAGATAGGACTGCCTGGCACCTGGCATCCTCTCCACGGCCTAGACGTTGGACTTGGCGATGATCTTCTCCAGCAGGCTCATCATTCGCTCCTGAAGCTGCAGGCTCTGAACCTGCAGGATGTTCTGCTGGTCCAGCACCCGGCGCACCTCTCGGCATGTCTCCTCCATGGCACGGCTCAGCCTGCGCTGCTCCTCCAGCATGGCCTCCAGCAGTCGCAGCTTCTTTTTCTGCAGGTGACAGCTCCGCATCTTGCGTTTCTTTACAGGGCGTTCCTCTGATCTGTCGGGGAAAGATGAGTTGGTCACAGGGACTGGAACATGGGAGCCACCAGACCTTCCCAGACACCCCACTGGACAAACAGGAACACTGAGGCCCAAGGAGCCATATCTAGGACTCAGGTCTCAGTTCACAGAGGAGGGGAGGGGGTCAGAGCTCACAGCAGAGAGAACAGCAGGTGATAGCTAGTGCTGGCTTGTGGGAGGAGCAGGCAATGCCAAATCCATCCATATCCCAGAGTGTGGACTATTTAGGTACAAGATCCTAACAGCACCCTAAGCCCACTGAGCTGGTGGAGGGTGCTCACTGGTGAAGAGCCTGCTCCAGGGAGCAGTAAAGAGAAAAATGCTGGGCACTGTGTGGTACTTGGTACTCTTAAGGGAAGTGACTTCTGTAGTCCCCACTGGCCTATGAAAGATGAAGAAATGGGTTCAGAATGAAGGTCTACCCTGAGCCCTCTGTCTCCAAGTATGCCTTTGGCAATGGGAGGGGGGGTCAGACAGGCCATCTGGGCTCCTCCCCAGGAGATGCCCCATGGGTGCTCTCTGCTAGTCTAAAAGCCCTTGCTGGACAGCAGAAAACTGCCAAAGCCTACCAGACCCTAAGGCCTATTCGGGTAACTGCCATTATCTGGCCAGTGCTCTGTGTTCTGAGCAAAGTGGAAGATCAGCTGTCTTGGGGACAGAGCCCCAGGCAGCTGTGCCTGGGAACTGGGCTTGGTAAGCCATGGGAACAATTGGCCATAAATCTCAGGCTTCTCTGCTAGTTTGGTCTGGCTTTAGTAAAGACAGATTTTGTCTGGGCCTTCCCTCTAGAGAAGGGCTTTTTGGGTGAATTAAGCAGATGTTCCCAGCCCTAGGGATACTGGGTTCTGAGACCTCCATGAAGATACCTTTCCTACCTTATCTGTTGTAAAATAGGCTTGAAAGTCCATAACTCAAAGCCATATTCACTAGTTTCTTCAACTGCTTGACTCCTCTTTTACCTTGGAAACCCATCCTAAATATACCTTAGAAGTGCCTGCTCTGGACTCCATGGTCTAAAGCTACAGGGCATCTCCTTCTTGTCCCCAACTCAGAGGCTCTGTGAGTATCTTGCAGGCACAAGCATGTGGCTGACACAGGCCTGGAGTGTGATGACAGAGAAGACAGATAATACAGGCCCATTCACTGCTCGGGAGGTACAGGCCTACATCTCCATGTTGTGAGGACCTGTTGCTGAGGTGTGGACCCAAGAAAGGGCCCATGTTGGGGTTTGGCAGGCAGGGAAGGTATGCTTGGGGCCTGGCCCTGTGTCTTTTCTCCTTGAGGAATACTGATTTATCCCCATTTTATGGCGAGAGTCAGGAATCAGAGAGGTCAAAGAACTTTCCATGCAGGTAAGAGGTGATAGAGCCTTGGACAAGCCCCACCTACCCATTGGCACTAGAGCTCTTGCTGCTCTGAGGCCGACCTGGCCCTGAACTAGGCCATAGCTACGGCCTGTGCAGCCAGTCAGACCAGAGGAGACCAAAGTGTGTCACTGTGCCACTGCCAGCCCCTTGCTCTGAGCACTGGAGCTTTGGTCCTATTTGGGACTAGGGCAGGGGACAAAGATGCCAAAGCAGTGCTGGGTCAGGACAGGGAGAGCAAACACACACTACCTGAACTTAAGGGACAGTAAGCTGGAGGAGCTGTCGGAGCGATCGTCCTCGAAGCGGCCTTCATAGGAGCACTGGGTATACGGTAAGTACAGAGGGGTGGACTTAGCAGACGGCGACAGAGACGCCTCGGTCTGGGACGTGGAGGGCCCCGGCTGCTGGCCATCCGGCAGTTTGCCCTCACAGGACTCAGGGACCTTGGCCAGAATCCTATCAATGGCTAGGTAATAGGGCCAGTCCGGCGGGACGGACTCGCTATCTGTCATGCATTTTAATTTCCTGAAACGAGAGACACAAGAGCCAAGGTGAGAAACAGAAGGTGAAGCCTTTCCTGCCTGACTCTTGGGCAAAGTGACACTCAAGGGGTCTAGGTCCCCAGAGAGAGCCATGCTAACACAGGCAGGAGCCACTCTCAGCCAGCATGGTCTTCCTCAGCAAAATCAGCCAGGCTCTAGGGCCCCTGTGACACTGGACAGAAGGTAGAGGTTTTGGGACCTGTAAAGCCTTGGGTATCAGAAAGAAAACCCTAGCATGAATAAGGGTATCCATAGGTGCTGGGAGCTTGGGGCTGGTTTCTGTGGTCTCTGTTCTTCTGTGGGTTCTAAACTCACTGCAATGAACTGAGTGCTTTTTATGTAAATTAACCTTCAGTGATGAGACTGTGTGTGAGACACTGACATAGCAGCAGTTGTAGTCTACAAAGATGCTTCCAGGAGAGAGAACAGCAGGGCCACAGGAAAACAATACTCACAGTTCTGAGCCTGTATCTTGCACATACACTATGATCTTGGACAGGTTCGTTAACCTCTCTGAGCCTTCATGTTTTATATTAGTAAAAATGGGGATGAAAAAGTAAATCCTTCTTCACAAAACTAGAGAAAAGATTTAATAAAATAATGTCTGGTAACAAAGGGTCCAGGCTCCAACACTGTTCTCAGCTGAACCTACCAGGAAAATGTGTTAGGCTGTATCAATGTAATGCTGCTACCTTTCAAGTCCTAAGCTAAGCCTGAGTTAGCTCTCAAACCCACAGCCTGCCCAGAGACTGTGGGGCTGGGTGGCCAGTGCCATCTCACATCGCCTCACATCCCACCCTCTACTAGTGCCAAAGCTGAAGGTCTGATCAGTGTGACCTGTGCCCTCAAGACCCTATGCCCTGTCTTCTTCAACAGATAGGTCCTGTACACTGAGAGGATTATCACATCTCTGTCCTTGGTCATCCCCTGAGAGGGGAGGGCTAGAGAAACTGGACACAGGTTGGTTGAACAGTTTCAGTCTAAAGAGAAAGAGGCAACATAGGAGCATTTTGGCCCTCAGGGCCACCTTGGGCCCATATGGGTTATCTGCAAGGGCTGGCCCTAGTCTCACTGGTCTCTGAAGATGGAGAGCTGGCTGAAGGAGCCCCCAACACAGGTATAGCCAAGAATAAGGGGCTGCTGCCCAGGACTGATGCAGTTAACCAAAGCAGAGGCTGGCCTTGGGAGTAGCATCAAGGGCCTAGGGGGCTCCACCACACGGTATGACTGCATCAGAAAGCACAGGCAGGTCACACAGAACAGAGCAGACTGCTCTGAATGAATAGCAGGCACCATCAGGCCACCTGGGGACACAGGGAAGGCAAAGTTTATTACCATTAATGCCCTGTCAGCCTTCTACACAGGCTCCTCCTCTCTAGAGAACCCCTGCCTCTGTTTTCTCTGCTCCACTTAAGCCAGCTCGGTCCTTGGAGAAATGGGGAGAGCCTGTCTTCCGTGTGGGGCTTCATGTGGCATTCCAATAAATCATGGTCCATGGAACCTAGCTACCTGTTCATATTTCCCTTAAGTCAGAACCTTAATATAAAACAGCTCTTGTAAAAAAGAAAAGACTGCTGTGAAGTCGGGAATGCATGGATAAAGAACTGGTCAGCTATGAGGAGCCATGGCCTGCATGTGCTTTATAAATTGTGAAGTGCTATGACTCCTACCCCTAGACTGCAGTGGCTAGCCTTTCCATGTACTCTCATCTGGCTTACAACCACCTCTAGGAATGGAGACAGAATCCCTCCCCTAGGACTCTGAGGGAGGCTTTCAAGATAAATAATGAATAATATAGCTAGACAAGTTGAAGGGAACCTAAGGAAAACAACCACTGGTGCCTCCCATCTCCCCCAGAAATCCCTTCTTCACCAAGCACTGGAATAGAATCCTTGCCATGGTTGCTATCTTCGTGTATTCACATCTGTTTTGCAGGCAACAGACTTGGTCTCAACTCTCTCCTCTTAAGACAGAGGCTTACACTTACCATCAGTTATAATAAATGACTCTGATGCCAGCAAGCCTAAGCAGCTGCTGGAGCTGCGGGTTTTTGCTTTCAGGCTCAGCTGTGGGCCAGCATTGGGGGTCAGAAATGAGCCATAGACAAGACAGGCTTGAGGCCCTCTCACTTCTTCCATGGCCCTCATAAGTCAAATCAGCAGTTAGAAATAGAGTTTCAGGGTCTCATGGTCTGTCAAGGTCTTATTGGGCCATATCTCCCAGGGGCACAGAATTCATGGGCCAGGCAGGGGTTCCCCTCCCTTTCTTGGAGCATCTCTTTACTGATGAGGGCAGGAGAGCTCCTTTCATCCACGGAGTCTGGCTGGGGACTTCACAGATATGTCTGCAAAGCAAGGTCTAAACCACCCTCCCCACCTGGCCAACTCACCAGATGAACTACTAGTACATCTGTGAGCCCTGGATAGCACCTCCTATCATGGGATCTGAATGCAATCTTAGGCAGCCCCAGGCCCAGACTGTCTAGTTTGCCTTTTGGGAAAGTATTTAACTACTGTCTTCCCCTGACACTCTCCAACTTCTACTGTGACATCTCCCCTCCTAAGAGCCTCATGCACACAACCTTCACTTTATATTTTGACCTTCATCCCACCCACCACTTTCTCATGCCTGCAAAGTCCACAATCTCCAGCCCATCCATGATCCCCACCCTGCACTTGACTTTCCAGAGAGGTGAGATCCACCACAGCTGCTCCTTCCTGGATGCCAGAGAGTCTCCAGGCTGTGAACTCAGTATCAATTCCCCCAGGTTCTCCTTTGGCTGCAAGCTAGGATAGTCAAACTGAGAGGCAGAGAAGTCAGAGACACAGATGGGGAGTCCCCAACCTAGAGTTGTATGCTGCCTGGGGAAAGACCCCTAGAATTCCATCTTATCAACCCTGAGGCTAGCCCTGGCTGGGCTCACCGGTCGGCCAGGCCTGGGAGTCAAACCTCCTTTTCACTCTAGCTTCAGTTTTCGTACATGAAACAAGGAACCCCATAACCTGTCCAACTTGGGTACTTGTAGGAGGTGGTGCAGGCAGAACCAAGCCCAGTTGGTACCCTGTAGTCCCAGTTGAGGATGAAGTTATAAGATCTGATCTACTGGTCTACTGCTGGGGCATCATGACAGGTAGGAGGCGGGTCTAATGTCAGCTTTAGAACAACCCTTATGATGGTGCACCTCCAGTCCTAGTCCCAGAAAGTTGAGCTGAGGACACTCCCAGCTTTGCCACTTGAGAGTTCATGGTCAGATTTTTTGCTTGTGGGCCTCAGTTTCCCCATCATCCCAATGGGAGGCTGCACAAATGGTTTTGGAAGGCGATCTTGCCAAGCGGAGCTCTGACCTACAGGTGGACATCTAGCCCAGATGACACACACCCTCCTTGCCTTAGAGCACAAAGTGGTGCAAAGTAGAACAACCTGCCTAGACCCTCCCACACCATCCAGCGCGCTCACCTGTACTGGAAGGTCATGTTGGTGATTTTGATTTTGATCTCCTCGCCTAGCCGGCGCTCCCCAGTCATTTCAAAGAGCTTGCTGGCCATCTTCTCATACACCTTGGCATTGCGCTTGGTCTGCTTGAGCTCATCGAAGAACTCCTCCCAGACCAGCATGAGGCCGCGCATCTCGGCATCTGTCCAGTTGCGGGCCCGTCGATGCTTCTCGGTCTGAGGAGACACAAGGTAGCCAGGCACTTCGGCTGCTGCCATGCTGGAGGCACCTGCAGGGTTAAGGATGGCACTCAGGCAGGGCCTCAGGCCTGGCCAGCGCACCATGGGCGAGAGGCAGTGCACTTGTTCACTCGCTTGCTCGAGGCAGCTCCACGCTCAAAATGGGGCCTACATCTGACAGGCAGGAATTTAGTTAAAAGCTTTTAAACGGGAAACGTCATTTTGATGTCATGTTTCCATAGCAACAGAGCAACTGCATAAGCTACAACAACAGAAACCTTTTAACTGAAAGCACAGGAATCAGGGCCGCACTGACGGGCCATCAATATTGCAGTGAGAGGCTGTACCCAAACCCACAGTGGCTCTCAGCCCTCCTCCCACCCTGCTGGCCCTCTAGGCCCCAGAGGAGACTTGCTTTCACTGTGCCTGACAGGCTCCTACATGGGGGATTCAGGCAGCAGTCCCCACCTCAGCCCCATCTGGTTCATATAGGTTAGGGTCCAAGGAGGCCCAAGATATGCTGAGACGAAAGGTGCAGGGTCACCAGGGAGACAGAGGCCCCGTTGCTGCCTTGATGACTGTTAGTGTGGTGAGGTCCTTGCTGAGAGGCTGCTCTCTTCTCAGAGGCCTGTCAAGCTTTACTGAAGCCAGCCCTCATGAGTCCCTGACTCCTTTTCATTGACTCTGCTTCTTTTGCTCTACTCATGCAACACCCTGGTGTCAGGCTGTGTGGGTGCTGGGAAGCCAGGCAAGTCAGAGCTAGGCAGGCCAGAAGGACACAGATGCTGACCTTCACCATGGGAAAAAGCAGGACCATAGCCCTGATGGAAGAGGCAAACTGAGCTGAGCTGAGGAGGCCCATCAGGGAAAAGTAGCATCAGGCAGAGGGTAATGTCAATGTCCTGAGCAGGGCATATTTCAGGGCTAGTCCTCAAGAGATAGAGCAGTGTTAGGGTAGGGACAGGCAAAACATCAAGAGGAGGGGTTAATATGCCCACAAGGCTAGGCAGGGACCTCAGGCTGAGGCACCAGCAGAGCAGAGTGTAGAATGTGGAATCTGCAGAAGGAAAAGTTACCATAGGGCATTAACAGCTAACATCTGGAAGGTAAGTCCCAAATGGACTACATGGAACCTAAGGCCCTCATGCTAGACTGGCTGTGGTGGACACACAGTCTAGTCTGATCCTAGAATCTTTGGGCCCAGTACACTCTATTGGTAGTCATGCTTGGTCCCCAAACAACTAGGTTAAAACTCTCTAGTTGACAGAACAACAGCTGCCAATCAGATCATTGGCTTTCCCCCTGCCTGACCAGGACAGGAAGAACTCAGCCTATAGACAGCAGTATCTCTGGGCTTCCTGTGTCTGCTGTAAGGAGCATAGTCAGTAGCATATTGGGTGTGGGGAGCGACCTGAGTTCCAATCCAAAATTAGAAATAGAAAGGCAGCAGAGGGCAGCCCCTGGAAGTCTTGCTGTGACTTCATAGGTTCAGGTCAATGCCAGACTTCCTCTTTGAACCCTGGGAGTTACTTAGGGACTTCCTCCTGCTAAACTAGCAGACAGATACTCATGGTTGTTCCATTTCTCCTAAGAGTACTCAGAAGGTCTGCAAAACCTCCTTACTGCCAAAGTCAGATACTGAGCATGCTAGCCACACTACTGGCTTGCTGGTTCATTGCTGCCCCCTAGTGCTGGGAGTAGGGCCTGGGTCTGGTTCTCAGGCTCATGGCTGTATGTGGCTCTTTCCTCCTTCATGCCTAGAAAGTGCCTCTTTCCTCCAGGAAGCCCCCTGTTCTTTAGGCTCAAAAGGTTGAACCTTGAGGAGCAGGGCAACTAGGAACCTGCTAGGCTGGCCCTGTCTGCCTCCTGAGTACTGGGATTAAAAGTGTATGTCACTATACTTAGCTTCAAGCTGCTAGCTTTTGAATCTAGTTCTGTATGACCTTAGCAATGGATTCCAGCCTCACTGTCCTCATCTCTGTAATAAAATATTAAGAACTAGTTAGATGACTATAAATGACTCAGCAAAATGCTGGCCAAAGAGCCATAACCTCTTTAGGGATATAGGGAGGTCCTAGGTCCCAATCTGCCATCTCTCAGTCCTTTCCACAAATCTCCTTAGAGCCTCTGGAGAGTTCAAAGCCAGGCAAGTTGCTAGCTGTTGGCTAAAGGATGTCACTATCCCTTTCTGTGCTCTTGCTAGACCAGTGAGCAGGGAGGGCCTCAGAATGCAGAACGATGCCGGCAAGTTTGTGGACATGTATGTGCCGCGAAAATGTTCCATGAGCAACTGCATCCATTGCTGCCAAGGACCACGCTTCCATCCAGATGAATCTGGCCGAGGTTGACAGGAGCACAGGCCAGTTTAATGGCCAGTTAAAAACCTACGGCATCTGTGGGGCCATTCGCAGGATGGGTGAGTCAGATGATTCTATTCTCAGATTGGCTAAGGCTGATGGAATTGTCTCAAAAAACTTTTGAGCAGAAGAAATCAGGAATACTTTGTTACAAATAAAAGTGATGAGTACTTGTGACAGCTTAAAAAAAAAAAAAAAAAAAAAAAAAAGGATGTCACTACCATTACTCAGGGTCCTATAGTTAGATGGCTGCAGAGGAAACATCTATAACAGCTGTTTGCCCAAATCCCAGGAAGTAGGAGGAATCAGAGCCAGTCTGGCTGGAGCTATTCCATAACACAACACTTTGGTTAACACCTAAATGGGTGGTAAGATGGGCTCCCGTCTCCTCTTCTCAGGCACGTGGTCATCAGCAGCCCCAGGTACAAAGCGGCCTCTGTGGGGGAACCTTGTAGAGCAGAGTCCTTGCCTGGCTTCCAAGGATAAGAATGAACAGGTGTTTGTCCAAGCCTCAGCAGCCCCTACCTAGGGTGGGACATACTTCTTTATTCAGGGTAGAGTTCCATACCTTGACACAGCTGCATGGCCTGCTAGGACCCTCAGTGGTCACGGGATGAGGAGGCAGGAGGCTGAGGACTAGGCCCCCAGTAGAACCTGAAGGGAAAGGGGGCAGGTCAGCTTTAGCAAGTGTCTCTTCAAGGCCAGGCACACTGAATGGGATCAAGACTGGTCCTGTTGTGAGCTGGTGAGACCTACTTAGGCTCTCCCTCTAAATAACGAATCTGGGGCTAATCTGAAACTTGTATTTATGGAAACTGTTCAGGCTGCAAGAAACCAGGCCTGACCAGGGTGATAGCAGCCAAGCTTAGCCTATATGGACAGAGGCCAGAGTAGAAAATGGCCAGTTTCAGCAGGATTCCAGGTAACTTGAGAGGAAGGGGCTGTGAACTGAGCCTGTACTGGTGGGAGAAATTTAGGAGTTGAAGGGCTTGGAAGTATATGAAATGTGTGCACATGTGGCAGTGGCTAAGAGGTAGTAAGACCTGGGTCTAGGAAGTCCTGGGGCACTAAGGAGTTTGAACTGCTCTGGGTGGTTAGTGATGTGCGGCCTATGTCTGGTGGATAGTGAGAGGGGTTATGACCAACCTTAGAATTGGCTTGTCGCAGCAATTCCGGGGGCCTTGCAGCCTAGCTTGGGATAGAGGCCTAGGCAGCTAGGTAGTTTAGCTTGCATGTTAGACATTGCTATCACATCAATAAGGGATCCAGGTTCCAAATGCCCACCCCAAGCTTGAAGTGATACAGGCATCCCTTTCAGGACCATAACATGGAGATGAGACTCAGGCTTTTAGGGCCAAGGATGTGTGTGGATTCCAGGAAGGTTTCAATGATTCTCAAGTACCTGAGTCCACCTCTGCTCATGAGCCTTCCCTGGGCTACCCAAGTAGGTCTTTCTAATTTGAGCTTTGTTACCTCATATGAAGGTGAGGCTCACACCCTAGGAAGCCTGGGTACAGCTCCAGGAAACCTGGATCCTGTCCACTCAGTATGTGGCCATGTGGCCACAAATGGCACACATACTCACCAGGACTACCCATTCCCCTATCAAACACAATCAGGCTCTTTCTTTAAGCTCCTTCAGAATGCTTTTTGGAAAAATTGGAGACAAACACCACAATGAGAATGAGGGGTACCTCAAGTCATGTGTTCCTATATTCCCCAGGCAGGGGTGAGGGAGTATGTTCTGCTGTAGTGGCTAGAAGGAATAATGTACTACCAACATCCCAAGGAGGCTTACCTTAGCCTTTCTGGAGTACCACCCATGCCTGTTATGTCAAAGGTCTAGCTATCCACCAGGAGGGATAGGGTCCCTGAAGTGACCAAAACTCAAGCGTCGATGAAGATCTTAAGGATAATATCACCATAGTCCTAGAGAGGACTGCTGAGGTAGATTTAGGGAGCTGAAGCAACAACACTCATGCCACAATCAAGTGCTTGAGTTACTGAGTAAAGACCTAAACCTGGTGGGGCACCTACCAGGCCCCTCCTGCCAAGGGTTCATTATCTTGTACAGAAAATAGACCCGGTGCCATGCCCTAGAAGGGATAGTGGTGTGCACTGGGCTCCGTAAGTCTCCAAGAGTTCTCCTGGCACTAACTTCAGTGTCTGGTGGGCTGAAGGACCAGGTAGACAGCTCCAGACTCGCAAGTGAAGCTTGACAGGCCCTCAGAAAGTGTTTCACAAACAGCTTTGTTCCTGCAGGTTGGTGGATAAAGTACCTGCACTCCAGGTTAGCCCAGATACTAAAGAGGAGACCTGGTAAGACAGACAATGTCACAGACAAAGTAAAAGGAGTTGTAACCTACAAAGGACAGGGTCGGTGCTGCAGACACAGCAGCCAGTGTAGGACAAAAGTGGAAAGACCAGTTATGCTGAAGGGCAGAGGGGGCTCCATGTGGACCAGGAGCATGACCAGAAAGGCAGATGGGCCGGTGGAGAGCATGCAGAGGCTCCAAGGACTAACTGTGCCCTGTGTGAAGACAGAACCTCACCACCCACCTAGGACCCTGGAGCAATGTGTGGAAGCTGAAACAGTATCTAGGACCTCACACAACAGACTTAAAATGCCAATAACCATGAGAACTTGGCACACCATATCTCCTAGACAGGGAGAGCACTTAAGTAGCGTCTGTGAATGCTTCTAGGCCTGGTCCCAATTCTAGGCACACAGGCTCATTCCATACCTAGTGTTGCCTGACTTTTACAGTGTCAAGATGGCTGCTGGTAGTATCCTTGTCCTGCTGGAGATAAGCAGGATGCTCTCCTCAAATGCTAGAAAGGAGGTTCTCAAAAGTAAAGCAAGCCTCAAACAGCAACAACTGATGGTTTAATTGCTTCTTTAATTCAAATTTACAATATCTGTAATTTAAAAATTTTAAATATACATTTCATGTCAGTCCTTTCTCTTGGAAATGGACAGCCAGGTCTAGGCTGGGCTCCGGGGCACACCCATCACAGCCCTCCTAGTTCCCAGTGGAGCCCATGGCATACAGCAGCAAGGCCTGGACAGGAGCCTCCTAGAATGCAGCCAAATCTCTGCAGATAGGTCTCTGTCACCTATTACCTTACACCCAGCTTGTGGCAGAAGGTGTTTCCAGAGACACCTGAGGAGAGCAGTTACTCTGATGGCTCTAAAGTGTGACAAGTACACACGGAGGGTGGCCCTGAACCTTGACATCATCTTTAGTTGTCAAACTGCTCAGCACTGGTTCTTCTTTCCTGGAGGCTCCAGAGCCATCGAGGAACAGTTCTTTTCCAAACCATGACATCCTGAGCCCCCAACCAGCTTCAGCAGCTCTCAGTGTCTTCTACTCCCACATACCAATCTCTGGAGGGCAGCTTCATGCCTGTCCTGGTAGCAGCCATGATCCTAGTGCTCAATGTTGAGGGAGGGGAGGGAGGAGGGAGGGAGGGGGAGGGAGGGAGGGAGGGAGGAGGGAGGGAGACTGTGTGGGGAGGGATGCTCACAGGTGGCAAGAGACTGATTCTGCAGCCCCACAATGGGAGGCAGGACTCCTTGCCAGGTGGCTGTGAACCAAGCTATTGCTGTATAAAACTTGTCCCATGAGCCGAAAGCAGAGCTGCTTTACTCTCGGGAAGGTGCTTCCTGCCAGGGAAGGCGGCTGTTAGGGTTGGTACCTTCCCTGGCACTGCATTCTACAGGGTGGGAGGTGGTTCCACCCTCCTGAAGGGTACATGTGCAGACAAAATGAGAGGATAAAGGGCACTTGGCAGTGGCAAAGTCACCTACATGTCAAAGGGGCCATCAGTGGGAGGGAGGCACATTTTGGAGAAGAAACATGCTGAAGTGCATTGCCAAATAGTTCTACCCTGGTTTTTTAAAAATCTTTCCTGACAGTATCAGCAGGAAAACAAAAACAACATTCTACCTCCTACTCCCAAAACCTCACAGTCAAAATAACTTTTTTTTTTTTTTTTTTTTAAATAAAGTCTGGAAATCCTTAGATTTTTGAGGAAGTTGATAAAAAGTGTTGGTCCCTCCTGCAGCTAGACAGGTGGGGCAATGTCTCCAGTGGGACTTTAATGAGCTATGGACTTTTAAAAATTGAATTCCATTTTCAGATGCTAGACTCACAAAGTTGACTGTATGTAGCAGATGCAAGAAAAGTCTGCTTTCAGAAAAAATGGACAGGCATTTTTAGAGGTCTTGCATACATCTTTGAGGAGTGTGTGTGTGTTGTGTGTGTGTGTGTGTGTGTGTGTGTGTCACACGCAAATGCATACCTGCCTGTGCCCAGGTGCATCTCTAGGTTGTGGCACCCATGAGCAGACAACAGCCTTGTTGTAGAGGCTATTCTTGCCCCATACTAAGAATTGTTTCTGATCACACTGAACAAGAGGCCAACTAAACTCGAGGTTGAGTTCCCTGATATAATCCCCAGGTAAATTGCTCTATTTTATATTCTGTTTCCTTATGAACATCTACCATGAGGAGTAATCAGGCCTGCAACATGCTCATCTCAGAGCTGTTGGACCAACCTCAGAGTGTGGCAGCAGCATTGTGAGAACGTCCACGTGGTCCCCAAGCACTTCTAGGAGGGAAATCTAGGGTAACAAGTAGAAGCCCTAAATCAGCAAAGGGGCATTGGTGACTTTCTTTTATTAAAATTCAGTAACTTCCCTTAAGGTCCTCTTGAAAGACCTGATCCATGTCCACTGTTCCTGTTACCATGACACCAGTATGGGCTGGGCTGGCTTGGGGTAGCCTTTGCCAGGGGTAGATAAAGAATCAGGCCAAATGTGAGGCTCCCCACAACCTGTGTTTGGTAGGGAACCTTGCATCCTAGCAGCCTTTTAATTGTCATCATGGGAAGACAGAACAAAATTCAAGGGTCTCAAGAAAGCAATCCATGGACTGAAGCATAGTTAATTAATCATAGGCTGCAAGCTCTTTCTTCCTGTGTAGCCTAGAAACAGCTCCAAATTACTCCTCTCCCCAACTCTACAGCTGAGAACTACAGACATGACTTAGTGGAGCAGCAGAGAACCTGCTCTGTCATATAGCCAAACAGCAAACAGAGCTCCCAAACCAAGCAGGAAATGAAGGCAGCCCATGTCTAGGGCTCATTTTCATTCACATGACCTGGCTACTCTGGGCTTGGGCCATGGGAAGAAGAGGTAGCTCTGACCAGCATGGAAAGCTGTCTGAGGCCACAGGCTGACCTGATTTTGAACCTTCCCTTTGGTACCTCATCTTGTCAGGCTCTGATAGGCATAGGTCTATACTCTACTGGGCTGACAAAAGGCAAGATGGGAAGGGGCAAAAGAGGCTCTGGGTCCATTCTTAACTGTTGCTAGGACACCAAGCTTTCCCCTGACCAAGAGAAGCTGAGACACACCAACAAACCATAGCTCAGAGTCACCTTTGGGGTAATCAGGTCAGCACTCCTCAGGTCCCAACCATGCAGAAGGTACAAAGGGACAGACAGCATCCACAATGGTCAGCTGGTGTCTGAGCAGGCTACAGTGCAGGTTAGTCACGACCAGGGATGAGGTTATTGGGATAGCCTCTTTGGGTCCAGGCTGAGAGACTAGGAGAGTGTATCAGCTTGGAGAGTGTAGTCAGTAGACAGCTTGATAGTCATGCCTGGGATGGTGGGCAAGGGGGCAGCTGCTGCAGGGCAAACCTCTAATAACTATAACAGTGGAAGTCAGTCTCCGCAGTTCCTCAGTTGGGTCACAGGCAGAATTCTCACAGAGGCAGTCAACACCAACACCTCTCTCTGTGCTGGTTAAATGGAATGCATAAGATAAAGGAACTGTGTGAAGTGCAAGTGCCATAGGGTGTTGGGAGGGCTACATGAGGGACCTGCCCGACTAGATTGGGTAGCTACAGGAGAGGGAGTGGTGGCCAGAAGGCCCATCCACTTCCATAAACTTTGTCACATGCAGCACAGGCCTTGCCAAGTCACACACTTTACACGGGCATAGGAAGAGTTACATTAAAATTAATCTCTTTACTGATATAATTAAATTTTAACTCCTGAGAAGAAAATAGACAAAGGGAAAATGATGCTGGCCACCTGGCACCCCAGTTCCCAGCCCCCACACACCATTCATTTTGTGTCCAGACACTGGTGTGGCAGGTACGCCTGCTGGGTAAATGTGGAAGGGAGCTCTCCAGCCCAGTGGGACAGGAGGGCTCAGAACCATCTGGCAAGAGCTAGGACTTCTGTTCCACACAGCAGGGCAGCTGCAACCGGCGACCATGGCCAGGGCAACACTTAAGAAAAAGACAAACACCTGGTCAACCTAGCACTGCCACTAGCTGCAGCGAGGCCAGGACCCAGGACTCAGGCTCAACCCCAACATAGTGCATGTTCCCTGCATAGCCCTCATTGCAAAGCACTCCTGCCACTGCCTGGCTGTCCACTTGACACAAGTGGAAGCCTGCACAACCAAGGTAGCCCCAGCAGAAGCTTGGCACAGGCTTCTGGAGGCTCAGGCCCCAGCAGCTGCCTTCTCTCAGCCTCTTGTTCCACAGGTACTACTCAGCAGGTGGTGACTTTGTGAACATTTTGCAAACAAGCAAGCAGCCTGTGGTATGGACTTCCTGGTGCTGCCACCACCTCAAATACAGACTGGAAAGCCCTGCGGTCGAATTCCTCTTCTATCTGGTGTCTGTAGAAGTCTGTGGCAACCAGGCAGAAAAGGTTCACATCCACCTGCTCCAGTTTGCCCATCCTGCTGATGACGTGTGGAAGGCTGGGAGAAGAGTTAAGGGGGAACGATGGCAAGGGTGGGAAGACAGCCTCCCCAAGCGGTTCCCTTCCTAAGTACCATTCGCAAAGCGTGTACCCCCAGCTGGAGCACTGCTATCTGCCCAGAGGGCAGAGGTGATAGCAGAGATGCCCAGGAAGTGGTAGTCCTGCCTCCACAGCTGGTGCTGGTCCCAGTTCTGCCACAGACTCACCTGGGCTGTGTCCCACACAGTGCTAGGGCTGGTGTTCCCGCTCACACTGCTCAGTTTCCAGGGCGCGCACAGCACTTACCTGCTGTGTCCCACAGTGCAGTGCTGGTCCGCTCCTGTCTACGGAGGCAGAGCAGCACTGCTGCAACTTCCATATTAGGGTGAGGCTGTACTGTCCCACCAAGAGAACTTTGCTGCTCAGAAACTCTCGTGGTCTACTGTGGAGGAGGCTGCCAGAAGAGGAACTCCTAGCATCACTATTAGGGCGGGAACTACAGCATTACTTACAGCTTTCCCCAGGAGGGTGACCACAGTGTAAAGATGAGAGCTAATGAGAAGCAGCACTGAGAAAACCTCAAAGGGATAGAGCATGCCAGATGATGGGGCAGCCGCAGGCCAGTGGCTGACTGGCCTGAGCTGCCCTGCCTCCCTTTGGCTCCCTCTTCTCCCCAGCAATAGAACTGCCACAAACCATAGCTGGCAAATGGCTAGCCCTTCTGTTTCATGTCCCTGGCAATGTTTTAGGGAAGGGTAAGCATCACTTTGATACCAGTGGGGTTCTTTAGAGTTTAGGTTTCAAAACATTCAGTGAAACCTGAACTGAATGTTAAGAGAATAAGGAAAGGCTGGTGGAGACTGAAACCTAGCTAAAGCCCCATGGAAGGATACATCGCCGAAACCCATGGGCTGGTAGATGCACTGACAAGGAAGCAGGAGAGGCTCCACATGGCCATGGCAACTGGAGTTCTTTGTGTGAAGTTGGACAGGGACAGCATGACCCAGTCCCGGACCATGGATGACTGCCCAGCACTGTGCAAAGTCTGAAAAACCTGGGGAGGAGAGAACTCTGAGCACAGGGTCAGGCTGTGGGGTTGGGTGAGGGGGCTGGAGCCACAGCTGCCACCTGTCTTAAAGAATGAGTAGGCCCTGATGACAGGCCTACTGGAAGTGTGGGATTGGCTCCCCCTTCATCTCCCTGCTCTGTCCTTGCCCCACAAGGCAAGTACAACCCTTACCTTGTATACTACAGTGGCCATGAACTGTGGGTATGGCTGCTGGTTGGACAGAAATTCTCCAATGACTTTGTTCATGACATCTTGAGGTGGAAAGAAGTCATCTAGGAACTGAGGCAGGATCCTTGCCACAACTCTGGCTTCACAGGGAAATCCCTTGCGGATCCTGAAATGAGAGGAGCTGATGTGAGCCTCACCCTGGCTCTTGGCCTCTCAGCCCTGCCCATAGAGTCAACCTGGACCAAGGCTCAGAGGCCCTTGACCCACAGGGATGTCCCAAGCGGGGCTCAGACCACAACTAGGGTATGAGTTTTAAAAGCCAAAGATGACACCCAGGCTGTCCTTTGGCTGCCCTGATTGATCTGGGCACAGGGTGATCTTTCCCACTCTGGGGAGAATTATGTAGTTGTGGGAAAGCCCTGTAAAGGAACGGCAGCAATAGTGTGGGGTAGTGACATTATAGAAGAGACTCTCCACATCAAAATGTTCTAAAACGTTTCACTGTTGCATGTGCTAATAGCCAGAGAACTACTGTCAATCAGGAGCTTTTCTTCCCTTCCAACACGGACCCCCAGCATGTTCCTGTTGATTCTTCTCTCAACATCCAACACTTTCCCCTTAGCAGCATCCTTAGAGGCAGCTGACCTATGACTATTTCACTAATACCATACAACCGCGGCACTTGGCTATACTCCAGGAGTGTCTATTTCCTCAGCAGTGGCCTGTGGGATCCACCAGGGCAGTGGTTTGGTTGTACACCTGCATGGGTCCAGTTGTCCCTAAGTCTGGCTCTGTGAATATGCATGCATTGGAAAAATGGCTGCAAAGATGCATTTTAAAGTTCAAGAGAATGAACAAATGCACATAAAAGAAACCGCTCTGGCTATGGCTCTAGAGCAGTCAATGACTGCGAAGGTTAGAGGTGGGGCTTTGCTTCATCTCTTACCTATCAAAGAGAACAGACACTCGCTCCATAGCTACGATCACAGATTCACTGTCAGGTGTAGCAGGGCTGGGGTCAGAAGCTCTGCCTGGACTGGCTTTTTCCTTTCCTGAAACAGAAACACTAAGTAGATTATAGGACAGAAGCCTAAGAGAGTCCTGAGATCTGCACTCAGTGGCTCATAGGGGACTTTACCAGATAGGCAGAGATCCTTCAAAAGCAGGTGATTACAGTCCCTAGCAAGGCAGGAGCCAGCCCAACTTTCTTCCAACTCTCAGGGATATAGTGGCCAGAGGCAACTCTGATACCTATACCTGGTGGTATCATGTGAGCTGCTCTCTTGCCTTGGGCCCCAAATTTCTGGAAAGGTGACAAGGCTGTCTTAGGGCCACACTAAGGCTGCCACACCATGAGGCCTGGCTTGAGTCTTTGGGTGAGTCTATGACTCTTACAACTCACTCACCTGTGTACATACAGGTGAGCATCAGGCCTAGGGCTGCCATAGCCCTGTGTGGGCTTTGTACATTCACTCTATCCACACTTAGCTTGACCAAGGACTCTGTATCTAGCCGAGAGAGCTGCTCAGACAGCAGGAGCCGCTCCAGACCCCGGAGGGCACAGTGATAAATGATGGAGGGGGTGGACTCCTCACTTCCAGACAGCATTACTCCACACATCTAGACAAGAAGAAAGGCTTATTCTTATCTTCCCCAAATGCACAATGACCCACTGGTACAGTCTATAAGGTAACCTGCCTATGTTCAATAGAGCCCAGCTAGAGCCCTCTCACCTGTATCACAGATGCTGAAAATTCTGGTCCCACATCCAGAGGGTAGTTTTCCATCAGGTAGAATGCAGTGGCACACATCACCAGCACATGCTGCTGGCTGTGAATGTTCACGCAACTAAGAATGGGAGACAGTAATAATACCCAGTCATATACAGCAGCCCCCACCTGTCTGCAGAGGGGACAGTTTTAAAGCATTATCCATCCACATCTATTGAGTACAGAGCCCTGGGTCATGTCAGCTTCTCCAGGCCTTTTCACCTGGTTGGCCTAGTGATTACACTGTCTCTAGAGCTTCATGGTCTCAGCTTAGCATGCCATCTCCAATTCTGTATCTGTCTATAGGCCACTTCATTCTCCCTGCCCATTCTTCATGTTCTTTGTCAGGGTGTCTATTTGCTCCATGCATATGCTAACTTGTAACACTCTAACTCATGGGATCTCCAGTTGGTGCCTGTTTGCCCAATGGCAGCAGTAGGGACCTGGCTGGAATATGAATTAGACCAATGCCACCATAAACAAAGGAGCCACACTTCATCTCTTCTACCCTTTCAGATCTGTTCAAATGATACTGTCACTCCTAGGAACTGGCCACTGTTTTGTATAGGACTCTCTGCATAAAGCATTGAGCAAGGTCTATGTGATTATCTGACTTGGAATTGTAAGTTCCTCCTACCTGTCCCCAGTCCTCTGTGCCCTCTTCATTCCTTAGCACAGACTGTGCTTTCACAGAACTTGCCCAAATCTGCTCCAGGCCAAGATCTGTGATCACAGGGGCAGTGGGTGGCTGTTTGTCACATAGTAGGTTACTGTTCAGCCAAGGACTACAAGGAAGGACGGGCCACAAGCCACTATATCTGTTCCAGTTTAACTTGCCTGTTGGGACCTCAAGATGCACTTCTGTTCATCTGTCAGAATGCCACCTCCTCCCAGTAGCTATATCTGTCAGCCTAAGACCTCATCATCTCTACTTTCTACCTCTCAATCTACAATCCGGTTACAGAACACCTGGCTTTTCCTCCAAGCCCCTTCACATCCCTAACTCATGCCTCTGAGTGCCTAACTATGTGCCATCCGTCACAACACTTCCTTCTGCTTCTAAGATAGAGCTGTGATGGACTCAACTTATTTTCAAAAGGACCAGTAACACATCAGGTACAGCTGCATGTGAGCTGTCTTTAGGGGGAGGTGGGAGATCAGAGCAGGGGAAAGGGCCTCACAGGAAACAGGGTGTTGATCAGAAACTAAAGAGGAGGCTGAGTCTAGCAGCAGGGAATAAGGTTGCTGTCCACAGCAGTGTGCTAAGTGCCAGGGGAGAGCAATGCAAGGCAAGACTTTTCATCTTGCTAGAGAAATCCAAGAAAACATCTGATGTACATTTGTGTCCTTTTGTCTCATAGCTACTACTTCCTAAAAAGGTACTCTCCTGGGTTTCCTGCCTGCCACTTACCAGGACCTGGCATATACTTTGTTATTACAAGATCTCATCTGTAGCCCTGGCTGGTTTGAAGCTTACACCAATTTTTCTGCCTTGGTTTCTCAAATGCTGGGTTATAAGCATTTGCTACCATGCTTGTTCTGGCATACACTTTGAAAGTCAAAGAGGAGACTTTTATTTTGTTTTTTTATTTTTTATGTTTTTGTTAAGACCACACCAAAGCCTGTAGCCCACCCAGCCAGTCCCACTCACTGGGCTATTCCTTTGAGGTTAGACAGCAGATAGTCACTAACAACTGGAATGAGCTGCTTTGCAGTGTCATCTAAGAGGTCACACTCCAACACATAGAGGATGCCATGCAGGGCTCCAATCTGGCTGGGCAGGTGGCTGCTCCTGAGTGTGCTCTCCAGTAGGCGGCTGACTGGCTCTGCCACAGTTTTGTCCTGGATACAAGCACATACATGAGCTGTTGGAGGCAGACTGATGGCTGACTGCCAAAAGCCTGCTTCCTTGAGGTTGATAGAGCCTAACAATAGTCAAGTACATAGCAGAGTCCACGCAGTGGCTAAAATTCACCCAGGAGAGGTTGGTGTACAGTGCCGACCCTATCTAAAAACCTGAAGTTGAGAGAGGGTTTACCTTATGAAGAAAATGTGATTTGTACCCACACTTACTTTTGGAGCTGTGGGACATGCTGGGCAGAGGGTATTCCTGATAACCTGCTACTTCTGACAACCTGGATTCTGAGTTCTGCTGGCTCCTGTAGGAACATCTCATATCTGTTGTCTGATTTGTGTTCTGTATGGCTTTACCCAGGAACCTTCTCCCTCAGCTGATTTTTGCCTCATGTTTCTTCACTGTAATTAATCTTGGTCTGACTCCTCCTAGCAAAAGCTTGTTGGTAGTTGTGAAGCTCCTGACATTAATGTGTGCTAACCTGGACTGACACGGTATTACTTCCACTAAATGTGGGAGCATACACCTCGATACATGACTCCTTCAGCACTGAAAACCGCTGTTGTGTTATGCAATCCAGTGGCAGCATTTCATTGTCTGTCTGTGTCCCATAGCCAGGAAGGGCTGGCTGAGGACTCACTTGGTCTCAAGATGTAAGAGGCCTTCTGGTCATCTAGCCCTCCAGGGGAGTCTGTATCTGATGGTGTCAGGCTAAAGAGGGTTAACAGTCTTTGCTAGTTACTTCCTTCTCATCCCCCTTCCCAAGCTATCCCATTGAGCTGTGAGTCCTTCTTAAGAACAGTACAACCTAGGGCTCTGACCACATTTCTGCAAGCATTAACACCAGGATATGTTGTTGAAGGCTGCAGATCTAACAATGGTCATGCCATCTTGAAATCAGAGGAGCTGGGATGGCCTGTATTCCTACCAGACTATCACAAGCACAGGCTTCTAATGTTCCTTCATCACAGGGGTAGCCAAGGACGGAAACGCAGACCTCAACATGCTGCACATGACCCTGCTCCCGCTGCACTCGGTCTTGGGAAAATGTTAAGTGAAGGAGGAGAAGGGTACTGTGACTCCACTTATGTAGCTTTGGGAGTATCAGTGCCCATGCTGTGGTAGAGTTTTTTAGTATGCAGCTGTTTTGGGGTCCCTCAGATCCAATAAGTGAGCCTTCACTCATGTTCCTATGAGGAAAGCCAATAAATACACTGATTCACAAGTTGGACTTGGATCATCGGTGGCCTATCTGAAGTGAACATCCCTTGTTCAGGTTTCCCCAGGAAAAGCAATGCAGCACTGCCTGTAGCAGCACAGGACAGGCTGAAAGCCTCTCAGAAGACAACTGCCTTCAAGCCTGTGTACACAGAGCTGGGAACTGGAGCCATTTGCCATTCTGCCTTGAGGTTGTTTCTTAAAAATGACCATTATTTGCCTGATGCATTTGATTTATATTTTGCCTGAGGAACTTGGGCCTGAGCACAAAACCACAGTTACAAGGAAAGTTAAGCCACTGAAGCCACCCCAAGAAAGAAAATGGACCTCCCACAAGGACACAGTCCTGACAGCACCCAGATGATGCCTGCTTTGAAGAGTGTGCTCACACAGGGGGACTAAATGCTCATTGTTCCTGTTCTCTGGATGGTGCTGTGGCCACCCATGCTGTATACCTGTTCTATCCTCTAGGTTCAGTGACAACAGATTCTATAGCAGAGCAGTAAGGAGGTGGGAGCCCTGCTGTGCCATGATCTATGTGTGCCGGTGCTCTGTGAGACTGCACAGGGAAAGACAGTACGAAAGAGATGCCGTCAGATACTTGTGGCTGCAAAGATAATAGCATTGTCTTACTAACAAGAGAGGTCATGGCACATATGACCCATGGTGAACGGGCCCCAGCAGGCTCTTCCACACCACTCCTGCCAGCTGTCCTAACTACTTCACACATGGCAGCCACTTATGTGTCTAGTGAACAAGTAAGTTTCTTTATTAAAATGACTCTTACTTTTATATGTGGCACACATGTATGTCCACATGGTAAATATGCATGTGTATTATAGGAACCTGTAGAGGCCAGAAGAGGGTGTTGGTTATGAGCTGGCAATGTGGGTGCTAAGAAAGAACTCAGATAGTCTATAAGAGAACCAAGTGCTCTTAACCACTGAGCCATCTTTCCAGACCCTGAACAGTTTCTTCTGTTTTCACAAAATTGGATCCCAGGAAACAGAGATTAAAAACATGATAATTTTCAACATTTAATGATAATATTTTAAAATAATTTAAAAACACAATAATAATTTAATAACAAGTAACAGGACAAAAGTACCCATCAACAATCTAGAGTCTCTCTCCTTTCCTGAGTGCTGATGTCCTCCAATATGCTCCAACAAGAGGCAGAACCCATGGGTAATTATTTTCATGTCTATGTCTGATGTATGTTCTGAGAACCAGCTAATAATATGTACATAGGAAAGACAACCAAGTAGTACTAACTAAATTCTGATAAGTCAGAATTAAATTAGTAGAATAATGGAAAATGCTAACGAGCTGGAGAAGCCATGAGGTGCACATCAGGCACTCCAGAGCACCTTGGTTTGGGGCTTCCCAGTCCTGAGAACCATAAGCAGTACATATCTGTTGCTTATAAATTACCCTAAGGTATTTTGTGACAGCAGCACAACTGGACCAAGACAATCACGATGTTAAGGATAAAAATCTACATTGCTCAAAGTGGAAGTGCAAGGTTACTGTGACAAAAAGGTCACCAGAGAAGATTGTAGGCTGAATAGTACAGTGGGATCTAGACCCCCACCAAAGAAATGGAGTGGGGCTGCCAAGAAGTAAGACCCAGTTCCACTATCTATGCTGTCCTAGTGCCACCACACCTTTTGTCCTGGAGAGGTACTCACTGTAACAACATACAATGTGCTAAGGGGAACAAGTGCTCCAACCATGCTCACCACAATAGTCCTCTATGGGAACAGTACCAACAGGCACCAAAGTCTTTTAGCTGACCAGAGTCGTGGTCTATATGTGCCAGGGAGCTTCTGAACTATGCGGATGCATGCAGCACATCTGACCAATACAAGGTCCCAAAGCAATGCAACCCTAAATGGCTTCAATGGAGGCAGACTCTGCACTACCCTCACTCACCATTCCAAGGACAGCAGCTGCCTTACAGGTGGCAGGCACCAGGTACTGAATGAGGATCTCATCTTCTGAAGGGTGCACTCTCCGTAGTTCTGTCAGCGTCAGATACATCATTTCAAACTGGGTACGTTCAGTGAATAAGTCTGACACCACAAGAAGCTGGAGACATGGAGAATCAGAACAAGAATTATACCTGGAGGAATGTAAAAAGGTAGCCTAAAATGTGAGCCCCTGTGTAAGCTCTGGGAACAGATCCAGGTCCTTCAGAAAAGCAGCAGGTGCTCTCTTAACTACACTTTCTACAGCTCCCACTATCACTTTTCAGAAGACCAAGTCAGTATTTAAGAGCCTTCCGATCCAGCCCTGTCAATACTGAAAGATGCCACTCATGACTCTTTGTTTGGGGCTGTTGGGAACAGAAGAGTGTTGAAGTAAGATGAGAATACTTATCTGACATTGCTCTTCTGAACCAGTGCTTCTTACAAAGTATTGGTTCAGAAGAGTAAGTTCAGGGATACACAGCTATTTGTCACAACTTTGGAAGAGACAGAGACAAGGTGGGTCTCTGGAAGGCATACCACACACTGGTGTCACATGTTGAGAGCATTTACCTGCGCTGGATCTAAAAAAAAAAAATCTGTCTTGTCACCAAATTCAAACACTCTATCCCTCCATACCTGGAAGGCCTGCAGGAGTTCCTTTACAGGTTCTGAGACATTAGAGATGAGGTGTGTATGTGTCTATGTGTGCGTATCTATTTGTATATATTTATGTGTATATGTGTCTGTGTGTATATCTGGTGAATGCATGGCACATATGTGTATTTATGTATATGGTATCTGGTGCATATATGTGCTGTGAAATTTGTGTAATGTGTCTGTGGCATGTATTTAGTACATGTGTGTCACATGTGTATGTGCATGTGTGTGCATGGTGTGCAGAGATGCCTCTGGGTGAGGAGAAAGCAAACTTACAGATCGAACCACTTCACTGATCAGGATGACAGGGGTCCTTCTGGCTGCACTCGATGGCAGGATCCAGCGGCTGTACAATTCAAGCAGAAACTGCGAACAGGAGTGAATATCAACCCCAGCACGGTGTTTTCTGCAGAGTGTGAAACATGGATATTTTCCCCATATACAGATGAGAAGTTAGTTTCAAGAAGGACCCCAAATAAGTGACTGAGAAGAAATTTCCAATTTTTTATTAAAAAAATAAAGCCAGTAAACCTGGAATTGACTGGAGACACAGGTGGTGACGTTGGTGCAGGGGCATCAGTCTCCTCCTCCTCCTCCTCATCCCATTCTTCCTCTCTCAGGGGTGTGATGTTGTTCCCCAGCCACACGGAGTGTATGGACACCTGTCATAGAAGCAGGCACCAGAGATAAGGACATAGGTGAAGGCCTCGGGTTCTTTCTGGGTAGGTACAATCCGGTCCTCCTGGTCTGAGCACATATGGCCCCTGTAATGATCTATTCAGACCCATATGTTACTATCAGTAGAACCCCTGGGTAGTAAGGCAAAAGTTCTAAACTGTTGGCAGAAAAACTCTGACCTCAGGTTCAAAGCCTGAATGAGTGTCTGGAGAGGGTGTGAAGTAAAAGCAACACCAAAGAATGACGCTATTGCTCCTAGGTGACAGCAGACTACACCCTGGAGAGAGGGGCCCATACATGGATTTTATAAACCTAGTTCCACTCACTTGTGTTTTCCAATTATAGAATCTGCTTTTCTGGGCTGCTTGGTTACAGAAATTTCTCCAAGGATGCAGAAGGAGATGTGTTTGTTTTAGGAAGGTATAAGGGGCAGCTAAGAGCCCCAAGCTCCCAAATATAGTTGCAGACGAAGTGGTCTTTGCATTCATTCTCAGGATAGTGACTTCCCTCTTGATTGCTCCTCTACAAATCCTCCTGCATTTTTTTTCTTATGATCTCAGATACCTAATGAGGGCAAGCTGTGAGCTGTGAATGAATTCTAGGTGCCAGTGTTCTCCACACCCAGTCCCTTTTAACATTTCTTTTCCCAAAATGGAGTGGCAGCGCAGCCCAATAGTTTTTAATAGCTGGCAGGTATCCAAGGCAAGGTAGGGCTAGATCTATACTTTGGTCCCACACAGTCTTACTATATTGAGGCTGCAGACATTGAAGCTGGCCTCAAGTACTGAAGGAAACAGACCGTTAGATGAGTACAACACAGACGTAAGGGACAATGTGACCACAGGGACATGGAACCTAGAATATGATCATGTACCCAGGAGCCCAGGCATCTTAGTCATCACCTCATCTTCAGAAACACTACATCAAAAGGACATCACATTCTAATCAACTCTGTGACTTACCTTAGGGTGGCACTTTCTCTGTAAAGGTAGGAAGGCACAGGAGAGTTTGTCTAGAAAGGCAGTAGGTACCATAGCTCCCTGACCCCTGCAGTCAACAGCTGTCAGTTATCCCTATTGTTCTGAATGAAGTATACTGTTCAATTGCCAGCTGCCCTCTCAGCTAGCAGCCAGGAAGCTTTCAGTAGAGCATCTGCCTGACAGCTCTCAGCTGACTCCATTCTCTCCTCTCTGACCTTTCATGCTTCTTGGTTCTCTCCTATCTCATATGTTTTATAAACATCTGTATGCTTATATGCAAAATATATTAAAGTCACATCATCCCACTATGTTTTATAACTAAGTGTATACTTACATGCAAAATATATTAAAATCTAGAATAAAGTACATAAATAAAAACTTTCTCTGAATGTGGTATGGGGCTCAAGCCTGTGACTCAAGCTCAAAGTGGTTATAATTTCAGCCTATCGTCCTTATAGAAGGAAGTAGATTGGTAAAACTGACCTACCTGGCCCAGCTTGTAGCTCATGTTGCCTGGCTCCCGCTCTGAGTTGATCTGCAGCAGTAGCTTGTCATGGCTGATGAGAGCACCTGTGAAAAACCATCAGCACAGCACTGCATGAGACCCTGCTCCTGCCTGGACAGATGTTTGCTCAATCTAGGTGTCCTCACCATGGGCAGGATGCTCCAGCTATGCAGAGGCAGTAGGTCTTGGAGTACTGTCCATTTCAACCTGCTGAGCTGTCAGGCCTGGTGGGCAAACTAGACTATCTCTTCTTTGATGGCTGCCTCAAGCTAACTCTATTAGATCTCACACTGCCCATCCTCTCCCAAGGCACTCTACTGCCCTCCCAGAGCTGTACTCTGAGGTACTATAGCCATCTATGCACAACCCTCTCAAGGCGTTCCAAGCAAGTATGCCATTTCTCACCTATCCTACTGGCCCAGACAGAGGCTCCTCAAGGTCTAAGTCCCATGACTATTTAAAGTCTCAGTGCTCTGTTCAATTCAACGTTGCCCAAACTATTTTGGGATATATAACACACTGCATTTCCATATACAAACTTTCCCAAATAAAGTCTTCAAGGTACTTAAACTTATAACAACAAACAATTCCTAAAACAATTTAGTAATTATGAGACTAAAGCAGTCTATTTGACAGTAACAAAGTGGGATAGCAAAGGGAAGGGAAGGTGGGCAAAGGGAATGGTAAGGAGGTTTTGGGGGGTGGCTCATTCAATATACATTATGTGCTTGTATGAAAATGTCCTTATGAAACACAATACTTTGTACAATTAATGCACACAATGGAAAGAAAATTCTCTTCATTTAAGTGAGGTGATACACCCTGGTGCTCATGGTGGACCAGACGAAGCATGCGACCTGTGAATGGGGGCAAGACACTCAGCATCCAGCCTCCTTGTTAGGCCACAGCAAGAGTGTCAGCCACATTCTTGTTCTAGCCCCTTCCTGTACCTGTAGCAGCTGGTAACAGAGAAGGGACAGGATCCCATGCCTGCTGAGAATGGTGAGTGGCAGTATTCTCTCTTTGGGAAACCATCTCTTGGATTTCTTGTTCTACAATCCCTCTGATAATGCTCAACTTTCTTCCAAATCTAAAATTCAGAACCAAGGAAAAAACATGTTTGCTTCCTTCAAACATCATAGAAGTGAAAACCACCAGGACTTCTCTGTCACTTGCCTGAAGCAGCTGGCGTGTAACAAAAAACAAACCCTTAAGCAGGTGCTCATTCTTGACCCACAAGTCTGTGCCTGAACACCCAGTGAAGCCCATAACATTTCAGACTAAATTCTCAGTTGTCACTGTTGACAAAAGTCACTTTTGGATCTGTATCCCAGGGCAAGGCCCAGACACAAAACGTTAACAGTACTGAAAGAACCAGTAAGAATTGTTACATCAATTCTTAAAACAAAGGAGAGGCCTAGGGAAAGTGAGCTACCTCGCAATCTTCTGTATTGGCCCACATAGGAACCCAGGCAAACCTGGTATCAAGAGCCTTCAGTGGCTTGTTCCGGGGCTGTTGCTCCAAGCAGCTTACAGCTGGATTGCCAGCCACAGGCACAGTCATTGCACTGAGCACTAGAGAGGTGATGGCCTGCACAGCCAAGACATGGATCTGGGTCCTTTCTGTGTCTTCCTAGAGGAACACATTGACAACATGATGAGAAGATACCAACTAGTCACCCTGCCTCTATTTCACACAGTACCCATAGACCACATGGCCTCATAGAGGAAGATCAGATCACCTAAGTGCTATGGCTTCCCATAGCCAGGGTCTTAAGTCCAAGTTTGCTGGGCACTGGTTACACTTCATACATGGGCCTTGGAGTAAACTTGAAGTATACAAATGTTTGGCATAGAACTCCAAATACCTCGGAGAAAATTGCTCTTAAATTCTATCATCATTTTAGAACACTGCCTATGGCAGCCTGGTAGTTACAGATGAGTTTGAAGATAATACTGATGACCTGTGACCTATATAAATTTACTCTCTTATCTGTCATTTCCACAGTTTACAACACATCTCTTAGAATGTGTTATATCCCAGAATCTCTTATATCCCAGTACTTTTAACACCCAGAACCTCCCTCATTTTACAAGGATATGGTGGTTATTCATGTCATATTAGCATGGTGTACATTAACACTAAGCTAAAAAAGCAAAACCTCTAAGATAGTTAAAACAACAACAACAACAAGAAGAAAAGCCAACCAAACAAGTACATGTGCATGGCTTGGATTCATTGCCTTTTTTGTTTTAGTTCAATGACATTCTTTCAGATTGTGATAAGTGAGTAGAACGTGAAAGAACCATCTCATTGATCACTGAAGTGGCATGTTTCATAGTGAAAAACACAACCTAGCTACTGGAAGCCTTAGTCTCCAAGCCTCTCGGGGGGGGGGGGTTGTCTTTACTCTAGACCATCAGCTGGCATATGATCAGCCTGTTTCCCTGTTTCAAAACAGAGTCACCAGCTGTCACAGCTACAGGATTCCAGTTAGCCACCCTCTAGTTATGGAAGTCTCACCTCTGGTGGGCTCTCTTCCTGTTCCATCACCAGAGGCTGAGTCACCAGAACACCAAGGAGGGTGGCCCAAGTTTCTTCGAACTGGGTACGACTGGTCCACCCTAGGAATCAATGATTACATTAGTATCCTGACTCCCCAAACCCATGAGGAGACACTGACAATATAATTCCATCAGTACTGCTCCTAGGGCACCACCTTCAGAGCAATCCTACAGCACAAGGGAAGGAGGGACAACATTCTCTCTCCATTTATCATAAAGGACACAAGAACACATGGAAATCAGTTATGCTATACAGACCAAGAGGTACAGGCCAAGTTCAGCAGCCCAGACTGCCTTTCAATCCCCAACTGTATAGTACAGTGACAAGGATGTTGACAAAGGTACCATTTAAGCTGGTCAGGCTGCTCCTGCCCGCTAAGCATTTTAAAAGTTTCACCTTAAGTCTGACCATGAGACTTCAGAGCAGATCACAAAACCATAGAGATAATAATTTTGTCTCTATAAAGCTGGTGAGATTAAACAGATTGTCAGTGAGATGGCTGACAATCTGAGTTCAATTCCAGGGACCATCTGGAAGAAGGATAGAATCAATTCCTGTCAGCTATCCTCTGCCCTCCATGTACATGCTGTACATGCACATGGGATTTTCATGTGAGTCCTACCTCCACAAAGTAAATAAACGTGTAAAAAAGTGAAAGCCACCCAGAAGACAGATTTTAAAAAAGCATGGTATTGGGCTAGGAACACTCTAGCAAGCAGCAAAGGCAGTCTAGGAGGCCACTCAGAGTAAAGTTCAACAAACGGCTGCACCTGATGTCCCCACCAAGACCCAAGGAGATCTACAGCACCCCTTGTAAGACCAGGATACAGTAAAGAGGACCAGAAAAGTAGAGCATCGAGTGCTAGGGCCTCGTGGAACATGGGGTATGATTCAAATTTAAGTGAATACTGACACGAGGAGACAGACTCAACTGATAATTGCCCAAGGAAGGCATGAGTGGGCAGGAGCAAAGGCAATGTGCTGGCTAGTTTATGTCAACTGGACACAAGCTAGAAATCATCTAGGAAGAGGAACGCTCAGCTGAAAAAAACGCCTCCAAATATTGGCCTGTAAGTAAGTTTGAAGGGAGTTTTCCTAGTTAGTGATCGATGTGGTAGGGCCCAGCCCATAATGGTGGAACTACCCCTGGGGTGATAGTCCTGAGTACTCTGAGAAAGCGGGCTGAGCAAGCCTTGGTGAGCAAGCTGGTAAGCCGTGCTCCTCCATGGCCTCTGCTCCTGTTTCTGCCTCTAGGTTCCTATCCTGTGTTCCTGCCCTGGCTTCCTTCAGTGATATACTTATAAGCTATAAAGAGAAATAAACCTTTTCCTCCTCAAACTGCTTTTGGTCATGGTGTTTATCACCGCAACATAAAAGTTACTAAGACAGGAAGGAAAAATGCTCCTCATGGGAGGTGCCTAATTCCTACTCAGGAGTTACTGTGACAGTGATGAATTGTTCAATTTATAGATTTAGGAAGTTGAGGCAGATTGCTGAGATCTGAATAAGAAAACTTGAAGAAGCCTTACTTGGGCCTAACTTGGACTAGGCAGTGGATCTGGTGCCCAGGCTCTTTTAGGAAATACCCCAGAAGGGAAAGGCTGTAAGAATTATAACCACAAAGCCAAATCACACTGCCATCCATAGACTCATATATTTGCATACTTGGTAACCAGGTGATAAACTATTTGAGAAGGATTAGGAGGTATGGCCTTGCTGGAGGAGGTGTGTCACTGTGACTGGGTTTTGAGGTTTGAAAAGCCCACACCAGGCCCTGTCTCTCTGTCTCTCTCTCCCTCTCTTTGCCTGTGGATCAGGATGTAAAGCTCTCAGCTACTGCTCCAGCACCATGCCTGCTGCTTTCTGCCATGATGATAATGAACTAACTTTCTGAAAGTGTAAGTAAGCCACCAACTAAATGGTTTTTTTGTAAGAGTTACCTTGGTCATGGAGTCTCTTCATAGAATAGAACAGAGATTAAGACACATCCTTAACCAGAAATTGGGCAAAAAAGGAGGAGGAAGAGGAAGAATAACAATGAAAGCAGCAGCAGCAGCAATTTATACTGTGCTTCAGGAAGCAGAATAGTCCTGACAGGAGAACTATTCATGCTACTGCTTACTGAGACACTAAGTATATTTTTCATGTTCATGTCTATAGCAAACACATAAAATGGACACAATCTCTATTCTATGGACCATAGCACGGAAGATCCTACCCTGTCAGCAAAGGGATGAGCAGAGCTGTCTGGCCAAATCTACCTTCCCTCATTCTATCACTCTGGCCCTGTGATACCAGGCATGTTTTCCCAAGCTGCTCATTCTATATACAAGAAAAATGACCCAAGTGAGAACACAAGGTCAAAGTGGCACATAGGAAGACATGAGGACATCACTGTTGCTGCAGCGCTGGGGACTGAAGCTTGGGCTTCCCTGGTGCTAGAAGCACTACAGTGAGTCACATTCCCAGCCCACATGTATGGTTTAGTTTGAATGTATAATGCGAAGACAGAACTGGCTTCCTGTGACAGTTACACACGCATTTCCCTTTGTTCAAAGAAGCCTGGTATGCAACCCTCCACACTACATTCATCCAACTGCACCTAGGTCTACTTTGCACTATAATTCTATATGTACTATAAAATGTGTGAAGAAGGTTTGCATCATCATCACCCCAGAATCTTTTCAGTTGTCAAGTGCAATGGCCCTACCCTGAAGCTTCAGGTCTCTGGGGTGGCATATGGAGACTGAAGAGGACTGTGGGATACCTAGGGTGTTGATGCGGTAGATGAACTCCTTGAGGATCTCCTTCTCCTGGAGGAACTCTACAGGGATCTCAGGAAACACTGTGCCAAAATCCCCTCCAGGCTTGGGTGACCATCCAAGTTTCCATACCTGAGAAGATGAAAAGAATACCAGATGGATAGAGATGCCATAAGGAACACAAGAGACTACCATATCCCCTTTTCTCTTAGCTGGTCTCCCTGATGAGCCAGCTGCCTGCCCTTTACTACTCAGACTTTTCCAGAGCCTGAGCCTTTCCACAAGAGGTTCCCACCCTTTTGCCTAGAACCTTCAATGCCAAGCTTGACTCCCACCACTCTGCTTTGCCTTCCCACGGCCAGCCCATCTTATTACACCCTTCAGGCTGTCTGTATACAAGCCGTATTCCTTGTACAAAATGCTGGTGCCCAGAAACATCAAGTGTATTAGAAAAAAGGCAAACACTAATGAAATTCAGTCTCATGTATAAATATGCACTGGCAAGCAGGCACAAGGCCAACCCCACTGTTCGTTTCTATCAACACTGAGAGGTTGAATTCTGCCATTTGGTACGTGGATAAGCACCATGCACAAAAGGGAGCCCTGAGGTACACCCTACACTGTTCCAGTATCAGGACCATCTAGCCAGTTCAGCTATGTGCCTCAGTAAAGCAATGTGGACCTAAGGGAACCTCCACAGATTTCTACAACCCAAGCAAGCCCTTTTTATTATGGGAAAACCTTCTATAAATCTCTTATACTACCCACAGAAGTCTCTGGGGCATGCCCAGGGAAGGTCCTGCAGTGTTTGCTGCAGCTGCTTTTCTGCCCAGGGCACTCAAGGGAGCGGTTAAGAGCTCTTGATAGAGATTTACCTACAGCTCACAGCCTCTGTAGGCAGAGTCCTCAAGAGCCTTCCATGACCCCTATACCATTTTCTTTTACAGTCTTTACAAAGAATGCTCCTGCCCAGGCCTGAGCCTCATGCAGCAATGTTAGATGATCTCTTGGCTTTCTATTGCTCTCTTCCCAATGTCCACACCTCTCTGTTCTATAAGCACTTCTAGCACAGTTGGGCCATAGCACTCAGAATGGACCCTGCAACTCTAAGGGCCAATGAATGTCATGTTCTAGATGTGAACTTTTCTAGGATCTTACATGCAAGCATACACATGCTGAAGCTATGGCCCAGCATCAGGCACATGTTCTATCTATGCAGCCTTCCTTTGGGCCTGGCCTGGCTCTGTGCTATGGTTCAAATCAGCTTGGGGTAGCTTTGCTTTTTTGATGAAGATTTTTGTAGGAAAGGATACATCTGGTATGCTATTTCAGCAGTCTGAGGTCAGCCTAGCTGCTGTTAACCCTTTTCCCATGCTAAGCTCTCACTGTGAACTGGAACAAAAACCACGAACTAGCCTATTTTAAGCTGATTTGTGAAGAAAATTTCAAGAGAAGACCCACAATAGTGGTTGTCCCTAAATGCATGAATGAATTTTCTTTCTCTCTCTAGGACAGAGTCTCACTATGTAGCTCTGGCTGTCCTAGAACTCAGAGATCTGTATGCCTCTACAAGTACCACTATGCCCAGCTTTGTATGAATCTCTTCAGAGGTGACACTTTTGAAAAGAACTAATTGAAGAGCGTAATTTCTGGCTTACTATTAATTAGTTTAATCACTTCAGAATCACATCCAACATGAATTATCAGTGGAGATGAATTTTAGTACTTCAGCCAATTGTTTGAAATGCAGTATACCCACTACACAGAATGCCTAGGAGACAATGCAGGTGTCACAACCACATGAAAACACTGGAACTACTACAGGGAGTGTCACAATAATGAAGACTATTTGATAAGCTGAGCATGTAACTCTAGCTTTTGGGAGGTAGAGAGGAGGATCCCAAGTTTGAAGCCTAGTTACATATCGAATTGAGCAAGATCCAACTTACCAGAGGAGGCACTCGAGTATAGCTGTTAACTAGGGGGAGGCGGGCCAGACTGATAACAATGTTCTTCAGTACAGCTGTGAGAAATGAAGGCAAGGTGCTGTTCCTCTTGTGGCCCAAGGCTAGCACTGACTGCAGGGATTCCACCATATCTGCCACCATCTCGCAGGCCGAAGTGATGTGGCTGAGGTCTACACAGGCAATGGTGATCAAGAGAGCAGTCTGTCAGAACACACTGCCACCCTTCCTCTGCATGCCCATAGAGAATATCAGCCTATGAGCCCTGTTCAGTTTACTCAGATTTTGGGCTGCTCACTTAAGGCCTGAGGTTTTACTTCCTTAGTATGGATCCAAACCCTGCAATTCTTTCCATTTCTACTGGGAATACAGCAATGGTTTTGAACTTGAGTTTCAGCCCTACACAGGACTTCTAGCAGTGGAGTAACAAAGAAAGCATGAGAACCACCAATCTGCCCTGACACAATCTTGAGATGAGAACCACCAATCTGCCCTGTCAGAGTCTTGAGATGAGAACCACCAATCTGCCCTGTCAGAGTCTTGGGGACAGGAACTGTTCATATTCACCGAGTCTTGATACAGCACAGAATTTAAGAACCACTTGTTTAGTTGGTGAATGTTTAAATAAACAGATAGTTACCCTTGTCTATGAGATTCAACAATTTAGGCACTTCCTGGTACAGAAAAAGGCTCCTTATTGAGCTTTAGGAATCTAGCCCCAAGCTAAAAGAAATGATGTAAAAGAGAGACGGCTCAGTGATTAAGAGCACTGTCTGCTCTTTCAGAGGACCTGGGCTCAATTCCAAGCACCCACATGGTAGTTCATAACAATCTATAACTCCATTCCCATGGACTTTCTTCTGGACTCCTTGGGCACTGCATGCATGTAGTACAGACATACAGGCAGGCAAACACCCTTACATATAAATTTTTTTTTTTTTTTAAAGTACTAACCTATGGACATGATTTAAAAATTTAAAAAACAAAATGCCAGTTGTTTCTTCTGACCACAACTTCATTAACTGACCTCAAGTCACAGAGGCTAAGCAAAATCACATCTGCCTGAATTAAGTCATCTCCTGCCACTGGGCCCACCTGTCCATTCTCAAGATGGTGGGCATTTATTCCAGTGCTTCCCATGGCCTGATTTCCTTACCTGCATCTTATCCTTACAACAGAAGCACAGAATAACCTAAGTTGCTGCTCAGGAAAAGACCAAACTGTGAGGTGAAGTGAACTCTAGAAACTGAAGGGGTTCCAATCAGAAACCAAGTGAGAGCCCAGGCTGTACTAAAATGGTGCTGCTCATGGGCCTCTGTGCAACTATAAAATCTTGGGACAGGAACTGAAAGACTACAGAAGCCCTGTCTGTTAAAATAGTTTCTCTCATTATATAGTTCAGAGTGGACTCAAAGTCATGATCCTTCTACTTGGGCCTCCTTAGTGCTGCAACTACAGGCCTGTGTCATACATAATACTGGGCAGTGACTAGACGGTTTAATAAATATGGTTACAGAGGCATGTTTCTGGAGAAACAGAGCAGGGCTGAGGCTCCTGGCGATCCCAGGAAAGATAATGTTCAGTGTTGCCTGTCTTCCCTCCTGTGGAAGAAGTGCTGTAGCTATAGTATTTGTGCCTCTGAGAACAAGGAACTCAATAGATTCTAGAAGCCTGGAGGTTAGGAGTCAAGGACTCAGTTAGCCAAAAATGTCCTTTGTCTTGTCACAACTGTCGCAGTAAGACAGCTGTGACAGTTTAAATAGGCTTGGCCCAGGAGTAGCACTATTATGAGGCATGGCCTTTTTGGGGAAAGTGTGTCACTATGGGGGTGGGCTTTGAGACCCTCCTCCTAGCTGCCCATGAGATAGTCTCTCCTGGTTGTAGTTGGATCAAGATACAGAACTCTCAGTTCCCCCAGCACCATGTCTGTCGGCACACTGCCATGCTTCCTGCCATGGACTGAACCTCTGAACCTGTAAGCCAGCCCAATTAAATGTTGTCCTTTATAAGAGTAGTCTTGGTCATGGTGTCTCTTCACAGCAATGGAAACCTAATTAAGACAACAGCTATGCTAGACTTATAAGGAAGATCAGAAAAAGACATTGTATGTTCCTGAGTTTAGATGGTGATTTCAGTATTATTTTTGTTCAAAGTAATGACAGCATCTACTACTGAGGCATGAGAGTCATGAATTCATTGCCAGCCTGGGCTACAGAGGAAGACCCTGTGGCAAAGCAAACAAGTCAACAAATTTCACTAAAGAGATGTCTGAAATAGTCACCAAGGTTACAGTATATCATATAGCATCTGCACTAACTTCAAATTCTTTAAAATTTTGAGTTACTCATTCAGAATTTAATACATACTTGCCAGTCACTTACAATAGACCAAGCAGTAACCTTGAGACAAGGAAACCAGTTATTCATCCTAAAGTAGCAGTCATGTGCTAAGTGCTGAGGCCAAGGGGGCGGGGGCACCTGGGGGGGCAGCACTCCCCACAGAAGAGGTGCAAATCCAGGTTGTGAGGAAGGGTGTAGGATGAGTCAGACCAACTGATTGGGGAGAGGGGTTTTTCACTAGAAAAACAGGGCTCACAAAACTAGGAATGTATATGCAGCCATGTACATACATTATATATACATGTATAAAACCCTCCTCAAAAAAACCCTCCTGCTCCTTAACGTCTGAATGAACCCTAGAAGACAGCAAGAGAAATCTTTCCCAGAATCCACTTCATGAGTTTCTTTTGTCAATGAATTTGAAGGCTCCAAAGAAACATAGAAGGGGAAAAAAATGGTCCTTAAGACTTACTTTGTATATCTGAGTCTACTTCCTCCTTTCTGACAGCTCTTGGAGTATGTGACCTGCTTTCAGGACCAAGAAGCTGGTCTCCTGGTTGTACTGCAACTGAAATTACAGCAGAACATACACTTTAACCCTTCTTTGTACTTAAGTCTTTAAACCTGTGCAGCCTCATAAAAACATATGACAATAGCTATGTCAACTGAGGGCTAGATTTCCAGAAGCAATTTCTGTAAAGTTGAAAAGCACAGGATAACAGCAGATGTAGGCACCAGTGCTTGGCTAGTCATGAACACACAAAGACTTGTGCTTCCACACTCAGGCTTCTAAATGTACAGTCTGCCATCACCCTGAGAGTTTTTATCAGACTATTCACAACTCAATACTGCTAAAAGCATCACTTTGACTAAGAAGCTTAGCTTTTTAAAATTAATCCCTAGATCTTTGTTTCCAAGTTGACTACAATGCACAGATGAAAACAATTTAAACAATGAAAGATCAAAACACCACTCTATAATGTTTAATTTGAAAACATAAAACTTCAAAACATTCTCTAACATGTAAACTATAATGTCCAATTTTTAAAAAATTTTAGCTAATGACCCTTGTTGAGGCCACTGTTCCTTGAAAAGAATGAATCCCTTTTATTTTACAACATATTAGCATTACAATGAAGTATGCAAGCACACACTTCAGCTCTAACAGAAGTCATCTATTGAATGTAATCTTATTAATCTTATAATCATCTAGGACTAAGAACATCAAATAGTCAACTAAGACTAAAGATCAAAGGGATAAAACTTAAAAGTATTTTTTAAGAGCTAGAACTCCAAACTCTAAACAAAATAACTAGAAAAGCAAATTCAAGTTAAGTTCTAGTGCAATGTCAAAATCTGAGGGTGGACAAATGGGTCTTCTGAAGGCAGCACCTACAATCTATCCATTCTACCCCAAGTCCTAACTTGGTTCTTGGGAAATACAAGACAGGAAGAAAAAATATTAAGCTGCATGAAGACAAGAAAGTCATTCACAGACAAAGACTTACTGGCTTCCAGGATGAATCGCACACAGTGGATGAGGGAGCAGGCATGAGTCACGTATTCTGGGGAGGACAGCACCCCCCAGAGGCCAGGCACCTGTAGTGCCAGGCAGCAGCAGTCTAGCCCGGCTTGGAGGTCCAGACTCAGTGGGATCTGCTCATGGATCAAATGCCATGACAGCGCCTAAAGGGAAACACTGTGTTAGAATGCTCACCCAGGACTCTGTATCTCAGGGACTTCTAGGGAAGCAGTGCCAATCAAAGCTACAGAAGACCATGGACAGAAGAGGGCAGGAGACCAGACAACCTCCTTGAGGAAGAATGGCCCCTGACCCACATTTCTAAATTATCGTTCCTAGCTTTCTTTTTTTTTTGGGGGGGGGCGAGGGGGAAGGTTTCAAGACAGGGTTTCTCTGTGTAGCCCTGGCTGTCCTGGAACTCACTCTGTAGACCAGGCTGGCCACAAACTCAGAAATCCGCCTGCCTCTGCCTCCCAAGTGCTGGGATTAAAGGCATGTGTCACCACTGCCCGGCCATTCCTAGCCATTAACATTCAGTCCTGATCCAACTATACCCCAAAGTTCTAGCCTTCCCTCTGCCAGAATGCCCAACCACCCTAGGTGTCTTTTTCTTTTAGAACAATGGGGGCCCATAGAATCTTGATCTGAGCCACATACACAGCCTCCAGCCAGGTCTCTTCTCGAGGGCTCCTTTAACACCGGAGGGTTTTTTGTTTTGTTTTTTGTTTTTGTTTGTTTGTTTGTTTGTTTTTTAAAGAAATAGGATGTTTGTTTTGTTTTGTATCTCAGCCACAAAACTGATTTTGAGAGTATGATTATGACTAGTGACTTTTAGCAAGTCCCTGAACCTCTCTCAATTTCTTTCCCCATATATCAAATGGGAAAAGTTCATCCCACAGAAACAAGTGTCATGACATGGCCTGTGCAGCTCAGAGTACGACTGGGAGTTGCCATCCAGTACTTTACATATACATTTGCTTTCCTGTCTTCCACACTAGGCTAAGACAAGTTCAAAGTCTACCTAACTTAGCCTGGTTCACCTGGTGCCTTTGCACCATACGTCCTCAGGATATTCACTTTCTTCTCTTAGTGTAAGGTGTCAACCCTTGTTCAGGATTGGCAGCACAGCTCTGGCACAGGTGAAGCTCTTTCCCAGCATGCATACGGCAAGGTAACAAAAGTACAGTATATGTATAGGTATATTTTGAGGGGCCAAGTGTTCCTGGGTGAAATGTTCAGCTTCACTGCCCAATTTAAAACGTAACACTGTCTAGATTTTATTTAGGATCCACATTAGGTTTGTAGTGTTGGGATAAAAGGATGTCTTACAGACCTCCTTGCTTCCCAGTGGTGCGGGTGAATCACACTTTGCTAATAGGCACTCCCTTCCTGCCTGTTTATTCAAATATAGTCTAGCTATATACTCAGGCACATCCTTACAGACCAGGAACCCACAATTCTCCTGCCTCTATCTCCAAAGTAGCTGGGCTAACATGTATATTCCATATTGTTGGTTTTCAAGGACTTTCATCTTAGAAAGGCTTACTGTCAGAGCTGTTGATCTAAAACACTACTCACATATCCTGTCCTCACACAGAAACATCACTTCAGAGCTGTTCTTACCTCAAGTGTCATTACCACAAACTTCACTGTGTCCCCTTCCTTCTCAGGAGGAAGGTGCAAATGAGCAGGCACTTTGGAGAGCACCACCAGGTACTGTGCCAGGGCACGGGCAAGTATGGTCAGAGACTGGTATGACGTGGTATCACCTGAAACATGAGACTGAAATGAGTGACTCTGACTGTGAGCACAGGCCCCTCCTCTTCAGAAGCCTTCACACAACTATGTGAATTTGAGGTTGCCAAGACCAAGAGAGCACATCTATACACGTTCACTCATATGTGTTACATAAAATTTGGACCTGGTTAGCCCTGAATCTAACCCACCACTGTTCCTGAAGGGCTTAGAACCTGACTTTCTACATCCAGATCAAGCAACAAAGAAAGATGTTTAAACCTAAGGATTTGGTGCAGTTTCTCAGATATCTTTGTCAGCCTTTCCAGTGTTTTCTATCAACAGCCCTGACTGTATGCCCGTTTGAGGAAAAGCACTGTGCTAAATCTGTAATACTTTTAAAAATTGTGACAACTTGGGGCTAGAGAGATAGCTCAGTAGTTGAGAGAATGGGCTGCTCTTCCAGAGGACCTAAGTTAAATCTCCAGCTGCCACACAGTGTGTTCACAGCCACCTATACATACAGTCCCATGGGACTTGATGCCATCTACTGGACCCATGGGCACTGCACACATGTGGTAAAGGCATACATGCAGACAAAACTCCTATACACATAAAATAAAATAATTGAATCACTAAGATAACTTGAGAGGCTGAGAGGATGGGCTGGTGGGTAAGTGCTGCCTGAACAAGCATGAGGACTTGAGTTTGGAATCCAAGCACTCGTGTAAAACCTAGCTGTGGGAGTACACCTGTAACTGCCATTCCTATCACCCCATAAAGAGAGACAGAGTGACAGAGACAGACAGACAGATAAGCATCTAAGGGAACTGTATTTAAATTACCAAGCAGATCATTCAACTTGCTCCAGTAGGCTGTGGGCTCTGTAGGCAGGAAAGGCTGGAAGACTTGATGGACAGCAGGAAGCTGCTGAACAACACTGGTCACCCGGTCCAGAGTCACCCCACGGGCTGCTTCAAAAAGGGGACTCTTTTGGCCATTAGCAATCTCGCTCATGCCAAGGCTTAAACAGGGAGCCAAAAGGCTTAGGTTGAACTCCTGGGTCAGAAGATTACATGCAAGACAAACAGCAGCAAAGACAGTAAGCTTTCCTTCAGGCTGGAACACACACAGTCAATGCAACAAGTATTTGTTTCTGAGATAATCCAGATCAAAGACCTGTAAGGAAAGCTTCTGAGACTATTCTAGAGACATAGACACTCAAGCTCCTTATTTTTTGCTATGGGAGATTCTCTGCACCACACTGGAACTCTGACAGTAAAGTCATCACCAGATGAGCCCTTGGATACTGTATGTGCAGAACTATCAGTCAAAATAAATCTTTTTCTCTTGTGAAGTAGCTTGTCTCAAGTAACGTATAATAATAAAAGTGGGAAAATACACTTTAGAAAAGATCTTAATTAGACTATAAATAAAGTTAAAAGACAGATAAAAATAAGTTGAATTTTCTATTTTAAAAAGCATATCCTATGTTATATATATTGATAAATATATCAACAATTCCATTTAACATGCTTAATAAATATTTCTGGTCTCTGTCATATTTGAATTTTAAAGTAATTTTTTTAATTTTTATGATCTTATATTTCCTTGAAATAATTCTAGGATGACAAATCTTAATTGATATAAACAGTGCACCAAGTTTAATATGCCATCTAAGAAACCAGGGAAATGCCAAGCAATGCTCTAACCTGAGAAGGCACACAAAGCATCTGGAACAAGAGAAGATGGTCTTATATTAGACAAAAATCTGCTTGGAAAATCAACATTTCACACGCCAATTGGCCTAGAACTTACTGAGTTGACCAGACAGGCCACAAACAGAGATAGATCCTCAAGTCTCTGACTCCCAAGTGTTGTAATTAAGGGTATGCATCACCATGCCTGGTCTCATATGATAGTTTTTATGTTTTGTCAAAATTTTTAAAGCCATTTAAGGATTTAGAGAGAGAATGACAAGTTTTTCAAGTAGAACATAAGCTTTAATATTAAACACTGTATTTCATCATTAGTACCCCCCAAATCAAACATTTCTATGATCATGGCTGGAACTTGCAAGCTGTTACTAGCCCACTTAACGGCTTGGAAAATATAACAAACTGGGTCCTGTACTTTAGTTATCTTCCCGTGTACGAATTCTCCTCTCCCCACAACACACATACTCCTATTAACCTGCTCAGTTCCTGCTTCTCCAAACCCATTTGGCATGTATCAAGGGGCAATGAGGTCCTTGTCTTCACTGGGCAACAAAGAACCCCACTAAGGTAGTAGCCTAAGGATGTTTGGAAAACGAGACAAGGGCAGGGGACTAATGCTTTGAAGGCCTGGACCAGCTCTGAAGTATGCTTTTTGGTGTTTGAGGGGTAAGTGGAGGAGAATTCCTCTATATCTAGACGGTACAGGGCATCTGACTACATGAGATAATTCCTCTATATCTAGAGAGGATGGGGCACCTCACTACATGAGAGAATGTCTCTTTATCTACAGGGACAAGCTGCTTCACTACATGATGGGCACAATGGTTAATACTGATGTCAGCTTAGCAAGATCTAGAATAACTTAGGAAATAAAGCTTTTGGTGTTCCTATCTTGATATAGAAAGACCCATTTGAATTGTGGGCAGGGTTCCTGGACTGAGCACAAAGGACAAAGCAAGCTTAGCACCGGCAATCATTTTTCTCTGCTTTCTGATGATGGGCACAGTGTGACCAGACAGCTCAAGCTTACTGTGATGCTTTCCCTCCCATGAAGGACTGTACCCTTGAACTGTAAGCCAAAACAAACCCTTCCTCCTCTAAACTGCCTTTTTTCAGTGTTTTATCACAGCAATGAGAAAAGTAATTAATACTGGGGGCTACCAGAGATCAATTTCCAGAAGAGAATGAACACACAATACTTTCTTGTCGTCAGAAAATGAATGATCGACTGACTATAGCCTATGGCCACCCATTTTCTTTAAATGCATGAAAGATCAAGTTAAAACAATTTTCTTCTTTTAGGATTCTAGTTTGTTTGAAACAGCATCCTATTCACATTTCATGTGCTGGCTACTCTGGATTATAGCTTTCACAGACCATTTTTTGTTAGAGCCTCCCATGTGCTTTGCCTGGACTCAGGTTTCCCATATACTAATCACACAAAGATGAGACAAATTGTGCTGGCTAGTTTTATCAACTTGGCACAAGCTAAAATCATCTAAGAGGAGGAAACCTCAGATAAGAAAATGCCACCAAAAGCCTGTGGGCATTTTCTTAATTAGTGATTGATTGCAGAGGACCCAGCCATCCCTGGGCTGGTGGTCCTGGGTTCTATAAGAAAGTAGGCTGACCAACCATGGAGAAAGAACAAGCCAGTAAGGAGTACTTACGGCCTCTGCATCAGCTCCTGCCTCTAGGTTCTGGCCCTGTTAAGTTCCTGTCCTGACTTCCTTCAGTGATGGTGTTAGCCAAATAAGCCCTCCCTCCCCAACCTGCTTGTTGGTCATGGTGTTTCATCACAGCAACAGACACCCTAACTAAGACACAAATCTAACTTTCTGACAAGCAGAGCTGAGGATTCCCTGGTCTCAATGGATTGCTGCCTACCGAGCTCATCATGAAGTCATTCATATCTTCAGCAGGGATACGATTCACCAGCTCTGCACCTTCCAGCAGTGCAGAATCTGATCTGGTCCAACACTGGGATCTGACCAGCTGGAGGTACCAGTCCTGAAAAGGAAAGAAAATTAAATGGGACTGGGTAAGTACTTTGGCTTCTCCTCTGGGCTGAGATGGTAGCACCAATGGCTGGCTGTACAGACATCAGACACACCCTGGGCTTACACTCTCTAGACAGCTAGTCTTCCCTCTGCTGTTCTGAGCCTGGATGTCCTCTTCTTCTTTTCCACCTGTGGAACTTGCAGCAGTCCTTGCAAACTCAGCCAAGTTCTCAGTGTTCACAACGTTTGCTCTACCTGTACCTTAGAAGATACACCATCTATATTCTATTGGAGTGTCTGCCTTCCTCATCTTCCCCAGCAACCAAAGCCAAAGAAATGCCTCCCACAGAGCTGGAGAGTGAGCCTGGGGCAAATGTGTGTTTTTCTATCATGGGCCACAGGCTTCTAAAATCTCATCTCCTTGCCTATAATGCAAAGGCCCTAACAGTCTCTAACTCTCAAGTGTGAATGAGGAAGGATACAGATGACAATACATTATACCTGTTGACAGTAGGTATATCAATTTATAGGACGTAGAAGGTTCAGACGGGGAGGCAGGCCAAGTTTGTCAGCATGTGCTGAGCAATGTCTGCAGTCATAGGCCCTGGGCCACAGCCAACTTTTCCTGACTTGCTGACTAGCCGCCTGACTTGACCCCACACTCCTCCACAACAGTCTTACATCAGCACTCCTGTTCTCATTAGGATCTCATGGCCTCCATACTGCACTCTACTCCCAAGCAGGGCAGCTAATGACCTGAGCTGAGTGTGAGGGCCCATGTGTACTGACAACTACCATTATCCTCATTGTAGACAGAAGCTGTCATTGTCATTGTCTCCACAGGGTCCCCAGCTATCATACTTAGTCATATTGGACACTTACTTTGTCTGGACTCACTGTTTCCAGAGACGTGTGCCCATCCCCATCCAGTGGGTGGGACGTGACTGGGGGCAAAGGGCTAAGCGAGTCCTGCACAGTAGAGAGTCGGAATCTGTCCAGCAGTGAATAAAGCCTTTGGTGTCTGAAATACAAACAAAACCAGAGTAGTTTATTCTTTAGTTTGAAATCTCAATTTTTGCAGAGATGAGTTCTAGAAACATGTAATACCAATGAGCATAAGGAGCTTCTAAAAACAAGATGCAACATGTTTTAGACTTTCCCTTCAACATTCTAAAGTCATGACACACACTTAGGCCCCAATTACTTTAAATTACCACAATTTATACCTCACTGATATTTTCCATAAGTTTCATTTATGCTCAACATTCCATTAGGCAATGCACTATATAACAGCTAACAAAGCTATTCTACGGACACAATTCATTCCATTAGGAATGTTCACCTCACAGAAAATCATTTCATCTGGCTTAAAGTACTTACAATGTCATAATCTTCCTCATCTTGGTCTATGACTACATCTACGGTCAAACACAATGACAATTTACTCTCTTACTATACAAAGCCAATCTGATACTTCATATGCCAAATGACAACATTGTGCGACTCTGCAGATTGAAAAAAAATCATCCAGACTATGCCCTGTCCCATTATAAAACACCGTCAAAAAATCCTCCGAAGATTAAAGTTATGAGAGATCACCCTCTCTGATGTTCCCCACCCCATCAGCAATGGAAAAGAAGTGAAAGTTTTTCTTAATTTATCTTGGAGTTAAGGAACTCCACTTACACTGCAGATGGAAATGTTTCTAATAGAGGCTTCTAAAAGACTTTCAAACAATTAGGCAACAGAAGAGCTATGAAGAGGTGTCACTTAAGAAGACACAAATATAATGTGCACATGCCAAGAGCCAGGTAGTGCTCTCATATTTATTCCCTCTAGCCTACTAATTAGGTTCTAGCTTCTAGCTTATTCCCTTTCATTAAAGGTCCAGGAGCAGAGGCAACAAATACACTTCGTATCCCTTCAACAGTTAGAAAGTTCAGGAGTCCCTCGTGTGTGCAACAGGTATTTGAGTGTCATCTCTTCATGTCTACTAGAGTGAGACTTTCATCAGACATCTAGACAGCCTTTTCTACTGTGACACTGCTGCAGTAAACTCAGTGTACACTAATTCCTTTGTCTACCTATTTGTTCCTATACATATCTATGTGTTAATACTCTGGTTGCCCAAGTGCCAGTACCCCATGCTGCAGTCTTACCTTTGTGCAAGCCCACTGTTTTGGAGGTGTTCCTGGATTCTGTTCAGTTCCTCCTCTGGCAATTGGGTCATGCTGCTCTACACAGACAAGAACACATCAGGGTTTTTGTGATATACAACCTCACACCCACTTAAAAAGGATAAACTACTATGCACAGTATATCTAGTAAGAGCCACTGGTCAGACACACAAATAACAAACAGTTTATCAGTGGCCAATCAAGACTAGGTCAATAGACCAAATGTTTTGATTGACTTTCTAAGTTTTGATATAAGTCATCATTTTCAGTACCTGTAAATTTGCAGCCAAAAGCATTTCTACCCGGCGACAGGCCAGGGTGTCGACCATGCGAGCCAGCGCACGGAAGGGGGTGCCCAGGAGCCTGTCCACATATAGCGTGAGCACAGCACCAGACTGGCTGAGATGGATGCCTTCCAAGCACTGAAGTGTTTTCTTCAGAGTGGTTGGCTAATATTGAGAAGGAACAAAATTTATTATTCCTCAGACTGGTAACTTGCACTGACAAAATCCCAGTACTCCATTTTTTAAGTTGGAGAAAGCAAACTGGCAGGCTAAAGACTTACAGTTGAAAGATTTTCACAGCGAGACTGAATTGCCTGGATAAAAAGACCACTAGCTGCAGAATTACGATGAATGGCACTAATAAAGTCTTGTACTGGAGGCTCATGGGACAAGCTGATCAGATCTTGAATGTGATTCACAATGAGCCATGTTAAGTGTTCTGAGTCATGGAGATTCTGACACTAGAAAAGATATAATAAAAGATATATTTCAAGTAGACAAGAAGGCTACAAAGTGTAAGAAAAAACACACTCCAAATACAAATTTTGCCTTAGTGAAGACAAGTGTCTAAGCATAAGTAAATGAGAGAAAGGAGAAGGAAACGTAGTCTTAGAGCCTCACACTTCTGATCACATGTGGTAGAGGCCACAGGAAGCCAAGAACTAAGGGAAACGTCCAGCTCCTAGAGAAACTAGCAAACGCCTCAACATCAGAGAATTGACTCCTTGGACAAGTCAAGAGCTAGCTGCCCACAGGGGCAAGGTGAGCAGTCTGGTGTAGCCCTTCCTAGTGGCTGGCCTGGAGTTTGCATGCATGGGAACAAAAGAAGCCCCCTGTTGGAACAGAACTTGCCACCAGGTTGCAGGCCAGCCTAGCATGGGCTGCTCTACTTAATCTGTCTGCAATGCTTAGTGGAGAAAACAGACACTAAATGCCACAGATTTAATTAAGAGTTCCTGAATCAAAAAACACAGCGCCCAATACATGGGAAAATGTCACTTAAAATTTTTTAAAGAAAATAAAAAACAACCACAGTTAAAAATACATGTAACTTGCTGGGAGGTGGTGATGCAATTCCAGCACTTGGGAGGCAGAGGCAGGCAAATCTCTATAAATTCCAGGGTATGGGGGTAGTCTGGTCTACAGAGTGAGATCCGAGACAGCCAAGGTTACAAAGAGAAACCCTATCTTGAAAAACAAAAACTGACCAAACAAACAAACAAACAAAATATGTAGCTTTTCCATATGTAGAATTAATTCATAATCCTAGACAGAAGCCAGAACCTGATCAAATCCTTGACACTGGTTAATGATAGTATTTTTCACTGGCAACCATTTGATAGTATCAAATTATAAAATTATTCTTCCTTAAGCTTTTGTGAAAAACACTACTATACCACATTTCTCAAAAATGGAACAATATAAAAATGATTTCAATACTGGGAATAGCAAGCAGAGAATGATTAAGCTGGGCATTGTGGCATACACACACAGTCCGAGCACTCAGGAGGCTGAGGTGAGAGGATTATGAACATGTAGCCTGTTCTGTAGAGTGTACCCTGGCTCAAAAACAGACAGACAGTGAACATTAGAAAAGCTAATACCATATGACTGTCTCTGCTCACAGCTGGCTCAAGTCTACTTTTTTCTTTGTGTCAGACTTTTAAAACCATTATGTTCTATGATTGCAATGTATATGGGATAGCAAGTGTGTTAAAAAGCAAAAAAAAAAAAGCAAAGCAAAAAAAAAATTTTCATCAAATCCAGATTAAAATGTAACCATAATTTATTTTAGACTAATATGATTATGGAAGACTTGTTTTCATAAATCAAACAGGTGATGCTAATTTTCTAGTTAAAAATCCAATGATGAACACTTAATGTCTTACCTACAAAATAACTGGAGAAAATTACTCCAAACTTAGCTTTGTTAAAATCATGTAGTTTATTGGGAATAGTGGCACACATCTTTAATCCCAGCAGTCAGGAGGCATGAGGGGGAATCTCTGTGAGTTTGAGACCAGCCAGGTCTCCACTGTGAGTTTCAAGTCAGCCTGGTCTACACAGTATGACAAGAACTGCCCAGCTATGTGCCAGGCACCAAGTTCCTGAGAAGGTGATAAAGCAGTGGAGTCTGAGTGAAAGCTTTTGAAGATCAACTTAGAAATTTAGACAAGGATGAGCCCAGACTGCTCTAATTAAACTCGAGAGTAAACATTGCTACCTCTCCTCGGCTTTGATATATCTGTGGCACAGTGAACAATCTGGTTGCCTAGCAGGTGCATACAAGCAGCATCTATGCCACCCTCTACCATAAGAGCCCCCATGGACATTTACCACACTTACGACATAATCACAGAAGAGAATAAGGGCCCCTCTTCGCACTATTTCTCTATTGCACATTCCAAGCTGAGTTGCTGAGCCAGAATCCTCCTCTTCACCAGACATCTGGGGGTTAAGTGACTTCGTGCAGGACAGACTGTGTCTCCTACAAGGTGTGAAGATGCAGTGAGGAAATGTCTGGGATATTTGCAAATTTAAGACACGAAATACTGAACAAGGCTATGCTTGATTTTCCTTCTCAAACCCACAAATCATTCCAGATATTGCTACATCAAACTGGTAGTGTGTGTTTATGCACCTCAGACTTCTGTTCCCAGAAAACATTAAAGGACATTGAGTTTAGCACCCAGATGATTACAGTGCTTGACTCAAGCGGAAAACCCACTATTTAAAGCTGCAATTCCAAATTGCAGACTGCAATTCCAAATTGCAGTCCATTCCAGCCTTTAAACAAATTATTTGTGTGCTTGAGCACCAGTATACCTGTGGATGTCAGACAACAACATATGGAATCAATTCTCTTTCAACTGTGTGGGTCTTAGGGTTAGAACTCAAGACTCAGGCTTAGCAGTAAGTAAGTGCATAAAATGCACTAAACCACCTTGCTAAGGTCAGAGCTGCCAGGTTTTGTTTGTTTATTTGTTTGTTTGAGACAATTCACAGTGTGTATCCCTGGCAGGCCTGAAACTTGGTATGTAGATCAGGCTGGCCTTGAATTCACTGAGGTCCACCGCTTCTGCCTCCTGAAGGCTGAGATTAAAGATATACTCCACCATACCCAGCTCTGAGCTTCAATTTGTAGCTACCACCCTTATCAAAGAAACTTCTCTTTATAGCAAATGGAGACAATCATAGAAAATCAAAACCAGACAAAATGTAGAGATCAATGGATTGTATGTAGGGGAGTCTAGCCCAGTGGATACATCTACCTCACAGTTCCTGCATCTGTGGCTCAGGGAACATTATGAAAGAGGAGGCAGAAAGATTCTAAGGGCCAGAAAACCAGAAAGTCTACTGTGAAGCAGTCTAGGAGAGAAATGGATACACAAACAAGACCACAATAAAGGCAGTATCCATGGATATATTAATATGGATGGGTGAAATTTTCATAGCTCTCATCCCTAGACAAAAAAATATAGAAAGCTAATAACTTTTGGAAAGGAGAATTAGCCTCTCCCAGGGATGAGCCTGCTTATTGGTTGTCTAATGCAGAGTAGCCAACCCTGAATTCATATAAACACAAGTAACAAAATTAGACACAGCAAGTTGAATTTATATATACTTGTACACACACACACATACACATATACATGTTTATGTAACAAATATAATAAAAGAAGAAAAGGCTATCAATGTGAGAAGGGGGTATAGGGGAGGCTTTGGTGGGTAGTTGGAATCGGAGAAGTGATGTGATTCTATTTCAATTAAAAACATTTTTATAAAAATTAAAAAAAAATAGAAAAGAAAGAGAAAGGAAGGAACACTAGTAGTGCTCAGAGCATCTGTGGAACAACAGCATTGGCAGCAGCAGGGGCTTGGAATATATGCAAATTCCTAGCCCCTATGGATCTTCTTGGACTGAAATGTTTTAAGCAGCTTCAAGGCTGATTTACATGTACATATAAGAATTAGAGAGCCATGTAACTGGCTTCCTGTCCACTAGCTCTTTTAATGATCAGTTAATGTGGCAGGCCTAAGAGATCCTATAAGCATTTCAAATGATGTTGTGAGTACCTCCCCAAGTGATCACATGTCAGGGCAGAAAGTAGCATTTCTATTTCTTTTGCAGATGCCATTATAAAGAAGACGTAGCAGATGGGCAAGAAATCCCCACAGAGGATGTAAAAGTCTGGACTGGACGGGAGGCCCTGGTCTTCCTGCACCAAACTAAGGAGCTAAGCTCACCTATACTTTTCCTTAAGAAAACTTTCCCCACAAGGGTTCATACACCACAGTGAGGACTGACTGACTCATCAGGGCTCACAGCTCAGATATCTGACTGAGTAAGTCAGTGAGTCAGTACCTGGGCACAGATGTTTAAGCCTAAAAACTCTTTGCAAAAAAGAGGGCCACCCACAACCAGAAACAGTCTATCTGAATAATAACATAAATTAATAAAATACTTCCAATCAGTTTCGAAATTTGCTAAATAATTACTTCATTATCTAAGAATACCCAGAACACATTTAATCATAACAAAGTTAAGACATTGCAACATGTCTGGCTGTAGAACCAATGAAAGCCATAGGACGTAGCAGGAGGGATAGAGCCTGACAAGCATAGCCCAAACCATGGAACAGTGTCAAAGAGCTTGTCAAAGAAAATCACAGTGAAAACGTTTAGTTTGAAAGTCTGTAGCCAGACCACATTTCCCTACAAAACAGTACCCATGAAAGAAAGATTAATATGCAGCCTGAATTTTACAAAGCTTTATAAAGAATGGAAATTAAGAATGCAGCTAAGCCTCAGGCCAAACACTGGGCTGGTGCCTGGCCCTGGGAAGCTGTGCACCTACTTGGGTGTCTGCTGCACCTCTGCCCACCATCGGTGGTCAGTGTGGTTGATGAGCAGTAGGATCTGACACCAGAGCAGTACCAGGGCTGGGTGTGTGGGCACCATGGATCGCACCCGTGCATTCAGGCTATCTAGAGTATAGAAGCTGCCTTCACAGCCATCACTGGTGAAAAGTCTAGTGGCAGCTGCTGTGATTCTCCGGAACATTCCTAGAACCAAAGAAAAATAAGAAAAACAGATTATGGGAATGCCCCTACTGTTCAGCCTGTTCTAGTACCAGGTGACCAAGCACTATTTGTTGTACTTTTCACACTTTTACAGCACTTGGCACTTAGAAAATTGTGACTTTTGTGTGTGTGCATGTGCTCATATGTGCGTGTAGATGCATGTATGTATTTGGGTACATATGTGTTGACGTTAAAGGTTGATGTAGGGTTAATATTCTCTATCTTATGTTTTGAGACAAGGTCTCTTACACTGAACCTGGAGCTGGAGCTCATTGATTAGATAGACTGGCTGACAAGGAGTGCTATGGATTTGATATCTCCAGTTGTCTGCTACGAGTACGGCAGCTGTGTCTGGCTTCTTACCCAGGTGCTGGGAATCCAAACTCAGGCCCATACTTTGCACTGCAAACACTTCTCTGATTAAGGCTCTTCCCCAGCCCCAAACTCTAACTTTTCTAAGCAGAAACAGACACAACCTACTTAATATGTCAGCCCACCTTTGCACCTCTGCTGATTGCCACATTCTTTAGGAGCCGCAAAAGAGCTGCCATGGAAACCTAGACACAGGTGGCCAGAAAGAGCCAGCCAACACAGAGGAAAGGATTCAGGCCACAGCTGGGACAACAAAGAACTGAGCCACAGTCAGCAGAATGAAACACAAGGGGCTACACGAGCGAACAGGATAATTGTCAAGAAACTTAAATATATTTTTATAAACTTATAGTTGATTTACTTCAACCCAATCGTGAGCTCTGCTACCTAGAGTCATACTAAACAAGAAATAGACATTTATATATAACCTATCAGCACTAGGGCAAAGCCTGTATGTCTAACCAGAAGGATGTATGCATGCTGAATCAAAAGTGGAACCACTGACCACATGAAGCCATTTAAGTTAAAGTTAAACAAAATCACAAAGTACCTAAGATATGTTATATGCATTTTAACTACCCGATCACACGGCAGCTAAAGGCCACTGTGTTGGTGCAGACACTTTGCATGCCAATTTCACTGCAAGTTTTGCTGGACAACACTGACACAACACTCAGTAAAAATATGCCCTTGAGTTTTTTCCTCCTCGAGGTTTCTGAAAAAGGAAACAAGAGAAGCTAGAGCAACTGGAGAGTAAGCAGCCAAACCACACGGCAGGCAGTCCACCAGGTGAGCAGGACACACCATAGATATCTGCCATCCAAAGAAGGCAAGAGAAAGCCCTTCTGGGATCAGATCCAAACCAATCAATGGAAAATATTAAAGTGACCAACAAACAAAAAACAACTTGCTATTCACAAACAGGCATACTTCCTTGACTTTCAACTTGCTACAGTGCTCAATGAAGCATAAATCAAAAGATCTTTAAGTGCCAGAGAGATAGCTCAGTGGTAAAAATACTTACTGTACAAGCCTGATCCCCAAAACCCATGTAAAATGTCAGATATGGGGCTGGGCATTTAATTCGTATGACAAGATGGAAGTCAGAGACAGGAGGATTGGTGAAAAGCTCTTGTTGGCAGTGCAATCACAGAAACAGAAGAGCCTGCCTCAAAACAAGGTGGAAAGAGAGAACAGATTCCTGAGGAGTTGTCCACCCTGGCGTGTGCATGACCTTTCTGTCTCTCTGTCTCTCTCTTGTACACATGTAGCTGCCTACATGGGTTAATGGAGGCCAATCAGCATACTTCAGAGGCTCAGACCACGGTGGCTAGAGGGCCTTCTCCGCCACATGAAATGAGTCCACCAGAGAGCAAGGCCAAGACAGAGACTACAGCTGGAACGTGGAAACAGACTATGAAGACTACAGAATGAAGCCACCATATCACACTCTAACCTACACTGCACCAATTAAACAAGCAGGTTTAAAAAAATTCTTTTTTAAGACAGGTCTTTATGTAGGTCAGTCCTACCGCAAACTCTATGCGGCTGAGAATGAGTTTGAACTTCTGATTCTCCGGCCTCCACCAGGTAAGTCCTCAGATTATAGGTGTGTGCCATCATGCTTAGGTTGGCAGAGAACTAACCAGGGTTCTGCACACGTTTGGCAATTACTACCAATGGAGCTACATTCCCAGCATGAATCTTTAGGTTTTGTCTGATTTTTACAGTTGTTTATTGATGATGATGTGTGTGTGTGGGTGCATGTACTTGAAGGTCAGAGAATAACTTGGAAGTAGTTAATTCTCTCCTTCTGTCATGTGGGTCTTAGAGATCACATTCAGGTTTTCAGAGTTGGTTACAAACACCTGTATCTACTAAGGCATAGTGGCCTCCAATTATTTTTCTTGTGGTAAAATACATATAAAATAAAATTTACCACCTTGATAGTTTTTAAATATACAGATCTGTATTAAATGCATTTACGTTATACAATATCACTATCATTTTGTAAAACTGAAATTCCAAAGTCATTAAATCCCTATCCTAAGCCACTGGCAACTACCATATTGGTTTCTGTCTCTAGATTAGGAGTACTCTGAGTATCTCATATAAATGAAATAGTGTCTGTCTTTTTGTCTCAACCCAGTACAGTAGCATAGCTGGTGCTGGTAGAGTCTAGAAGAGGGCATCAGATCCCTGGAACTGGAGTTACAGGTGATTGTGAGCCTCTTCACTGGGAAGCAAAGGTGGATCTTCTTCAAGAATAGCAAATACTCTAACTGTTAAGCTATGTCTGCAACACCCCATGTTGTTTCTTATGTCAGAATTATATTTTAAGGCTGAAGAATATCCCATACATAGACACATTTGACTCTATACCCTATGTATACACCATATTTGGCTTACCAACCAGCTGACCAACAGATGTCAGAGTTGCTTCTTCTTAGTTATATGAATGCTAATATGAAAACTAGTATACAGCCATCTTCCAAGCACTCTGCTCCCCGCTCTTTCAGGTACCTGCCTATCAAGGTAATTGCTGGACCATATGGTATCAGATTCATTCCTACCATCAACATGTTCTCACATGGCACAAGGAGAATGGAGAATAGCTCCTATGGGAGAGGGCACTGCTGGAGACAGGGAACACAAAATACTATGAAGTCTAATTGGATTCACTTACCAGATTTGAATATGTGGATCAGACACATGAGCAGTGTGCCTAGCTCTTGGCAGTAGAATGTATGCTGCTGTTCACTCATGTCCACTTTGAGCTGTTTTGTAACAATGTCTTCTAGAAGAATACCAACCAGCTGTAAAAGAAACCTTCCAAGACAGGGAGCACATAACAGCATATTAGGTCATTATCAGTGAGCTTGTGCTAAGCACAAGTGTGAAATAAAGTCTATTAGTTTGTGTAAAGTAAGAAAACACAAGGACAGTACACTAAACGAAGTGAAAGTGAAATGTTTCAGACCACCACTGTGGACTAAGCCTCTGCTTCTCTCTATTTCACCTTCTTTAAATACCACTTCCAAAGGCCCATCAAGGCAAATGTAGGAGGAGCTAAGGTGGGAAGACTTAGGAGAGGAAGAGGAAGAGGAGGAGTAAGGAGGAGAAGAGGAAAAGGAAGAGCTAGAAAGGAGAGAGAGACAAAGAGGAGATGGAGGCGGATGTTCACGTGTCTGTAGCAGTCAAAGATAGTTGGTATATCTAGGTTGGGTACTGGGTTACACTTCTGATTGTATGGGTATCTTGTTACTGATCATTATCAAATATATAAGCCTTTGATTAATCTTTAAGCATTAGAGTCTCATCTTTCTACTGGGCCCATGTGTATGGTGGGATGATCTAGGCAATGCCCAGGCTTGCAGAGACAGCATGGGAAATTGATCCATCTCCCACGCTGACGTCTCATGGGTGGCAGGGCTGGTGTTTCTAGCTGCAGCATGCACGTGGCCTCCAGTTGAGAAACATGGCGGCTGGGCTAGGCAGAGCTGGGCTAGGCAGAGTGCTGCAGCTTAGATAGATGGTGTGAAATTCGGCCGAATATTTAAATAATTAACACAACAAATGACAAGTGGTATTTTTTTAAGCTTTATCAGCTGTAGGAATGTTACATAAATATAAGATGATAATTCGCCATAGAAACTTAGTGTAACACAGTTTTAGCCAGTCTTTCAACCTAATGAGAGACAGAGCAATGGTCTGCCAGTTGAACTTGCAAACACAAAGGCAATGTGTTTGTTTACAATATGCTACAGGTGTTACCCCTGAAAATATGTGAGGCCCTAAGGAGTGCATCTGCAGCACAGCTCTAACTTAGTGAAGGCTCTAGGAATGGCAGTAGAAGCCTAAGCACTCACCCATGTCACTGCCCTTGAGGCACTAACTACCACACCATGTGGGAGGCAGCACATGAGTTAATCCTGCAGGTAATCTGGTTGATGCTATTCATCTTGGCAAGGAAAGGTTCTTCAAGTAGCACATAGTGAAAATAAGTACAGGGCTGCTTTTCAGTGGCCTACCCTAGGCTTTTAGCCACTCTACAGGCAATTCACCCCTTACTATGCTGCATGCAAGACAGGCCATCCCTCCTTGATCATGGTGAGCCACTCTTGTCAAGTCTGTCACGAGGACAGAGCTAGAATGAGACAGACCTTAGGAAAGACATGAGAAAAGGCCATTGGTGAGGTAGGTAACAATAAAAATCAGAGTTCAAAAGAACTTGCTGCTCTGGTAGAGAACCTGGGTTCGGTTCCCAAAACCCACATTGCAGCCTCAACTGTCTGAAACTGCAATTCCAAAGATTCAATGTCTTCTTCTAGCCTCCATGGGTGTGAGACACACCCTCAGTATACTTACTTACACACAGGAAAACACTCATACACAATTAGTGAAAGGAAACCTAGGTGAGTGAGCTCACACTCACGAAAGACCAGCAGTTATTGTTGGCTACAGCTGCTGCAACACTATGGGACCAGCTCAAAGACATGGTCAGTTTACAGGTTCAGACAGAAAACATACCTTGAGAATGTATCTTCTGGCAAATTCTTTATTTGTTTCCCTTCACTGCGTTCTCCTGGTGTTGAATTACTGCCTCCATCCCTTAACCTGTTAATTACTGGACAGGAGATTAAATATGGAGAGAAGGAGAGCTCCTGAATACGAGAAAGAACAATATCTTCGGTTGACTGGGAAATGAGAACCCTCAGAATGGCTAGGATTCCAGATATCCACAGCTGCACAGTGCTTACAGATGCCTAAAAAAAGAAAGAAAGAAAATGCATATGCTAAAGCTACGGAAAGATGATTACATTTTCCCTGGTTGTCAATTCCATGGAAGAAAATCACCCCAATTTACGTCTTCACCAGAAAGTCCCCACAGCACTGGTTCTAAGTATGGTCCCAGAGAAGCAGAGTCAGACTCAGCTGGAGATCTAGGAAAATGTGAATTCTTACGTTCTACCTCACCAGCTGTGGCAGATCTGGGCTGGGACCTATCCTCCAGTGCATCCAAAGTGTACAGTGAGACTTACCATTGTGCTTGGAGTGACGAACATACTCCGCAAAAGCATATCCACAGGACGGAGGGAGGAAGGAGCCAAAATCTCAAACAAGGTATTTAACACTCCAAGGGCTTCATGAGAGTCAATATGCATCTGTAGAATTAAGCATCACGGACATGTCTATGCAATCCGATGGGAATGGCAACTTCACACACATCATTAGTGCACCTCGGGGGCACACAATTACCATTATCCCAATCATATCCTCTCAGTTAAAAGTTAAAAGCATTTTACTTTCAGCAGTGACCAGGACAATGTATCTGCTGCATTTTACTCTCAGCAGTAACCTTAGCAAAGCTTCAGAACACTGTGTCTCCATGTCTGCCCTTCCATCCTTCCTTTTCCTGTGACTAGCTTCTTGTATCTAATTGTCATGCTACAATCTCAGGGACTTGCTCTGCTCTCTGCTCTGCCTGAAGCACTCTCTTGCAGGTATCTGCTAGAATCAACCCATTCCTTCTTTCATGTTTACTCAAATGTCACCTCCTACTCTCTTTTTGTCATTGTTAGAACATTGAATGCATTCTCTACCCTGACACTACTCTGTTATCAAAAGTGCTATCCTCTGATATTGTATACACTTTAATAATGTATTTATTTCTTTGTTGTCTGCTTTATTATCCACTGTCTGTCTCAACGAAAGCTTCATCCTAAGGTGGGAGAACATTGCTTTTAAATACATTTTGTTCAGTGAAATATTTCCTAACAGTCCCCACAATACTGCCTAGCATATCAAGACAGTAACTACCAATAGAGTATGTCTACAAGTGTCTATGAAATGCCAAGAAACATGTGCTCCTTGAGTTTTCTACAGAACCTCTTTCAAAGCAGTGCCTTGTCATCTGATAGGAATTTCATTCAAAGCATGGCCAGAGATCCATTTGGCAGCTGCTCAGGCTTTTTGGTAGGACTGTCTATAGCCAGGCTCTGTCTGTGTTCTATCTTCTGTTGTAATGGTGCTTTGGTGAGAGCCACAGAGGTTCCTGTGTTCTGAGGCCCACATGGTTCAGGATCCAGGGCTGTCTGTTTCCACAAGATATAACAAAGCCAAACTACTGCATTTTCTTAATTAACTAGTAAGGTCATCTGATTACAGAAATTCTGACTAAGTGATGAATAATTGTTAGGTTACTTTGTAAGTGATAAGAAAAACAATAAACAAACATAAAGAAAGCTAAGGATCAAATAAAATATCTGACTTACCAGAATACAGGAGTCAGAATAATAAAATAGGAAAAGACTCAGTTTTCAAGTCAGAACTGGGCCAACCAACTACAGACCTATCACCCTCAAGTCTGTGAGGATGAAAAACCTCAATAGCCTCTCTGACCCTTTGTTCCCTAACTTGTCCAGTAAGAAGGCAATTTCCTTCTTTCTTTTCTTTCTTCCTTTCCTTTCCTTTCCTTTCTTTCCTTTTTTTTCCTTTCCTTTTTTTTCCTTTCCTTTCCTTTTTCCTTTCCTTTCCTTTTCCTTTCCTTTCCTTTTTCCTTTTTTCCTTTCCTTTTTCTTTCCTTTCCTTCCTTTCCTTTCTTTCCTTTCCTTTCCTTTCCTTCCTTCCTTCCCTTCTTCCCTTTCCTTCCTTCCTTCTTCCTTCCTTCCTTCCTTTCCTCTTCCTTCCTTCCTTCCTTCCTTCCTTCCTTCCTTCCTTCCTTCCTTCCTTCTTTCCTTCTTTTTTTTTTTTTTTGGTTTTTTCGAGACAGGGTTTCTCTGTGTAGCCCTGGCTGTCCTGGAACTCACTCTGTAGACCAGGCTGGCCTCGAACTCAGGAATTCACCTGCCTCTGCCTCCCAAGTGCTGGTATCAAAGGCGTGCGCCGCCGCCACCACCACCCGGCCAAGAAGGCAATTTCAACCTCAAAGGATAATAGGAATAAAAGAAGCCACTTTCCCTATAACCAGCACCAAGAACAACTTTGAAAGCAAGAACCTGTCAGGATATAAAGATCACAACCAACCTTCATAAGCATCTCAGTCCATTCTGAAATAAATCACACTACATGATGGCAAACCAGGGCCCTGAGGACAAACCTGCTGCTTGGCTAACATGGGCAGGATGATGTCTGCGACCTGCCGAGACAGCCGTTTCCACTTGTCCTCATTCTCCTTGTGGCACTGTTGCAGGACAAGGATGAACATCTCCAGCACCTGCAAGAATGTCCAGGTAGGGTCAGAATGCTTCCTGGCTCAGGGCCTCGCTACTTTCCCATGTCCCCACACCGGTCCCAGCTTAGCTGAGTAACTCTAAGGTTCAGAGATATAATCCCCAGGGAAGACTGAGGAAAGCACCCAGTCTTTACCCTGTGGCATGTGAATGTGAAGCAAACAAAAAGCCACAAGAAGAGACGCAGTAACCTCATGGGGATGAGTGAGCTTGCTGGGCCAGGAAGACTCATGGTGAGTTTATTTCTATCGTATTTTAATATTTCATAAAGAAGGGATCAAGTGAAAATCAAACTTACTTTAATCTGTAGAACTCAAAGACACCCTTAACTAAACACTCTGTGGGACAATTTAATATTCCTATGTACTTTAAATCTACCTCAGTGCTCTTTGCAAAGACATTTTATTTTTGAGTGGCCCTCACTTGCAACAGTCATACAAAGCTGAGTGTGAGTTTACTGGTGGTCATTTTGGTAATTCTAAATAGATAAACCTGTGACCTGGCAAAAGCTTGTACAGAGACATCTGGCCCATTGCCCATTTTGTAGATAACATTTTAGAGGCGCAGAGTCATACCATAACCTGTATCCACTTTTGTGCTACAACAGACCGGGAAGCTCACAAAATCCAAACTGTTGTTTTAGCCTCAAAAAACCAAAACCAAAACCAAAAGATGCACACCACCTCAGGGACAATAAGCATAACCCAACTATTCCATCCACAGAGCTGCCTTGCTTCAAAGTCCATGTACAGTGCCTATGCCACACAAGACCCTTGTCTCCCTTTATTTCCCAGGCACTTGAGGATCTCCACGGGCATACTGAGCCTGCTGAACATGCACAAGTCTATGTATACTCTTCCCAAGCACTACCGCCCCACTGTGCTTAGCAAAGTCATGTGCTTACTCTCAAACTACTTTATGCCATGGCTTAACTAAGCATTAAATATTTAATTAACTATTACAAAGATTGATTAAAACAAATGAAACAAAGAAAGTACTGTTTCTTTGAAAGAGGTTGTGGTTTTATGAAGTTTCAGAAACAGGCAGCTAAAAGGAACTAACAAAATAAGGGAGAAATAAAAGTACATGTTTTAAAAGGACAAAAATGTTAAAAACTCTATTTCCACACATGGGCTGACTCAAAGCATTAAAATTCATGTTCCTGCTTAAGGGACACAAAACTAGAAATGAGCACAAATAAAAACAACACGACTGGCCAGGCATGGTGGTGTATGTCTTCAGTCTCAGCACTGGAGGCAAAAGCAGGCAAATCTCTGTGAGTTTGAGGCTAGCCTGGTCTACAAGGCAAGCCCAGGACAGCTAGGACTCTGTTATACAGAGAAATCCTGTCTCAAAACAACAACAATAATTTAACAACAACAACACAAAGAACATGACTATGTCAAGAAAGAGGTAAATATGCTATTTACTTATTTCAGATTTGACATTTTTACTATTTTTAAAATGTTAATGGATTATACTGTCAATTACTTGATCCTTGAGCCATGTTTGAGAATAAATAGCTTCTGTCACATTTAGTATCTTGACTGCTAGCCTTCTGGGGCTGTGCCCAGCTCTGACCCTAGTGCATTTTCTCCTCTCACTGCCATTTCTGCACGTCCCAGAGAATCCAGTGCTCCTGAGACTGTTCAACACACACATGGCTATGACGTGTCTCTCCACGTTGGTGATGTAATTATCACTACACTCTCCTCTTACCTGATGGTACTGAATGAGTCGTAGCAGCATGGAGACCACCACCTCCTTCTGGGTGTCCAGCTCCTTCCCTGCATCCGCTTTATTTGCTCCTCTTAGCACAAAGAGGTCGTGGACAATGGGCTGCAGAGCGGGTATAGCTATAGGCACAGAGAGGGAACAATAAGACCACATGTGAAAAGGACTCATGAGAGGCAGCTATCAGGACTCCAAGGAATTTTTTAAAAATGAAGGAAACCTTTGCTGGTACTGGCTTACACAAAGGGCTGATTAGGATTGTTAAAGTGTATTTGAAACAATGTTCATGCTACTGTAGGAGGCCACAGTTCTTCCTCTCAACTCTAACAGCTTGTATAGGCTTCTAACATCAACAAAAACTCATGGTTTCTATTTCTAATGCAGCATCATTTCTGACAAAAAGTGGATGAAATCAAAGTCAATTTGAAAATAAGAAAACATTCCAAATAATCAAAATAGCAACCTCCTTGGTCTATGCATAATCTACTTGATTTACTTTAAAAGACAATAAATATCATGGCTACTGAATACATTTAAGTCACAGTCTTACATTATTATACTGTTTTAAATTAAAAATTGACTCATTAGATCAAGATTTTTTTCTTCAGGTTTTACTCATCCTGGTCCAAAATAGGAGTCAAACTAAATTAATTGGTTTAACAGTATGGCATAGGAAAGAACTATAAAAGAAATGGCTTTAATTGGCATGAAGCACACCGATCCCTGCTGGCATATATACATACATACTGACTTTTGGTAACACAAACACCCTAACCCTCAGTGACATATTCACAAATACTTAGTAATACGAATACACATATATGTGCAAACACACATTCTGCCCCTCAATGATATTCTCCCCCAACAAACTCTTGACGTTCACATGTGTGCTCTCTCTCTCTCTCTGATGTTCTGTGGTAAGAACACATACATATTCTGACCCTCAGTGCTACTTGTATTTACTTGCTTGCTGAACTTCCTTCATATGATCAAGCATCCCAGTATAAAGCAAACTGGCTGACTGCCACTCTCAGCCCAAAGGCATTATATGTCCAGGAAACTTAGGTCTATGCTATTCTCTCTCTCTCTCTCTCTCTCTCTCTCTCTCTCTCTCTCTCTCTCTCTTTCTCTTTTTTTTTCTCTCTCTCTCTCTCTCTCTCACACACACACACACACACACACACACACACGTTTTTATTTTATGGGCATGGTGCTTTACCTGATGTATGTGTATATTACATATATTCAGTGGCCTCAGAAGCCAGAAAAAGGTGTCTGATCTCCTGGAACTGAAGTTATAGTTGCTTATGGGGCCACCATCTGGTGTTTAGAACTGAACCCAAGAACAGCCAGTGCTCTTAACTGCTGAGCCATCTCTCTGGCCCCTATTTTTTAAAAAATATTTATTTATTTTATGTATATGAATACACAGTAGCTGTCTTCTGACACACCAGAAGAGAGCATCGGATCCCATTGGAGATGGCTGTGAGCCACCATGTAGTTGCTGAGAATTGAACTCAGGACCTCTGGAAGAGCAGTCAGTGCTTTTAACTGCTGAGTCATCTCTCTAGCACCAGCCCCTAATTTTTACTTTATTATTAATATGTGTATGGGTGTTTTGCCTGCATGCATGTCTGTGTACTACATGTATGTAGTATCCTCAGAAGTCAGAAGGTATCTGATCCCCTAGAACTGGACAGCTGTAAGCCACCTTATGTGTGTTTGAAACTGAACCCAGGTCCTCTGAAAGAGCAGCCAGTGCTCTTAACCAGTGAGCCAACACTCCTATTTCAGGTTATTGTATTTGACATTTGCAATTTTAACTAAATCATCCAATAATTGCTAAGCATTTCACAATCTGTGCTCTGATAAAGCATAAACAGAAGTACAGCTGATAGTTTACTTATAAAGATTGATAGGCAGCCCATCAATGCCTCTGCTCAGTCTATGTTCCCCTGTAGATGTATGTAGTAGGTGGGGCTTCTTTGTTATTCTCACTTGTGGGGTCTGCAAAGCTCTTAGCATGCATCCCTACCAAAGGTCAAAGCCTCTACAACTTTACAATGTGGTTCTTAACTTGTGGGTCAAGACCTCCCTTGGGGTGGTTCTTTCACAGGGGTCTCATGTCAGATACCCTGTACATCAGATATTTATATTACAATTCATAACAGTAGCAAAATAACAGTTATGAAGTAACAACAAAAATAATTTTATGGTTGGGGAGTGGTCATCACAACAGGAAAAACTGCATTAAATAGCCTCAGTAGCACTAGGATGATTGAGAAACACTGCTTTAGACTGTTGGGAAAGGAGCAGGGAGAATCCAATAGGGAAAGGCTAGAAAGTCAGTGTTAAAAATATAAAGAAAAAAAAAAATCACAACCTATTTTTTGGTCACTGCTGCCTCTGTACAAGCCAGGATCTGGCTCAACAGCCCAAGCTGGCTACATCTCATGATCCTCATGTCTCCACATCATGACTGCCATTATCAGAGGCATACACAATCATGTTTAGTTACTGAACACTCCGAAAATACACACTGCACCTCCTTTAACAGCCTAAAGGGGGACAGCTGAAATCATTTCTTAGGGTCTTATTTAATCTTCACTTAAATAACCAGGCAGTGATGGCATGAACTTCAGGAAGTGCTGGGGTAAAGAGCCAATGTGCAGTCAGGCCATGGTAGCACACTTAGGAGGCAGAGACAGGCAGATCTCTCTGAGTTCAAGGCCAGACTGGTCTACAGATGAAGTTCCAGGACAGTCAGGGCTACAAAGAAACCTGTCTCAAAAAAACCAAAACTAAAACAAATGAAAAGCCAATGTATAAAGAGAACTTTAGTTTCCCTATAGTTCTAATTCATTAGTTTTTTATACATGCTGCTTGCTTGCAAAATACAGATAGATACAGAATTCAGAATGTAGTTTATTAAACATTGAATAGCTTCTAAAATATAATGTGGCAAAACAAAATCCCAAAGAAAATGTGCAACTATAATGCCAAAACGATTGGAAAAGAAATCGGAGTTTATAGCTGGGTTTCGTGGCATACATCTTTAATCCCAGGACTCAGATGCAGAGGCAAATGGACCTCTCTGAATTTGAGGCCAGCCTTGTCTATAAAGTGATTTCTAGGACAGCTAGGGCCATTACATAGAAAAAGCTTGTCTCAAACAAACAAAAACAAAACAACAACAACAAAAAAAAAAAAACAAAAAGAAATGAAATCAGAATTTAGGCAGAAAATGCAGGTCACTTGTAGAATGTTTTGAGTAGCATGCACGAAGCCCTGGGTTCAATCCCTGCACTTTATAAACCAGGAGTGGTAATCATGCCTGTAATCCCAGCACTCAGCAGGTAGGAGGAGGATCAGGAGTTCTAGGTTTTCCTTGGTTTCACAGTGACTTCAAGTCAGCATGGGCTATATCAGAACTTGTCTCAAAAGAAAAAAAAAAAAGCTAGGCAGGGTAAAACACATCTTTAATCCCAGCACTCAGGAGGCAGAGGCAGGAGGATCTCTGTGAGTTCTAGGATCGCCTGGTCTATAGAGCTAGTTCCAGGATAGCCAGAGATACACTTGAAAGTCTGCCTTGAAAACAAACAAACAAACACACACACACAAACAAAATAACAAAACACAACACAAAAGTCAAAATTTGATAAGTCTAGGGTGTGATTGGAGGTAAAGTGCTTGGCACATGTGAGGGTCCAGATCTGAGCCTATGCTCTCTCTTAAAAAAAAAAAAAATGGATAAGAATGGCAAAATAAAAATTTTTCTTCATAAAGGCATTTATCAGAATCCATCTATATCTTAATGACATCACTATTTTTTATGGTTTCTGCAAGTAGTTTACAAATTTTGAGTAAGCAATGTGCTGCTTTTTTCTTCTTAAACATTTTTAACCTATGTGCATGCATGCATGAGCTCCCATCCACATACACACACAGCACTTGCAGTAAGTGAATGAAGGTAAGACTGAGGACAACAAGCACAGATGGCGCCCATTACCATGTGTAACAGCCTTCCTTCCACTGGCCATGATGCCATCACACAGCTGGATGATTTTAGGAATTCCAATGATCTGTTTTGAATGGTAGCGCTCATAAGACAGTAATACCAGGAAGAAAAATATATTTGGAATAATTGCTTCTGATTCCCTAGAAACAAAAACATCCATTTAGACATTTCTTTTTAAAAACTAAGACATGTAATCTGCATACACAGCATAAAACAAGTCAAGAGTCAACCTCAAGAGAAAGTACAAAGTTAAGGCAGACTCTGCAAGCTCGTTTAATCCCACCCGCACCTTTGGTCTTCCTGCCTCTGCCACATGGAGAGCCTGACGGTTAGGACGGAGATGCTGCACCGTAAGCACCGGATGCCAGCAGGTACCCTCTTTCTAGCTCTTCATTTTCCTTTCCTCTCTTGAAAAAATTCAGACACTGAGGAGAAAATGTTTCCTGGTCGAAACCACAGAGTCACGGTGTCACATAATCATAACAAGAGCTGGGTCTCTAGATTCCAGGGATACTCACAAAACTCTCCATTGCTGCGCTTTACAAACTATTGTTAAGAACTATAATTTTCAAAATTGTAAGTCTGTTATATATACTGCAAGATTATTAAAGCTTTAATGTCTAACAAGAAAAACTATAGATAATGCAACTAAAGATCACAATCATTCCCTTTACTAAACCATGACCTAAAATTGCTTCCGCTAAAGTTAGGGAACAGGGACCCACTGGGCAAGATAGCACTTAGTGACGTGTTACCATCATCACACACTTTGACTGTGAAATGAAAACACACTAATGATTAGATGTATAACTCTTTCTAAGCAAGTCTTGAGAAAGGTTTTCAGCAAGTGGTCAGAGGAGTGAGAGTGGAAAGCACGTAAATCAGACCCCACTGATACCAGCAGCACTTGAATCACCTGTCACTGTAAGGACCTAGGATTGCATGTGTGTACATAACAAGAACAACAACTGAAGCAACCAAACATCAGTACCTGAACTGGCCCACCTCAATGTACTCAAACTGTTTCAGCACAAACCCGATGAACACCTAATGCAGAGAAAGAAAAGCTGCCATTAGTCACAGGCTTATAATGCAAAAGCCAGGTATCATTGCTTGAACTGCTCTGTGAACTATTCACAAGCACGTACACAGGTTAGCTTGTTTATAATCATGTCTTCAAAGCTACTTTAAAGTCAGGTAAGTGCAGAGTTCCTTCAGGCATGCCTTTAGGAACACACTGGTCAAGGCAGACAGGTAGGTATAGGCCTGAAATCCCAGCACAAGAGAAACTAAGGCAGGCAGATCAAAGTTTGAGGCCAGACTGGGCTACATAGTAGGACTCTGTCTCACAAAGTGGCTAATACAGAGATGAGTCCTCACTGGGAAAATAAGTAATAAACTCCAAGAATCATCAGCTATTATTCATAATCCCATCAGGAAGACTCTGTGTCCAGAGAGTGGTAAGCCAACAGCAGGAGTCCTGCAGCACACAGTGCTTGGATAGTGTCTGTGACACACAGAAGAGCCAGGAGGAAAGGACAACTCTAGGAACAATGACAGGACTTGGAGTGATAAGCAGGTCTATTTCACTCCCACTTGCTGTGAATTTCATTACCCCGACAGAAGCTCCCACATATGAACTACAGTGTTTATGCTACTTTGCGGATCTGGGGCATACACAGACATTCAGTAGGTGCTTAGTGAAGTAGTATCTAAGCTGAGTTAATACCCATTTTCTGCATTTATACCTCTAAGGCATCACTAATCAAAGTTACTGAATCAAGAGGGAGGGCTAGAGTGCTCATGGTAAGTAAAACAGGCTACCCACCAATGGTTGGGTCAGAAAGCTTGGTGGTATGAGGTTCAGAGGCCCAAGTGAAGGACATACATGTAGACATGGGCTCAGCACACAAGAAACTGGAAATTGTGAGCCTTTTCAATGTTAGGTAACAGGTAAAAAAATCTTATGAAGAAAAAAAGATTAGCTTTCTGTTTTAAAGGAAACATTCTGGATAGAATGCAATGAGTAGAGAAATTATCTGCTAAGATAGCCAAGTCAAGTCTACCTAACATATATACTGGCAAGGTTTTTTTGTTTGCTTGTTTTGTTATGTATTTGATAGATGGCCCAAATAGAGACTACAATTTCTACGACTAGTGAGTAGGAAGTAGGAAAGTAAAAAGAGAAGTAGGTCTTATAGGTGCCCTAAGATGCATCCATCAGTGTTCTGAAGGCCTTAAAACTATTCTCCTAGTACAACCCCAACCCAGTTTCCTCTACATTCCAGTCCCATATCTGCAGACCAGGTTGTCAGGGTATGGAAATGAAGGAAGCACACTGCGGTGATTTGAATAAGAAATGTCCTTCATAGGCTCTGGTACTTAAATACATGGTTGTCAGCTGGCAATGCTGTTTGGAAGGTTATTTAACTTTCAGGAGGTAAAGTCTGGCTGAAGAAAGTATGTCACTGGGTACAGGACTGGAAAGCTTATATAGCCTCACCTGACTTCCAGCTCATTCTCTTTGCTTCCTGTCTGTGGATGGAAATGAGAGCTTTCCGCTTCCTACTCCAGCTCTGCAACCAAGCCTTCCTGCCACAATGGACATTTTATTTTGGATTTTATGTGTTAATGTCTTGCCTGCAAGTATGCCCAAGTAATATGTGACTGTGGTACCTGCAGAAGCCATAAGGTGTCAGATTTCCCAGAAATCAAATCTGGGTCTAGAAAAGCAGCAAGTGCTCTTAGCTGCTAAGCCATGTCTCTGGTCCCCATGAACTCTAATTTCTCTAGAAGTATAAGGCAAAATGAGTTTTTCTTCCATATGTTTCTTTTGCTTTTGTATCTTATATCAAGGCAATAAAAAGTAATTCACAACTTGCTACAAGAACCTTCTATGTTGTTTTTTTTTTTTTTGGAGGAAAGTGAAAAACTTTAGAACTTTTTATAAAAATTTTATATGCTTTAAGCAGAGTTTAATGGGCAGTTCCAGTAGATGCCTGGGAGACAGTACTAAGAATGCCTGGCTCCTGAGGTTTGAGAAAGAAGTACAATCTCTATTACCAAATGGGCTAGAGACCATTCCTGTGATATTTTAGCAAAGAATCTGGCAGCCTTTTGCCCAAGTCCTGAGAACCTGCCTGAGGCTATAATTTAAAAATAGTAGAAGAATTTCTTTGGAGAAGGAAATTTCAAAGACAGCATAACATTGAGTCTGTGGATTGGTTATTACTGATAACTTATGCAGGTCTACAGTGAAAAAGAACAATTAAGGTAGAAAGAGATAAAAAGTATGTAGAGTTTGGAGAGAAAAGGAGCACTAGGAAGTTTGACAGGTACAAGCTGAGAGAGAAGGGTAGTTGGCAAAGATAAATGCTGTTAACAGAGGCTTCCAGATCTGCACTGAAACAACGGGAAGGGTGCCCTGAGGGAAACACTCTACCCACCTAAGTTTCCAATTTGTGAAGCCAAAATGCCTAAGGGGTTGCTTGGTCTAAGAAAGCAACTGTTTCAACCTAAGAAAGCTGTTGCTAGTAGTGTGGTCAAAGGGGTGAAGGTCCATACCAAGCTGTTCATTGGCCAACACTTGAGCTTTCCTTGTGGAACTGGCTTTAGAGGCACAAAAAAATGCAATAGCAAGAGGGTCATAAAGTCTTCTGTGGTTTCAGAGAGCTGCCAAGGCCAGGCAACATGTGGCAGAGGAATCTTCTAAAGAAGGCCCCCAGAGGCCATAGCAGAAAGCTAAAGCCTAGATTGTGATGGAGACACCAAGTGTTGCAGATGTCAGAGCCTGAGCTATCTGGGTAGAAGAGCTACATGCAGGGAGTGAAAGCAGCCTCAGACAGATGAACGCTGTAGTAGCAAAGCTCCATCAAGGGGCTGAGCCATCTAAGTGCTTAAAAACTAAAGGACGGACAGAGGATACAAAGAGCTACAGGTTGTGATCTTTGTGCTAGTTCTGAGATTTGCCAGTGAAAACCAGTTCCACAAATTTGAGCCAAATTTGAAGCAAGCTTTAAATTTCCAACTGAGTGGTGATGAGACAAGACATGAGACACGTTTTGTAGGGGCTATTTAACGACAAACCCAAAGGCCATCCATCTCCCTCCTTCACCCAACTATGTGGCTTTGGTATTTGTAATATTACAACTCCCAGTATTCCAGGAAGTTACCTAGCCCTTGGGTAGGTGGGCCTTACAGGTTAACTTCAGGTTTTACAGTTTGCCCAGCTAGGTTTCAATCTTACTTTGGTCCGGAATTTCCTCACTATATCCCCATTCCTCCCTTTTAGAATGGGAATGTATATTCTACATCATAGTATATTAGAAATATGCAATTTGCTTTTTGATTTTACAAATCCATGGGCATTACAATTGAGAAATCTTAAATGGGACTTTGTACTTTCAGACTGTAAGACTATGTATGCTTCTGAAGTTGAACTACATACATTTTGCATTATGATATGATCATAATTCTAAGAGGGCCAAGGAGTCTCCCCAACTGGCAGATCCTTGTAACTCACACAGAAAGAGTAGCCCAAGATCAGAGCACAAAAGTGATGATAAATTTTAAACAACTTAAAGACAATTTCCTCTTAGAGAAGGCATGGACATAAGACTTCCCCAGGAATAGAATTTGTATTACAAATATGATTAGCAGATCTTTATGACTACAGGAATTGCAAGAGGAAGGCAAGGTGAGTTTGAGGAAAGGGGTTCTGATCCAAGAATGGTATGAAAGTGATTGGGCCTGCTGATTACGTCAGTGCTTGAAAGTACAGTCTATAAATGATATCTTGATGTTTTATTGTTATTTTTCTTATAACCCATTGAGTCCAATTAGTGCTGCCTATGTGCTATTCCCCTGCAAAGAAAAATGACAACCCCTCCCCAAGTAGCCATCAGCTGCCAATCCCTTTTCAGCTAGAGGTGGGTTTCCTGAGCCCCAATACCAGCCATGCTGGGAGGTTGAGTAGTTTGATCTTGTGCAGGTGACCACAACTGCTGTGAGTTTGTGACTGTAACAGCTCTGTCATGGCTAGAAGACAGCATTTCCCATTTCACAGCACTCCTCCCTAGCCCGCAGCTCTAACTTTTTTCCACCCCCCCTTCTTCTGCAGTGCTCCCTGAAGGAGAGGTCTGATATTGATGTCCCATTTAGGACTGAGCATACAACCACTTATCTGACCACTGTCCACTGAGAAAAAAAGCTTCTCTGATCAAAGTGATCACTTGTTTCTCTATTTTATTTATTTATTTTTAGTTTATTGAGACAGGATTTCTCTGTGTAGCCCTGGGTATCTTGGAACTCATTCTGTAGACCAGGCTAGCATTGAACTCAGAGATCTGCCTGCCTCTGCCTCCAGAGTGCTGGGAATAAAGGTGTGTGCCACCACTGCTTGGCTGATGATCACCTGTTTTTAAGAAGTCTGAATTTTGCATAAATGACCTGGCCCACCAGAAAAATCTTAAATTATATCTTACAAGTTTAAAAAAAGCTTATTTTAAAGTTACGAGTAGGTATATAGATGTAGAAAACGTGGAAATTTCTAAAGCCCAACCCCACTGGAGCATGGTACAGTCTTGGGCAGTGTCTTTTCAGGGTTTTGTACTCAGTTAGGAACAGGTATAGTAACTACAAGGCTGGAACACAAACCTGGTCTGAATCTAGTAGACAGTAATTGACCCGTAGCTGAACCAGCTGTGCCAGCAAATCCAAAACCTGCTTCTGCAATTGTACAGATGTTGTCGTAGTGTACTGCTTCAATGCTTTTATAACAAGAGGCTCAAATAATCGAATGTGATTATGAATAGCGTTCTATAGGAAAAAAAATGAAAAGAAACCACAGTTGCAATAAGAAGCTTCTGGCAACTAATCTAGAAAGTCTGAGCTGTGTTTCCACCCTGTGACATTATTCATGTCATCTCTAGCTGCAGTGTCATTCACCTTATCTGCACGGTTCTTTGTGACGCTTGTAAGGTTCGTCTTCAGTTGGGCAGACACTTTCTGGAGTACATCAAACCACCTGCCAAATGGCCCAAAGCAGAAACAACAAATATCTTTTAATAATCTCTTCTGTACTACTCAGCCATACATCAATTCAACTTCATGTTCAAAAAATCAGATCTTTTCAAAATGAGACTTAGAAAGGCCATTGGGTTTAGGAGCAGCATGTGCTACAGACAACAGGATTCAATTGAGTGTGCAATGCTACAGGAAACCCACTACCCAGCATGCTCTCTAAGAGAGCTTGAGAGAGGTGAAAGCCGGCTCAAAGATAGGTGATATCACTTGGTTTTCTTGGGGGAAAACTAATGGAGGTCACAAGTTCACCATCAGCCTAGACAATGTAGAGAGAGACCCATCTCATAAAATGTATGAAAAAAACAGCAAAGCAGGTATTATGGCACATCATAAAAGCATGCTACCAAGATAAAGACAAGAAAAGGAGTATTTTCCTTGATTCCAATATTGTCTGATCATCCAAAAAGGGAAAGTAAGAATGCTGCTAACATTACTACACTGAATAGCATCTCACATATTTGATAATTATGGTAAAGAAGTTTAAGAAACACCTTCTAGAGCTATAATGTAGCTCAGTAGTAAAGTACATGCCTACCATATAAAGCCCTGAAAGGAAGGAGAAAGGGAGGGAGGAACTTCCACATTCTAGGTATCAAAAAGATTAACATAAATTCATATAGAAATAAAAAAATAACACACCCTAGACTATTTTATGACCTTCTGAGTCACAGAACAAAGAAGCACCACTGACACATGCCACCTTACTATGAAGGCTGCCATTCATAAACACTAGTGAGTACCAAACATGTTCAATAGGTAAGGACACTGAGTGTGCCTCTTCTAGTATGGGGCAAGATTTGGAAGTTAGAACCCATGCTTCCCAAGCAGTTTGGGTTCCTCTTCTCTAGCCTGTCACCTGTGGATAGCAGACTATACCATAGCTCAGCCAGTGGCCTTCAAGGAAGGGCTACACATAACTCATCTCTGCATTATCAATGACAAATTTGCATCAGAACTATTACCCCGAGGCATCATGCTCCTGCTCCGCCTGCACCATGTTCCTCAGGCTGGCGTCAGCTAAGGCCTGTGTGAAGTGCGTGTATGGTGCCATGAAGCAGTAGTGATACAAGCCGGGCCTCACACTGGAAGAGCCAAGACGCTGTGCTCGGCACTGAGACTTGCTGGGGTTGGAAGATAAGCCATCAAACTGTGAGGCTAAGTTTGTCCCAAAGAGAGTCTTCAATAGCTAGAATGAAAGAATGGAAACATCAATACTTCACTTAATAAGATTTAATGTAGATGAGCAGCACAGGCCTGCCTGTCACCCCAGCTGGTAGACAGGGTTAGGATAGGCAGGACTGAAATAGGCAATCTGCAAGTTCCAGGAGAGCCTGGGCAATTTAGATTAGGATAGATGATAGAATAATTTATTTAAATTGACAAAATGGAAGGACTAGACATTATTAATATATATCATATCTTATAGTTTATATAACTTACAATTATGTTCAATATATATCTGAGAGAAAAGGCCTTTGTAATGGACAAAAATTGGAAAATGTTGTGTGTTTGGTCTAATGCTGCTTATATTATGCTAATTATGTTCCTCAAAAACCTGTCTGCAGTGTCCCCACATGTAAGACACTGATGGACCCTGCAGACAGTTGGGTTTGATTGGTCAATAAAGATGGCGACAGCCAATGGCTGGGCAGGGCAGATAGGTGGGATTTTTAGGATTCCAGGACTGGGGACAGGGAGAAGAGAAAGAGAGATTCACTATTCTGGGAGGAGAACCAAGACGCCACGCCTGAGAGATGCAGGACAGAGAATATAGCCGCCATGTAGGAGTCAGTGTCTAGGTCCAGGGCAGCAAAGATAGGATATAGATTTGTAAGTAATAACTTGGGGATATCAGAGGGTAGGTTAGTCATGTGGAGGTTAAAAAGTGGTCCAGTCCTTGAGCTGTTTAAGACATATAGAAATATAAAGGCTGTGTGTATGTGTCTTTTATTCAGGAACCCAGAACACTGGGGCAGGTATCAGGAAGCACCACCACAGACACCAACATCAATTGAGTAGTATTAATTGGGAACTACTACAGATATCATATTTCAAAATTTAAAAAGTCTCAGTGAGGCTAGGCGGTGGTGGTGCATGCCTTTAATCCCAGCACTTGGGAGGCAGAAGCAGGTGGATTTCTGAGTTCAAGGCCAGCCTGGTCTACAGAGTGAGTTCCAGGGCAGCCAGGGCTACACAGAGAAACCCTGTCTCGAAAAAAACAAAAACAAAAAAAATTAAAAAAAAAAAGTCTCAGTGATATAGTGCTTTCCTGGAATGTATAAGCCAGGTTCAACCCTCAGTACCACTAATGAAAGAAAAAAGGGAAAAAACAAAAGCAAAAGTAAACATCCTCTAGGACTATCCTTTCCCAGTAGCAAATTCAGCAGGAACATATGATAGAAGGCTTTATTGTGAATCCCTATGAGTTAGCACCTCAGAAGATCCCACCAAGTGGTGCCACTGTGCCTGGGATTCTCTGTGGTTCTAAGTGAAACCAGCCCTTTAGATATAAGCCCACTGGGATGGGGAGACAAAAGCAAAACAGTGAGGACCAGAGCTGCTTTTTGATGTCCTCTGTCCCCTTAGAGTCTTAATCACAGAGCAAGCAGGAGTGATAGCTAGGGGCACCAAACTCTTCCTAATACCACACCACAGCACCAGTTTCTAAAAAGAAACTAGGTTTTGTCCCTTAGCCCAGGAGTTAGCCCAAATCCCAAAATATAGGAAGTGGCACACACCTGCTGAACACAGACAGTCGCCATCATTGGTTCTCGACTAAAACAGGATTTCAGGTATCCAAGAACCTCTTCTACACACTGTGAAAGCAAGAATACAACATCAGTGACTCACAGGTGACCCATTATTGTTGCCATTCAGAAATAGACAATGTTCATATAAATTGTATAAATGCTAGAGAAATTCAGAGTAATGTTTTTAATTAATTATATTAACAATCACAAGAACTCCTGTACCTACAATTGTGTAAAAACTGCTTTCTTGTACATTTATACACCTGATCTGTCACCCAATCATTCAGTAAATAGTCAAGTATCTATATTTATATGTGTTTTCAGGGCAGGAATTCATTGTGGAATGTACAAAGGAGTCAAAAGTCCTGCATTTGTGGAGACCTAAATATGACCAGCTGAACAGAATGTTTAAGGCATTGTGAAAGCCACTGACAATGAGCTGCACCGCAGTCTACATAGAATACTTAGTGTGCCGTAGAAATGCTACTAGGTGCTGCAAATACAGAGAAAGAATGTAATTCCTGTCCTTCCAGGAGCTCCAGAGTCACAGGGAACTAGGTCAGTACCACAGGCATCACTATACAATGTAATATTGAGAGATTTCCATTTCTGCATTTACCCTCTCCTGCCGGAAATGATCAAAAATGTATTTTAAAGATTCCAGCTTGATACCATAGTTCTCAGACACTGAACATCAGGCCATAGATACCAGTGATCCTGAAAAGTAAAATACAAACAAGGCCGTAGGACAGTCTAGATAAGGATCTTAAGAGCATTCCCAGGCTGGGCAGAACAAGGGGACAGAAGCCAAGTTGTGAGAGCACAGTAAGTCCAAAGACACCAAGAAAATGGCAACATACACACACACACACACACACACACACACAACACACACACACACACACCAAATAACTTCTTAAGTTAAATAAAGATAGGAGATTTAAGGAGAAATAAATCAAACTTCTAGTGATAAAGACTATAATGTTAATGATAAAAGATACAACAGATGGGATTTTATAGTATAGCAGATGTGGGGAAAGAAAAGCTTAGAGAACCTAAGGACTGTAACAGAAACTACAAAAGGAAAAGTAGACAGTGATTAAAAACAAACAGACCTAAAAAGAGGGGCTGGAAAGACAGTTAAGAGCAGATGCTGACTTGCTGAGAAACTGAGCCGGGTTCCCAGCACCTACACTAACTGGCTCACAGCTACCTACAACTCAAGCTTCAGAAGCTCTGGCTCCCTCTTCTGAATTCTGCCAACACCTGCACTCACATGCGTGTGCGTGCACACATACAAACACACACACACACATAATTAAAAATGGTAAAAAATGAATCTAGAAAACTAAAACCCAAATCCTTAAAAGAGCAACAGTAAGCTAAAGGCGATTTTAAGCAACCAACTTTGGGTTGTTAGAAGGTAATTAAGAGATAGGGTGAGAGAAAAGGTTGGAAAGATCTAAGGAAGTAACCCCAACCCTTCCTAACTGTGGAAAACCATAAAGGCCCAGAACTAAGAAACTCAACAAACCTGAGTACAAGAAACATAACTGAAAACCACATCAAGCTACATCATAGTAAAATCACTCAAAAATAGTATGAAGTCTTGGGAGAAGTCAGAGGAAAACATAATACACAACAGTAAGGAGATATGTGAGGAAATATATATTATATATTATATAAGTAAAACTCACACATAACACATTCAATTATGTCTAAAAATTAGTGTGGAATAACAAAATCTACTGGATAGTGGGAAAATGAAAGCATTTTGTCAATGTCATGTGACATCACAGACTAATCACACTTGGTACAAGGCTATAAGGTCTGAGACACTCACATCAATTCTCCTTGTTCATTTGTTTTTGATATGGGCTGTTTTTTAGCTCCTAACACAGCTTCCCCAGTTCCAGCCTCTGGTGGGGTATGTACCATTATACCCAGCTTACCAGTGTGAACACTACAACCAACTTTCAACTGATTCTTGAAAAGAACAACTGTTTATTGAACAAAAGTTTGCTGAATGTTAATAGTTCAGGCACTGCTGCAGGCAATGAAGGTACAAAAATGTAAAATAATGTGCTGCCTGATAGTATGGGTGAAACCAACAAACAAATGAGGAGGAAAAGCAGGATTCAGTCTGTATTGGATTTGTGCAGGCTTCTTTCCTTACCATTATTCCCTAAACAATTCAGAATAACAACTACATATGCATGATGGTGTAAGTCATTTCAAGATAATTTAGTCTTGTAAGTGGATGTGGGTAGGCTTTCAAAATTTTATACCATTTCATACAAGGAATGGATTTTGACATTTGTGGTTGGCAGGTCCTGGGACTGTATTTCACTTGAAGATACAAGTTGAAAATGGCTGTCTAACTTACTGTGGAGAATATTAGAAATAAGACGTACTAGTGGAGAGCAAGCCAAAGCTTTAGCAACAGCAGGGTTAAGTGTAAACATATGGGCTGGGGAGGAAGATTTATTCTACTCAGAACTACAGAACATGAATGAGCTTAGATCTGCTTTCTGAGCCATGGAAGGAGCCAGTCAGTCACCCTTGTTAATCTGGTTTTGTCTCATTCCATTTAAAAGGCTCGAGGGAGAAAAAAAGGATCCTGTAAGCACATTTTTCAACATTTTCTAGACTGAATGAAAAAATGTGGTAATAAGACGGGCCAGGCGGTGGTGGCGCATGCCTTTAATCCCAGCACTTGGGAGGCAGAGGCAGGCGGATTTCTGAGTTCGAGGCCAGCCTGGTCTACAGAGTTCCAGGACAGCCAGGGCTAAACAGAGAAACCCTGTCTTGAAAAACCTAAAAAAAAAAAAAAAGACCTGACACACTGGGAACAGACCTAACAGAAGTGCCCTGGCACAGTGTAGTACTAAGACACAAATGGGATGCAATCTCCCCTGTCTGCAACATGTGACTAGGAATCATCTGTAGTACTCTGACACAGGTTCAAGGAAAAGAGACCACACACAAACCTTTCCAATGTCCTGCAGTGTCGCCAGCTCTAGAATCTGAGAAAGAACATCCAAGGCAGAGCGCAGGAACCCTCCAAACTTTTCAGTGCTGTTCTGAAGATCTAAGGTGACCTTGGCAAGGTGGAAGGAGAGAGCACACGGTTACTGGCACCACCGAAGTCTGGTTATCTACAACAAAGACACAAATGCCATCTGCTTCGAGGAGATGCTTCTGCAGTGCTGACCTAGACTCTCACTATCCCGGGGGGTGGGGATATAAGGGTAGGAGTGGGGTGTGTATGTGGTCACTGTCAATTTTAGATGTAGTCAAATTAGTCTCAGGATGATTAAGATTCTAAAGCTTGGCTTAACTGAAGTATATAACAATTCCCCTATTTCTACAGATTCAGATGAGGGGGACAGATCATGCAAAGATCCAGTCCTAAAGAAGATTACAACAGAAGAGAATCTGCCTACTGAACTTAAAACTAACCACCTATGATGGAGAGAATACTGGACAAATGCAGGGGAAAGATACTGAACAGGAAATGCTAATGGGTCTTGATAGTTTCCTGATGAATGACTACACTTTCCAGCTACCCTTGAGGACTCTGTAAGTCATTTATGCTCTAGTATGGGGTGGTATCCCATCTTCTTCTCTAGGCATTTGGACCATCCCCATGTGTGAGTGACAAAAAAGTTCCCCTTGCCTGGTCACCTAAGGTTAAACCAAGCCTCTCTCCCTTCCTTCCCTCTCCAGTTGCCTTTAATAATCCAATATATGGTGCCAATAGGAAATCTGAGCTCTAAAACTTTACTACTAAAGTATAGACCTTCTTTTATCTCAGGGTTTATAAAAGCACTGTATAAAATTTTGCATCTCAGGATTTATAAGTTCACTAAGTATGGTTTTAAAAGTGTAAAATTCCAAATAAAAGAAAAGTTAGCTTAAAATCTGTAACAAAAAAGGGTTAATAGTTAAAAGTCTACACACAGGTAATCATGTGCTTCATGGCTAGAGTGTACAATGTATGTAATTTGGACTCAAATCTTGCTTAGAAAACTGGCATGTGTGGAAGGGCTCACCTTACCACTCTCTCGGCTGGTGACCTCATCAGGGTGAAAGTATGCCATGTGACCTTGGCTAAGATGATTATATGGTATCCCTCTGCTTACCACTGTATCACATTTTTTTGGACTAAGGAGGCAACACCAGGCTTCCAAGATGGTTTGTTTCAAAACTGGGTCATCCAAAAACCTGTGATATTTTTGCTATCTTTGTTAAGCTTTAGCTATTTGGAGACACTAAGTCATATAAAAAGCTGATATATTATAAAAGTACACTATAAGAGACCAGTCTCTATGGACTGTATTTATGGTTTAAAGTTTACTTGATACTAAACAAAAATTATAATTTTTTTAAGTTTAAACATATCAGGGATAAAATTATAAAACCCTAATCTTATAGAGTTATTAGCTTATTGTAAACTATTTAAGATAACTAAGATATACAAGTTAATGGTCAGTCATCTTATAAATGATCAAATAACTTAATCATGCTAAGTACAAATTAATTCATTTACAGGGAGATGGAGTTGGAGGGAGAAAACACCTTTTGTGCATTTTGGTTTTTACAGACAGGGTATCTCTGTGAAGCCCTGGCTGCCCGGGAACTCACACTATAGAGTTTTTACAGACAGGGTATCTCTGTGAAGCCCTGGCTGCCCGGGAACTCACACTATAGAGTTTTTACAGACTGGGTATCTCTGTGAAGCCCTGGCTGCCCGGGAACTCACACTATACATCAGGCTGTATGAGCTCAGACCTGCCTCTGCCTTCAGGTGCTGACATTAAAGACGTGTGCCATCACTACCCAGCTTGAGTTACTTCTATCTCCTATCACATAATATTCTGTATATGTTGTCAAAATTAAGCCTAAAATAGATAACTCAAAACAAGCTTCAAGTAAACTTAAAGTGTTTAAATTATTGTAGAATAGTATTCAAAATCAAGTATATAAAATTAATAATGAAAACTGAATGCTTAAGTAAAATGGGTTAAATTTACAATACACTGGCAGGACACATCCAGGTTCAAGAAATTCCTTAGAACTCTGTTCATCTACAGCCAGTCCTTCAGTCTCCACCATCGCACTGCCACACAACGCCAGCTGCAGCCTCTCCGCCCCTGTCCATGGTTCCTACAGATCCTGCAGACCCATCTTACCCTGGCTTCCCTTCCTCAGTTCATCTCTGAATCCAAGCCCCTAACCTGGGCAACAACCCTGCTAATCTGCAGGTCATGATCGCCAGAAAACCAGTCGGGGTGCCACAGACCTCTTCCCTAGCACTGCAACACATCATCAGCTGCAGTCCTCCTTCCCCACTGCTGCCATCTCTCATGGATCCCATGAACCATCCCCTCCTGATCTCCTTCTGCTACTCTTCAGGGCATCCCACCCTCCAACAACACCAGGCATACTCTGGGAACACACCAGCTGAACAGGACAAGGAAACAAGCAAACCGCAGCATTTACACTCTCTAAAATCCAGAAAGGAAACAGAAATCAAGGAACAAACCATCCAACCAACAAAGACAAACACAGAAATCAGCACCTAGATCTATAATCACACCAAACCCAGATGCCAGTGTTAAAAACACCATCAGTAACAGCCAGAACAATAAATCCCCACTAGAGTTCAGCTATCCTACCACTATAGGCCCTGAATATTCCAACACAGCTGAAGCTTAAGAAAAAGACCTTAGAACCAACTATATGAAGTTGATAGAGATCCTTTTTTTTTTTTTATAGAGAAATCAAGTAAGTTCCTTAAAGAAAGCCAGAAGAACACAAACAAACAATTGGAAAGAAATGAATAAATCCCCAAGAAAATAGATAACAACAATAACAAAACAGTTTAAGGATATGGATAAAAATTTTCAAGACCTGAAATGGAAATAGAAGGAATAAAGAAAACACAAACTGAGGGAATTCTAGAAATGAAAATTTTAGTAATTCAAACAGGAACTATAGGACAAGCTTCACCAACAGAATATGAAAAATGGAAGAGAGATGCTGAGGCATTGAAGATATGACAGAAGAAATGGATACATCAGTCAATGAAAACGTAAAGCCTAAAAGTTTCCTGATACAAAACATCCAGGAAACCTGGGGTGCTATGAAGAGAGCGACTCTAAGGATAATGAGCATAGAGGGAGAAGAGACCCTGCTCCAAGGCTCAGAAAATATTAACAAAATCATAGAAGAAAAAAATTTTAACCTCAAGAAAGAGATGCCTATAAAGGTGCAAGAAGCATACAGACCACCAAATAGATTGGGCCTGAAACGAAAGAAAAGAAATCCCTCTGACCACATTAATAATCAAAACACTAAACATACAGAACAAAGAAAGAATAATAAAAGCTGTAAGGGAAAAAGGCCAAGTAACCTACAAAGGCAGACCTATCAGAATTATACTTGATTTCTCAATGGAGACCCTAAAAGCCAGAAGGGCCTGAACAAAAGTGCTGCAGACTCTAAGAGACCACAGACGCCAGCCCAGACTACTATACCCAGTAAAACTTTCAATTACCATAGATGGAGAAAATAAGATGTTCTGTGACAAAATCAAATTTAATTATGTATCTACAAATTCAGCACTACAGAAGATGCTAGAAAAAAACCACTGAATCCAAGGAGATTAACCACACCCATGAAAACACAAGAAATAATCTCCACCAGCAAAAACAAAACAGATGCACACACACTACCACCACCACCACAATAATAACAAGAAATAGCATGAATCAACAATCAATGGTTATTGATATCTCTCAGTGTTCTCAATTTCCCAATAATGGAAACAAATTTCCAAACAAATGGACCTAAGAAACAAGCTGGTGTAGCCATTTTAATATCTAACAAAATAGACTTCAAACCAAAGTAATCAAAAGGATAGAAAAGGACACTACATACTCATCAAAGAAAAAATTCACCAAGATAACATTCCAGTTCTTTTTTTTTTTTTTTTAAAGAATTACTTATTTATTTTATGTATGTGAGTACACTGTACTTCAGACACACCAGAAGAGAGCATCCCATTACAGATGATTGTGAGCTTCCATGTGGTTGCTGAGAACTGAACTCAGCATTACTCCCCACCTATGCCCCAAAGACAGAGGTATTCGATTTTGTAAAAAAACAAAAACAAACAAACAAACAAACAAAACCAAACAAACTACTATCCTACTCTCACAAATGGATGGACAGGACATCCAGACAAAAAATAAACAGAAAAATGCTGGAGATAACAGACATTATAAATCAAATGGACCCAAAAGATATTTACAGAACATTTCATCCAAACGTAACAGAATGTACCTTCTTCTCAAGCCCTCATAGAAGTTTCTCTAAAATTAACACATACTTGAATACAAAGCAAGTCTTCCACAAGACTTTTGAAATAGGGATAACTTCTTATATTCCATCAACCCACCATGGAGTAAAGCTGGATATCAACAACAAAAACAACAGAAAGCTTACAAACTCAAGGAACTAAACAACAATAAATAATAGCCTATATTATTAATATCTGAAACAATATACAAAATTCATCACTTGGAAGCAATGACTACCGTTTAGACACTTTCTGTTCAGAGCCATTCCGTGATGCTGACTGTAACTGACAGCTTTTCCAAAGCGTCCACGGGCTCAGTCCTCACGCAGGAGTCTGGTATAAGCCAACGGCTAACAAAAGTTACCTTATCCTACTACACAACTCTAGTACATGGTCCAGCCAGTTGTACGGTACATTTAACCTTATGTTAACTTTATAATTTAACCTTATATTGATCCACGTTAACCTAGATGTAAAAGTTCTCTTCATGTAACTTTTGTCTCTTAATTTCCTCACAAAGGTGCACAGTCATTACCTCCTGACTTATGTCTTAGATCTTTGCCAACTGTTATGTTTTATTGTGGCCCCTTGGATGGGACCCTCTTCTGAGACACTCTTAACTGCTGCCCCCTTATAAGTTAGCCTTGAGGTAGTTATAAAGATCCACACCCCTAAGCCCATAAAAGCAGTTTGGGTCACCTCTGAAAGGGAACTAATAGGCATGGGCCATCTAACTCATCTCTTTTCTTGCCACTCTGGACATTTGGTTGGGGAGACCTCAGACCTAAAACAGCTTCTTTGGATCTATTAACCTCTGTCTCATCACCTCAGATCATCTTAAATAATCTTTAGGACCTGCTTTACTCCTTGACTGTTGCAGTACTTCAAAATTAAAAAGGACTAGATTCAATACTGGAATGAGATTTGTGTTCTCTCCTATGAACATGCTGTTTCCAAGCCAATAAATCTTCATTTGTTTTAAAAAAACTTCAACTATAAGCCTGTTCCCATGTGTGGGCTTCTGGTTCCCTCCCGCCTGGTTCCTCCCCTGGATCACTCCTTTTCTCCTTATTATACTCATATTTATGTTTTGACCTGTCTTTTAAATGTTTTACTTACTTCACCTTACACCTAAACTAAATATTTGAAGTAAGCTTTCCCAATAGCTCTCATCCTACAATAGCTACATTTGCTCCTGATGCATCTATAAAAAGATCTGAGGAAGCTGGCTAAAAGTGACTTCGTCCCTTTCACCGTAGGCCAGGTACAATTCCTTAATCAGAGTCTTTTATTGTTTCTTATTCCTTTCTTTGTTCCCTCCTTTGCTACTCTAGCTCCCTGCTACTTCTGCTAATGGAAGCACTCATTGCTACCCTGAATCAACTCTATCCTCAGTGTCTCTCACTAGTCTACTCTGTCTTTTCCACCTCTATTTCTCCCTATCCCTCAACCTTCCCGGAAATCTTTCAGTTCTATTCTGTAACCATGTTATCTGCTTACAGCCCTCTGAGAATTATTTTCCAAGTCTCTTCAGGAATATAGGACCACAACTGCCTGATCCATCTCAGCTAAGCAAGTTAAGATTCCCCCTGCTACATAACCAGAGAATAAATCCCTCTTTATTGGATCCAAAAGTACTGCCTCTAACAAAGACCTTCCTCAGCACAAAACAGCTATAATTCTCCTGCTCTGAATTTTCTATATCATCTTAAGAGTTAGGAATGATGGTTTGCCACTTAAAGACTATACTTCCCAGCTTCCCTTGCAGATTATGAAAGCTAGGTGACAAAATACTCCCCTGCCATGAGTAAACACAGCTCTTCCTATGGCCAGACTGAGCCTTTATTTTTTTCCATTCTCTGTCTCTCTATAGCTGCTTTTACATAATCTAACAGGTCTAAACCTGGGGTGCACTGGGATCAACCTCAGTATGTGAGGGACTGGAAGGGACACTAGCAGTGAGACCTGAGATCCTACAGCCCAGAACAATGCAGTGATGTTATATATGGGATCAAAGGCCTAGTGAGGAATGGCTTCACTCCAATCACACTTCTTTCCCCAGCATGGTGGTTTATATATGCTTGGCCCAGGGAGTGGCACTATTAGGAGGTGTGGCCTTGTTGGAGAAAGTGGATCACTGTGGGGTTATGCTTTGAGACCCTTGTCCTAGGAAGCCAGTCTTCTCCTGTCTGCCTTTGGATGAAGATGTAGAACTCTCAGCTCCTCCAGCCCCACATCTGTCTGGATACTGCCATGCTTACACCTTGATCATATGAACTGAAATTCTGAACCTGTAAGTCAGCCCCAATTAAAAGTTGTCCTTTATAAGACACCTTGGTCATGGTGTCTCTTCACAGCAGTAAAACCCTAAAGACACCCAGACAACAGGGGAGGGTAATGGGGGAAGAAGAGAAATAAAAGAAGAGGAAGCAGGAGAGAAGTAGGTAGGGAAAGGAACTTTAAGTGTTAAGAGTGAAGGAAAGACAAGGTGAGAAGACACAGTAGGGCAGAACAGCTACCCAAAACACACAAACTTAAGAGTTACAGAAGTGGAACCAGAGAGCAAAGGAGCAGAAATCTGAGGTATTGGAGAAGCAAAATTAAAAGCAAATACTTGAGGTTTCAGGACAAAAAGAGGGCCAAGAGGAGCACACTGGAAGCATGGGTAAGGGTCCCTAATAACAGATGATGAAAGCACAAACACGCAGAACACTACATGTGCCCTCCTCTACATGGGCTAATAGAATACTAAATAGAAGCTCTGAACTAGTTCTCAATAAAGAAGCTACACACTTGGGAAATATTAAGAAATACCAGGGCTAGGTGAATAATCTATTAAGTTCCTTTAAAAATTCTTTTAACTCTCATAGGTTTCTGAGGCAAGGAAAGGAGCTTTAACAAACAGAGAGGTATCCTGTGATCAACAAGGCCATCTCAGTCTAACATTCACTTAGATAAGACTTGCCTGTGGGAAGACACACAGTGGACATGATCCTAAAGGGAAATAATCTCCATGGTTTCTAGAATTAGACAAGCTATTCAAATTTTCACATGTAAAAATAAATAACATCCAGAAAATTCCAAAGAAAAATGTGAATTATATCAGGAAACCACAATAATTTTAAAATGTGCTTCTACAAGTACATGGTGACCTTTAGTCTCAGCACTTGGCAGGCAGAGGCAGGTGGATTACTGTGAGTCTGAGGCACTGAGGTTTGAGGCCAGTTCTAGTCAAGCTAGGGTTCCAGTCTCAAAAATAATTAATTCATTAGTTAAATAAAAAATTAAAATGTGCTATTAAATGAGTGAACAACTGGTATAACAAAAACATAAATAAAACTATACAATCATGAGATCTTAACATTTGATAAAGATAGGATTTCACATCAATAAGGGTAAATCTACAAATCATTCTTAAATGCTGGGTAATTATGGGAAAAAAGAATGTAAACCCAGACACAATCATCCAAAGGCCAATACAAAGCTGAATTAGGGCCATCTAGCAAAAGAGTCCGCTAAACTGATAAGAAACCCTAGCTGACTAGTGCTCCATGGCTATAGGTCTATAGTGAACATCTGCTTTTCTCCCCTGAAGCTACAATTTTGGTTTGGGTTGGGCAATTGTACTATTTTTAAGGCTGACAGAGGGAGAAGGCACATGACACCTGCTTGGCTTGGCTGTGTGTCTTCAGAACATGGCAATGAGCCTTACCTATAAACAGAACTACGTACGAGCCCCAGGAGTCCTTGAGACATGTCTTTCTAAATCCAAGGTATTCTTGGGGAGTCAATAAACAAACAACACCCAGAGACCACAGATCTTTGCTCAAATATAAAATTCTTAAATATCTGTAAAGCTACCATAAACTAAGCTAGAAGACAAATGAGAAGCAAAATTTAAATCCTATGTTACAGGGTTTCTCTTTATGTAAGCATGAACATGGGTACATGGAAATTCATGTTCAGAAATAGGCAGGGAACAGTACCTTATAGTTGGCATGAGTGGCTTTCAGGACATCATGCAGTTTGAGGTAGGAAGGGAGATGGTAGAAACTCCCCAGTGAAGATGATTTACTTGCTGTGGCAGGTCCTGAGGTGTCTGATTGTCGGGAGGCTTAGAAAGAAAGAAAGAAACAAACAAACAAAACACCAAAACCCATAAATTAAACTTTTAAATCTAAGAAAAAAACTTTCTAAGTTTAAAAGCAATTACTGCAATGATGAGTTTTCAGAATGGTCTAGTAAAAACATTCAAGTCTTTCCCTACTCTGTGTCCCTGCCACAACCCTCTCTGGCCGACTTTGCAGCATGTGTCTACAAAGTCTGCTGTGAGTGAACATGCACAGAAAGAAGGTAGCCACAGGACACAGGGATCACTTTGCTTCTCATCCCAAAAGGGCATAGATGGGACTCTGTTACTTCGACTATGTCAAAACTCTGGCCTTTTTGACCTGACATCTCCCCAAGTACAGAAGCCCCTCCAAACATCTGTGTGATGTCTAGACTCCTCCAAATCAGATGACTATCTCCACTGTGCCTTTCTGTCTCTGTCCTCTTTGTTTTAGGTAAGTTCTCACTTCATAAAACTAAACTGGCCTCAAACTCTCAATCCACTCCACCTCCTGAGCGGTTAAAGAAAGTGGTTAGATTATCCATGGCTTCCTCTGTCTTGGTACCTCTCTCAAACAAATTCCTCATTTGCCTTATCAGAATTCTTCCCAAATCATAATCATTTTGTTTTGTTTTTGACTACCACCATCCACATCTACTCCTAGCCATCTTTGCCCCTTTAATAAAAATTCAGGGTTCTTCCTGGCAAGAAGGGGAGAAGAAAGTAAGCACAGAAAAGCAGGCTCCTTGCTATAGCTTTACTCTATAAAGTGATAGTTAATCACACAGACACTTAGGAAGCGCCCAGAGAACTCTTCCCTGACTGTACTGCAATGGATCAGCTCTCCTACTTAAGGTGTTCACACTCCTGCACCACAGGCAGCCCTCTGCCCTCCAGACATTTTTTCCTACCTGCACTGGCCTCACCACCTTTCTTGGGACTCATCGGAGTAGATGCTTGTTCTCCTGTTCTTTCTCCTTCCCTTTCCGTCGAATAGGACTTAGAGAAGGGGGGTTTGTTAGAGACGGCAAAGCTGCCTAAAATAAAAACAAAATATAATGGGATAAAGCTAATACAGAAACCAAAACCTAAAACTACTAATATACAATTCCACTATGTATTGGAAAGTACTAGCCCAGGCAACTCATGGCCTTTGAGCTCCTATTACAGGGCTCAGACACTACAGAGATAATTCTACTTTCACCCACATAACTGTACATAGCAGGTATGGCTCTGAACTTCCTCACCAGCGCTGAGAACAGGTTGGAGAAAGGGAAGCCTCCAGGGAGTTAAAAGGACCTAAAGTCACTGACTCCCCCAACCATGTCCCCTCTAAGAAAAGGCAATTAGGACAGTTTATGTGAAACATGAGTAAGCACAGTGGAACATTCAAATTTTCATTTTTAAGTGAGGAAACAGTGTTCTGAATTAAGCCACCTGTTCAATGTCACAGCTAAAACCCAACAAGTCAACAGCCCAGATGTGACCCATGCTCTCCAATATGCAACCCCAAGGATACATGGGGCAATCAGGCTCCTACACACAAAGAAGAAAGGTGGCACAGGAGGATAGAGATACCATGTTAAGAGGCAGGCACATTAGGTCTTTGCTGTCCTCTCCACTCCCTTTCTGGCCTCAGCCTCTGCCCTACTCTTATCTGTTGAAATCAAGAAAATGCAATAGAGGGGGAGGGAGTTTCAGAATGAGGTCATGGTGGCAGGACCCTCATAAATAGAATCATTGCTCCTATAAAAAGAGACTCCAGGAGTTCCCTTTCCCCATCCTCCACAAGAAGGCCAGAATTAACCAGGGGTCAAATCTGTGAGAGTAAGTAGCCATTGAGGCTTTGCAATGATGGCAACCCAAACTGGGTGAGTCACTATGCACCTCTGATCCTCATCTATAAAGACAAGCAGCATGTCAGGATGAATGGCTGTGGTAAGGCAGTGCATGGAAGGAGGCAGGAAGGCTGCAGGGGGCAGGTGAGAAACTATCAAACTCGAGCAACTTTTGGTATAAAGAATCTGTTACAAATCCACCAAGCATATGAGGCCATGAGAACTGTCCAGGAGAAGCACACCCAGAGACAAAAAGAAGAGTAATGGTCATTCAGAGACAGGGACATGGAAGGATTTTGGAGTCACAGTTACAGGGTTGACTGTAGTCATGTCCACACAACTCTGTGGCATAATTTTAAAAACAAAACAACCATGTGGTGACCCATACTGTAATTCCAGTATTTGGGAGGTTGAACTGAAAGAATCACCCACGAGTCAGAGGCCAGTCTGGAATACATAGTAAGTTTCAGGCCAGTTGGCCCAGACACAAACAAAATTAAATTGCATACTTGAATTTTACAGAATGTGAATTACCTCAATAATATGATTTCCAAAAATAGGCCAGTGCAGATATACCAGTTTATACCAGAATCCAGAAAAGAGAAGGTACGTATTAATGAACACGTACACCAATGCCAAAGAGATGTTTGTGCACATGTACATGTAGGTATACTTATGCTGATTTTTTTTTTTCCTGAGACAGGGTTTCTCTGTGTAGCCCTAGATGTCCTGGAACTCATTCTGTAGACCAGGCTGGCCTAAAATTCAAAGATTTACTTGCTTCTGCCTCCCAAGTGCTGGAAATAAAGGCATGTACCACTACCTCCCAATTTTATGTAAATTTTTAAACAAAGTAATAGGAAAAATAAAGAATAGTGAGCTGAAATAAAAGTATGGTGGCTCCTGTTTCTATCATGACAAAGTACAGAGTATGAGAAGACAGCAGGTACAAAGGAGGGAAAGATAAGAAGGGCAGGCTCTGGCTAAGGCATTTGACACATTTGAGTCAGCCTCACAGACACATCACCAGGATAGTAGGCACACAAAACTAAGGCTCCACAGAGTTGAACCCCTGAAAGACGTGGGTATATCAGCAGCCTGATTCCCTAGCTAACTGTTCAGTAGCCTATTTAGTCAGTTCAGTTCAGTCACACAGCCACATTTCAAAAACACAAGTGCCTCATGTGGTCAGTGACTATGTTGTGGCTGGTATGGTCATGGAAAATTTCCACTATGGCAGAAAGTCCCAGAGAATAGAAAGAAAGTAGGTGATCCACAGGATGGTACCTTTAACAGTGGACAAAAAAAACCTGATCCAGACAGTGTAGGATGTTGGAAGAAACACAGGAAGCCATATCACTCAGGGTAAAAAGAAGCCCAGAGGATAGAAAGGGTGTCAAAGTACCCATAAAACTGAAATGACTGCCATAGCAGGAAGTACTCTGAAAGGTGGCATCATAAACCAGATAGACTGGAGTTGAAGAATGGATGGCTCAAGTAGGGAATAGGGTCCCACCAGAAAGGGCCAAAGACCTCAACACGCAAGTCCATGCCTGAGAAGCCAGAGGACTTGGTGGTAGGATGATTTTCAAAGGCTTATTGTGATAGGGAAAAGAAAGCAAGTGAAAGAACTGGGAGATTAAGGGAAATTATCATTTCTGAGCTTCCTTGCTGACATCAAAAAAGAATACAAAATAACTACATCTTTATATTAAATACAGTGTCTGAATAAACTATTTTCTTCACTTAAAGCAAGACATAGAGAAGGAACAGACTACTAACATGGGTGTTCAGTGAGTTCAGTCATTAGGCAGATGATAATGGCTGCCCCAAGGAACAAGTTACCTTGATTGCTGGTCCAGGAGTCACATCATCAAGACATGAGCACAGATATTGATCACCTTCAGCAGGTGGGAGAAAAGCTGCTCCACATGGGCACCAGAGTCGATCACCAGAGCAGGCCAGATTTCCTCCTGTCTGGTGGCTGCTGAGTTGGCTTCTTCTTCAGAGGTCCATGAGCTTCGCAGAGACTTGGGGGCACTCGCTGTGACATAGGCACACACGTTACTCTACCTCCAATGTGTGAGGTGGAATGGTTGTGGTTAAGTTTCTCACTGATCTGTGCTAACATACAGATGAACCTCTACATCTCAACAGATGTCTTGAACTCACATAAAAGGGCTACTTGGCTCCCAAGCCTCAATCTTTCAAAAAGTCACCACTATCCTCCAGCTATAGGTATGATCCTCACAACTGGGATGCAGTTGGAGGTCAGGCCTGGAGATGTTGCCTCCATGATGCTTTCTATCCCCTTTCTCTACTCCTAAAAGTGCACTCATGGCTCAGTCTTTTCCCATAAACACCAGAACCTCCCTACAAATTCCAGCCCAAACTTAAGTCAGGCTGAGAGATCTCCATAAAACATACCAATGACAAAAGGAACAAGTCATTAGTCCTCAATAGGACCTGGTACCCTATCCCCAAGTAGATTCAATGTCTTCTGACCTGGCTGGCCGTATTCTCCATTCTTACTCCTGTCCTCAGGTAATATCCACAGTAACTTATAATCAATATTAAATAATTTTTCAGTTTTTCAAATCCTTACATATGCAATATCTCACCTGGTATATCCTTTTCTATTAACCTATAAATCTGATCAAATAAGAATGTATACAGCTGCTCTGCTGCTCCTGTGCTTGTCTGTATGTATCTCCTGCTACTCTATAACCCCTTGAAGAATACAACCCTACCTGTTGTAGACCACACCTAGACCAAACCACTGCCTGGCACAGGGTATCCAGAAAACTAAACTCAAATGAGTTTATCCACAGTAAAATGGAAGAAAAAAAAATTCACACCCAAATACCACCACCAAAGGCTCACTGAATTAAACCTCTTGTAACCTACACACACCCAAACCTAAAAATACTCAGCACATAACTACTCCCTTCATACACATTCACATAAACAGATAATATCCCAAATCTGGATTAAAGAAAACAACTGTCCCCCCAAAAACCAGCTGTCCCCCAAAATAACAATCGTGTTCTTTTAACCTGAGTACCTGTCACCAGCAAATCAGAACTAAGTCTAACAGCCTATCTCTGCCAGTACCTGCTAGCAAGTTTCCAGCCAAAATCAAGGCATCCTGATGGGCTGAGAGATCCAGTGGGAACCAAGCTGATGAAAGCAAGGTGAGAATCATGGAGGCCATCCCAACAGTGCAGCTCTTCCTGGACTCATCAGAGGCACTCAGTGGGGCACTCTGAAAGCAGACATTTCCAAAGTCAAACATAAAGTTTCAAGCCCCGTGAAAATATGCCATGAGCCATCCATTTTACCTTTTTACCTTGTTTGTTGATGTGGTTTGGGTTACTTAAGATAGGGTCTCACTCTCATTTATGTAGTCCTCAGGGCCTGGAGCACACTATGCAGCCTGTCAAGTGCTGCAAAATGTGTCAAAATTCCTACCTTTGCTTAACAAGTATTGAGGTTACAGGTGTGAGCCACTATCATTTTAAAACTGCTAACCAACTAACACTATTCCTGTCACAATCAAGTGACAAAAGTCACCTGGGAAATAAGATCACACAGTAGAGTTCATTGAGAGAACTAGAATGATTATTCTGATGAAGTTCAAATTTTCCTCCCTTTTTGACTTAGCAGACTGTACACCAATGTCAAAGTTGCTCAAAAGTGCAGGACCTATGACTGGAACCTGTGACTGCTCAGTCAGGATTCACAGAAAGAACAGAACAATCGCTCTAAATGACAAAGCATGCAACTGTTAGTTGGCCATATATTTACACTCAGAAGAAATCTTTAGATTTCCTTCCAGATATAATGAGAACCTCCGAAGTTTCTGTCATCAGCACAAGTGAAGGTCTGCTTATTATGCTGAGAAAACTAAATTATACGCAGATGGCAGTAGGCTGGGGAAATTATTTTGTAAGGGAACATAACAGAAGTACACTATTTCCCAGAGCACACTCTTATAGCTCATCACAATTCTGGATGCTAACTGACTTTCATTACCTAGTAATTTCAGAAAGAATCAAACTAATTAGAAACTTTTTATCTGCATATGAAAATTCCTTAATGAGCCACAGACGATACCCTCAGACCCCTGAAGATGCTTACAAGCACCTGACACTCATAAGAGTCATAACTGTTTCAGCGTCCCCAATAGTTTCTTCACTAATTTCACACATCTCACATGACAGAAACAAAGGTTCCAGCATATTTTTCAAAGAAAAAGGCAAAGAGATCCAACATAAAAGGAAAAGGAAGGGAAGGAAAGGCAGAGAAGGGGAGGAAGGGGAAGGGGGTTAGAGTAAAAAGAAAAAGAAAGACCCTGCAGCTGTGCTTGTTCTGGGTAGGCAGTTGACTTGCACACTGAGGAATGTACATACCCACAGTGCCATCCTAAACTCCAAGTGCAAACCGGAAAGGCTGCTGAAGAAGACACAAGGCTTCACAGCATCCAAACTGCAAAAGAAAGGAATGGAAAAATCACATTCAAACACCACCAAAGGCTTACTGAATTAAACCTATACACAGACAAAACAAATTAAACAAAAACTGAGACCTGTAAGTATCTACAGGGTAGTCATCCTACTACTGGACACTGCATGCTTTAAACAACAGAGCTGGACACACCTGTCAGTAAAACGTTGTTAGAGCCCATAGAAAGGCAGCCAGCAGCTCCTGCTAGGAACTCTAATTGTCCAGGGAAACTCAAAGTCTCTTTAGAAGTTTCTCTCTTCCTCCCTTGAGACCTCAGCTCAAACTGATTGAAATAAACCTCCAGATCAGACCCATGCTTTGACATGTGCAGATCACAATTAAAATGAATTTCATATCTTGAACAAATTTAAATTTGAAAGGCAAGACAAATTTGCAAAGACAAATGGCAAATTTGAAAGTTAGCAAGACAGCTGAAATCTCAACTGTGTGACTCTCAACAATGTCCAAGTATTTCTTCCATTGGACAAATAAAGATCTTTCAAGGAACCATTACATAATAAAATGGTAAAATATTCCTCTTTATGATTTTAAAAGTTACACGTGATTATTTTAGAAAATTTATGAATACTTGAAAATTTTGAGTAAGAAAATGAAAGTTAGTCACAATCCTAAAAATCATCTTAGCAATTTTCTGCTTGTCCTTTTTCTGAGTTTGTAAAGACTGGACACATATATTACTTTTCTAACATAGAATCAAACTACATTTCCAAGACGTTTTTATTCTATCTCAGTCATTCAACATTAAAACTTAGGTTACATGTCTCCATATCATTAAAATTCTCCAAAGCAATATATCAACAGGTATCTAACATATTACTGTATGTTATTTAGTATTTTATTCTAATTGGAATATAGTCATTCTTGGATTCTTATATATTAGTTCTTTTCCAGTTTTCAGTGTGATTTAAAAAAAAAATGTAGTTGGCATTTCTCATCTACTCCTTTAGTATAAGTTACAAAGTAAGAGTCAATTATTCTAGAGGCATTCTAAATTTTTGGTACATTATCAATTCAGATTATGAGGTTTTAAAATTTATAGTTAATTTATGCCACATCACATATAGAGTTCAGAGGACTTGTGGGGGTCTGTTCCCTCCCTTCAAATGTATGGGTCCTAGGGATCCGATTTAGGGCTAAAAACCAAATGCCTTCACCTGCTGCCCCATCTGGAGAGCCTGTTTTAGATTTGTTTTGTTTTGTTTTGTTTTATGAAACAAGGTTTCTCTGTGTAGCCCTGGCTGTCCTGAAAATCACTATGTAGACCAGGCTGGCCTCAAACTCTGAGATCTACCTGTCTCTGCCTTCCAAGTGCTAAGATTAAAGGCATGAGCCAGCATCACCCAGTCCATTTTAAAACTTTTATATGATGACTTTCTAGGTTGGATACATTATTTACAATGAGTATATGTTACTTTGGAGTCTGTTGAAAGAAGTACACTTGCTTATAAAGCACCTCAAGAGAGAGAGCCCTCACACAGGTCCTTCCCATTGTAAAAGACATGCCCAAGTGAGGAGACTTACTGTGAGTGCCCGTGTAGTTGATGTAATGAGTTCATGAGAAACTGCAGCAACAACTCTTGAGAGGTTGTTTTCCATGGTGACATCTGTTATACTTGGCAGTAAGCTATAGCCTCTATAGATTCTAGTAAGAAAAAATACAGAAGCTCTAAAAGCATATATTTTTTATGATCAAATGACATGTAAAAGTTTATGATTAAGGTCCAAGAAGAAAGTAAAGCAGCATTGACTTTAGAGTGAAATAGAGGCTGAGAATGAGGCCGGGGTCTGGCTCAGTAGTAGAGCACTTGTTTAGCATGCAAAAGGCCTTTCCAAAAAGACTGGAAATAGTTTGTTCATCATTAAAAAAGGAAAAACAAAACAAAAAAACCCACCTGATTCTCCTTCACTAGATACCCCCACACATTCTTTACAGTGTGCTGTTGGCTAATTTTTTTTTCTTAAGTTGGTTTTTCCATGAGAAAACATGAGAGTCAGTTAGGAGTAATGACTTTAAAATTTGATGAGTTGAATTCCAAATTCAGGGGAAAAAAATATCAAATTACTATGTGGGCTTGGAAGTCATTTGGTTGAGTTGTATGTTTGTTGTTTCAAATCATCAAAAGAGAAAGGTATCCTGTAAATCTAGTCTTAAGAAGAATTTAAAAGGCAACCGTCCCAAGGGCATGTCTTACTACTGCTACTACAGTCTTCCTTACAAACCAGAGTTCCCAAGAAACCTGTACATTCACTGGGACTTTTATTTTTTTATTTATTTACTTATTTTATTTTATTTTTTTTTTTGGTTTTTCAAGACAGGGTTTCTCTGTGTAGCCCTGGCTGTCCTGGAACTCACTCTGTAGACCAGGCTGGCCTCAAACTCAGAAATCCACCTGCCTCTGCCTCCCAAGGGCTGGGATTAAAGGCATGTGCCACCACTGCCTGGCTAACACTGGGACCTTCTTGCTCTGCCAATCTACTGGTCAGGTAGGACAGGTTATGTGGCCAATGAACCTGCCTATGTGCTAGCAACATAGGCCTGAGAATCAAGACTATGCACAGCAGTCTAACCCTTGGCATGAGCCCACCCATTCATTAGCTAAATTCACTAGAAGAGTGAAACTTTTCCATGTTCAGATGGCATGTGACATTCACTAACAAAAATAAAATTATCAGATGAAGAACTTAAAGAACTCATTGCAAGACTGAGGACATCACTGTTATGTGACTGAGACCACAGGGGGCTGTGGCAAACCATGATGTCAGATAAATATTCTATTAATGAACAAAGGCCTCCTCTTTTAGGGGCTGCATGTGGTTTTAAGAAAAGAGACGAGGAAAGCCGGCACCATGGGAGGCACACTTTGCTGACAAAGCACGGTGCTGTGGGCAGTGTACCTGGTTATGGTGCTGACGGAGAAGTGCGATGGTGGCTGCGTCTCATGCATGAGGAGCTTCAGGTAAACACTGCTTTGATCTCTTGCTACAGCCACGACTGGATCAGCCTGTCCTTGGTCACACTTATAAAACAGCTTTGGAACAAGCCTGTCGTGAAAGGAAAACTGATCTATACAGAAGATACGTGAAATTCACCCATCACCACCCCTTTCCCCAGATAACCCAAGCAATGCCCACGACAGCCATCAGAGCTGTGCACAGCAATTACATCCAGGAGGTAGAAAGAAGCAGAACTCTCATTCTTAGTGCTGATCTCTAAACTACAAATCTGACAATGAAAGCACATTAGTTTTACAATAAAAGGCTAGTGATTTGATTTTTTTCAAATTATCATTTAATTAAGTTCTTTTTAAATAATTAAGTGGGATTCCTTCTGCCTTTCCCATTCTCTTACTATATATTTCAACCAAGAGTAAAGAGATAAATACTGGTAAAACACCTTGTCAATGATGTTGCAGCAACATGTCGAACCCTGGGGTCTTCATCTCCAAGCAAATAAATGACCACATTATTGAGTACTCGTTCTTGTAGTTTTAAAAACTTTAGAGAGACAGAAAATAAAAATAAATTTAATTTGTATAATGTTGGTTTTGTTGTTTTATTTGGGGGAGTTTGGATTTTTTGAAATACAGTCTTATGTGGCTTTGGCTAGTCTGAAATTCACTATTTAGATAAGGCTGGCTAGTGTTGAACTCACCAAGATCTGCCTGCCTCTGTCTTCCAAATGCTGGAATTAAAGGCATGGCCCACTATATCCAGCTAGTTAAGGAAGGCACTTTGGAAAGCTAGTCAGGAAGAATTCAGGATGACTTATTTTAAATCCATGCCATATACTGACAAGTTTCATGACATCAAGTGTTAAATATATAGCACAACATAGGCATTCAGCAGGACTTCATACCACTAGGGAGACCCTCCTAAGACAATTTCCAGAAGATAAGGCCCACAGTCTCAAAATGAACTGCTTACCCCGGTATAATGATGAGCCCCTCGGTGTAAACTTTCTGCTTTTGCCTCCAAAAAACTCACCAGCCTAACAAAAGAGCACATTCAACAGAGAAGTCATTCACTTAGCAAACAGTGAATGACCTGTAGCCCTCAGACAGCTCAACATGAAAGCAGTCTCTCAGAGGCAGCCTAAATGTCTTCTATAAGTTCTTGACTAAACAAGTGAGCACTGGATAAAACCGTTTTTCATCTAAATACAAACCTACTACTTCAAGAGTAAGTGTTCCATGACTGAGGTTAAACAGAGAGAGGACAAGTACACTGAAACTCCCACCCAAGTGACCAGCTGTGAGCCCCACTCCACAGTCCTAATTGCAACGACAGAATAATCCTTCTTTCAGAGATAGTCTGAAGATGAGACACAAAAACCCATAGGATCTACAGTGGCCTTAAAAATCAAACAAATAGGCTGGAGAGATGGTTCCATGGTTAAGAGCATTGGCTGCTCTTCCAGAGGAGCAGAGTTCGATTCCCAGAAGCTACAGACAGCTCACAACTGTCTATAACTCCAGTTTCAAGGGTTACAACTCCCTTTTCTGGATTCCATGGGCACTACATGCATATGGTACACACACATACATGAAGGCAAACAAAAAACAAAAACAAGCAAACAAGCAAAGAACAATAACCACATACAGACAAAAATATGAATAATAAATGAACATTTCCCTTCTAAAAGAAACTGTTAAAAGAAACTGCCAACTAAAACTTACTCTGACGAAATGAAAAATACAACATGTTAAGTTTCGGAATTTTTGTTTCTAGGAAGAGAGTGAGTAGGGTGCGTGCGTGCGTGCGTGCGTGCGTGTGTGTGTGTGTGTGTGTGTGTGTGAGAGAGAGAGAGAGAGAGAGAGAGAGAGAGAAAACACTTCTCAGGAGCCATTTACCTTGTGAGGTTTTTTTTTGGGGGGGGGGTTGGTTTTGGGTAGGGGACATTTAATGGTTAAAAAAATGTGTATTTAGATTATCCAGCTGGACTCAGTTTAGATAATCTCAATTTTATTTGCAGCATCCAAAGCATCATAATCAGGAAGTAGTCCAACATGTTGTCTTCTCTCCATCAGGCCTGATCAGGGTATTGACTTTTGCCACATCAATGTCACAGAGCTGTTTATAGCCTGCGAGATCCTATGCTTGTTGGTCTTGACAATCACAATGAACACAGTTGTCTTCTAGCTTCTTCATGACTGACTAGATAGGGGACAGACTAGATTATGGTGGAACTGTCAAGCTTTATTTATCCTAGGAGTGTTCTGATGAGGGTTTGTGGACTGCTCGAGGGAAGGTAGAGGATATTAGGACACCTTCCATACTGTCTCCCAACTTTGACAGTCTTCACTTTGGCTTCAGTTTTGGGAGGGGCAAGAGTTCTCTACTTCACTTTCAGGACCATCCTGGCAAAAAGCCACCTTTTTCTTTGGGACAGGAATTCTCCCTAGTAAGCTAGGCAAAGTGATTGACCAGCAAGGTCCATGGACCATGCTGCCTCCACTTCTCCAGCACTACGGTTACCACTGCGTCTGCTTTCACATGAGCGCTGCCATCAAGCTCAAGTTCTGTTTGTGTGGCCATCACCCATCTCTCAGTTATCAAGTTTTCTTTTAAACTGTAACAAAATACTATTCAGCTATCTCCCATAAATCAAAATAAAGGTAAGTACATTAAAAACAAAAACAAAAACAAAAAACCAAGTAGAGTTGATAGCCTGTTTAAAAGTTTGAAACAAGGTTTCCCAAAACAAACAAACAAACAAACAAACAAACACAAGAAACAAACAAACAACTCAGTGGGACTAGAAAGATAGCTCAGAATTTAAAAAAAAAAGCCAACAAAAACAAACCCCTTTCTGGTCTTCCAGAGAACTGGAGTGCAGTCCTCAGCAGCCATGTTAGGAGGCTTCACACTATCTAACTCTGATCCAGGGATATGACACCTCTGGCCTTCTCAGGCACTTGCATTCATGTACACAAACCCACATGCCCAATACAGACATATATATTTAGAAATAATTAAAAATAATAAAACTATTATTTTTTTTTACTCCTACCATCTAGAAAACCAGGACAACCAGAAAAACCTATCACTTAAAATATCAAAATCTCCAAGTTCAGAGTTCAATAAAAAGTACTATGAATTACCACATGTTCTCTAATTAAACTGTAGATGATCCAAAGAGGCAGTACACAGTCTATGCCAACTACAGAGACCTCAGGACTTTTAGCTTTTAAATTCAACTTCTGAATCGGAACTTGGTTCCCTTACCTGAAGTCAATCTCTGCAAGAGTTTCCAGCAGTTCAGTCCTCACCAGCCAGTAGGAGCTGTTCTTTAGAGGCAGCATGTCGATAAGCAGTTGTAATCCCAAGTCACTGTAGCTGCTGCTGCAAAGACTCAGGACACAGTGCTGAAACCCCAGCCCATGGTACAAGGCATCAGGTCAGACACCTCATCTTAAAACAGCACTCTCATGAATGCACCTGTTTTGTGCTAGTCTATTTTTAAGTAGCAATAAGAATGCTACAGGTTCCCAGAAGTATTCAAGATACATCTTTATTTTACTATGCTTCAGTTTAAAAGTAAATGTGCCCATTACACAGAACTTTTGTTTCTTTCTACCTCTGATTACCCCTTGACTCTTGAGCCTCAATCTCAGCAACACTAATCATTGGTTTAGGAGAAGATGACACAATATATTCCTGTCACATGTGAAAAGAAGTTTCAGGCCCAGCATAAGGAGAAGAGACCCCTATCAAAGAGTATCTTAGATGTGACTAGACGTTTTTTTGATGTACAAGGAAGCAAAGTGGATCTTGTATTGCTATAGCGCCTACAGTCTCAGAGCTTAAAGACATTAATTATCCTGCAGTTATCCTATACATGAATGACACACATATACCTACCAGCATAGCACCTGTGCTATCGGCATGCCTCCTTTGCTCAAAAGATACAACTGACTGAAACTTAACTTAAAAAAAATGATGCTGGAAGCTGGAAAGATGGCTCACCCGAGTTTGGTTCCCAGCATCCACATTAGGTGGCTTATAGCCCCCTCTCTCTCTCTCTCTTTCTCTCTCTCTCTCACACACACACACACACACACACACACACACACACACACCATTAAAAAGGTAAAATCTTTTAAAAAATTGGAACTAGAAAAATATTACTGTGAAGTCATTAAATTTTAAAAAAGGATGCTAGTCCCCCTCCTGAGACTTAATCACTGCTTTTGTTTTGATTTTCTCTAGTTAAGTTTTCTGCTATTGAATGGCCAATTGTGACTTATGATCTAGCTAATAGGAAATGTTCCACCTTACTGTCACTTGAGGAACCAAGGCTCTTTTAACAAAAGGCCAGTTAAATAATACCCATAATTTCATTGCAGCTCAACATTCTAGTATCTTAAAACAGTATTTTTAAAAAATCAACAAATTTTTTATTTCAAAATAGCAAGGTAAATTTCTAAACACTACCTTTAGGGGAAAGAATGTTTCAAATAAGGATTCCAAGAATTAAAACTAAAAGTTTTAATAAATTTTAATACTATGGCAATGTTTCCCAATAGCTGAGTGGCAAATCCCTGAAAAGAACTGTTTACAGTTTACAGAAATGTAACTATTAAGCTCCAAACTGAACTGTATCAATGGTAAGCTCACTAAGGCAAGGAACAGCTTATGTAAAACACTGTACTCACCCTCACAGCTGTACAAGCCAACTTGCAAGTAACAGAAGATTCATCCTTCAAAGTTTTCTGCAGTAAAGGAATGCAGTCCACCAGAGAAAATGTATTTCCTAACCAGAAAAATGAGTAAGAAATATCTCTATAGAAACATGAACATGGGAACAGTATCCAGAAAAGACACCAGAACAAAGTGTCTGGTTACCTGTCAGGGTTCTGATGGTGCCCAGCCAGTCACCAACACGGAGACGGGACCTGTTGAGGATGGCACAGACAAGGGTCCCACAGAGAATGGCAGTAGCTCCTCGGACCTGGGGGTCTCCGTGATCGATGTAGCTCAAGATGTCAGAAACATACTGTTCCTCTGTGGACACAAATGGCCCAGCCTATACCTTCTCCACCATCAAATTTATACTACAAATGAAGCTTCATTCTCAGAAAAGGAGGAAAAGGAAGCATTTTACATCTGCAAAGGACCTGACTATGTTTGGGGTTTAAAGGTTCTAGAGTCATCACATTGAAATTATCTCAATATGTCAGAATTTCTAAATTGTGATTCCAGGTTGTCAGATTAAAATCCAACTTCCAAGATTTCTTTTGAAAATAAAAGATTAGAAACAATCAATCTAGTATATAATTATTAACTTTAAACTCAGTAACACAGGTTTGCTTTGTCACTCAGTGAAAGAAAGAAGGTGGCAGACACTTTCTGCTTCAGAACAACTGTGTCCAACAGCAGACAGGGTGTGGTGCTATCCTGAGTCTGAATATGGATGTGGCCCAGGTGAATGTGATACAGAGCAATTTAACAGTGCAGCCTATGATTTAAGAATAATAGAGTAAGCCAGGCAGTGGCGGCACACGACTTTAATCCCAGCACTTGGGAGGCAGAGGCAGATGGATTTCTGAGTTCTGAGTTCGAGGTCAGCCTGGTCTACAGAGTGAGTTCCAGGACAGCCAGGGCTACACAGAGAAACCCTATCTCAAAAAACAAAAAACAGAAGAAAAAAAAAAGAATAATAGAGTATGTGTATCAATAACTTCACACTTCTAGATTTCTACTTTATAACTTATGTGGTCATGTGTATGGAAACTACACATAAGGGGAGTCAGGAGACTAAGAACAAGCCCCGAAGCACTCACTGCTCTAAGACAAAAGAAGGCAAGGCTGTGTGATAGCTTAAGTACAAATTAACTGGTGAAAAAAGTGAATTGTCAACATACCAGTACTTTCCATGGTATTAAGAGGTACTTTGTACAGTTTGCTGAAGAATGATTCTGGATGAAGGGCCACAGCTGCACCGATACAGCTGAGGGCCAGGGCCTTCACACTGACTCTTACATCTCTGTCTGGAACCAGCGCTGCAAAGGAACCACCCAGGCCCTTTTAGTCTTTTCCAAGAAACAAAACTCACCTCTTTCACTCCCTCTGTCAACAGAAATGCAAAGTAAACTTCACCCTGATAATTAGATACCAACAGACTAACAAACTGACTTCTGAACCCATAAGTGTCCCCTCAACTCTGCATCTACTCTGCTGTGCTTACCTTTCTTTTTACCAGTCAACAAAAAGGAAGCAGATAAAAGACGGACACAATGTACCAGAGGAGCAGAATCATCATCATTAGGCTGTCCTATGTCACCTTTGATTCGGCAAGGCTAGAACACAGAAGTAAACATTTGATTCACTAGTTCAATCAAGAAAAATAACCACATCAGGGTACTAGAGACAGAGATGCCTATACTTGGCCACCTCCACAGCTGCTCACAAAGAGAACATAGTTGGAACCCTTAACACAGGGCCACAAGATGTAGCAAGAGACAAGCTTAGTATGGAGAAGGTTCACTTGACAGGAAGGTGCTAAGACATAGCATTCAAAAAACACCGTTCATATTGGCAAGTCATAAGTGTCTACAGAAAACTCTAAGTTCTAGGCCAGCCAAGGCTATATAGTGAGACCATGTATCAAAATATCCAAAACATATTCACAAACAAAATGATACTAGGCAAAGGAATAAGTTAGAGAAGCTCAAAGGTTGGAAGGATACAAAAGAACCTGGAGAGCACTCTCAAAGGAAGTCATTTTGACAGATACAATTAAATGACAAAATGTGTTCCTGACCTCAGGGAATTTAAAGCTAACTGTACATTTACATGTAATGTGCATGTAAAGCAAACAACAGAGAAAGAAATGTTTTAATCAGTTGAGTGAGCAAAACTAAGAACTGCTGTAAAGCTCTACACAAGCCTCAAATGAATAATACAGGCTATCAGGCAGGACAGAGCTCAGCACAGGGTGCATCTATGTTGGGAGGAGTCTCTGGAGACAAAACTAATGCAACTGTTTAAGAATTTGGGTATCCCTGGAGAGGCAAAAAAAACAAAAACAAAAAAAAAAACAAAACAAAACAAAACCAAAAAAAACCCCAGAGGCCTAGGAGTGTTCAGTGTTTCTAGAGGAAAGTTCCAGCCCAGAGCTGGAACAATGAAACAAACGAAAGGAACAAACGAAAGTGGCAAAAGCCAGGGAAATTACAACCTCTCACACAAGCTGTTCCTTCCTATGAAGCTCACCTTGCTTTCTGGGTCTCCAGCTTCAGCCACCTCATCTCTTGATACAAACTTATCTATACTGCTGTCAGAAGGCTGCCTGCTAGGACCCATTCTTTCCAACAAGTGTGCCTGCTGAAGAGCTTTAAAAATAGAAATCATAATTAAGTGACAAGTCCAATCAAAATATGTATATATTTACACTGAGATAGTATACAGGTACCAATTGAAATCAAAGTCTAATTACACCTAAATTGCCATTTTCAATTTTAAAAATAATGACACCAAAAGGTTTCTTCTTGAAATAAAGATTAAAAGTCTTGCTGGGTAGTAGTGGTTCACGCCTTTAATCCCAGCATTTGGATGGCAGAGGCAAGCGAATCTCCCAAGTTAGAGGCCAGCTTGGTCTATAGAGTAAGTTCAGGATAGCTAGAGCTACACGGAGAAACTCTGTCTGGAGAAACAAAAACAAACAAACAAACAAGAAAAGATAAAGATATCTAAGGCTGAAAACATTTCCATCATAAAAGTGAACTTACCCAGAGAAGAGTTTCTGAAAACATCTGAGACTTCACCAGAAAGAACACATGCAGCTTCCTCCTCGTCTTCCTCCTGTGGTTGTCCTATCTGCATGCCTAAATACTGGCTGTCGGCACCATCTAACACCTATACAGATAAAGGGGGACTGTCAGGCGAGAGTCCTTCAACATGAAGGAAAAGCCACCAACAGAGCTGAGCATGTAGAATGCAAAGACTATCAGTGGCACATACAGAATGCAAAGGGCAATTACCTATTCAGTGGCCATAGGTAAATGCATGTGTAAAAGCAACAAGAGCTCTTCACTACTATGCTAAGAAAAGCTTTGCTATGGAATGTTCCCCGGGCAGAGAGGTTATCTACACCAGGCCTGTACAAGACAGGCAAGTTACAACCAGGTACAGGCTTGTGGAACCCTGCCCCTTCCTAAGGATATCTAAGTGGTTAATGATCACTGGGATAAACATATTCTTCAATAGTATAGATATTTATAAGCTGCCCATGCCCTGGTAGGTAGCCTGTAACTTGTGCTCCTTTTAAGTGGTGCCAAGTAAACTAATTGTTTGTCAAACTAGACGTAGGTGGAATCATTACTTTGGTCTGTCACTGGTATCCTATCTGTGGTAATTAGACATTTGTTTGTATCCTGAGGAAAAGGTCATACCAAGCTTTTATAGCTCCAGAAAATCTAAAGAAATTTTTGTCTGTAAACGTTTTTGATATTAAAAAAAAAATCTTAAAAAAAAAAGACCTAAGGCTCGAAAGAGAGGTAGAAAATAGATCTGGGAGTACTTAGGCAGAAAGATGAGGAGTAAACCTCAAAATACATGCATGGAATTCTCAATGAGTTGATATTTTAAAACAATCTTGTCTTCATGAACAAATTGTACAGTAAGTTAGAGATAAAGGCTTCCAGATACAAATCTAACAATAGGTTGTCTGCACTAAATTTATAAATACTTCATATGTACAGACAGATTCTGTGGTGAAAAGTTCCTTGAAAGAACAGCAAGGTGAAACCAGTGAGACCTCAAGGATATGGAACAGAGAATACTGACTGCAGCCTATAGCCAAAACTTCTTAGGGCATCTTTAACCCGCTTGATGGCCATTTATTATCTGCTTCTGTATGTGACCTAACAACATCTTTTTTTGTTTATTTGCTTGTTTTGGTTTGAGACAGGGTTTATCTGTGTACCACTGGCTGTCCTGGAACTCAACTTGTACACTAGGGTAGCCGGGAACTCAGAGACACAACTTGCTCTGCATTCGTGCTGAGATTAAAGATGTGTGCCACCATGCCTGACTAAACTAACATCTTTTAAACCTTAAGAAATCCTGTAGAATATACAAACAGAAAGAACCTAAGTTTCCATTGAGATCTCTAGTTGAGATCTTTGCACTCTTATTACACCCTGCCTGAGATACCCATCAATATATTTGAAAAGTGTCTTGATTTATGCATTTCTTTCTTTCCTTTTTTTTTTTTTCTTGTTATAAAAACTTCACCAAGTTGTCACTACACTGGAACACATAAACTAGAGTAACCTGAATCTGTAATCTTGGGCAACAGTCACTAATATTTGGCTTCAGAATAAACTTATTCTTATCCCTTATGAGGTGAGAGCTGCATTTTTGTATCAACAATTCCATACTGAAAAATGTTTCACATCCATTTGAAACCTCTTAGGTAATTTACCTGAAAAACTGAGCAATAGCAGCTAGGGATATGGCTCAGTGGATACAATGCTCACTGTACAAGCATGCCAGGCATAGCATTGTACATCTGTCATCTGAGCTCTAGGGGTTGGGATGAAGGAGGTCAAAAGTTTGTTGACCAGCCAGCCTAACCAAAAAAGTAATCTCTAAGTTCAGTATGAAATGGTGTCTCAGAAAATAAGGTACACTGGGGCTGGAAAGAAAGCCCAGTGGGCAATAGTGCTTGTTCTGCAAGCATGAGGACCTGAACTCAAAACTCCAGAACTTATGTAAAAATCTAGACATACTTGCACAGGCCAATAAATCTCAGTGCTGGGGTCAGAGATGAGCAGAGAAAGGTAGATCCTGTAACCTCATTGGCCAGCCAGCATAACAAAAAAACTGTGAGCTTCTAGTTCACTGAAAGACACTACCTCAAAGCAATAAGGCAAAAAGTAATAGAGGAAGATACCCAAAATGCTGCCCTGGTATATACACAGGATCAGGTCTGCTGCCATGTGTATATACACAGGTATCAGGTGCTGCCGCCCATGTGTATATACACAGGTATCAGGTGCTGCCCCCATGTGTATATACACAGGTATCAGGTGCTGCTGCCCATGTGTATATACACAGGTATCAGGTGCTGCTGCCCATGTGTATATACACAGGTATCAGGTGCTGCTGCCCATGTGTATATACACAGGTATCAGGTGCTGCTGCCCATGTGTATATACACAGTATAGGTGCGCCCCATGTGTATATACACAGTAAGGTGCTGCTGCCCATGTGTATATACACAGGTATCAGGTGCTGCTGCCCATGTGTATATACACAGGTATCAGGTGCTGCTGCCCATGTGTATATACACAGGTATCAGGTGCTGCTGCCCATGTGTATATACACAGGTATCAGGTGCTGCTGCCCATGTGTATATACACAGGTATCAGTGCTGCTGCATGTTAAAACAGGTATCAGTGCACACTGACTTTTATACAGTACATTCATACAATAGACATACACAAATAATTGTTCTGCATCATGAAAAACATATTCTAAAATTTCCAATAAAAGACAAATAATCTACATAATCAAAAGCAACTAAAAATAAATTTACTATACTGTCTTTCCTTCAGTGGATTTACCCAGCTTCTCTAAACACAGACTAACTGCTGAGCAAGTGAACTGAGGAGTTTCAATGTCATAAGGAATATCTATTGGCTACCTGGAGAGGTAGAATCAGGTCAGAGATTTGTAGTCACATTTTGTGTGTGAATATGTGAGAGTCAGACAGAGACAGAAGAGACAGAGGGGGGGAGAGACAGAGACAGACAGAAGGAGTGAGGGAAGGAAGGAGGGAAAGAAAGAGAGAGAATGTATGTGTGGTGGTTTGAATAGGTATGGCCCCATGGACCCATGTGTTTGAATGATTGGCTAATGGTGAGTGGCACTATTAGTAGATGTGGTATTGGAGGAAGTGTGTCACTCTGGGGAAAGGCTTTGAGGTCTCCTATACTCAAGCTCTGCTCCAAGTGGAAAGACAGTCTCTTTCTGATGCCTGTAAATCAAGATGTAACACTTGGCTCCCCCAGCACCATGTGTGCCTACATGCTGCCATGCTTCCCACCATAATGGACGAATCTCTGAAACTGTAAACCAGCCCCAATTATGTTTCCTTCTTAAGTGTTGCCTTGGTCATGGTGTCTCTTCACAACAATAAAACCTGAACTAAGACTGTGTGTGTGTGTGTGATACATATGTGTGTTTGAGGGAAGGAGGGAGAACATGAACAGTGAGTATGGAGGCAAGAGGTCAATGTCAGGTGTTTTCCTCAGTTGTTCTCTATGTTACTTTTGAGTCAAGGTCTCCTAGTGAACCTTCAGCTCACCCATTTGGGATAGACTAGCTAGCCAGCAAGCCCCTACCTTCCCAGACCCGGGATTACAAAAATGTGTAGTCACAAAGCCCGGAAGCAACTTACTGGAGCCATCTACCCAGCTTCTATGGACACAGCATATATTCATTTCTGACTTCAATTCAGTGTTTTACATTCATTCCAGTATCTCATTTACATTTCAGAAATGCTGGGTACAATATAAAATTTAGAAGCAAGCCAAAATATTCTACCATATTCTTGATAAAATAGATTCTAGGCTGGGTATGGTAGCTCATGACTTTAATCCCAGTACTTGAGAGGGAGACACAGGAAGATCTCTTTGAGTTCAACCAGCCTGGTCTACAAAGCGAGTTAAGGACACCCAGGGCAGACTAGAGAGATGGCTCAGTGGTTAAGAGCACTGACTGTTCTTCCAGAGGTCCTGAGTTTAATTCCCAGCAACCGCACCGTGACACACAACCATCTGCAATGAGGTCTCGTACCCTCTTCTGGTGTGTCTGAAGAGAGTAATGGTGAATACATAAAACAAATAAATAAATCTTTAAAAAAAAAAAAAGGACACCCAGGGCTATTATATAAAGAAACCCTGTCTCAAAAAAAAATCCTATCTATAGGTTCTATATAGAATATATATAGTTTATGTACAATATTATATAGATATTATATTTATATATATATATAAATTATAATTATATATATATATATATATATATATATATATGCATATTCTAAACATTTAATTATATACACTTGAAATTGGATGTAAAAACTATTCTACTTTTAGGTGTATAGCCAAAGAACTGAAAGCAGAGTCTTGGGATATTTTGTAGGCCCATGTTCACAGTGCCATTATTCATAATTGTTAAAATGTGAAGGTAACTCACGTGTTTACTAATAGATGGAAGAATAAGCAAAATGTAGTCTATCCATACAATGGAATATTATTCAGCCCTTAAAAAAAAGTAAAGTTCTCATATATGCTGCATGGAGGCATTATGTTAAGTAAGCCAGTCATAGAAGGATAAATACTTCATGATAAACATATGGCATGAAGGACCTACAGCCATCAAACCTGTACTACAAAAAAACAGACCACTAGTTTCCAGAGGAGGACACAAGCCTTTACAGGGGGCAAGGTTTCAGAAGAAGACTTAATGGAGGTGTATGTGGTGACGAATATACCACTGAACAATAGGTATGATCTATGAGATAACTTGGTTATTATTTACTATACTACGAAGAGGAAGAGGAGAAGAAAATGGCTATTCAGAATGCAGGCCAAGTGTGGTTCATGCCCACATTCCCAACAGTCCAAAGCTAAAGCAGGCAGATCTCAAATTTAAGGTCAGTCTGGGGTAGGACCCTGTTTCAGAAATATAAAACAAACAAACAAACAAACAAAAACTGACAAGCAAGTTTAAAAAAGCAAAACAAACAAAAAATACCTCACAATTCAGCACACACTTGCACCAAACTTTCTGATTATACAATCTCTGAGGTGATTCCTGTCCATGAACTCAGAAATCATAGGGCCAGGAATATGCACTACTGTAAAATGCAATGTGGTATAAGTATATTGAGAGGTCAGTGTTAGAAATAACCGAGTACTAACATCACCACCCATAATTCAGTAAGACCACAGACACTTTCAATAACAAGCTCCTTGAAAAATTCAAAGTAGTTACTCAAACAGGCCTAATCAGGTATTAAAAATATGTCATGTGTACAAAGTGCATATAAGTAACCTGACTTCAATCTCCATGGCTCAATACAAAAGATACTAGGTAATTTCTTCAGTGAAGGCATACAACAAGGCCAAGTTCTTTGTTAACCATCTGAGCTGGGAGCCTCTTAGTATTATGTGTAGTAATACAGAAAAATGAGCAGGAGGGTCCTAGTGTGGGCATCCAAGAATAAGCTCAGAAGACAAAAGAACTAGGGTACCCTCTGCCCACTCACAATTTCAGAACTGTCAGAAGGAGTCACAGCTGAATCAGGTCCTTCAGTGGTGGTCTGAGAACTGTCACTGATGGGTGATGAGGCCTGGGTACCATCATTCAGGTCCATAGCAGGGTCAGATGGGACAGCACTGAATTGGCTGGAGCTGTGGCTCAAGATGTCCTCCTCATCCCCATCAGTAGCAGCACTGGTCAAGTCACAGCCGGACAAATCCACAGAGTCTGCTTGAAGTGTGTGCTGGGATCGAGGCTGCTCAGTGATGATGTCGTGACCCACAGAACCAGGAGTGGAAACACCCGAAGAAGCAGTGAGCTCTCCACCAATCTCACTCTTCACAGAGGCTAGAGACACAGAGAAACTCAGTTGTCAAATGGACAGAGGAAACAGTAGCTAAGGAATCAAACTATGGAAAATGACAAAAAAGTTCACTGTATTGAATGTTCTAACTATTAAACAGCTTGGAGCATAGTAAAGAAAAAGTTAAGTAGCACAGTTCAGCTGGTTGAAACAAGCAAATTCTTCATGGCTATGAATATTTTCAAATGTGTTCCATCACAAAAGCCAAGCTGAAGCTCTTAATGTATCTTTAAAGCCACACATAGGATGTGTGTAACTCAAAAGCAGCTGGGGCAGGGACACAAGCAGACTCCTAGGAACTCTAAATATGCAACAACAGAACACTAGTGAACACAGCACCCTCTGATAGGCTTGCCTTCTTCCAAGTCCTGTTCATCTCCACTCCAATGCTAGCCTCCTGTAGGACAAACACACTCCATCTTTTCCCAGTTTAATTTTGAAATTTCCTCTTACAAACACTATGTGAGATCAAAATCACTTCAGTGGCCATTCTATAATAGTAAAATCCAATATTTAACATTTATTCATCCTTAAACGTTTGGAAGGACTTGCAAAAAAAAAAAAAAACAGTTGATTTGTATTGGAGGAAATGAAAGGCGCTGATGGTTGGAACAGTGAGACTGTACCAATAAAAGTGTGCTTTCAGAATGCTGACAAAATAAAACATTAAATATGAAGCCAAAATCACTTCAAAACCATGAACAAGGTGTGAGCTATGGATCCTGAAGAAGGCAACTGAGTCACAGGCTCTTGAGGTTTACACTAGCTAGGCATGCCGAAAGTTTCTGTTCTGTTGATTTGATTATCTCAGAAGCAGGAGAAGACCACTGGCATTATTCAGGTTTTCCTACCCAAGGATCATTGTTTTACTTTTATTTACCTAACAGTAAACATAACCAAAGCTGTTGGCATTTTATCTATTTATTAGTGTCTTAAAATATACCTGTGTTTTATAAAGAACACAAATAATCTTATGTAACCACTTGCAAGCAAAAATATGTTCTTTCAAGATAAATAACACAGACAGTTCTTCAACCCACTGTCCTGATCATAGACCATTTAATTCATGGGACAACTCCATTTACATCTGCTACCAAAAACATATGCTCAAGGATAATAAATCAATTTTTGAATAACCTAAAACAAGAAAAGCACATAGCCAAATACATACAGAGTGAACATTATAAAAGCAGCAGAAGTATAAAAGCCACTTTCTGAGCAAGCCACCCATGCCCCGAAATGCTGTGTGCAGGCTGAAGTGCTCAAAGGGCACGAGATGGCAGATAATAAATAAAAGTTGACACTGGCAGCTCATGGACGACGGCGATGAGTACCTGCAAAGGCTGAGCTGCTGACATCTGACCTGGACTCTGAGTCATCTTCCAAGGCTTCTTCCTCTCCTAAGAGCACTTTGCCTAGTAAATAATACAGCAATATTCCTTTTTAATTTTGCTAAAAATAATGGGCTTTTTTTTTTGTTTTAGATCAAATAAATAGTCAGGCACGATGGTGCACACTTCCACTCCCAGCACTTAGGAGATAGAAAGCATGCCAATCTCTGTGAGTTTGAGGTCAGTCCAAACCAAAGCTATGTAGTAACATTATCTCAAAAGGCAAAAATCAAATAAGCATACATTCTGAATTGAAAAATCACAGGCATATTTAATTTACCCTAATACAATGTATCCATCATGTATTTTATATTACTAAAATGCTAAAAGAATGGGAAAAAAAAGTAACTTTTAAACTACTGTAAAAGCAATAAGTCTACAAGAGAACAAGAGGCAGAAGTAATTACTATTGAATTATACCACAAAATAACTTTTTATTGATTTAGAATACTGTTGCATTAAATAATTTACTATCACCTAATAAATGAATGAGTAGCTTATGGTTGAAAATGTCCAATTCTATCAGTCAGGCCTTAGAATATCCATGTTCTATTGGAATATCCATGGCAAACACAAAATTGTGTATCAAACTCTTGCATATAAATAAGTCACTTTCATTTAATTATCTTTTTATAGTCTACACTATGGTTAAGACTCTGAAAAGACAAAATATTTTCTAGTAGAATTTTAAAAATATACCTTTTAGTTTGTTTAAAGTTGTATTAGGAAGAAAAAAATCAGATTTAATATCTTTACAGTTATATTACATATAAACATCATTAAACTATACCAAATTACACTTTGAGCTTATCAGCTTGATTGAATGGAGATATGCTTAGGGAATTTTCAGAGAGGGTTAACTAAGAGGGAAGACTGGTGCTTGGTGTTCACATGTTGAAATAAAAAATTAAGAGGAAGCCCACCAACATAGGCATAACCACTTGCTTTCTGGTTGCTGCTCTACCAAACCTTCCCTGCTGTGACAGACTAAGACCTCTGAAACAGTGGCCAAAAATAAATCTTTCCCTTGGCGTTGTTCATTTCAGGTATGTACTCATACAGAGGAAAACTAAAACACATACTATCTAGCTATTAGCTTTTAATGTTACTGTTCTTCAAGTAGTAAGAGTTGTGATAATTTCCATGAAATTATATGATATAACATTAAAGACATAAGCTAATTACCAAAGAGAAACAAATCTATGTAAAAATCAACACAGCAACTAGACATAAATACAAACAGAGCCTTTTATTAACAAAACATGTAGTTTAAAAAAATCAAATAAACTCAAGAACAGTGAGTTTGAATCTTAATGAAGCAGTTTCTACCCTCCAAGTCAGTGGCAGATTATGTTCTGGAAAAAGTTCGCCCAGGGCAGATTCCATGAAGACAAAAAAGGAGAGCTGCCAACAAAGACTCCTGGCCCCTCTGACCTTTGCTGAAACCTATGTGCTCCACAACACTTTTTATCTATCTCATATCTAGCAGATTACACTTGTCTTAGTTAGGGCTTCTCTGGCTGTGATAACACTCCACGACCAAAAGTAACTTGGGGAAAACTGAAGGGTATTGGGGAAGGGACCTAGAGAGAAACTGAAGCATAGACCTTGGAGGAATATTGCTTACTGGCTTGCTCAGCTGCCTTTCTTATAGCACCCAGAACCACTAGCCCAGGGGTGGCAGTGCCCAGAGAGAGCTGGGCCTTTCTTTATCATTAATCAAGAAAATGTATCACAGGTTTATCCACAGACCTGTCTAGTGAGGACATTTTTTTCAACTAAGGTTCCTACTTCCAAAATGACTCTACCTTGTATCAAGCTGACATAAACTAGCCATCACAACACTTGAAGAATCTTTGTTATAACAAAATAGTATTAAAATCCCCACTCTAAAGAAAAAAATCAACAGGAGATCCAGGAAATAGTACAGATGAGAAGTCATCTCAATGATATCACCTTTGTCACCATCTCTGGACAAAGCGACTGTGGAATAAGTTATCAGAGTGATTTTACCAGGTACCCACTGACCACTCCTAGATCAAGAATAGAGAGTATATTCTTAGAATTCTTCTGGCCTTACTACAATGGATCAAACATTTGGTTTTCTTCTTAAGAGGCAATGTCTTCCCAGTAGCCCAAAAGACTTCTGTCTCAGCTTCAGGTGACATTCAGCTCCCAAATTCTTCACGTAAATGTTCTCTTAATTCAATAGAGACTAGAATATTATTCCTGTGAAGAACTTATTCAAAAGTGAGGTGTACTGTCATCCCAGCAAGTGGGAAGAACAGAAAGAGAGATACTGAGTTCAAGGCCAGCTCACACTACAGTGAGGCCCTGTCTCGAAATTTTTAAAAAAAAAAAAGGAAAAACACACAAACCCTCATTTAATATGGCAAATAATACTATGCTTTCAGTTTTAAATGCTCAAATTATGACACAAAAAACAAATTTGTATTTTAAGATTTTAAAAATAAAAATGACAGCAATTGTTTTCCATGGAAATTCATAATGTAAAATTAAATTGCAGCTGCTGCAAAGTGACCACATGTATAAAACTATCAGGTCATATCAGAAACTCTGGAATAAAAATAGGTCAGAAAACAAATGAAGAGGTTAAATATGGCTGAAAATTGATAACTAGGCATGAGCAAAATGAAGAACCAAACAAAATAATCTATTTAATATACCTATAATAAAATTCATTAAGAAGGGAAGTTAGGGTTGGAGAGATTACTCAGTGGTTAAGAGCACTGGCTGCTCTTCCAGAGGTCCTGAGTTCAATTCCCAGCAACCACATGGTGGCTTACAACCATCTGTAATGAGATTCGATGGCCTTTTCTGGTATATTTGAAGATAGTAACAGTGTAATCATATAAATAAAACAAATAAATGAATGTTAAAAAATAAAAAAGAACAGAAGTTACTTTTATAAAGTATAGTGGTACACTCTCTAAAGTGGTACTGAGCCCAGCTGCATCTGTAAGATTTCAGTGGAAAACAGCCAGACCCAGCAGTTTGAATATTATACCATTGTTCTTCAGTAGTCACAAGGCAGGGAAACAGCTGCAAGAGTCTATAGCCCGCAAGTTTAAAATATCTGCTCTCTGGTCCCTTACAGAAAGTTTGCTAGCCTTTGATCTCAAACATTAGCAATTACGATAAACAACTGTGATATAGACAATTTTTAAACAGCAGAAAACTTCAGATTCCAGCAGTATTCATACACTTACTCTGGGAGGAAATATAAGCAGAATATAATGCATTACGAAAACACAGAAATGGCAGTTCAACTCAACATGAGACTCAGATTTTGAGATAATCACCTTTTTGCTTTCTTGAGAGAACAGGGCTGCATGAGGAACCCCCTCCAGCTGTAAATCACAGAAAGTAACAGAAGAAAGTAAGGTAATAAGCTGCTAAAATCTGCAAGAAATTCAAAAATCCTCAAAAAGCTTGACTCATTGCACTTTAAAAGCCAAATTAAAACTATAAAATCTCACATTATTTGGACAACCAGAAGCCAGACTTTCTTTGGAAGCTTTCTTTGGAAAAAGTTACTAGATATGTGTATTTATGTTCATTGTGTATATGATATGCTTTCCAGAAAAATAAGAATTCTTTAATGACAAGAACAGCAGAAAAAACATGTTCTGCTCATAGTCCAGGCAAACTTTTTTAAACACACAAGTCCACAAGAATATTTCCAGGCAGACTGTCTCTAATTTATCAGCTATAATAAATCTGGCTCCTCAACGTAATACTGCAGCGGCAAGCCACGACAAGCCAGGGTCAGCAGAATTTGTCAAAGCCTGCTAAATGTCAGATCACTTCTAGAGGTTGGCATGCCCAGATTCCTATCTGTCTCACCATCCAAGAGTAGCTCGTGTCAGACAGGGCAAGCTGCCACTGTCTAATCTACGGCTCAAACTCTTTGAGTATCAAGAAGAACAGAGACCAGGTTAGGGAGGAGTCTTTGAGGATTGGGAATGGAAAGGGTTCTCTAAAGTCAGGATCCAAGTAGAAAAAGAACACTAAATTCTCCCAAAACACACAAAAATCTATTCATACCTGGCAATCAAAGATGAGAGTCCTGGAAATCGCCTAATATTTCTATTTCACTGCATCCAAAATAGAGACGGCAAGCCAGAAAATCAGGAGACCAGGCTTTAAAGGTGTGACCTCATTTTGTCATCTAATTCTCCTTTCTAAACTGTAGATTTATTTGCAAACACAGAAAGATGCCTAGATTGTAAGCTTGGGCAAGGAATTTAGGCATGGATAGCTCAGAGCAGCACAGCCCCATAAAGCAACAGAAGGAAACATGCCTTAATGCACAGTGGTTAGAAGATGACCTTGCTGAGAACGCACCTAAAAGTTCCACAATGCTTCCGCTGCGGCCTCGGCCCTGGGACTCCTCTTGAACCAGAGTGAGCTGCCCCAGACCTCCTGGTGTGGTCAGTGCTTGCAACAGCTCAGGAGGAGGGGTACGGAAGAGCTGCTGCAGAAGCTCCAGTGCCCCTGTTACCACGTTGTGGTCTTGGTGCTGTGTGTGATGCAAAGTCAGTTCATAAACCTAGGAGCAGAAACACAGGTCTTCAGTCATGTTTAAAATGCATCCTAGGGCTGGAGAGATGGCTCAGCGGTTAAGAGCACTGGCTGCTCTTCCAAAGGTTCTGAGTTCAATTCCCAGCAACTACATAGTGACCCACAACCATCTGCAATGGGATCTGATGCCCTCTTCTGGATCACAGGTGTACATGCAGACAGACATAAAATCTTAAAATGCTTAAAAATAAAAACAAAATTAATAAATACATAAGCATCCCAGATTTCACTGGCCTTTGTCAGCCAAACTGTGCCTTAATTTTTCCCTGTAAAGACCTGTTATTACTTCTATAGGTAGGGTCATTACTTGTAGCAGGATATCCGCCCTCCCACCTCACCCCCAACATTTGGAATAAAGCTCAGTAATTGGGGAGAAGCAAAGGTGGGAGGAGTGAAGAGGAGAAGGAAAGGGAAAGGAGAGGAGAGGAAGAGGAAGGAGGAGACTGGCAACCATGGTGGAAGATGAATTGGTCCAGAGCAGTCCTGGGTAACAATTTATATCTAAAGATTAGGTATTAGGTAACAACTCTAATTGTGTGGGCATCTTGTTAATTGAGCATTTCCAAATATATAAATCCTTTGTATAATCTTTAAGCATTAAGAGTCTTCCTTCTACTGGGAACCATGAGCATGGCAGGTATCGTCTGGGGCTTAGCAGAGAACCATGAGGGTGATGGGTTGGCCCAAAATCTATACTTTGGGCCATGATCTCTATGGAGCTGATCGGTAGAACCAGCCGTCCGGGTAACATCTCACGGAGTGCTCTTGACTTCTGGCTGCTTCTAGTTGGGAACATGGCAGGCGGCCCAGATAGCTAACAGAGACGGACCGGACCGAGCAGTGGGTTTTCTAAATATTAACCGCAACAATTACTGTCTGTGCTATTTTCTGAATTCCCATGATTTTTTTCATTTATATTCACTCCTTGGAAATATATAGAGCACTTCCTCTAGAACACCAGTAAGCAAACTCAGGATCTTCATTTCAGAAAATAATCTCAACAGACACTGCTGTAGAGGCATCCAACCATCAGAAACACAGCTCAGAATGCCAGGGAGAAAATAGCCACAAATGTTAAGGATGTCAGTCAAAATTTTTTGATGTTTTTAATACTATACAATACTATGGAAACAATGAGTTTGTTAGTTTTTTCTTTAAAGTTACCAGGGGAAAAAGCCCACAAGTTTAAATCATGATTTCAGATAACACATAAATTTTGCAATATAAATATATCCTGAACAATTTCAACCATACTTATAAAATCAATATATAAAATTAATACTTCACAGGCACTCTATATTTTTACTTTGCAAAGTTTACCAACATTAGTCGGTAAAATAAAAGCAAAACATAAACAAATGCAGGCCTAGAGAGACAGCTCAGCAGTTAAGAGCATTGGCTGCTCTTGCAAAGGACCCAGGTTTAATTCCCATCACCCACATGGCAGTTCAGAACTGTCTGTAAATCAAGTTCCAGTAGATCCAACTCCCTCAAAGAGACATACGTGCAGGCCAAATACCAATGGACAATTTAAAAAACAAACAAACATACATTTTCTTTTTTGAAGGTTGGTGTAGAATAAAAACTGAAGAGCAGACGCCTCCCAGAAGCTGCCATAGGCTTAGCTCTAGCTCTTCTTATGCAACCTGCATGCACATGGATACCTAAATCCTAACTGGCAAACTGAGAGCCACAGCCACATCTGGCTTTATACTTGCTTTCTACTTCCCATTTTTGGCTTTTTTTGAGATCTGGTCTCATCATGTAGCTATGGGTAGCTTGGAGTTCCTACATAGGCCAGGCATTTGCTGAACTTGTACTTCTCTCTTGGCATCCCACGTACTGGGATCACAGGCGTACAATGCTGTGCCTGGATTCTGTGCCTGCTTCTGTGGATGAAGTCTCACTGGAATATGGCCACATTTATGGGCTATTTGTGGCTTTCAAACTATAATACTACGGGGGGTATAGTGAAGATGGCTGGACATGTAAAGCTTAACACATATACTCTCTGGCCTTTTGTGGAAAACATGTGTGGTCCCTGCTTTAGGCAAACAACTCGTACCTGGTCTGTGGAGATACATCTCCTGACTCCTCAGGAGTGAGTGGGAGTACACCATCAACCAGCTCACTTCTTTCTGTCCCAACACTTCCGGAAACATGCTGCTTCCAAGGAGCACATGTCACACACTTACCACTACTCACCCTCACCTGGACAAGCTGCTGTGCAGAAGGAGAGACTTCCATTTCTTTCCGTGTCACACCAAAGCTGCCTTTTAGACTTGTATCCTTGACCTGTTGCTGGAGCAAGGGCACTAGACACCTCAATGTGAGCAACACACCAAGGATCAGGAGAGTGGAGTGTTCTTCCTCCATTGGAACCAGCAGACCTACAAAGGCACCCAAAGGGGCTCAACAGCCAGTCCACTCCTCAGAGAACCACAGTACACGCTGATAAAAAAGGGAGACCTCCAGGAGTGCCCTGTTGTAAGCCTAGCAGTAAATAGGAAGGGTGACATAGCCAGACTGCGAAACACAGGCTGTGCATACCCAGATCAAGGAGCAGCCTTGCAGCATAAACATGTTCTTAGCTGGCCAGGACCTTATAGAGAGTGGAACTGTATTTGGAATACAGATAGTTGTATCAAATATCCACATGCTGACTCCAGCAAGATTTGCTCATGTTGATTTTGACAGCAGGAAAAGAGAGAAAGAGAGAGAGAGAAAGAGAGAGAGAGAATATGAATGTCAGTTTCCTCTAGAGTACCCACAGTGTGTTAAGCATAGCCTCAGGCCTTGATATAGAAGGCCAGGAAGGTGGGTGAGGTTATATACCAGCTGGGTGTCCTAGGGACACAGCTGCAGCTGAAAAGTCTCCAAGACCACTTATGGGCTTGCAGCATCCCATACAGAATTCATATTTATTAGTCTATAGCTGCAACTGATCTAGTCCTGATGCCAAGGGTTGATGTAGTTTAAAAGATTGAGCAGATGCTAAGACTGGGCCAGTGGGCCCTTTCTCTCTTACCTAGGAGCACATTCAGGAGCCAGTTGTAGAAGTACTGTGTCCTCCTAGAGTGCTGGCAGATGCTCACTGCTGAACCAGCCGCTGTCCGTCGCATAGTGGGAGAGCTTGACTTCAGATTTGCTATGAAAGCTTTCAATAGAACCTGAGAACAAAAACCAAGCAGATGAAAGCTGAAGCTCCTGTGGAGCTTATGACACATTTCACAGAATCTCAAATCTTGTAAGGCATAAACTGTGACAAGCTGACACATTTTTCATAGATGGAACAGAAAAATCCCAAATTTTCGATAGTCAGCAATATATTTACTTATTAATTGCACTAGGAAGGCTGTGTGACAGTTCAAATGGTAAAGGCATTTGTAGCCAAGGTTGATGGCCTAAGTTTGATCACTAGAACCCACATGAATAAGAAATTGCACACGCACACGCACACACACAGACATGCATGCATCAGGAACTTGCTCACTGTGAGTGACAGTCTTAGTGTCTATAGGCTACTCATAGTATTCAAGGACAGAGGTAGTAATAACATTATATAAAATAAAGTTTAAAAAAACAAATTGGGGGCTGGAGAGATGGCTCAGCAGTTAAGAGCACTAACTGCTCTTCCAGAGGTTCTGAGTTCAATTCCCAGCAACTACATGGTGGCTCACAACCATCTCTAATAGTATCTGATGCACTCTTCTGGTGTGTGTATGCGTGTGTGTGTGTGTGTGTGTGTGTGTGTGTGTGTGTGTGTGTGTGTTGAAGAAAGCTACAGTATACTCATATAAATAAAAATAAATAAATCTTAAAAAAAAAAAAAAAACTTGACAATAAGGAAAAAGCACTAGACAAATACAGTGATACTCTGACCTAAGAATTTCCTGCAGAAGTGCTGGTGCTATACTAAAATATCCTCCCTAGACTGGTGCCTCTGTGAGTGGAAGGCTACAACTTATAGGCATGGCAGTACACCATGTACCATCTTCTAGGAAATCACAGATGGCAGTACACCATGTACCATCTTCTAGGAAATTACAGATAAGATATTGTTAGTGACCTCCAAAATAAGTCCATAATGTTCTTCTTGACCTTCTCCTTTCATTTATTTAACCATGTTTCTCTTGTCTTTCTTTCATTTGCCTATGTCCCTCCTTTATCTCATTCACTTACTATTTCCACACTTAGCCTAAATAACTGTGAACTTCATAGCACATTCCATAGTAGAACTGCCACTATCAGTTTCATGACCACTGGTGATACATTCATTGTTGGCTGCAATTGATTGTAAGTTTGTCTCTTTATCTTGTATGACTTGCTGCTGCTGATATAGCGTGTGTCGCGCGCGCGCGCGCGCGCGCCGCCACCACACACACACACACACACCACACCTACAAATATAACTGGAAGTGATATCTAGACCAATAGATATACTATGCAACAAACACAAACATAAGAATTGTGAAAAGGGAGATTCAGCTTTACTCCTTCCTGTGGACCCTCTCAGCCCTCCCTTCTAGCCCATCCTCATTTTCTCATGTCAGCCAGTTTACCTAGAAGCACTTTATCTGACACCCCCAGTGACCACACCAGGCTGAGACTTGGGTAGGAATTTTCATCCTACTTCCTGTCTTCCATCTCTCCTATCTCACCCCCTGCCCTGTAGCAGCCTGCTTGCAAGTGTCCTCCTACTCGGACTCCATTCTATGGAAATTCCACTTCTCAATACAACCCAGGGCCCCCAGCCCTTTAATCCCTATCTCTCCAGACACATTCTTTTTAGGAATGCCAAATTCCAACTGTTTCCTGCTCAACCCTTTAAGGAGCAAACCTAGACAGAAAGACAGCAGCCAGAAAGAGGAGAGAAGTAAAGAAGTCTCCAGGATGACAAAACTGACAAACTCAGGAATCACTGGCTGTTATCAAGCAGAATGTGGGATGATAACTGCCAGAAATAGACCAAATAAGCTATCTAATGAATAAGAAATGGCACTGCTGTTTGAGATGTCAGAAACAACCAATAATTATTAGGTTTAGAAAACAAGGTGTTCAAAAATCACATAAGCAGCCATCACTATTGACTTGGGCATATTAAAGTACATATTCAACACAGAGAGGACCATTGTAAAAAGATACAAGGGTTAGAGCCAAGTTCACCTCTTCTAAAGTTACAAAACAAATGTAAAATTTAAAAAAATCCAAATCCAGCAAAGTAAGCATTATTGTGCTTGCCTCTGACACAGAATCAAAGTAAGTAGGAAAGGGTGGTACTCTTTGTTTCTAGAGCACAGCAATGATACATGGGCAGAAGAATGAACAAATCTCTTAAATGACAAAAGTTCATGACAGAAGTAGTAACTATTAAAAAAAAAAAGAAAGAAAGAGTTACCTTACTCAAATGGCATCTATATCATGGAAAGATCCAGAACCAACCACTATGTGTGTGTGTGTGTACCTATCTCTGGGCTCTGACAGCAGTTATCACAGAGATTCCTGACAGTATTGCACAGTGCTCATTTCTGCAACCATGAGGAACTTCCACCACTCCAAGGAGGGAGGAACAACAATGACAGCAGCAGCAGCTCCCTCAACAATCAGGACAATTGAGTTACACTAAACTCCTTAGACAAATCATTTCCCTTCCTCATTCCAAACTCTATTAAATCATCTTTTTAAGCATCACATTAATACTAACAGGAAACCACTGTAGCTCAGAGAAAAACAGCATGTGAAGTTAAAAAGCATTTATAAACCCAGCTCTGAGAGGGACAAACACGGGAGACTCACTTGGCCTTTATAACTTCTAGTCTAGACAAAAAATAAATAAAAAAATAAAAGTAAACCTCGGGTTCAGAGGAAACTCAACCTCAAAAAGAACAGGCAGAGAGTGATAGAGGACACCTAGCACCTCTTCTAGCCTCCATGCACACACTGGCTCATGCAGACACACATGTGCAGGCACTTACACAAATAAACAATGAAAAAAGGTAGAAGCTGGAGAGTTAGTTGGCTCAGGGGTTAAGAGAATTGGCTGCTCTTTCAGAGGACCCAGATTCTGTTTGCAGCACCCATGTGGTGGCTCACAATCATCTATAACTTTAGTTCCAGGATATCCAACACTCTTTTCTGGATTCTGAGAGTACTGAGCAGTACATTGACAAAAAACCATATATAAGAGAGAATAAACACTTTTTCAAAAAGCCAAGAATCTTGCAACCCGCAGATTGTGCTAAAGCCTTGCTTTCTGGGTAATATAAACCAAAGGGGGTGTCCTAGTGGTCTTAGGGCATCCACACCCACAAGGCCCATCAGCTCTTCTTCACTCTTTCCTATAACTGGCCCTCTTTCCTCAGCTGGCCCAAGTGGCCAATTGAGTATACCAAAACCCATCCACTCTGGGGAAATGCCTTTGAATTTGCATGTATAAACTATCTCCCTTGACAATTACCCCATGAAAGGAAAGCTGAAGTGAAAAGAAGCTCCTGAGATGCCTCTAAGTGAAGCCAAGAGGACTCCAGAAGCAATCTCAAATGACTTTCCTCCCAGAGGTCCTAAGCCTCACAAAACTCAGGGCAAGAGGCAACAACCATACCTTAATTTCATTGTCATTTGCAAAATTGCCAAAAGAAGCCATAATTTTAGGAACAGCTGCAGCCAAGGTCTCCTGAACTGATTCCTCGGTCTTTTGCATGTTCGGGTCAAGCATGGAAGAAGATTCACCAGGTAAGGCCTGTATGTACAAGAGGAATATTCGTCATTCTTCAGGTCTCCTCTGTTAAGAAACATAAGCTCATTATTCCCTGACAGGGAAAACACAGTTTTATAGGTGAATTAGTCCTCAATGGAGACCTCAATGTTCAACTACAAGTACAGGAGGCATCAATGCTGATGAAGCTGAACTGTCCTTCACCTCTCCCCATGAGTTACAAAAAACATTAAGAAGTTAGGTGTAGGGACAAGCAAGATGGCTTTGTGGGTAAAGGTACCTGCTGATAAGCCTGAAGACCTAAGATTGATCCCTGGGACCCACATAGAAAGGAAAGAATTAGCTATACGTTATCCTCACCCATAAGGCATAGCACATACATACAAAGACAGACAGACAAATAAAATGCAATTAAAAGGTTGGGTTTAAATATTATTTTCCAAGTGTTAGTATTAGCTCTTTTTTGAAGGTCTGGTAGAATTCTGCAGTAAAGCCATCTGGCCCTGGGCTTTTTTGGTTGGGAGGTTTTTAATGACTTCTATTTCTTTAGAGGATATGGGCCTGTTTAGATAGTTTACCTGCTCTTGTGGTATCTATCTAGAAAATCATCCATTTCATCTAGATTTTCCAGTTTTGTTGAGTATTGGCTTTTGTATGATTGATGTAGGATCTGATGATTTTATTTAAATTTCCTCAGTTTCTGTTGTTATGTCTCCCTTTTCATTTCTGATTTTGTTAATTTGGATACTGTCTCTGTGTCCTTTAGTTAGTTTGGCTAGGGGTTTATCTATCTTGTTGATTTTCTCAAAGAAAAAATTTGTTTTTTGATTCTTTTATTCTCTTTGTTTCTATTTGGTTGATTTCAGCCATGATTTTGACTATTTCCTGCCATCTACTCCTCTTGGATATGTTTGCTTCTTTTTGTTCTAGGGCTTTCAGGTGTACTGTTAAGTTGCTAGTGTAGGATCTCTCCAATTTCTTTATGAGAAATTTTAGTGCTATACATTTTCCTCCTAGCACTGCTTTCATTGTGTCCCATAAGTTTGGGTATTCTGTGTCATCATTTTCATTGAATTCTAGAAAGTCTTTAATTTCTTTATTTCTTCCCTGACCAAGTTATCGTTGAGTAGAGAGAGAATTGTTCACTTTCCATGGGTATGTGGATTTTCTGTTGTTTCTGTTGTTATTGTAGACCAGCCTTAGTCCATGGTGATCTGATAGGATGCGTGGAATTATTCCAATCTTCTTGTATTTGTTGAGGCCTGTTTTGGAGAAGGTACCAGAAGGTGCTGAGAAGAAGATATATTCTTTTGTTTCAGGGTAAAATGTTCTGTAGATATCTGTTAAATCCATTTGGTTCATACCCTCTATTAGTTTCACTGTTTAGTTTTCATTGTGTTTCTGTTTAGTTTCTGTTCCAATGACCTGTCTATTGCTGAGAGCAGGGTCTTGAAGTCTCCTACTATTGTTGTGTGTGGTCCAATGTGTGTTTTGAACTTTAGTAAAATTTCTTTCATGAATGTTGGTGCCCTTATATTTGGGGCATAGATGTTCAGAATTGAGATTTTTCTCTTTGTGGATTTTTCCTTTGATGAATATGAAGTGTCCTTCCCTATTTCACTTTATAACTTTAGGTTGAAAGTCTAATAATAGATATTAGAATGGCAACTTCTGTTCATTTCTTGAGGCCATTTTCTTGGAAGACTGTTTTCTAGCTTTTTACTCTGAGGTAGTGTCTGTCTTTGTCATTGAGGTGTGTTTCTTGTATGCAGCAAAATGCTGAATCCTGCTTGCGTATCCAGTCTGTTAGCTTAAGTCTTTTTATTGGGGAATTGAGTCTGTTGATATTGAGAGATATTAAAGACAGATGACTGTTAGTTTCTGTTATATTTGTTCTAGATGGCATTATATGTGATTCTCTCCTTTTGGTTTTGCAATGAGATGATTAATTTCTTGTTTTTTTCTTTGGTGTAGGTACCTTCCTTGTGCTGGAGTTTTCATTCTAGAATCCTCTGTAGGACTGGATTGGTAGATAGATGTTTAAATTTTGTTTTGTCATGGAATATTTTGGTTTCTCCATCTATGATGAGTGAGAGTTTTGCAGAGTTTAGTAGCCTAGGCTGGCATTTGTGTTCTCTAAGAGTCTATATGAGCTCTGTCCAGGCTCTTCTGACTTTTAAGATCTCTGTTGAGAAGTCTGGTATAATTCTGATAAATCTGCCTTTATATGTTACTTGGCCTTTTCCCATTTCAGCTTTTAATATTCTTTCTTTGTTCTATGTATTTAGTGCTTTGATTATTATGCGATGAGAGGATTTTCTTTTCTGGTCCAATCTATGATTAAAAAAATTCAGGTGACAGCACATGTTGGCAACGATGTGGAGAAAGAGGAACCCTCCTCCACTGCTGGTGGGATTGCAAACTGCTACAACCACTCTGGAAATCAATCTGGAGGTTCCTTAGAAAACTGGATATAGAGCTACTTGAAGACCAAGCTATACCACTCTTGGACATATACCCAAAAGACGTCCCACCATACCACAGGGGCACATGCTCCACTATGTTCATAGCAGCCTTATCTGTGATAGCCAGAAGCTGGAAACAACCCAGATGCCCCACAATGAAAGAATAGATACAGAAAATGTGGCTCATTTACACAATGGAAAACTATTCAGCTATTAAGAACAAGGACATCATGAGTTTTTCAGGCAAATGGATGAAACTAGAAAATATCATCCTGAGTGAGGTAACTCAGACCCAAAAGGACATGCATGGTATATACTCACTAATAAGTGGATATTAGTCAAAAAAGTACAGAATATTTAGGATACAATCCACAGAATTAAAGAAGGTTAACAAACAGAAGGGCCCAAGTGAGAAGAAAAAAAAAAAAATCACAGGGTCGGGGGGAGAGAGGGGGAGGACCTGGATAGGAGAGGAGACAAGGAGGAGAAGAGGGTAACATGATCAGGTATTGGGGTGGGGAGTGGGGGAAAGACAGGAGAGCAGTCTTGAGAGCCAGCAGAATGAATGAAAATATGCAACCTTGGTGGTGGTGGTGAGCCCTCTAGAAAGTACCAGAGACCTGGGAGGTGAGAGACTCCAAGGCCTGACACTATTACTGAAGCTATGGTGTGCTTACAGACAGGAGCCTAGCATGTTGGTCCTCTGAGAGGCCCAACAAGCAGCTGACTGAGACAGATGAAGATACTTACACCTAACTACTGGACTGAAGTCAGGGACCCCTGTAGTTGAATGAGGGAAAGTCTGGAAGAAGCTAAGGAAGAAGGTGGCTCCATAGGAAGACCAGCAATCTTAACTAACTTGGACCCCTGAGACCTCTCAGACACTGAGCCACCCACCAGGCAGCATCCACAAGCTGGTCCAAGGCCCCCGACAAATATATAGCAGAGGACTGTCTGGTCTAGCCTCAGTAAGAGAAGACACACATACCCCTGGAGAGACTTGAGGCCCCAGCAAGTGGGGAGGCCTGGGGGTGTGGGGAGGAGGTATGTGGGGACATCTTCTTGGGAGACGGGAGAGGAGGAATGGGTTGAGAAACTGTGGGAGGGCAAACCAGGAGGGGGATTATGAATGGACTGTAAAAAAAGATTAAAGATAAATATTAAAAAAATATTTTTCCACAAATTACTAGCAATTATTAAAATAGAATTTAAATAGAAAACAATACTACTTTAAAAACAAAAACTGGAGGGAACAAAGGAGATAGCTTATGCAAAAGTACAGGATATGAGTTCAATCCCTAGCATCCACATTAAAAACCCAGACACAGTGGTGCTCAGTTGTAATTCCAGCACTAGGGAGTCAGAAACAAGTGAATCTCTGAGGTTAAGGGTCAGCCAGCTGAGTCTCATCAACAGATCCAAGGACAGTGAAGACTGTCTCAAAAAACAAGCTGGACAGCTCCTGAGGAACTATACCCAGGAATGACATCTCTGACCTCTCTACATACAGGTACTGACACATACCCTTACACAATAACATTTAAAAAGCAAAATAAAGAATGGACATCATTTTATTGAAAAAGTAGTGTTAAAGGCTACTGTGGGCTAGCTGTTTCCTCCACATTTGACATGACCATCCCTATCATGAAGCAGAGTAGCTGTGGTGACTTATATGGAGACCTTGGAGCCACAGGCAGACAACAAAATAAGGAGAACTACAGAGCAGATGCCTCGGTGTATGGGATGGTCTGTTACCATTCCCCTTTGGAGAGAAGAAGGGACTGCCATAAGACACCAAGATTCCACCCATCACTCCGTTGTGCTACAGGGATACACAACCTTAGAAGGACTAAGGTATATAAAAGGCAAACTGACTGGAGGTGAAGCCTCAAAGGCATAGCTGTTTACAAGTTGTCTATGCCTTTATATATAAGCCAAATAAACCCATTAATTTGGCAAGCCAGACTTGATGGGACTTTTGTTTGGTAAACCAGCTTCTTTTGATTAAAAAGGAGGCCTACAGATACTACAGCTGTCTTTGTTAGGCAGACATCTGCTACAACTTAGAAGATAAGAGGGCTAGAATGCCTGCATAAGGAGGCCATTATTTTTCTGAGACATCAAGCTATCATGAAGAAATAATACCTATTTGTCTGAAGAACTAACATTGAACCCAATGAGTCAATATAGTATTTCTGAAGTGATAAGACAGAAAAGGGCCAGCAGAGGCTAAATTTTCTCTTGCCTTGAGTGAGAAGATAAGATTTTATCTAAAGAGCACTAGGGAATAATTGAGAGGGTTTAAGGAAGGGCTTGACAAGACAGTCACACTTTTGAACAGCTCTTTTGTCTGCTGTATTGTAAACCTGGGATATATTATCTCAATAATATGACAATTTTCAAAGTAAGGCCACTTGAGCTGGAAATGTGGAAGTGTGGTAAAGTGCACACGTAAGCACGTCTAGTCTTAGCACCAAAGCCAACACAAAAATAAATATATCAGTGTAGCAAAAGGAAGGTTCTATAAAAAGAAACTTCCTTAGTGATTACATCTCTGTGGCCACATAAAATTCTTACTGAAACTCAACCTAAATTGAACTCATCATTGTTCCTTGTTAATGTGAAGATTTAGAGCACTCCACTATATTTCTCATGGATAGAGTCAAGGGACTTTGGGATATAAGCAGTACATTTTACCAACTGAGGAGAAAAGCAAAGAACTGATATAACTACAGTTCTGTTTTGTTACTCAAGCCACAAAGCCAGATGGTGGGCTGACAATGAGACTCAGTGGTAAAGCAATTGCCTAGCATGCTTAAGGCCCTGGATTCAGTACCTAGCACCATAGGAGTCAAAGATGATCAACAAGTTCAAATTTTATGCACAGTTCATTTACTTCTCCAACCCAAGTGCTACACAAATGCTTATTTTTCAATAATTGCTATACTAGCTGCTGATGAGATCAGAAACAATTTTCAGTCATCTGGCAAATATTCCTTAACCAATACACTGAGTGCTCACCGTATTTGTGTTGGAAATGAAGCACAGAATAAGATGGGGAGACCATGTTACTCTGGAAACACATCCCACAAGTCTCATGGGGAATGATGGGACAAGAAAGAAGCACATTAATAGAGGATATGAGAATATTCCTAATAGAGATGGATCTTTGAAAAGAAATATAAGAAAGAAATGCCAACAGCAACTGGACAGGACACAGACAGGCAACTTACAAGTGGACAAGAATGATCTCTCAAGGGTAGACATCTGCATTGGAACAAACAAAACAGGCAGGACTAGCTATTTTCCAAACAAACCTTAAAAATAATACAGAGGTACAATTTACCTGCACTTCTGAGGTCGAACCAGGTGAGCCAGCTCAGCAAACCTCCATAGGGCTGCACGCAAACTTCGAGGAGCACCATTCTAAGTGGAGTTAACAAGTGATGTGTTACATTTAAGAGTCACATGCACTTTCTACAGCTAGATCTACAGTATTGGAGCTGCTTGCATCCTCTCTTGGAGAGTTAAATATTCTCTTTCTCTGTTAATTTAATCAGAGAAAATCCAAACTAACAGTGTGAAATAGATGGTAACTACTTAAAAGATTTTTAAATTCCAGAGAGCTTCAATTTTAAAAATAATAGTTGAGCTGGGTGGTGGTGGTGCATGCCTTTAATCCCAGCACTTGGGAGGCAGAGGCAGGCGGATTTCTGAGTTCGAGGCTAGCCTGGTCTACAGAGTGAGTTCCAGGACAGCCAGCGATACACAAAGAAACCCTGTCTCGAAAAACCAAAAAAAAAAAACAAGAAAAAGAAAATAACACACACACACACACACACACACACACACACACATACACAACACACACATACACACCCAGAGTGGGTAGGTAACCATCTTTCACACATGCATGTTTGGGGATATTTTTGTTTGTACTGAGTTAGGAATCACTGTTCATTAAAAGAAAATGTGTCTTAAAGGAAGTAAACTAGTTCTCACCAGAGCCAGTATTTTCATGCATGTGCAACACTAAACTCAGATAAAGCATGGGGGATGCTGAGATTCAGTATCCTTGTTGGAAGACTGGGCCAGGTCTTACCCACGGGCTCCCAGTACATATATATAGTTGAAAGAAAGGAAGAAAGGAAGGAAGGAAGGAAGGAAGGAAGGAAGGAAGGAAGGAAGGAAGGAAGAAGGAAGGAAGGAAAGGAAAGAAAGGAAGAAAGGAAGAAAGAAGAAGAAAGAGAAAAGTAAATAAGTTACTTAGTTGCTGGGAGCTCAGTGGTTAAGAGCACTTGCTACTCTTAAACAGGATCTCAATAGGCACTGTACATAGATGGTGCAGAGATATATGCACAAGCAAAACTCATACCCATATAATAAAACAAGCAAATCTTTTAAAAATTAAGTTGGTGCTTTAAATTTCTATTTCAATTAATAAAAAACGAGGAGTAAGTACATTTTTAAAGAAAAATGAAGTCTACTTGACCAAATGGCACTTCCTTCTAACAGTGTTACTTAATAACTTCCCCGATAAAAATCTCATAGAGTACTCTACAGTAAAACAGTATCATCTTCTCAATAATGCAGAGCAAAGACCTACCTTTTTAATTTCCTTATAGAGTTCTAACTGTAGCCTTGGAAGATTAGAATCCATCAAAGCCTGCAAAGAAATAGAAGAGACTTGTTATAGAAGATACATTCTACCTATAATTCTAATTCTAAATGGTAACCAAAATTTCAAATTTTAAGAAAAAGTAACATAACAGCAACTAAATAAGAAGCTATGTGTTAAGAAAAAAGAAAATGTATATAAAAATTACAGAGTATTCTAAATACAGGGCTTTACTTGGATAAAAACAGAAAAAGAATTTAACATTTATACTAATCAAATACTATATAATATCAATTTAAAATTAACTCTAAAGCTTTCATAGTAAACAGTCAGTCTTCACTTGTTCACCTGATCAGCTCAGGTAGGCTATGGGGGCTATACTTGTAAGAACTGACAAGAGAACATGTAACACAGAATCATCTTTTTTGAAGTTCTAAACTTCAAAAATGATGAGGATATTCACAACCCCCACTCCCTGACCCACCCAGGTCTCAGTGTCAGCTAGGAAGTCTTATAGTCCTCAGAGCTCATTTCTTGACCTTCCCTGATCACTTCACAGCTAACTCAGAAATAAGGTATGATGGTTTGAGTGAAAATGGCCCCACAGGCCCATAGGAAATGGCGCTATTAGGAGGTATGGCCTTGTTGGAGGAAATGTGTCACTGGGGATGGGCTTTGAGATTTCAGATGCTCAAGACAGGGCCAATGTCAGTCTTTCTTCTTGTTGCCAGTGCTGATACAGAACTCTATGCTACCTCTCAAGCACCATGTCTGCCTGCATGCTGTTATGTTTCCCACCATGATGCTGGACTAAACGTCTGAACTGTGAGCCAGCCCCAACTAAGTGTTTTCCTTTACAAGAGTTGCTGTGGTCATGGTGCCTATTCACAGCAATAAAACCCTAACTAAAACATAAGGTCTATGTATCTGACTTCAAGCCACAATCACGGCTAATGGCATGAAGTCCATATTAGAGAAAAGCACCCTATTCTTGTACTGAAGAACTTTCTCTTCTAAGATAGTATGTCAAAAATATGGAGAGAAAGTGGTCTATCTCTGCTTTTTAGTCACACATGCAGCACCTGATATCTAGAGACCAGGGAGAGATGGTTAGCTCTGTCAACCTAACATAACCTAGATTAACTGAGAATAGTCTCAATAAGATACTGTCTCAATCAGATTGTCCTGTGGGCATATTTGTGAGGGACTATTTTGATTGCCTTAATTGATGTACGATGACCAAGGGTAAGAATGAGTAGCACCACTGCCTAAGTTTTAGACCCAGGACAGATGAAAAGTAGCAAAGGCTGAAATATAAGCACATATACTTTTTTTTTTCTCTCTGCCCTTGACTGTGGCTGTGACCAGCTGCTTTAAGTTCTAGTTGCTTAGAGTTCTCTAGAGTGATGGACCTGAAGTTCTAAGTTAAATCCTTTCTCACTTCAGTTTTTTGCTGGGATATTTTATCACAGCAACAGAGATAAAACTAGGACACAGGAATCATCCACTGGGCCATGAGTTTCAAAGCTAAGACAGAGGCACACTTTTAAAAATTGATTCAGGAGTATAATATTCTATCAACTTTTTAAAAAAAATTTCATTTTACATGGTATGCACTCACTGATAAGTGGATATTAGCCCAAAAGCTCACAATACCTAAGATACAACTCACAGACCACATGAAACTCAAGAAGGAAGACCAAAGTGTGGGTACTTCAGTCCTTCTTAGAAGGAGTAACAAAATACTCACAGAAGCAAGTATGGAGACAAAGTGTGAAGCAGAGACTAGAGAAGGGACTGTCTAGAGACTGTCCCATCTGGGGATCCATCCCCATGTGCAGTCACCAAATGCAGACACTTGTAGATGCCAGGAAGTACATGCTGACAGAAGCCTGATATACCTATTTCCTGAGAGGCTCTGCCAGAGCCTGACATATACAGAGGTGGATGCTCACAGCTAACCATTGAACTGATCATGGGGTCCTCAATGGAGGAGGTAGAGAGAAGACTGAAGGAGCTGAAGGGGCGGGCAGCCCCATTGGGAGAGCAACAATACCAACCAACCAGAGCTCCCAGGGTCTAAACAGCCAGCCTGGGAACACACATGGAGGGACCCATGGCTCCAGCTGTATATGTAGTTGAGGAGGGCCTTATCGGGCATCAGTGAGAGAGGTAGGCCTTGGTCCTGGGAAGGCTGGATGCCCCAGTGTGGAGGAATTCGAGGCCAGGGAGGCAGGAATGAATGGATGAGTGGGGGCATACCTCATAGAAGAAGAAGGAAGAGGGGGAATTTCTCGGGGGGGGGGGGAAGAATGAGGATAGGGGATAACATCTAAAAGGTAAATAAATAAAATATCAAAAACAAAACAAAAAATTCATTTTATGTGTGCCTGAGTGTATGTATGTGTACAGTATGTGTGTGTGTGTGTGTGTGTGTGTGTGTGTGTGTGTGTGTGTGCAAGAACATGCAGAGGTCAGAAGAAGGCACTGGACCCCTTGAAATTTGGATTATAAGTGGTTATAAGCCACCTTATGGTATTGGAAACTGAACTTGGGTCTTCTGCAAAAGCAGTAACCTCTCTTCTTAACCAATCTCTCTGGCCCCACCAGCAAATTTCAGACCCTGATTCTACTGTAATTTGAACAAAAGAAGCAAATAAAGCTGATAAACTTTTAAAAGACTACTTTCAAATAAAATTTAAGAGTACATCAAATCCTGCTTTAGCTATATAAATGCTTTGTGAACCAAAGCCTACTGTATTTTGTAGTAGAGAAAATAAAAGCTCATCTGTTAGGGGTGGAGCATGGCTCACCCTTGAGTCCTTCATGGGGTGATGACAGAGCTCACTACAGCGTCCTCTCCTCCTAATTCCCAATGTGCCTCCACATATGGCTGACAAACACCATCCTAGCTCATGCCTTCCCCTCAGCTGTGGTCCTTCTTTTCATTTCCTATCACAACTGACTTCCACACAAAGCCAGTGATCTGTAAGAGGCCCTCATTTTCTACCAAGACACAGACTACTTAAACTGACCCTCAAGACACACCATTTTCCACAGCCTGAGAAGGGCCTACTCTCCTCTCTGAGACAAACCTTCAGGTAGTAGGTAACAATGGGAAGGTCTTTCCTACCTCCAGGATACCACCACCTCCATCTCCCTGGGAAAAAATTACCTCCTTCTTGCTGCTGTGCACTTTATACCATGGGTTATTTTTGGACACATTCACTTTACCACCTAAGACTATAAATCACCTGAAGGCAGGAACACACTACCTGGCTATCAGAACTCAACATATTTTGAACACAAAAGACAAGTAATACCTGGCCACTTTCTGGGCTAGAAATTGGTCTTTATAATACATACACCAATTCTTTCAAGAAAACAAAAGTCCCAGACTACAGAGTGGACCATTCCCTGCACTTGGCCTGAAGCCATCCCATTCTCCCACCTTGCCTCACCTTTCCTCTATCACAGTGAATATATCCAGTTGGATCATGGTTTGCCCTACTGGCTTACCCTGAATACTGCAGCAGTTGAAAAGGCAGAAACATGAAAACAGCTACAAGCAGAAAGGAAACAATGAGACTGGCCTGACTTATACTCAGGGCTATGCTGTAAAAGCTGGAATCTGTGCCATCAACTAGAAATCACAAAGAAACAGAAAGAAAGTAGAGATAGGCAGTCAAAGATCCAGAACATAAAGCTGCAAGCTACAACAATGTTCTATGTTTGAGTGGCCTCAAACATGCACCAAGCCATCCTGACCAGCAGCAGTTTCAGTAATAAGTCACTACAAAAGAGAGGTTTAAAAGAAAACACTGCCTGCACTTGATATGGGCAACTTAAGGGTCACACTGTCCTCTCTGCCCTTCCTAACAACCACCTGCCAACCAAAGCAACTTGTAATAGCTCTGTTTTTTGGTTTTTGATGGTTTTTTTTTTTTTTTTTTTTTTTTTTGCTTTTTTGTTTTTGTTTTTTAATCTCCAAAGACCCAAAGATCAAGAACTGAAATGTCAAGAAAGCCTCCTGATCCTGAATAATGACAGCAAGGGTGTCTGGACTTGGGGAATAAAAAACTGAAATATGACATATGTGAGCTATGTGAAGTTCACTAATGTACCAACTGTGTAAATTAGGTGAAACCAATCCAGCCATTAGGCCAACATGAGTCACAAATACAACCCTGTACTGGATGGGTTTTGTCTACTTGACAGACCTAGAGTTCTTTGGGAGGAAGAACCTCAAATGAAGGAAAATGCAGTGCTACCCCTGGGTAGGTGGTATGAGACTGTAAAAGAAAGCAGGCTGAGCAAGCCATGAGGAATGAGCCAGTAAGCAGTGTTCCTCCATGGCTTCTGCTTGAGTTCCTGTGCTGGCTTCCTTTTGGTCATGGTGTTTATTACACCAATAGAGAGCAAACTAAGATAGGCGTCATGTGCAGGTGCTTAGGAAGTGACAGGAGCAATTTCCCAAAGACTGCCCCATTTCAACCATTCCTCAGCCTCAACAGAGATTGATAGAAACCTGAGCACCAGAGAAGTCAGCTTCTGACCACAGAGCAAGCTAACCTAATAGGCCATGTCCTGGTCATATGGGAGAAACTCCTTAGGCAAGGGGATTCCATGAATCCATTAACAGAAAGTGGAAAGTAACAAGGAAGTGACATGCCACACTTTGCCATATAACTCGGCAAGAGTAAGAATTCCATTATTCAGGGAATGTCTCACCATACAAACACATCAACATGCTCACATATAAGCCAAAGAGACAGCTTCCATTTATAACTGAGAAAACTTAGGTTCACAAAATTTAAGTACATTCTTACCAAGTTGCTCAGTTACTAGGTGAAAGAAATCATTCTGTCTGGGCCTGGAGAATCACAGAGAGAAATGCAGCAGGCCATCTGAAACCCTGTCCCCAACAGACAAGCCATCTTGAGTAAGGCTGGACTCATGAAGGAAAAGAGAGGATAACTTCATGGCTGGTATAAAACATGGTGCTTTAAAAAGAAGGACCCAGGAAAAAAGTGAAAGGCCTGTTCTGCTTTAACAATAACAGAGAGGGAAATAACCATTGTTAGGTGAGAGTTTCTGGTTCATCCAGAAGCTAGGATTATGAGGAAAACAGCCTTCAGAAAAAAAGAAGAGAAGGTGTCTCATACAGTGATCTAAATTTCAGGACTGACTCAAATCAGGAGGGGGAGGGCAAAAGGAATATGAAGGCCCAAAGAAAAAGGATCCGTGCACAGAAAAGTGAGGTACACATTCTCCTTACCCATCTTTCAGAAACAATTTAGGAAGGAAGTGATGAGAACTTTGTCACAGAGCCTACCTTCATGCTAGTCAACTTGAGGTAAAGTGACACTAAAGACACTAGTTCCAAAGCCCCACTCACACAATGCAATGTAGAAGACAACCAGGACAGGCATGGGACTCCTGAGAATTACATGTCAGAATGATCAAAACAAAGCTGACTTTGTAAAACATTAAAAATGAGAACAGAAATTAGGCATGGTGGCTCATATTTTAACTCCTAGCACTCAAGAGAGCAGAATCAGGTAGATTCCTCTGAGTTCAAGCCCAGCTCAATCTACATAATGAGTTCCTGGACAGTCAAGGCTACACAGGGAGACACTGTCTCAAAAAAATAAAAAAAAAAAAAAAACAGAAAAGAATGAGGGCAGGGAAGGAGGACTTCAATCTTCTCTCATAGCAGAAAACTGAACAAAGAAACACACTGGAGCTGCAGTGGTCTGCACTCAGTACTAGGAAGCAATGACATAGTGAGACAGGTACCCAGCCTTCTCACCCTTTCTGGCCCTGCAACTGAGAGGCTATTGTTTCCTGGCTCCATTATCCTATCTGTACTCTCCTTTCTCCCCAGTCAGGTCATGCTACCTTCAATTAACCTAACCTGAGAAGCCACACCTTTACCAACAAGCAGTACTGTTTGACCTCCATTAGGAGAGGCAGGAAAAGAAAGGAAGGAAGGCATGCAAGACTTCATTGGCCCATACCCATCTCTGTACCCTGAGAGCTCTGAGGTTGCCAAGCAATGCCCAAACAAAAATGGCAGCCTGCAGAGACATTCCTCTTAAGAAACAGGTGGCCAGTGGTCACACAGATGCCCTTCAGAATGGACCTATGTACTACAAAGGTGCAAAAGAAACAGTTCCTGCTGATGGAACACATCTAGCTGTTTTTGGAAAACTACCCAAGGTCCTCCAAGCCACATGCCCAAAATGAAAACTATGTAGCTATTCTGAGGATGCTTTACTCATCAAAAGCTTTGTCACTTAGCACATGACAATTACAGGAGTACACCATCATGCCATTATGGGGCGCTTACTTTGATGACTTTGTTGAGGCACTCATCAGCCACCATTCGGACATCTGACTCTGCATCGTCACTGCACAGCAGAAACAGTTCCATAGCGATGCCCAAGAGTTTCTGAAATTCTGGAGAATTTCTAAGTGAAAAAAGAAAGAGAGAGGTTGTCATTGTCATGAGGAAGCTAGGAGAACTGATGACAAAATGCACTGAACAATCTAAATGGAATTTTAGAACGAGAAAACATTCCATAAAAACAAAGGCTCTCTGCACAAAGGTGGGCTTCAGTGAGCAACATATCGGCACTGGTCCCCTTTTCTTTTAAGATTTCATCTAGGCCGGGCTGTGGTGGCACACGCCTTTAATCCCAGCACTTGGGAGGCAGTGGCAGGCGGATTTCTGAGTTCGAGGCCAGCCTGGTCTACCAAGTGAGTTCCAGGACAGCCAGGGCTATACAGAGAAACCCTGTCTCGAAAAAAAAAAAACCAAAAAAAAAAAAAGATTTCATCTAAACGCCTTTAGAAGATACTGTCTAAGATCCTCAAATCTCAGGTAATCATATATTTTGTAAAAAGGTTACTTTTACTTTTAGATAGTACCCTTGAAGCCTTGAAAAACTAGGAAGCCAATACATCTCCTTTATTTCTTTTTAATCTTACTTTCAATGTGCATCAAGATCCAACTACATTTCCCTAGATTCCACAGGCTCACAATGCTTTTCTGTTGAAAGAAAGAGAATACTGGTATCACAAAAGCTGGAATCTGGGTACTATTTGTGAAGTATTTTAGTAAGTTTAGTGGAGAGCACCTGTTTGGTATGTCATGATCTAACAAGCTAAGCCAACCCATTAGAAGAAGAGGCTGGTGGGCCGTGTGAGCGGAACTCTAAAGTATCTCAAACCTATAACACAAGGCATATTCTGGAAGTGATCCTGGCAACATAAGAAGGGAGCATGCCATTTCTAAAACATCAAAAGCAGACTGTTGTACTAGGATCTTAATCTAAGGACTCTGATCTATATACAGTCACCTTCTCTTTCACCTCTAATAAAAAAGTTCTAGCAAGTGATTTTAATTCCAGAACCAGGGAGGCAGAGGCATGGGGATCTTTATGAGTTCAAGGCAAGCTAGAGCTACACAAAGAGACTCTGTCTCAAAAAGAGTTGAAAGACATCTATAAACCCAAGAGAAAGAAAAGGAATCAATAATGCTCAACACAACAAAGCAAGAAGACTCTAGCAATGCCGTACATAGACCTTATAGGTAAGGAATACAGTAATAAACTAGGGTGTAAGGAGGAAAGTCTGATGCTAGAGACTTTCCCTCAGACATCAATCTTAGCAGTGCCAAAACAGAAGGTTAATGACAGCCCTATGCATGAGCTCAGGATTCCTTCTAGTAGCATCAATATAAAAAGAAACAGGTAAGGTTAATTATTTAACAAACCTATCCAAAATATAATTTCTACATGAAGTTAGCAAGTAACAGCAGGCCGATGACCTGATTTCAATATTCAGAACACACAACATGAAGAGAACCAACACCTGAAAATTGGCCTCTAACTTACACACAAGTACTATGTCAATGTACACCCATTGACATAACACACACAAACTCAACCAATTAACATAAAACAAAGAAAAAAGAAAAAGACTGCTGTATAGCAAGATCCTTCAGAGTCAGGAAATTCTGAAGGAATGCTTGTTATGACTCAGGAAGTGGCTGGGCATGGTGGCACATGCCTTTATTCCAATACTAAGGAGGGAGAAGTTGGAAATCTCTGTGAGTTCGAGGCCAGCCTGATCTACATAGTAAGTTTAAGGACTGGCAGGACTAAAGAAACTCCATTTCAAAAAACAAAGAAAGAAAGAAAAAGACTCAGGAAGTAAGCAACTCAGAAGTCTCAGGAAGTCCTGAAATTTACCAGATTCATAATGACCGTCTCTCCCAAGTGTGCTGGCTAGTTTTATGACAGCTTGACACAAGCTAGAATCATTTTAGAAGAGGGAATTTCAATATATAAAATGCCCTTACCAGTTTGGCGTATAGTGTTTTGTTTTGTTTTTTTAATTAATGATTGATGCAGGAGGACCTACTTTGTTGTAGGTGATGCCAACTCTGGGTTGGTGGTCCTGGGTGCTAGAAGAAGCAGGCATAAACCATGAGAGGAAGCCAGTAAGCAGCACTCCTCCATTACCTCTGTATAAGTTCCTGCCCTGACTTCCCTCAGTGATGGACTGTGATGTAGAAGTATAGGCTGAAATAAACCCTTCCCTCGCCAAGTTGCTTTTAGTCAAGTGTTTTATCACAATAGAAATCCTGACTAAGATACCTGGGTTTATAAGTAGTAAGGACTGTTAAGGGAAGGGAGACTCCTGAAATATTAAAGTCTAAGTTGTACAGAGAGTTCCAGGGTTCTAGCTTTAGTGAGCTGTCTCCATGCCAGGGTGGGATTTTGAGTCATCCATGATCCTATGAGTAACCACTTACCCATACCACTGTAAGTAACCCTTATGCATTCAATGATTCACCAAGTGGGATATTAAAGGCATCAATACTTCTATTAATTCTTCTCTATGGGTTGAGTAAACATTTGCTCATATCTCCCCAAAAACAATATCATGGAACAGGTTGAGACACATACATGAGACACAAATCTGTAATCCCAGCACTCAACCAGCACAGGCAAGAGGATCACTAGTTCTAGATCAGTACATAATCTTATCTCAGAAAAAGACAGAGAGAGAGAGAGAAAGAGAGAGAGAGAGAGAGAGAGAGAGAGAGAGAGAGAGAGAAGACAGAGACAGACAGAGACAGAGACAGAGACAGAGAGACACAGATAGATAGGCAGGCAGGCAGGAAGGCAGACTGACAGAGGTCTCTTATGGTTATCCATCTGCCAGCATAGATGCTGTTTCCACTACTCTTCAATCCTTTGGGTAGATCCTGATTCTATCTGATTTCATTTTCTATCTGCTTGAACAGACAGAAGGTACTCCTCAGTGGTATGTCTGAAAACCTCTTTATTTCACCTTTTCATTTGATAAGAGATTTTTACTGAGGAGAGCATGCCTTACAGATGGTACTTCCCTGGGTTTTGGCAGGCATTTCCTATGAGAAGTAGGCTGTTTCCTTATTTTAGTTAAGGCTCAGCCTTTTCCTGTCTAATTTCTTCTTCCCATACCTTCAACCTTTTGCTTCTTAGACATAAAAAAATAGTTAAACTGTTTTAATATTTCTTATAGTTCTAGTGTTTCTGTATGCTAATCTAGTTTAATTTCTGAACCAATATTGACTAATTGTTCTTGTTACAAATTTTAACTTCCTACACTTCATTGAATTTCTGATTGATTTTTGTTGTAGACAACATTTCTATCTATCTCTGTTGTGGCCCTGAGTGTCTTTCCTCTGACAAAAATTCTGATGATTTTAGTTGCCAATGTGGATGGTGAAATGTCCTATTTATTTCATCACTGCTATGGCTGCTATAGCAAACTCTCACAGACTGGATGGCTTAAAGTACAACATATATCTATCTCATGGTTCTGGTAACTGAAGTCCATGCTGGCACACAAGTGGAAGACTGGAAGAGGAGAGCACAGAGGTGCCATGCTTCCCTTCCCATACCTTACCCTCTGAATCTCTACAATCTGCCTGTTCCTGAGCTATACTCTTTGTAGCAAGGCAAAAAATGTTAGTATTTTCTTGAGTTCTGCAAGCCACCCTAGCACACCACAAACTCCTCAACCTAGAGAGGAGGGTCACACAAATCTGACTAGTCATTCAGTAACCTTCCACAAGCTGGTGACTGGTACATGCAGAGCAGCCCATGAGACAAAGCTGTATAACTTTGTAGGATGTGACATTAACCCCAAGAAAACAAAGTAAACATTGGATTAACTCACTAAAATGCATAGTTGGTCTCAATTACAGAATGGGGGACTAGATCTTCAACATACAGACTGGGTTGGGGAGATACACATTCAGTCCATAACAACTAAATAAAGATGAACTTTTAATATAGAAAACATGAAATAAACATTGAGCCCAACCTGATTCCTTTCTTCTTTTCTTTTCGTTTGAGAAGAAGTCATGCTTTTATAAACCCGGGCTAGTCGTTAAGTCATGAACCTCCTGCCTCTGCCTGAGTAGTAGCCCAGTCAAATTTCTTTCTTCAAGTGTGTCTGTGTGTGTGTATGTGTGTGTGTGTGTGTGTGTGTGTGTGTGTGTTACATATTTTCTTATTAGGATAATACTTGGCTCTTTAATGATTCACCCTACAGACTATTAAGCCTTTCACTTATATAAATTGCCAAAACCTTTCCCAAGTTAAATTTACTCTCTGTTTTAATTATGGGGGATTTTTGACATTTAAAAAATATTCTAAAGCCACATGTCCTAGCTTGTTTTCTGTCCAAGGTGACATAAGCTAAACTCGTCTTTGAGGAAACTTCAATTGATAAAATGCCTCCATAAAATGGGACTTTAAGCAGAAGAGCCTATAGGGCATTTTCTTAAATAATGATTGATGGGGAAGGGCCAGGCTCACTGTGGATGGGAACACCCCTAGGCTCATGGTCCTGGCTTCTATAAGAAAGTAGGCCGATCAAGCCATGAAGACCAAGTCAGTAAGCAGTACCTTCCACAGTCTGTATGAGACCCTGCCCTGATTTCCATCAGTGATAGACTTTTACATGCATGTGTAAGTGAAAGTTGTTTTTGATCATGGTATTTCATCACAGCAATGGAAACTCTAAGAAATCAGGTCTATAATCTAAGCATTCAGGAGGTAAAAGCAAGAGGAGCAGAAATTCAAGGTCATCTTTTGCTATACAGTGAGTTTGAGGCCATCCTGGGGTAAATGAGGCCTTGCCTCAAACAAACAAACAAATAGTAGGAGGCTCGGTGGATAAGAGCCCTTGCCAGTCTTGCAGAGACGACCTAGGTTTGTTTCCCAGCATCCACACAGCAACTCACAACCATCTTTAATTCCCGTTCCAGGGACTCTAGTGCCTCCTTATGATCTCTGTGGGTGCCAGGCACATACAGGGAACAAATGTATAAATGTGGACAAAACACTCATGAATATAAAATAAAAATAAATAAATCTTAAAAGAATACAAATTAAATTACCAACATGCCATTCAATTATCATATGACTAAAATTTTCATATATAAGATAACAAAAAAGAAAACATTACCCATGACAGAACCCAGATACCCTTATAACACAGCTACAAATGTGGTAAAAACATCCTCATTTTAAATGGATCTTTCTTGATGCAGGGTTTTGCTATGTTGTCAGGCTAATCCCAAATTTAAGAACCTCCTGTCTCTGCCTGCCACATACTGGGATTACAAGCTTTTATCATACTACACTTAGCCTAATGAACTTTTAAGAGATAGCTAGGGGTACAAAGAACATACTAATGCATTAAGAGTGAAAACACAGAGTTATAGATACAAGTTAGATTTGGGGGGTGAGGGGTTCAAAGCAGATTTTCTCTGTATAAGCTCTAGCCATCCTGGAACTCACTCTGCAGACCAGGCTGACCTCAACAGTCACCTGCCTCTGCCTCCCAAGTGCTGGGATTAAAGGAATGCACTACCACCACGCAGCAACCAGTTTTTTATTTCTTTTGTTGTTGGTGGTGGTGGTTTGTTTTTTTTTGTTTTTTGGTTTTTGGTTTTTTTTTTGCGAGACAAGGTTTCTTTGTGTGGGTCCTGGAACAAGCTCTGTAGTCCAGGCTAGCACTGAACTCACAAAGATCTGCCTGCATCTGCCTCCTGAATGCCAGGTTACAGGTATATCCACCACCATGCTACTCAGTAATTACCAGAGAGATCTTTTAAAGAAAGAAAGAAAAAAAAAAAAAAAGAAAAACAACAAAAATAAAAAGAACCAAAAACAAAAAGAAGAGGCAGGAGAGATGATTCAGCACTGGCTACCCAGCAACCCATCTATAATGGAATCTGATGCCCTCTTCTGTCATGGAGGCATGAATGAAAGTAGAGTATACATATATACTATAAATCTTTTTAACAAAAAAAGCCAATTACCTGAGAGACTGTGCCACAATGTTTTCACATATTGTTAAACAATGATTCACACGGTCCTTCTTGGTGGCTGAGAGTTCCTTCTTTCTATAAAAAACAAAAGGAAAAGAAATGAGCATCAACTGAGGTGACTACTTCATGTTTCTATATTTCTTTCATTCCTAAGTATGTCTTCGATACTACTAGTGAATTATAAACTCCATGCTGGGAAGAAGGTAGCATGAGGAAGGGATGATGAGAGATGAGGTCAATCAAGAGCTTTCTCACAGATACTCAGAAACATCAGAGATGTGAAAAAAGCAGCTTATTTTCCCCATCACAAAGAATGGGGGAAAGTGAAGTGCCTACACAATAAGGCAGGGAGGAAAATAGGCAACACAGGCACCATAAAATGGTAAAACCAAAGGTGAAGGAGATTGTACAAATTTCCTGCACAGAAAAGGCCCAATGCCTGACTTATGCCAGTAAAGAATCTTTAAGTACCAGGGTCAGTGAGTATGTCTCCATTTCTTTCCTAAAAGGGACTTTTCCTGACAAGTCACACAGCTGCTGATCACCCACCAAAATTTGCCTAGCAACAAGCACATAACTTGTTCCCATAGATGGATTGGGAATACAAGTGGTATACAGAATTCCTATTGTATCTGTGTGTCCTAGCGATCTTCCTCCAATCAGAACAAACATGCCCAACACTCAAGTGTCAATTATATAGATAAAGACAATAAGAAGAATGCAGAACAGCATGGCAGCATCTCGGGTCCCTATATGATCTTCAAAAGCACAGGCTCCCACACCTCCCATCCTCATAAGAAGCTCACTGCAACAACACTCTTCACCTGATAAAAGATAAACAAAATGCAATAGCCAAACAACGAAAACTTATCTAAGAAAAGGAAATAACTATTAATAGGAAACAAGGAAAAATCATAATGCACAACACTTGAACAAAGAACTTAGTAAGACTCCGATGAGCAACACAGAGCCATTCTCTTTTTAGAACATGATGAAACAAGCAGAACTGTAAGAATTAAAATATGACCACCAATGTCAGGGGTCAGAAGATGACAGCAAAGAAGCACAGGGAGCTTTGAGTAGTGACAGAACCAATCTAAATCCTGAGTATGGGAAAGGTAAGACAGCTTAAATGGTAAAAATTACTTGCTATACAAGCCTGAGGACCTGAATGTGATCCCTGGAGCCCACAATAGAAAAAAACTAACTCTAATGTTGTCCTCTGACCACCACATGTGTTCCTTTGCACATGGGACATGCAAGCACACACTTAACATGTGCATGCATGCCTAATAATAATAATAAAAAAAATTAAATTTATGAATCCTGATTATGGTAGTCACAGGGATTGCATTAGTCAAATCTCAGAATTGTATACCAAAAAGAACATTTCCTCACAATGTAAAGAAAATACTATGAGAATAAAAGGCTTTCTTCTCTAAATCACTTGTAATAAGCCTCTGTTGCAATAGTTTAGATTTTTACCTTCTTTAAAATAGCCATTAGGATGCTCAGAGAACAGCAACCACCTTAAACACTTTAGGAAGCAAACTAAATCACCAACCCATTATTACCCTTTGATTTGCACAGGAAAAATCTGTCCCAGGTTTTAAATGAACCAAACTTACACATGTCTTAAGGTGGTCATGTTACACCAGTGCCAAGTAGTGACAAAAAAGAAGGCTGACTGATGCTGGTGAGATGGCTCAGCAGTTAAGGAGACTGCTACTCTTCCAGAGGTCCTGAGTTCAATTCCCTTCAATTCCCAGCAACCACATGATGGCTCATGACCATCAAATAGGGCATCGGTTGCCCTCTTCTGGCATGCTGGTGTGCATGCAGCAAAGCACTCATACATTCATTAAAAAAGTAAATAAAGAAATAAATGGAAACAAAAAAGAAGGCTGGTAACACTGAACTCAGTGACCTAATTACAGTTATTATGGAAACATTATCTGAGATTTTCAGACCTCAGATCCAAAGCCTAAACATCCAAACTGACCAAGTCCCTTTGCTCTGGCCAACTTTTCCCAATTCTAACTGATACGACTCAGACAACATGGTAACTATGTTACTTCTGACAGATCTACCATGATCAGTGGTATACAGCTGCCCAAAGAAGCAGGCCTGGGCCTCATCGACTTTCAAGAGGAAAGACTACCATAACTATTGGGAGGGAGTAGGGGTTGTCATTGGGAGGGAGTAGGGGTTGTCATAAAGTGATTCCCAAAGTCCCTTCAGGCTTTGATATGTTTATAAGGCATGTATTGACAGAAGCAGCATGTCAACATGCCAACTATTCTGTAGTTACAAATTACTGTATAGGGTTGTATCACTTAGTAGAATTATGGAGGAAGTGGTTACTAAAAAAAAGAGTTTAAGAAAAAAAAAAAAAATCAGCCCTGAAAAGATGACTTAGTAGTTAAAACATCTGCTGTACAAAGGGGGCCAAATCCAGATCCCCAGAACCCATTTAAATGCCAAGTGACAACGGCAGCAGTCACATGTGATTCCAGCATTGAAAGGTGGAGATGGGCCTTGAGTCCTTGAGCTAACTGGCTATCAATAAAGCCTGAGTTTGACTGAGAAACCATGCCTCAAAGAACAAAGTAGAAAGAAAAAGAAGGAAGATCCCTGACATCAACCTTAGGCTTCCATATTCTAAAACTCACCCATACACACATTAAAAAAAAGATTTATGAAAAAAAAAAAACTTCACACCAATTACATGTCTAATGAACTGGCGAGGCCTATGGAGCATTTATCTTACTTCTTTGAAGTGAAACAAATGAGTCGGAAAAAGTTTCTCTGGCGTTCATTCTGTCTCCCTCCTTCATGAGATAACCCCAAAGGATAAAGGTAGCAGCAATCAATATGATACCACCTCTTACGGCCTGCCTCCTTGGACTGACTGAGTCAAGCTTATCAAACTATGACTTAAAGACAATACCAATCTTAACAATGAGATGAAAATTCATAATTCTGTTTGAGGCACTAGCACCTTGGGGGAAGCTCTTATTTACCAATGGTCGTTCTCCAGGTCCTGCTGGCACTTCTGCAAACAGTGCTCCTTAAATTATATCCCCAGAAGTGAGGGTGAAGAGACCGCATCTTATCTACATTACTAGCACTCAGCACCCACACTGTACACCATTTTACAAGAGCTCATCAAATAAAGTAAATTCCCAATGTGGGAGGATCTATTAAAGAAATTGTGAGTACTAGTTTCTTGGATGAATCTTTGGAGACTCAGAAGATAAATCACAATGATCCTTAACTTTATACTTGTGTGTCTAAAACCAAGAAATTAAAGAAAGATAGAAATGATAAAGCTTTATCTAAAATGTCCTGAACTCAAATTCTGGTGTGGTAAGAAAATTGCTTGAATAGATGGGGGAATGGAGAGGGACAAAGCAAGGAAGGAGAGGAAGAAAAGAGGCAGAAAGGAAAGGACCAATGAGACAGCTAATCTTAACTGACACTATCTGAAATCAACTAAAACCCAAGCAGCTGGGCATGTCTGTGAGGGGCTGTCTTGACTGGATCACGCACCCTAATTCTGGGTCACACCTTCTGGTGGCAGCTCACATAAATAAATGGACACGGAAGGAAGATTTTGCTGTTTGCCCTCGTGCCCTCATCTCCATAGCTAATTCATCTATCACAGTTGTTACAAACCATCCTAATGCTGAGACCCTTTAATAAAGTTCCTCAATTCATAATGAATCCCAACCATAAAATTATTTTCATTGTATAGTATTTCATAACTGTAATTTTTGATACTGTTATGAATCACGATGTAAACATCTGTGTTTTCCAATGGTCTCAGGTGACTTATGTGAAAGAGCGGTTGAACCCCCAAATGGGTCATGACCCACATGTTGAGAACTGATTTATCCTGTTGCTGAGGGATTCTTTAACTGGTGTTAGAACCTACTTTTTCAGAACTCCAACACAGACTAAGGACCCCACAGCTCTCTAGAAATCTTCCAGGACTCCAGCACCGGACTGGGACTGCTGAGACATTCAATCTGAACTGCTGGATTCTTGGCCTTTCTGTCAGAGAAAAGTCATTGTTGGTTTACAAGACCACATCTTGTAAACCACATAAAAAAAAAAAAAATCTCCTTTTAAAAATGTATATGGAGGGGGGGGGAGAATGGGATAGGGAGTTTCCGAAGCAGGGACCTGAAAAAGGGAAAACATTTGAAATGTAAATAAAGAAAATATCCAAAAAAAAAAAAAGTTATTTCAGACTGGGACCTAGGCCAGGTGTGGTGGTGAGGGCTGCAGTTCCAGCACTAAGAGCCAGAGATGAGGCAGGAGGACCTTGACTTCTTGAGAGAGCTAGACTAAGTTCCAGGCCAGCCAGGAATGAGAGAAAAAGAGGGGAAGGTGCTTTACAGAACTCAGCTGGAAGATATATGCCAAACAACTGCAGCTTTATCATTTCTATTCTCTTTTTTCTCTTTTAAACTAAAGGTTAAAGGGCCAGAGTTCCCTATAGGTTGGAGAGTATTGGTGAGGAATGAGGTTGAGAGGTAGCCTGAGGTCAAACTGATTTGTTGTCTTGAGACAAGGTCTTGCTCTGTATATTCAAGGCTCTTCTCAAATTCCAGAGTCTCCTGCTTCAGTCTCTTGAATGCTGCCAAGTTATAATATCGGGATCGTGTTCTAACTGACTGAGAAGTCTATGATAGAGATCCTGGCTTCTGACCTGCAGAGTATACCAGAAGGATTTTCATTTTCTGATATTCCTGGTTAGTGTAATCTCTGTTCTGAGGGTGCCTTCTGACCATAAAGCTTTAAATAAGAGTATTTGGTATGCTAAGAGGAGATACTTGTTATAAGGCTGTAAAACTATCTTTTATTCTCCTGGGGTAATTGTCTCCAAGGCTTACTGCCTCTGTCCATTAACCTAGGCTTAGTCCTTGAAGGTGCTAACCTCCATACAATCTAATTTATGCCTAGAATATTTCCAACTTCTGAGATTTACTGCTCCATAAGCTCACCCCTTCTTGTTCTTTCTGATCTCTCGCTTGCTGATTCAACTCAGTTATCTGTTCTGGCTCAAACTCCTCTCCTTGCTGACTGACTGAATCCAGTTTCTCTCCCTTGGCCTCTCCTGAGTTGGCTCTGCTTGGCCTCATACTAATTTTGGCAATCTGTTCTAATCTTCTGGCTCCTTCTCATTCTCTGGTTCGTTCTATCTTCATCTATGTCTAGCTTGTCCTCTCTCTGTAACCTGTCTATCACTGTACAGGTAAAACTGCCCCCTTCCTCTCTCTGCCCTCCCCCTCAAGTAGCTTCCCTTTCCTTTCTCTTTGGTGAGAGGTGGGAAGATCCTCTTCTAGCAAATCTTTCTCTGATTCATCACTTTGTCTGCCATTCAATTAGACTTTTTCTACAAACTACTTTTACCATCACTGATTGGGATTAAAGGTACGTACAAAGGGTTGTTTTTTTTGTTTTTTTTTTTGTTTTTTTTTTTTTATGCCTCATTCTGTCCAATAAGAAAACCTGATATTAAATAAATAAATAAATAAAGTTGTAGCTTTTTCATTCCTTATGGAATTAGATGGAATTTTTAAAGGTCAGACTGATTTGTTTTTTATGAAAAATAAAATAGCTCAGGATAGCAACTGTGTCAATAGGGTAAAAACAACCCTGGCTCTTCAACCACTTGAAACTACATCTTCAAAACAAAAACAAGCTTCAGACAGACTATTCTAAGTGTGCAATAAAGCAATCTACACAGGCTCACAATTGAGGGGGGCATGTAAAATCCAGGCTCTAGAGCACACTGTAACAAATTTTTAACTTATCTAAGAACTACTTCTAAAAATATAAATTCAGGCCCTCATATCTCAGTTCATTTTTTTTTTTTAAAGATTTATTTTATTTATATGAGTACATTGTAGCTGTCTTCAGACATACCAGAAGAGGGCATCAGATCCCATTAAAGATGGTTATGAGCCACCATCTGGTTGCTGGAAATTGAACTCAGGACCTTTAGAAGAACAGTTCTTAATCACTGAGCCGTCTCTCTAGCCCCCATATCTAAATTCTTAACTTTAGAATTACACCAATGTTCTTTTTAAAATGTGATTACAGGAGATGGAGAGATGTCTCAATGGTTATGAGTGCTTGCTGCTAATCCAAAGAACCCAAGTTCAGTTCCCAGGACCTATATCAGGTGGTTCACAACTACCTCTACTCTAGAAACATGGAATCTAATGCCCTCTTTAGGGTACATGCACTCATGTGCACAGACTTACACACACACACACACACACCCCTAATGAAAAATAAAAATTTTTTTTAACAACATGATTCCACATTAAGAGAAGAGGGTAGACTGGACCACTCAAGGAATTTGAAAACATTTCTCCTCCTCCTCCCACTGCTCCTCCTCCACGCACACACATGCACACTCATTGCTGGGGACAAGACTGAGGTCTAGAAGCTGTCCTGTCCCCAGGAAGCTTCTGATTCTCCAACAGTTGCTCTCTGATTTTTGTCAAGTCCTATCCTTACATGAGAGTGTTGCTGCACACTCAGACCACTTTCAGAAAGGTTTGTGGTTTGGTTTGGTTTGGTTTCAAGACAGAAGGGAGTACTGGCTGTCCTGGAACTCTGTAGACCAAGCTAGCCTCAAACTTATAGAGATCGACCTGCCTCTGCTTCCCAAGTACTGGGATTAAAGGCATGTGCCACCACCACCTGACTAGAAAGATTCTTTTTTTAAATGTATATGAGTACACTGTAGCTGTCTTCAGACACACCAGAAAAGGGCATCAGATCCCATTACAGATGGTTGTGAGCCACCATGTGGTTCCTGGGAATCAAACTCAGGACCTCTGGAAGAGCAGTCAGTGCTCTTAACCGCTGAGCCATCTCTCCAGCACCAGAAATATTTTTTTTTTTAAAAAGGTTAAATCACCACCTGATTTGGAATTACAGGATATACTTTCTCAAGAAATGATAATACTGAAAAACCACACTTAAACACACACTCATACACACACACACACACAAAATCATGCAGCATCACTTAACTATCAAAATTCATGGTCTTTTAAGCAACAAAGCCCTTTAGTCTTTCAATAGCAAAGAACTATGATGTGACAATATCGTCTATGGGAGACAGAAGAAGCCATCTAGGAAAGACACAAGAATCAGTATGAAAGACAAAGATTCTTCAAATACAAAGACAGACTGGGGCATAATGTACTATACAATGAAAAGTATTATTAACAAGAGACAGTACTTATTTTAAGATAACTAGAGCCAAACATGGTGAACATCTTCAATCCTAGAATGTAGGGAGTAGAGACAGGAGAATCACAGCATGCCCAAGGCCAACATGAGCTACAACACAAAACACTGTCTTAAACAGATAAACAACCCCAGGAAAAAAAAAAATGAGAACTAATTATGCCAAAAGATCCTACCATGCCTGTGGTGGTGGCACACACCTTTAATTCCAGCACTTGGGAGGCAGAGGCAGGCAGATCTCTGTGAGTTCTAGGCCAGCCTATTCTACAGAGCGTGTTCCAGGACAGCCAGGGCTACAAAGAGAAACCCTGGGGAGAGAGAGAGAGAGAGAGAGAGACCCCACCCACTGCCATGACACACACCACTGGCAGGGAAAGAAGCCCAGAGACCTGCCTGTCATACTGCTGAGAGGGGTTGGGGAGCACATTGCTGCCATGTCACATGGGTAGCTGTAGATACCTAGAGGTCTGCTTGCCACCATGCCAAACAGCACAAGCAGAGGAGGTCACCCAGAGGCACACCAGCATCATGGCCTGCCTGAAGCAGGATTCTCTACAATGTTCAAGTATGTGGTGGACAGATGGTAGAGAAAGAGAAACAGAACAGTTTGAGCGTTATGAAAAGAGAAGGAACTGAGACATGAGGGTGAAGGAGAATAGCCTGTTGTGAGTAGCCAGCCCTGCCACTTATGGTGAAGTCCCAGTTCATGCTGCCACTGAGGGCCATGTCTGAGTCCGTGGCCATGCAGTAGCAGGGATTGATGTTAATGTCTGTGGCTTATATTACCACTAGAAACCATGGGGATGTCCCTGGTCTGTGCAGCCACCTGGGACCATGTACCTGTGCAGAACTAGCTTTGGCACTCTGGAGAGCTGGCACACCTCTCACTAGCAGCAGTCCTCAGGAAAGTAGGCCCTGAATCTCACCTGGGCAGCACAGTAGAGCTGGCCCTGGTGGCAGGGGCACAGGTGACCTAGCCTCGAGGAAGAGCTGGACTGGCCACTCGTCTGCAATGGGGTGGTGTGTATGTGTTTGGGGCGGGGGGTGTCCTTCTCCCTCCCCACTACCTGCAGCAGTAGGGAGAGTTGACCCTGCTTCCTGCTGATGATAGCATTGGGTGGCCTAGCAGGAGCAGTGCTGGAGAACAGCCCTGGTGACGCAGATGCAGGAGAGCCAGCAGGCTGACCAGCACAACTACCACCCAGGCCCAGATCCAGGGCTTTGAGTTGGTCCACTCCAAAATCTACATCATCTGTGAACCACTGGAGTACATAAAAGAGCCTGTCCTGTTGATCCAAAGCTGCAGGAACTTGATGACACAGGGCAACAACTGAATAAACCAGGAGGAGTCCTGGAGAAAATCCAACATTGATGGTGTTAGACCTTGAACCATACCAATGACTCATTGCAATGATCATTGGCATGTGAAGATGTGTGGACAGAGGGGTATGCTGTGGGACACACTGTGACATGCTGCAGCTTCCACTACAAGATGTTTTCTATTTTTTTGTTTGTGTTTTTTATTTTCTTTTGAGGAGGAGGTTGCAAGGGCAGAGGGAGGACACGGGACAGGGAGATGAGTGGGTTTGGGGTGTATGATATGAAACTTACAAAGAATCAATAAAAGTTTTAAAAAAAAGAAAGAACCTACTTAATGTGAATTCATTTAATAATATAAACTTAATAACAATAACAGGGAGGAGATACAAACAGAACATGGAGGAAACTGCTGAGAAAAGAAGTATCAACATTGCAAGAACAAACAAGAAGTCTATTTTACACCACACACAAAAACAAGCCAACTTCAATGGGAAAGGCAAATCAATATGCCATTTATGCAATAGGATCAGGAAATGTCTCATGATCTCACGTTAATGAAAAATTCATCAAAAAAGAAATAAAAGCACTTACCATAATGGAAAAGTATGACAAATTGGACTTCACCAAAATGAGGAACTGCTCATTAAAAAGCACCATTTTGTGAAGGCAAAGAGAGTCCAGGGTAGGAGGAGGTAACTCGCAGTAGCACTTGTCAAAGCTTAATAACCCAAACACACTAAGAAGATGAGAAAACAGGGCATATCCATACAAAACAGACAAACTGACTAAATGGGCAAATATTAAACCAACAACATCAAAGAAAAGGAGCTTTGACACACGTGTGAGTTATGAATAGGTGGAGCTGTATGATGCTAGTCATGTGATATTCAAAACTTAATAGGCACTGTGGTGAAGTTCAGTGGTTAAATGTGTGCAAAATTTGCTTAATGTCAAGTTTAATCTCTGTCATAACTCCTGTCTCCAAAATTTAAGAAACCTCAACAAGATTGTTTAAAGGTGTATACTCCCACAGCACTGAAGGAAGAGGACCCTTAGGCCCCCGTTGCTATTTTCTGACTGTCAGTGCTAACTAAACTTTACAGTTATACATGTATATTTGAATACACTGTGTGTGTGCTGTGGCACTCACATGGAGATCAAAAGACAACTTGTGAAAGCCGGTTCTCTCTTTCTACCACATGAGTCTAAGAGATCAAACTCAGAATGGTAGCAAGCACCTTCACTATCTTACTAGCTCACAAAGTTTTGTTTTGGTCTGGTTTTGGCTTTTTGACTACAGGGTCTCACTCTGTAGCCCTAGCTGTCCTGTGACTTACCATGTAGACCAGGCTGGCCTCAAACTCACATAAATCCTGAGTGCTGGGATTAAATAGGCACCACCATGCCTGGCCTATCCACAATTTTCTTTTAATGAAAAGAGAACAAGTTTCTAAAGCATGAAACTGGTAAGTAGAAAAAAATACTTAGCTTGAAAAACAAAAGTAGGAAGTATGAAAAGTGCTGTATGTTTAACTAAGTTCAGGATTATAACTCTATGCATTTAGAAGTACTTCCTGAGAAGCTGACATGAACCTGATACTCTGTATCTAGTGACTAAAAACAAACAATTCTCATCCAGCTCCTTCCAGTATAGAAGTCACATGCAAAGAACTAACATATCAGTCATGCTAGCAAATGAGAAAGGAACAGGACCGCACATCATCTCCTCAGTTCTCACAATTATCCCTACTTTAAGTATGAAAAAATCAGCTTAGAAAGGATCTGTCAGCAGAGAATAAAATCAAACCAGGGCTAATAAATGAAAAGCTGTATCTAGTGTGCAAACAAACACACACACCACTAAGGTTTTATTTAAACATACAAATGCTGGTTGACTAGAGAGCCAAGGCCTAGGATTTGCCCATGATATACTCTATATCACAGAAAAGGACTACTATACCAGAGCCTTTCCTGCTCATGAGTTAACTGAATGCAACAGATAGTACTAGAATGTATAATTCAAAAATGACCCTATTCATAAACATGCACAATTACAATGTGTCAAGTGAAAATTTAATGCACTTTTAAAAGCAATGTTAAAAAAGAAGAGCTACAGAGGTGCCTCGTGGTAACAATAGAACACTATGTTTTTACAATCATAGAGTGTATACTCGAAATGGTTATGTTTTATGTGCTGTTATTTTACCACAAGCGGAAAACAAAAAACAGCAACAAAATCACCACAGATCTGACATTACAGAAAAAAATGTTACATAAGTAAAATCATACAATGTGTAAGCATTGGGAATCAGCTTGCTCAATAGTTTATAATCTCCGCTATTTACCTGAGCTGCTGCAGGTATCAGCAGCTGAATTCCTTCTTATTGTTAGGTAACTTAACCACCTGTTAAGGACTTCTAAACTGATTCCAGTTTGAGGCCATTATTCCTAGATCTGCTGATCATTTGCATACAGGTTTTATGTGACTGTAAATTTTAGTTTCTCCCGAATTAATGCTCAGGAGAGCAACTATTGTTTTGTGTAGTAATTGTGCATTATTTTACAGAATGTAAATGACATGTGAAAAAACTTACAGAAACTCACTATTTTGAAAGCTAATTTTAAAGTATAAGTGTGTATTTTTTTAAGGAGTTTCAACATAGGTATGTGCACAAGTGGACAATGTGTCCCCCAGAAAACATGTGTTATTAAATGAAAATTCTCAATGCTAAACATGGGATGGCTCCTTACAAGTTATTAGTCATGGAGGCCCCAGAAGCACCTTCCCATCCAAACAACACAGGATATTTCCATTGCTCTTGGTGCCCAATGTAACTAGATAATAGTAAAACACTACTGCTGAAGATACAACACACTTTGATTGCATATAAGACATAGAGAAATCAAGATAGAACTGATCTGAAAACTTCCTCTTGGCTGGTTAGTTTTTATAATGCCAGAAGGTGTTTTGCAGGCCACTGAGGGAGAAAAGACATCACTGGTCTTACTAAGCACTGGACCCTGAATACTATAATACAGACAAAGAAGGCAAAATGTGATCACTGGTGCAACAGTGATATAAAGGATACAAGGATAACCAACAGCTTTCTGACTGGACTTAAAGTGTACACCACAAAAGGTATAAATCTAGTCAAAAGCCCATGACTCAGGAGAAGGAGGTTACAGGTCCTAAAAAGGGACCCTACTACTGCTGTTTTGCTAAGTAGACATGTTGTTAGACTACTTTCTAAATATTTATGTTGGGCAGCCAGATGTGGTGGTGCATGCTTTTAATTCCAGCACTTGGTTCAGCCTGGTCTACACAGTAAAAGTTCCAGGATGGCCAAGCTACAGAAAAACCCAGTCTCAAAAACCAACCCAAATAAACAAACAAGAGTAAATATTTACATTTAAACCTAGAGACTAATTCTACTGTCAACCTTGGCCAAAGAAACCTCTTTCTGCAGTGGACAGCAATTCAAAGACTCATAGTATACTGAGAATAAGTGACTGATGAACTGTCAGCCTAAATGTGACATTTAAATCAACCCCTACACCCAAGGTTCGGGGAAGGGGTAGAGGAAATTTAAGAGTCAGGTTTTAGAGAGTTCTATGAAATTCTGTCTTCCTGACATGACACAGCTGCTGTACTCATGAACTCACTGCAGTTATGGTGACCACACAAGAAAAGGGTGGGGGGGATACACCTTTAGTCCCTACACTGGGAGGCAGAAGCATTCAGATCTCTCTGTGTGTTTGAGGCCAACCTGGTCTACAGAGCTAGTAGTACCAGGACAGCCAGGGTGACACAGAGAAAGCCTGCCTCAGGGGAAAAAAAAAAAGACCTATACAAGAGCAGTCAACATTCCATTCCAGCAGGCAGAACTAACTGGATTCAGTGAGTCATGAAAAAAAAAAAGACATGAAGGTGAGAGGAGGCCATGCTGGGGTATATATGTGGAAAGGGGATAGTAGGGACCCTGCGTGAGGTCAAGATACATTGTACATGCATGAGACTATCAAAGAATAAATAAAACATTTTTTTAAAAAAATCAAAGAACATTTCAAGACTTGAAAATTATAAGAAATTCCAATTTTATATACTCATTCTCTTATATATTGTCTATGGCTGCTTTCATGCTACAGTGGCAGAGCTGACTGGCTGTGATGGCATTGTGGCCACAGAACCTTAAGCGTTTACTATCTAGCCATGAAAGTTTGCCAGTGTTAATGGACTAGAATAAGAGTGACGTATGGACTCAGTCTCAGATGGCTTCTTTGTAGAAACTGACAGGATGATCCTACAACTCATATATAAATGCAAGGAACCCAAAATAACTAAAGCATACTGAAGAAGACAAGGCTGGGGGTATATTTCATGATTTGAGATCGAAATACAAACCAGACTGTACAGTACTGGCATAAACAGATACACAATAATGACAAAAATGGAAGAAGAAACATTTACATACAGATAGGTAATAATTTTCAACAAAGATGTCAATACAATTCAATGAGGAAAAAAAAACATTCTCTTTAACCAAAATGCTAAATTCCACATGCAAAAGAAGAGTCAGACCTCTACCTTAACCACAAACTCCAAATGAGTCAGACTTACATACAACTCTAAAGTTCTTAGAAAAATCGGGAGTAAATACATCTTTGTGATTTCGGGTTAAGCAATGGTTTCTTAAGTATCTAACACACTGCAGCTAAAGACAAAATTGGACTTCATCAAAACTTAAAATGTCTATGCTTTGAAGAACATATTAAGAAAGTGAGTCAAGCCTAATCCTGAGTTAAATCTTCAGCACTGATTGTAAAAACTGGATGTGGTTATTCATGTCTGTAACCTCTCCATGGTGAATAGGGACAGGCAGATTCCCAGTGTTTGCTGGTCAGCTTACTAGAAATTGGTAGCTTTAGGGTCAGTCAGGGAAGTGGAGAGCAATAGAGGAAGATACTCAATATTATCTTTTGGCCTCTGCATACCCCTACACAGATACATACACTACACACCATTCAAGAGTTGCACTGCCCCTGTGATGGGGCATACCTATGGTGTCAGTACTTGGGAATCTGTGTTGTGAAGATAAAAGCAAGTTTTGAAGCCAACTTAGACTACACAATATACCAGGCCATACAGAAGTACACAGCAAACTTCTATCTCAAAAGTAAACAAAAAAAGAAATTGAAAAGACAATCCAAGCCAGGCAGTGGTGGCACATATGTTTATCCCAGCACTTGGGAGGCAGAGGCAGGCAAAGCTCTGCGTTCCAGGCCAGCCTGGTCTATAGAGTGACTTCCAGGACAACCGGGGCTACATAGACAAACAAACAACAACAAAGGCAAGGCAATCCACAGAAAGGCTTTTTAACTTATATGGGAATAGTATCCAGAACACATAACAAAATTAAAAAAAAAAAATGTGCAAGAACAAAGACTTGAAGTCTGCGTTCCTGATCTAATTGTTGAACTTCCTACACTTATTTTGCCTTAGAATAAACCCTCACCTTTGCCTGTTTTCTGTAGCTTCTGTTGCCAGGTTTTCTATTTGGAGCTAAATGCAATAACTGATAACACCAATGAAGCCTCCCTCTACCCTCAGCTCCACCCCCACTACAACTCTTACCCTCACTCATTTCACCCAGCAAAAAATGGCATCACTAATCCCCACATAGAAAAGCCTTTGACAAGTTCCCCTTGCAGGAATACTCCTCTTCCATACAGCCTCCTGACTCTTCAGATGTTTATTCAAAAAAAGCCTTCAACTAAGCAGATACTACTTAAATACCCTTTCTAAAACATGCTAAGCCCTGACATTTCCTAACTCCCTTTCCTACTTTACTGTACCTCATCACTTACTATGAACAAACTATCTTGCTTCTTGTCTATGTCCTTCCCAAGAATTTTAGCTTCATGAGGCATAATGTTGTTCCCTGCTAAAACCCACAACTAGAATAATGCTGGGCACACAGGAGATGATCAGCAAATATTGATAAATGAGTAACTACAATCAAGAAGACTAGTGAGGACTATTAAAGGTGACTGTCAACTGCTTAAGGCCTATCAAACCCACTGCAGCCAGCTGAGCAGAGAACAAGTTCTCAGCTATTTCAACAGAAGCCCACGCATGGCTGTGACACTGGTTCTATGGAACACAATGAGAATCACAAAAATAGAACACATTCATTCTATAACTGTTTTGACTGGCCTCACTTTGAAAAAAGGACTTTTAACTGAAGCAAGTGGACAAAATGCCAAAATTGAAGCTTCCAAGCAGTGAATTTGTTACTTACTATTAATGAACACTTGGTTTTTCAACAGCAAAGTACATAGAAATATGAGATATACACTAATGGAGCTGACTTTGGAAAATATTACAGTGATGTACAGTATAGTAACAAGTTTTTTTGTTTTTTATTTTTTAAAAAAGCTTTTGTACACGTTTGTTCCAAAATACTTTTGTTTGTAAATAATTTAAAACTCTGTCCTAACATATGACAAATTTTATCTGGAAGGACAAATGAAGTATATCAGAGCTTGCTGCTAGGTACAGTGTTAGGAAAACAGGAATGGAGATGTTTTCATTGTTTAACCTTTTTTATCTTTGGGACTGTACCCTGTTAATAAAATACTTATGCAAAACAAACTAATTTATGTTTGAAGCAGGCACAGAAAAATCTCCCTCTCTCTCTCTCTCTCTCTCTCTCAAACACACACACACACACACACACACACACACACACACACACATACACACAAACTGAGGTTTATAGAAAATATGGGGAATGTGTAAGCTTCCACAATTCTTACCACCCAGAGGGGCAGAATCATGGTAATAACCTAAATAACTAGAAAGTACTTGAACAACCAAGCACGATGCTACATGCCTTTAATCCCAGCAGAGAGTCAAGAGGATGGATCTCTGTGAGTTCCAGGTCATCAAGAGTTACATGGTGAGACGGTCTTAAAAGCAAAAAGAACTTACTTATCTAGAGATATATTTTCTATTCACACTTTTCACCTTATAGAAGAAAAAATTACTCCTATACTTTGTTCAATCAAATAAGCCGACATTTCTCCCCAAATCTTTATTTTTTAAAAATAAACTCTCAGAACAGGGAAGAGATGCTATCAAAAACACAAAACCAAGAAAAATTACTAAAAATGAGCTGGGAATATAGCTCAATGGTATCACCAGAACACTTATTTTCTAAATGAATTTTAATGATGATATTCTTTAGTGAGTTATTTTCTGAAAGTTCTCCTTATTAATTATACAAATCCAATTAGAAATAAAATGCCCAGAGTTGAGAGAAAGGCCTGAGCTGCAAGAGAGTATAGGGCTGAGCACTCAGCATGGACTTCCAGGAAATGTTTTGAGCATCTCTTTTGTCTTAGAGAATTGTGACTCATGGTCTCTCTTCTGTTTCAATATTCTCTCCAGTCACAAGCAGCGAGCTTCCAAAGATCTATAAGTAAAGAACTAAATGTGAACTTTTACTGGCACACGAGATCTCTACAGAGTCTGAGTAGCCCACGTTCTAAAACCAAGCCTGACTGCAACACTAGTAAAATTCATTCCCCAGTGTAAACTGCACACCACCAATGTATCCGTTTTATATACAACAGAAAATAGATAGGCAATAAGTATCAGTCAACTCTTTCATCTATATGCACACACATATAATTATTTATTAATAATAAGCAACTCACCATGTACTTGACAAATACAACTACTCATCCAACTGCCTGCAGACATACAGAAGCACACCTCTCCGGTGATGTTTAAAACCTTGTTAACTACGCTGCACCACGAACTAAATGAAACGCCAGGAGAGTATGAAGTGCCTCAAGTCACAGGCTGCTTCCAGTGTCACTCGGAAAAAGAATATCCCATTGGATGCGTTCACACTCCCCCGCCCTCAGCACTGCCGCCGAGACCTCCTAAAAGCATTATGTCATCCACTATCCGCACATCTCTCATGCTGTCCTACACTCCCAACTCCCAGGCCTGATGAGGAGGTAACCCAAGAGATCTCTGCCTCTCCAAGTTCTCTTGACAAGAGTCATGTGAGCCACCGCCCCAGTTTCTCCAGAAGAGAGAAACAAGTTCGTTCCCTAACTTCGCAAACTGAGAACCGTGAAGGCACTGCAGCCGTGACGCCCCTCAGCCAGTCCCTCGCTGGCCTGACCAGGTTCTGTCTCCTCTAGGAAGGCCAAAGATCCCGCAAGGAAAGGGCCCGGGACGGGAAGGCCTGGCCTCAGGAAGGTACCGCGACCCTCTGGACAGTGGACCGCGTTGCCCATGTCCAGCACGCAGGCCAGGGGCGCGGGCCCCGGGCGGGAGCTGCGGCGCCCGGACTCACGGTCGGTGCAGCGGCTCCTCGGTCGGACCTGGCAACGGCGGTGGAGGCGGCGGCTGCCCCTGAGGTGGCGGCTGAGGGGGCTGAGGCGGCGGCGGCGGCGGTGGCGGCGGCGCCTGCGGCGACGGCTGCTGCTGCTGCTGCTGTTGCTGCTGGAACGACTTGAGCGACTCGAAAGCCTTCATCAGCTTTTCCAGGGTTGCCATGACGGCCTCCTGCCCGACGGGACAGACCCTGAAGGCTTGGAGCCTACTCACACTACGCGGCGCCACTTAGCAGCAAGGCAATGAATGGGGCTCTACGCGGCAGGCAGAAGCGGAACCAAGGCGCCCAGCCATCTTGGGCCCGTCCCGGCAACCCTCACGGCGAGTGCGTCCCGTGACGTCATGCCGGCGGAGGCGAGGCCACGCCAGACCCGCAGAATTGACAGGCGGATGTGTCGTCTTTCCCAATGTCTGGACTTAAGCAAGCCCTGCCTCTGCTAGTTAAGACTCTCCGCCCCGCAGATGTGGCCCCGCCCCTTCCCGGTGAAAGCAAGCCCTTCTGAGTGAAGAGAGCCAAGCAAGAGGAAAAGGCTGCTAGACGGGTTAGGCTTGGGTGGGGGGGGACCTGAACCGAGAGTGGGCTTTAGGACCGCGACCTGGAACCAGGAATAGAAAAGAGGTGAGAAGAGAAGGTAGACAGAGGAGTTGGGGAGACCCGGAAGGAAAAAAAGGTCGAAAAAGGGAAGGACAGCAAAGAAGTTCCCTGCATAAAGCCACCCTACACCTGGAATCACCGGGAAGGCGCTTGTGGAGCTCGGAACCAGAGAGGATCTCTTCCACAAGCCAGGCGGTGGCGGCCTGAGCTTCAGTCCTGAGCGCAGGGTGCGGGGGAGAGAGGGGACTCCCTGCAATGAGAAGGGAACCAGAGTGACCGTATTCAGGACCAAAGAACCCTTATGATCCGTGGGCCCCGAGGCACCAGAAGGGTCTGCGGTAGAAAGCTGAGAAAGGGTTTCAGGCAGGCAGCAGTAGTTGCTGCCCCAAAAAAAGGCTGTGGTTCATGCAACTTTGGTCAGACTCTACAGTGAGACCCGGACCCTGGAACTGCTGTGGCCATCAGCCAGGACCTGCAAGGGTCTCATTGCCACCAGGGCTGAGGTTGTTGTCTGTAGAGCCTCCAACTCCCAAAGGTGAGCAATTAAAGCAGGAAGCTGAGAATGATATGGATACACCCAGGCTGCTCCTTCAATCTGCCCAGCAAAAAGTGTTGGCTTTAGCCGTGCATGGTGGTACATGCTTTTAATCACAGCAGTTGTAGAATGTTTTGAGTAGCATGCACGAAGCCCTGGGTTCAATCCCTGCACTTTATAAACCAGGAGTGGTAATCATGCCTGTAATCCCAGCACTCAGCAGGTAGGAGGAGGATCAGGAGTTCTAGGTTTTCCTTGGTTTCACAGTGACTTCAAGTCAGCATGGGCTATATCAGAACTTGTCTCAAAAGAAGAAGGAAAAGGGAAAAAAAAAAAAGCCAAGCAGTGTAGAGCACACCTTTAATCTCAGCAGTCAGGAGGCAGAGGCAGGCGGATCTCTGAGTTCTAGGACAGTCTATTCTACAAAGTGAGTTCCAGGACAGCCAGCGCTACACAGAAACCCTGTCTCAAAAGAACAAACAAAAAAGTCCTGGCTTCAGAGAGCTGTCTGGAGGTGGTCCATGCAGTGAGAAACCCAATGAAGCTTCAGGCTACCCATAAGACTCAAATGCCCTCTTCCAGGGCCATAAGGGGCTCCATTTTCTCAAAATGGTCAAGTATACAGAAACCAACACTGTTTCTATAGGGGGTATAAGCCCACCGCTGTTAAACTGGGAAGGACAGCAGAGAAACAGTCTTTAGATTCTATGTCCCTCCTGTTATTAATGCCACTATTGGATGCACAGAGACAGTGCCAGTTCTCACATGAGGCAGTCTCTAACAGCTGGCTGGGGCTGCTAGTTGCTAGCAGGCAGACTTGGAAGAAGGTTCAGTGAGCCCTGCCTGTTAGCATTCTCTAGGTTAAGACATCCCTGCTCCCAAGTATGGGCAGTTACTGACTTCTAACTAATATAAGGCAAAGATAATGGGATGTCACACTGTTGTTAGGTTACAAATGTAACTTCAGTCTCGCTAACTACCAACTTCTCAGCTTATATACATTGATGAAAAACAATTGCCAAGACTTAAAGAACAGTCCATGGCCAACAGTCAGGACAGATATTGGTGGTCCATCAGCCCATATATAGAGTAAACCCTGCCAATACCACTAAAACTCTAAGGTCATTCTTTTGAAGCCAAACTCTCAGATAAGGCACTGGTACCTAATTGCCCACTGTGAGAAGTGGTAACAGGACCTATGTGAGCTGGGCCCAGATTCTGCATTCTGGGCACTGAAACTGGATAGTTACATGTTTTGCTAGGCAACTATACTCTGGTGATTTGTTTAGCAACAGTAGGTATATCGGTTGGCTTACACTGCTATATCAGGATACCACTGCATGGGAGCTATCAATAGTCGTTTATATTCTCAAAGTCCTTCAAACTAAAAATCCAAAATCAAGGTGTTGGCAGAGCATCTTCCACTTGAGGCTGCACATCATTATCCCTCTGTGTCTGTGTCCTAATTTTTATGAAAACATAAGTAACTGAATTAATAGCAATCTCAATTCTGATAAATACTTCCAGGACTTAGTAGTACATGCTTGTAATCCCAACAGTAGGGAGGCTGAGACAGGAGAATTTAAAGTTCAAGGACAGCTTTAGCCACCTAGTAAGTTCCAAGCCAAACTGGCTACACAGAGGACCCATCAGAAAGGGAAAGGAGGAAGGCCACCATCTGCTCTCCAAACATAGACCATTCTGATATTCTAAGGAGTTAGTGTTTCACTATATAGATTCTAGGTGATAACAGATGCAGTTCCATCCATAAAACCAAATTGCATTCTAGCAGTTACTCTGAGCTGACCTTATTCAGAAATACAACCTGGCTTTTGTTTTTTTGTTTGTTTTGTTTTGTTTTAAAATCTGGGCAACTTGCCATTTACCTAAGATACAACTAACTATAACTGCCTAAGTAAGTGCTGGCCAGTGAGATATAAGCAGTAGTATTGCTTCTGGGAAGTTCTGCAAAGGAAAGGGTGCATCCACTTTCTTCCTAGTGCTTATAATAAGGACATGTTGCTTGGCAGTACAGCAGTCATTTTAGGTTACTGTAAAACTCACATCCTGGGATGATGGAGCTGGAAGGAGCAGGAGCTATCATTCTAACTGCCTGCCCATTTCTGAATTTCTTTCTCTTGTGACAGAGCAAATCATTTCCATTTTGTCTAAGTCCTAGTTATACTATTTAGATGCATCTACACTAAATTTTAACCAGTTCTAAGGAATCTATGTGTCACTAAGACCACCATATGGCAATATAAATCTAGCATTTCCAGGAAGAAAGTTATCTGCCTAGAACTTCATATAAGCCTGACAGAGTATCTGATGAGAAAGCCTTGTAAAAAGGGCTGTCAAGCTAGATGTACAGTGAATGATATTAATCCTACCCCTTGAGAGATAGAGGTAGGCAGATGTCTGTGAGTTCAAGGCCAGCTAGACTGTATAGAGAGACCATGTCTCAAAATTTAACTGGGACTGGAGAGATGGCTCAGCCATTAAGAACATTAATTGCTTTTACAGAGGATCCAGGTTCAAATCCCAGCACCCACATGGCAGCTCACAACTGTAACTCCAAGATCTAACACTCTAAAATCTTACACATACATGCAGGCAAAACACCAATGCACATAAAATAAAAATAAATTTTTAAAATAACATACATAAGAAAACATATTTTAAGATGTTTTGATAATGTATACCCAAAATATAGATCCATCTCTTCAAACAATGATCATTCCTTTTCAGAAAGACAGTTTTTTAAAGTTCACAGAAAAGTTTGGCATACTTCAAAAAACAGTCATTTAGAATTTAACACAGTGGAGAAATTGGCCTAGTGTCTCCAAAGTCTTAAAAATAGGCACAATGGCCAAACAACAAACAGAGATCCAATAGTTGATCCTAGAGGAGGGCAACCAGGAATGTGTGACAAATAATCATTTACGACAGCAACACTGAAAGGTATCAAGAGCAGACAGATTACTTAAATGAATCATGAGGCAGGCACAGAGTAGAGAGCCAGGTTGTGGCTAGAGCCTCCTTTTGTCCTCTTGGGTGCTGTCAGCTCACTCCTCTGTTTTTTGGACACCTGATAAAATAGTCTCTATTACTGCAATGGAAATGTTATCAAATCTCCCTTCCTTTAGTGCTTTGATCAGTTTTCACTTTAAATCTTAATATTATTTGCCTATGTCAGAGCTCTAATAATATGTGGGGCAAATCTACTTTTTTTTATCACTGTAATAAATTATCTAAGAAAACACCTTCAGAGAAGAAGAATCCTGCTCAATTTCAGTAGTTTCAGTCCATGGTCACTTGGAGACTGCTTTTGAGCCTGTGTCTGGTAACATAGAAAACCACATTCAGGAATGTGATTGGACAGATGACTTACCTCCTGGTGGAAAGAGGAACCTGAGACAAGGTATAACCTCCAAAGATGTACTCTCAGTGACCTATTTCCTTCAGCCATGTTCTCAAAGCTATGAACTCATCAATGGGTTAATCTATTAATTAAGGTAGCATGGCAACCTTATGATCTATAGGTACAAAGCCTTCATAACATGAACCTTTAAATGGAATACTTCCTATCTAAATCACAACATTCTGTCTCTGGCCCCCAAAATCTGATCTCATAACACAAAATGCATTTAGTTTATCTCTAGGGTTCCTCAAAGTCAAATTCTGTCAAAGTTTGGACACTGCTCAAAGTCCAAGTTTAAAGTCTCTTCTGATATTCAAGCAAATTCTTAGCTGTGAGCCCCTGTAAACCAAAAAGAAAGTTATATACTTCCAATATACAGTAGTAGGCCAGGGTCCGTGTACTAGGGTTCTAGAAGAACAGAACTGATAGAATACATATACATAGTAAAGGGGATTAAGTTGGTTTACACCAGACAGTCTGGGCAGTCCAACCACACCTTTTTGCATGATGAAGAGGCTAAGATCCTGGTAGCTGTTCAGTCTACTAGCTTAGATTCTTCAGCAGCATCAATCTGGAGCTGAAAACCAAGAAGATTCCTAGAGAGCTGCCACTCTTCAGTTCAATTGGAGGGACCAAAACAAAAACAAATCCTGTGTGCTGATGTCAGTGAAGGATAACAGCAGTGGCACCAACAGAATAGATGCACTCACCAGCAAGGAGTTAAGACAGACAAGCAAGCAAATTTTTCCCTCAGACACTCTTATACATGGGCTGTGGGTCCCCGGTTCTGGAGGGTGTCCCACGATGATCTCCCGGCTGAGGACAGAGTGAGAGCAGGGAGGGTCCTCTACCCACGTCTCCGCTGTCTGTTGGTCTTCAGCCCAGCCTGGTGTGAGAGGTCTGGGCCAAAAGGGTGCGAGTGCAAGCAGGGAGGAGAGATTGCCTGCCTCCGCTACTGCCTCTGCTCGAGTCTCCGCTGTCACAGCTCGGTCACTCCCAGGTGCTGCACCTGTCTCTCCACGCTGAGCCGCCTGGGCTGGGCCAATAGAAGCCGGCTAGCAGGCAAGGAAGCAGCTTGGTGCCCCAGGAAGGTTCCAGGAGAGCGGATCTCTCCCCAAGTGTTACAGCTCTTGAGACAAAAACTCCCGGACACCAAGATGATTCTCGAACACACTCTTTTACTTCTCCGAATAGAGCCTTTATATACAGTTTCAGGGTGGGTTAGGGTCTGACAGCAGATAACGCTTATTGGCTTGGTCGGAGAGTTTAGAGATACCTCATCTGCATGTGGGTTAGGGTCTGGCAGATAATGCCTATTGGCTTGGTCGGAGAGCTTAGAGATACCTCATCTACATGTGGGAGGGCCTGAGGCACTGTTCCTTGTGACTGATAGTCATAGACCTCCCTTTGGGAGAGGCTGTGGAGGGCCGAAGCTGAATGAAAAGAACCAGGGCCTGGGGGCAGCGCCGAACACCTGCCGTCCTGGTAAAGGTCCGGGGTTCAAGGCTTGCTCAACCAGGCACCCAGCTGCTTCCCACAGCCCACCGCCCCACAATGGGCTGCTATCAGAAAGTCAGGTCTACACTGAGAGAAGATCTACCCCCTCAGTGAATTCAGGATATAACTTCACCGATCCACCCAGAGGTGTCACTTAGGTGATTTCAGATACAATAAAATTGACAACCAAGATTAACCACTCAGTACACATTGTTACTCCAGAATAGGAAAATGGACCCCAAGGAGGAAGTGGACCCAAACTTGGCAAGACACCCATTACTCTGGTTGTTCCTATGTCTAGCATATGGGGCACGTGCTGGTATGAGGTGAACTCCAAAGAGCCTGTGACTATGCAACCTTGCCTACCACAGCCTACCTTGCAACATCCTTGGACTGGCTCTGCTTGCTGCCAGTGGCTTTCCTTGGCAGACATTGCACATTCCTGTGGTCTCCCATGTAGCTTCAGTTTCACTCACAGCATCATACGTCACTTCTCTGGGACAGCTTAAAGAAACTCTAATTCTGCAAGCAACTGCCAGACCTCCCATGATTTCCTGCTGTCCATACGGTTTAGTACAAGAGTAAAAATAAAGGACCATGTGCAAGTATTTTAAGAACATACATGGATGTGCCATACATATAGCAATTTGCTATATAATATGTAATGTCATTGACTATATAAACATCTGGAAGTTATATGTTCTTTGTTCCTACCTAGATTTTCGTAATGATCTAATGATCTAAAGGACAAGGTAAGAACTGAGAATTCGTTAACCCCTTCCCCTGAAGAGATCAATACCAATATTTGGTGGTATGAAAAGAATTTATAACCCATTTAACATAGAACCCTCTTTATCTCCAGCTCACCTGAACTACAAAGGACCCCAAGCAGCCACAAAAAGATACCCCAAATTACTGCCAAATCTCTTATGTTCCTCCTTGCAAACACCTGCTTGATAGACAGCTTCTGGATGTGTTTGGGCCTTGGGAACAAAGATGTGGCTGAGATGCCCTGGAAGCAGCTTGGGGATGGCTTCACAGGGGATTCTTTGAAGAACAATCCCAGTTATTATCTGTCCAGCCTTGCCTTCTCCTTACACTGTGAGAGATCTGGAAAGGCCTATGTGGAGTTCAGAGAGTGGCTCTTGGATCTAAAGAGAGCCTAGTGTTCCCAATGTTCATTCAAACTTGAGTATCACCTCAGTGTTCTTTATTGAATACCTTACCCTAAATCTGAATCATGTCAGGATTGAACTGAATTACAGAATACCAAGCTGATATTAGAGAATTGGCTGGCATGGGAAAAACCTTACACATCTAGAATCAGAAGTGAGGTGTTAAGAGTTACATGGCGTTAGAAAGAAAGCAGTTTGCTTTTCTAGTTTCTTGGGTGGCTCTTTGGTTTTCCTGGTTCAAAACCATTCACTTCTATCCACATAAACAAGCATAGTTTTGAAGTAACTTGTCTTTCAGCAAAGAGCTGTATCTGACAGTTTCTGAAAAACACTTCCCTTCAGCTATCTGTAAGTCGAAGGTTACCTTACCCCTTTCTTGCCTTTTTTCCTCTATGTGGTGCTTTTTTGAGAAAAACAAAAACCAAAAATACTGGAGCCACCATACCATTTCAATTTCTAGAACCCCTGGAAGTCCTTATAAGTGTACCCTGCCTTGGTATCCAGTGGTACCAATGAAATATTCTGCATGTGCAGCCAGTGCAGGAATGCAGTGAATTCTAGTTTTATGTTCCATTAGCATCCATTATAAATATGTTACACCAGAAACAATGCTCAGTCACTGTGATGGTTAATCACCATTGTTGACTTAACAGCATTTAGAATTATCAGGGAAACCAACCTCTGGATATGTCTGTAAGGGACTTTCTAAATTAAATTAACTGAAGAGGAAAGGCCTGCTTTAAACATGGGCAGCTGAGCACCATAATTTCATCATTCCTTTCTGACAGTGGCTGCAGCTGTTTCCTTACCTGCCACGGTGAACTCTATCCTTTGAAGCTGCAAGTCAATAAATCCTTCTCTTCTGATATGACTCAGAGTTAGGTTAAGGTACTAAATAAAGAATGCTAAGGCAGTACTGCACTTATAAACACACTGGACCCCCTTTAGGCCAAGAGCCCACTCATGAGCTCCAAACCGACCTTTTAGATATTCTCTCCTAATGCAAAACATTAAGTTGCTTTTGTTAACTATTTTGATACAGCAATGATGTAAGTACTACTACAAATCACTGGTACTAAGAATGGAGTTGTTGCAGTGATGAAGATGACTGCATGCTTCTTGGGCTTCTGGAACTTGTTTATGGGGGAAAAGTGGAAGAGTTTGGAACTTAGGAGAAAAAAAAGTGGAATACTATTTGCAGAGTTTACTGGGTCTTTCTGGTGGAAGCCTAGAAGACATGACTGTTGAGAGAGGGAGTAGGAAATGATTCATAAGGAGTATGAAAAAATATCATAAGAACAAGGATCTCGGTCCAGATTCCCAGCACTCACTTTAAGAAGTTAGGCTTTGGAATCCAGAGAGATGGTTGAACAGTTAAGAGCTTGTATTGCTTTTGCAGAGAACCTGGTATGACTCACAGCACCACACAGTAGAGCACAATTATTCAGTTCTAGGGAATCCAACTCCTCATTCTTACTTCTGAGAGGACAGAGTGATCACATGTTAGATTTCAGAGTGCAGAATAAAGAGACAGAGGCAGAAAGAGACCAGAATCTGACTTCACCAAAGGAGACTTTATTTCTGTAGGAAAAGGGTGTCTTTGAGGAGGGAATACTTGGAGTTTATATAGAGGCATGGGGAGAAGGAATAATGTGACATGCAAGTCTGTAGTCTTTCCTTTCTGGTATTGTCTACTCAATCCTTTCTAGAGTTCACTGATAATCCTCTGAGCAAGGCCAGCTATAGCCTCATAGAAATTCTTTTTTTTACAACCAAGGCCCTCTATCACCAGGCCCAAATGTGGTGCATACACATACATGCAGGTAAAACACTCATAAATATACATATTTAAAAAAAAAACTTTTTAAAAAGCCAGGTGTAGTTGCATGCTTCTGTAATCCCAAAGCTGGAGTGGATAGAGACAGGTGGACCCCATAGCTCATAGCCAACAAGTCTAGGTAATTGGTGAGTACCATATTCAGTGAGTTTAAAGACCTTACCTCAAAAGATAAGGTGAAGAGCAATCAAAGAAGACACATACACAAAGGATACTGAGAGAAATGTAGACAGTCAGTGACCTGGTTCATGAAGGTTCAGAGGGGAAAGAGAACTTGATCAGGTACTAGCTAGTAACATGTGATAATCAAGCAAACAACCTAACTATTCAGTGCATGTCCAAAGAACTTGAGTGAGGCCAAATTTGAATATAATGGATTAATTTTTTTGGTGGAAATATCAAGGCAGGATTTCATTCAGGTTTTGTATGGTTACTGCTTACTGTTCTTATCCAAGTCTACAGTCAGAGACAGAGAGAGGAGGAGAGAGGGTGGAGGGAGAAGAGGGGAGACCAGAGCAGAAAGATCACTGTGAAGTTTGCAGAGGAGAGTACAGATGAAGAATCCTGGCATTCTGCACTGAAACAAAAGGAGAGCTATCTTAAAAATAAGACCCTCAATCCACTGACTTTCCATCTTGTGGAAATGCACACTCATTTACCAGAAGGGAATGAATCTAAAATGAGAATGCTGCTGAAGGAATTGCCTACTAGTGCTTAGGGAAGTGTTTCCCAAGATCACCAAAGGCACCAATGCAACTGTGCTCCAAGGGGATCAGACTCCATCCCAAGCTAGCAGCAGAATTCTGGAAGTGTTAGACACATGGTATAGATGTTATAGGAATGAAAGAGATGGGATTAGGGAGGTCATAGAGTCTTAAGTATCACTAGGGCTAAACATTGTGTGGCAAGTTTGAAGTCCTTGTAAACAGATCCTAGGCTTCCATAAAGTTGTAAAGGTGAAGCTGATGTTGCAAAGGAGTCTTTTTTAATTATTTAAATCAAATTGTAATTTACTTATTCATACAGGGGTTATAAACATAAAAAAGCAGGATGTGGGGAAGGGGATGACACCGGAGCATAGGTGTTCAGGGGGAGTACAGATACCTTTCAGAACAGGGTATCAGCTGGGTGAAGGTTCAGGGGACAGGTCACTATGACTGCCTATGATTCACTTGTCCTTATCTAAGTTGGTACTGTCTGCTGAGGCTACCTATTTACAAGATCTATGACTACTCAGGCTGGTAAATTTCCACAAAAGCTGCCTGTTTACAATAGCTTATAGCCTGCTGTTTCAGTATTTTTCCACAGAGACCCAAGACTTCGTGTTAGCATGTATGTATGTCAGGCCTATTGCTGATTTTAGGCCTATGGCTGATTTTAGGCCTTCAGTGTATAAGCAGGGCTGCCCCTGACATCTCCTCCCTTCTCTAAGTATAGAAGGGCCTTGGCGATTCTAATCTTGTGAAGGTGGGGATAGAGGCCTGACTCCGGTAATTGAAAAGGACCTTGTAATGGCTCTGGTCCTCCTGTCATTGTCCAGTGAGGCATGAGGGCCATATCCATCCTGATGTCTTTTTCCTGGAGAGGGGATACTTTTGACATCAACCCCTATGCAGTCAAGCTTGTCCCTCAGGGAACCCAGAGAGATATTTTAAACTTTTATTTATATTCCCTTGCAGTGCTTAGCCTCACAGCCTAAGCAAGAATTCAGATCGCCAGTCAGAGGGGTTCTGAGTGGTCCCTCTCTGCTTGGTCTAGGGGCGGAAGTCCTCTCTTTTAGGTTGGGTGGAGATGGGTTTTGGGAACACCCTGGATAGAGTAACAACCTCATCTTGAGTCTCGTGGTCCTCCATAGCTAACTTATAATAATGTATCTGAATAGGTTTTGCTACCAAATTATCTATCTGTTGTATCACAAAGTTAGTCAGTCTATTTAAGGCCCAGGGACCAAAAGAAATCAGCAAAAATACCCCAACTAATGGTCCCAAGATGGGAGGAAGTGGAGTTGACAACCATGGAGAGGTTGAAAACCAATCCTTGTACCAGCTCTCATCTTTCTCTTTCTCTCTCTGTCTTTTCTCAGGGCCTTCTCTGACCTTTTTCATGCTCTCTTTAACCATCCCTGTCTTGTCTGTGTAAGAGCAACATTCTTCTTTAAGGGCTGTACACAGTCAAGAGCTGTACACAGTCTTTTCTATTGTAAAAGAGTAATTCAAGTCCAATAAAGCCCTTTGCAATTTTTGGAGATCATTTCAGACAGCAAACGAGGGATTTCTTCAGATTAGTGATGTCAATCTCTAGCTGTTTGGTGTCCTTGTCAATGGCCCATCAAAGGTCTGAGTAGTATAAGTCCAGAGGCCAGCATCAGGATTAGAACTTCTACCAGCAGACATCACAGGTGTTTCATTTTTACCTGGAAAGGAAAAAGAAGGGAATTCTCAGGGAGATTTCTCTTCCCTGGAGGTCAATTGTTATTCATCTTATTTATAGTTGGGCCTGGCTTTTTGGGGGTATCTATTTATTTCATTAATCTTTTTGGCAACCATTTAGCTGTGCCTTCTGTGGTATCAAACAGGCATATCAATCCTTGGCCCCAGATGAGAACTGGGTCCGGCCATTCCATTTAAGGGTAAGAGGGTCCTTCCACATAGCTATGGCATAGTTTTTATTGGTCTCAGTGATGCCAGAGGGAAATGGAGTCTATATCTTCCTTTCTTTTATTGTTGTTGAGACAAAATATTCCTGACAAAAGCAACTTAAAGGTTGGAGAGAGATGGTCATCAGGTAAAGATACTTGATGTCAAATCTAATGAAATGAGTTCAATCCCCGGAACCTATATGGTAGAAGGAAAAAAAATCAACTCCTGTAAGTTGTCTTCTGACCTCCGTGAAAGTATTTCCTGAAAGGATTAACTGAGGACTAGAGACCCTCCCTTAGAGTAGGCAGCACCTTCTGGAGGCAGGCTAGATATAAAGAAGTCAGAAGGAAAAGCAGGGTTGCTTTTCAAAGGCTACATTTGCCCTTATTGCTGTCATGCTTCATGGACATTATAACCCAGCTTCTTCAGCCTTCTAACATAGACTGAAAATCAGCAACTCTCCAGGAGTCCTTCAAGCCTTCAATTCCAAATTGAGACTGCTAAGGCTTCCAGACTCAAGGACTGAACAGCTATCAGGTTCTCAGCCCATACTGTGCAAGCTAATATGATCTATCACCTTTATAACATATTCTATCAATCAGTTCTGTTCTTCTAGAGAGCCCTGACTAAAATCCCCTTGTCTACATCCCAGTAAAGTGATAATACAGAAATGAAGCCCTTCTCACTACAGCATCATCATACTTCATAGTCACTTATGTGGAACCAATTGGACCACAAGTATCACAAAAGCATTAACAGTTCCGGGGAGTGGCCCTCCCCCCTGGCCAGTACTAGTGGCCATATTCATTAATGAAGTCTACATGAAGTATAACATTCCTCGCAGGAGGCAAGCTATATTCTTTCCTGAGCCCAGTTAGTTCTATATTAGAAGATCAAGATTAGAAATGTTCTTTCATGTTTCAGAGCATGACTTTACAACTCCACTTGGCCTTTAGGATGTATGTCAAGAACCAAGAGTAGTGCTCATCAACCAAATAGAAATGGAAATGTGTTCCATTTGACAATATAACAGAGGCTTAAAAAACTGCATTCAACTCAGTAAGAAACAGTCCAAGTAGATGAGGAAGGAGAGAACTGGATTTGAGTCAGAGCATAAGAGATATCAATGAACTATAGGGAAAACTTTCTCACTTTGCATGTGATATAGCATAGTCCCAGGAAAATGGTGTGAGGTTTCAGGTAACATTTAACTACACGTTGGACCTAAAATCTACCCCAGACCTCCGGGGGTAAGTGAGTATCAAAGCAGGTAGGAGACGAGAGATTGAAAAAAATAAGGAATATTTATAAAAGTAGCACTCATAGTTCGGCAAGAACCTAAGCAAAGTTGAAGGAAAACTCAACAGGGTTCTGAAAAGTACTGGAACAGATATAGATAGATAGATAGATAGTAGATAGATAGATAGATATAGATGCACACACACACATACAGAGAGAGAAAGAGAGAGAGAGAGAGAGAGGACTTTGAAAACTGCTCAAATGCACAAGACATCCACACTTGGGGGTTTCAGGGCACATAGTGGTATTCTCAGGGTTCTTCTTTAATCCAGCTTCAGTAAAAGGACAATATAAACATTAATGTAAAAAATACATAAAAGCACATTATAAACAGTGTTACAGTTTATTACAATTTATGGAACGGACAAGACACTGAGTATGTGATAGATTCCTTCTTATCACAGGGGTCTTGCTTTGTGGTCTGCACAGTGAATGGTCAGTGTTCTTTTGGCTCCCTTTCCTCACTGGGGACAATGTTCAGGCAGCCCTGCAACAAACAGCACAATGGGCAGCCTCAGCTATGTCTCTAATGCCAAGATGGCTTTGCTTGCTTGAGTAGCCATGAGTTCTATAAGCATGGAATCAACCAACCCTGAATCAAAAATAATAAAAAAAAAAATTAAGTCAAATGACAATAAGTTGAGTAAGTTTAAAAGCATGCTACAATAACTATTTGTATATTGTATTATGTATTTATGTAATCTAGAGGTGATTTAAAGTAATCAGAAGTTCTGTGGCTTGTATGTTAACACTGCCCATTTATAAAAGAGACTTAAACACTTTTACACTTAGCTTCTTGGAACCAATCTGCAAAGATACCTAGAACAAATGATATAATGTTCTGAAAACTAGGAGGATACTAATTGTAAGGCCAACAAAAACTTTATATTTTTCTTATTAATGTCAAGAAACGGAATTCTAAATGTATTCCTATCTACTCAGGAAACTAAGCCAAGAATATCTCAAATTTAAGACAGACAACTTAGTGAACCCACTTCAAAAACATTTTAAAAATAAAAGGTGGGGAGTGTGGGCATGTAGCTCATTGTTAGAGTACTTATCGGTATATAATGGTTCTAACTTCAATCCCTATACTGTTAAAAATAACATTTAAAGGTATATGCTTAATTTATATACAGAGGTATTGCCTTGAGATGAGTTTTGCTGCTTCGTTACTGTTGCATGCTAAATCAAATTCAATAGTTGAGTGAGTGCACTGGCTCCTTCACCAACAGGTCCATGGTGAGAAGGTGCTCCATACTGTACAACTCTTCTATCAGTGGCAAGGTCATCAGTGGATATGGGCTCTGAGTAAGGAGGAACACCCAATAGGACCCAACTGTATGCAGAAATTAAACTCTTTTGGTCTATTTAGCTATCCCTTAGTTAAGAGAGAAAGTGTGGTCAAAACAATCACTTTGGGATATTTTTAACCAATGAAGTCTTGTTTTTCTGTATTGAAAAAAGTACAAATTAGCATGCTATTGAAAAGTCATAGTAAATTCCTCAAGAAATGATACATACAAGAAAACAAAAGAAAAAGGAAAAAATATTTGAAAGGTTAAAAAGTAAAACATCCACTCACAGGACCTTTTGCTTGGTGAAATTATTTTCTAACATTCTCAGGTGTGTGGCACTCAGGAGTCTGAGGTAGGAAGAAAGGAGGATAGGGCCTTCCCTGGCTATAGAGCAAGAGTAATGTTACTATAGAAAGTCTCCTTAAGCAGTTTCCACTTTTAGAAGGGAACTTGCTTTTCCTGTGTACTTGGACATGAGAGAGCAGTAGTTGGAATCAGAACACGGAGGACTTAAACATGCATTGTCTGTGGGAGTTCCATCAGATGCTGACCTTTATGCAAGGTCAAAATGCTTTGTCGCCAAAACAGGAGCAGCTTCAGTGCTAAGAGTCATTGCTTTGCAGATCATCACCAACAGCAAGGAACACTGTGAAGACTCTTCTGGGTAAGCTTTAAATAGAATTATATTGCTTTAAAACTATATGAAACCAGTGGTGTGTGTGGTGTGTGTGTGTGTGTGGTGTGTGTGTGGGTGTGGTTGGTGTCCATCCTTCTGTCTCTATAGGTCTATTTCCTTCTCCTCTTTCTTCTTCTTCTCTTCTTCCTTTCTTCCTTCTCTTCTGATAAGGACTCACTATGTAGTGAGCTGGCCTCAAACTCAGAGTAATTCTTTTTATCTTTATTCCCAGCATTCAGGAGGCAGAGGCAGGTAGGTGGATCTTTGAATTCAAGGCCAGTTGGTCTATAAAATGAGTTCAAGGACAGCCAGGACTACTCAGAGAAACCCTGTCTTGAACACCCCCCCACCCACCCAGTGCTGTTTTCTTTGGAAAATATTTTCCTTTTGATACATATTCAGAGGTGAGTGTAAATACACATGTGCACACCCTGATTCTCAGAACCTAAGCCATTGCTTCTACTTATAAATGTTTTTACCCTAAGCAACTGCCCCAGCCACAACAGTTTACTTTGCAAAGATGTTTTACCGCTCTTCTGAAGAGTCTATGGAAGAAGTTTCTCCTTGGTCTGAGAATGGAGGAACATATCTTGTATTTTTCAAGTGATGGCAAATCTGCATCTTCATTTTCATTGAGGTCCTTGAAACATCCAGATTCAATCATCTGTATGCATAGAAGACAGGAAGAAAGCATCTTTGGAGACACCATGAGAGGCTCTGTGCTCTCCTAATGTTATCACTATCACCCAGTACCTGACCTCAATGGGGCGCACCTTATAGTTCCCAGACCTTCTCTGGTTCCGTGTTCTAGACTCCTGGTTTCTGACCTCTCGATTAAAAAAAAAGTGGCCTCTTGTTCCTCTTTCTTGAAGTGTACCTCCCAAAAAGCTAATTCCACTGGAGCCAAGCTACTAGCTGGCCCTGCTTATGGAGCAGGACTCAGGTTGGCAGGCAATTCCCAAGACTGCCTTTTGCTCACCTCCTGTAACTAGGACCAGAGTAGCTGCCATGCTTCTAGCATGGTCTTGGCTTACCCATGATCCAGTCCTCATGGTCAAGTCCTTTGCATAAATTTACTTTGCAGACACACACAGACACACAGACACACACAGACACACACAGACACACACACAGACACACAGACACACACACACACACCATTGTTAAAACTAGCATAAATCTACTCTGCTAGAAAGAGTAGTACCTCATTCTGCCAGGGGATGGTGACACACCCTGTCGCAAATTGGGTGTAGAAGGTCTCATCACTGGTGTCCAGGCTGACTCCTTTCACCACAGAGAACTGCCCAATATCCAAGATATCCTTACAATAAATGGCCTGAGGCTGGGCACCAAGAACAAAGAGAGGCATCAGCCTATGAGACATCTTGAATAATTCTTTTCTTGTTTTGTTGTTTGGTTATGTTTTTCCTCTGGGATTTTGAGACAGGGATAGGTAGCCTAGGCTGTCCTTGAGCTCACAATCTGGCTGCCCTGACCATCCCCAGTACAATATCTAGTTTATAAGGCTGTTTTGTTTTTAATTTTCAGATTAGATATAGGACCTGCATATGTTGGGCAAGCACCCTACCACTTAACTACATCCCAGTCCTAAAGCAACTGAGCTCCCTTAATTTAAAAGAATCAGTCCACAGATACTCCTCCCCAGCCTTAAGCAGACCAAACAGACCTTGTCTGCCACACAGGACCTTAACACCTAGGTGAATCCTGCTGCTTTGTTTACACTTGCAACTTCTAGCAAGAACTTTGAAGAAGAGACTGCCCACTGAGCCTGCTTTGCAGCTGAAACAAAAGATGGGTTCGATGGGGCTTTCCCTATATATTACAAGAGCTGAATATTAAACTTTGAGCCTTGATCAGAAAACTTTGCCTTGGCTTCGTGCTTCTCTCCCCTCTGTGTCCTTTTTCATTTCCAGCCCCACTTTCAAGTGGACCCAGTTCGTCTGTGACCGCAGGAGGCTACAGGGGCCTTCTTTCCAAAGTAATTTTCTAATTTACACCATGCAAATTCTGTGACACAGCAGTTCCTGTGCCACTTTTCTCAAGGAACTTTTTAAAAAATATATGTATTTATTTTATGTATGTGAGTACACTGTTGCTCTCTTCACACCAGAAGAGGACATCAGATGGCTGTGAGCCACCATGTGGTTGCTGGAAATTGAACTCAGGACCTCTGGAAGAGCAGTCAATGCTCTTTACTGCTAATCTCTCCAGCCCTCTCAGGGAACTTTCAGTGTCACAGATCCTGTTGTGTCTTTATTCCAGCCCTCCATATACAGGTGCTCATACACCCCTCATAAAGATCTCTTTCCTTCTCTGCAGCAAAAAAGAGATTGCAAAGACTAAAGCTATAGAAGAATGGTGTGGCTACTTCTGTGGAAGACTCAGAGAGCTGTGAACAGGCATGGAGACCACTGGCTGTGGGATCCCTACTGATAGTTTTTACCTTGCATCTGGCACTGAGCATCTGTACTGGCTGGTTTTGGATTAAAATTAAAAGCAACATTCTTGCTAGCAATTTCTCCTCTAGGATTAGGGCCCAGGCTTGCACCCTCTACCTTGGCACTGTTCTTAGAAACAAAGTGTCCAGAGTTTGTTAAACTGCCTCCAAATGGGGTGATTTGTTTAAGACAAGGACATAGACAGTCTAGGATGGCCCCGTCGTCCAGTGTGTTCCCCCTCCCTCCTTAAGAAACCACCTTGACCTGTTTTCCCTGCATTTCACCCAAGCAGCCCCATCTCCAGACCTTACAGCCATATGAAGTCCACATTATGCATGCCTCACTGTCAGCAACACTTTCCCAGAATGCCAGTCAGTTTGTCTTCCTGTGTGCCTCTCCAAGCAGAGGCACTCTCTTGCTTATCTACCTTCTCCCCTTTGCCTTCAGCCTAGAGCTATGCTGGAGATAGTGCATATGCCCTGAATATGTCAAGTAGAAATTAGTTCCAAGGAAGTAGTTACCACTATAACAAATATTATGGATATTAAGCAAGCATATCAAGTCTAAAGAAGTCTTAATATAAAATATATTAACTGTAGATCTATCTTAATTCCATCCAATAATGAAAACTTACCTTATCTTCCATTTTTAGAATGTGTCTATAGCAGACTACTAAGGGTAGAGTCCAGGTTATCTTCACTTAATCATCTTTTCATCAGTACTTCACTTACTATATGTTATATTTATTAGTATACTTATTATGTCCTATATTATGTACCAAGCACAGACAAGTGCCAGGCCCTATGCTTTTGGAGGCATGACATTTTTATCCTAATAGCATATTCATGATGAAGCAGAGATATTAACAGCTCCAGTCTCAGTATCCAGTGAGAAGTAGAAAGGGCTGCACATGCCAGACTAAAACACAGTCCAGTATAAGGAGTGAGCACATGGATGGAGGTAAACTCCGCACTGAAGTCATAGCAGGAACACTGGCACATAGAGGCCCTTAAAGGCATGCCAAGGAGGTCTGAAATGGCACTGAGAATGGGGAGAAAGACAGGGAGTTTGCCTGCTCTAGCAGTGATAGACTGCACACACCAGGCCTGGAAGTCAGAGAGCTACTATGGGTCTGCCTGAGAATATGGAAGTGGTAGAATGGAGGAGGAGGAGCAAGGGAGGAAAGCAGAGAGAGGGAAAAGAAAGAAGAAAAGGAGGGAGAAGAAGGAAAGAAGAGGGAGGAAGAAGGAGGAGGGAGGAAGAATGGAAAGGAAGGAAGAGGAAGGGAAGAAGAGGAAGGAGGAGGAGGAAAAGAAGGAAAGAAAGAAGAAAAAGAAGAAAAGCAGAAATAACAGATCTCAGATTTCATAGAGCAGAAACCCACCTGTATCAAGTGTGTTTTAACAAAAGACTGTTATGGGAATTGGTGTTGTTGAGACCTAGCTACTCTGGGTACATACTTACATCAGGAATGAAAGGTGGATCTAACATATTTGCTTCCAGCCTGCTGAAGTTAATATCCTTAAATATTGGGTGCTGCTTTACAGCAGAGGCTCCATCACTCTGGCAGCCAGCCGTTTATTTGGATCCTTGTTGAGTAACTACATGAGAGAGAAACAATCAACTGAAGCTATTAAGATAAAAATGTAATCAAAATTATCTTCTTTAATAACCCAGGTGGTGATTGCACCTTTAATCTCAGCACTTGGGAGGCAGAGACAGACAGATCTCTATGATTTCAAAGTCAGGCTGGTCTTCAGAGTGAGTTCCAGGACAGTCAAGGTTACACAGACAAACACTATCTTGAAAAGCCAAAAAAAATGGTGGGCAGTGGTGGCTCATGCCTTTAATACTAGCACTTGGAGGCAGAGGCAGTTGGATTTCTGAGTTCAAGGCCAGCCTGGTCTACAGAGTGAGTGCCAAGACTATACAGAGAAACCCTGTCTTGAAAAACCAAAAAAAAAAAAAAAAAAAAAAAAAAAAAAAGGAAAGCCAAGAAAACAAAACAAACAAACAAACAAAAAAAAAACCCCAACAACCAAAGTAGTAGGGGTGGCAGAAAGGACGTATATCCGTATATCCAAGTTAATAGCCACTGTAGTTCCTAAATATCAACCAAATTGTGCAAATTCAGACGTAACTAAGTAGATTATGGTTTCACAGAGTAATACACAAACCCTTCCATTCCTGACCATGAGATGGAAGCTTGAAGAGCCATGCCTCCTGGTGAACCCTTTAATTTCAGCACTTGAGCAAAGGCAGGTGGATCTCTATGAGAGACAGACAGATCTCTATGAGTTCAAACTCAACTGATCTACATAGTGAGTTCCAGGCCAGCTGAGCTATATAGAATCTGTCTCAAAAAAAATATGCCATTTGAGTAAGTCAATCCTCAAGTAAAAGTGTTATAAAAATTAAGAGATAATTACTAAGGAAATAGGTTGTAAGTTCAGAACCATTATTTCAATGCTGTTGAATTTATAAAAAGAAATCATTTTGAGTATAAGGACCCAAATCAAAAATTGAACACGCCTCCTTCTAGAAACTGTAACTTATATTTAACTCTCTGTCTCTTTCCTGTCTCTAAAATCATCTCTATTTTCCCCATTTTTGGTTTTATTTATGTATTTGTGTGAGTGTGGGTACATGCCACAGTGCATGTCTGGAGGTCAGGGGTCAGTTTTCTAAATCAGGATTCATTCTTGCATTCCATCTTTTTGAGGCAACAACTGCTTCTGTGTTATATGTTCCAGGCTAGCTGGCCTCACAAACTTCTAGATCATTCTATCTCTGCCACCTATTCTAACCCTAATAGTACAGGGATTAACTCAGATGAGCACCACATCTGGCTTTTGACATAGATTCTAGAGATAAAACTTAGGTCATTGGACTTATTTGACAAGTATTTTAACCTACTGAACAGTCTCCTGGGCCACTGAGTTTTTTTCAAGACAGGGTCTTGTAGTCTAAGCTAATCTTGAAATCTTCATATGCATATCTGACCCCAGACTGCTGAGATTAGAGCCATGTACCACTACATACCCAAAAATCTCTTTCAAACATTTTGGGGGGGGGAGGGAAGGGTGAGCCAGGGTTTTATTATGTAGTTCTGGCTGTCCTGGATCTTGCTCTGTAATCTTGCTGCCCTGAACTCACAGAGATCTGCCTGCCTCTGCCTCCCAAGGGTTGGGATCAAAGGCATGTGCCACCACTGCCTGACTAAAAGCATTCTTTACATATTTTTAACTGTCACTAATTCAAATAAGCCTTTCTTCATACGAACTATCAATCAAAAAAGGTTGTCCCAAGTTCTTGTCCCCTCTCTGCTCTTGGGCAAGTTACCCATGTAATCCTAAGATACTTTCCTACAATTCATTTGTGGGGAAATTTAACCCATTGTTTAAGAGCCAGTTGTTAAATTACTCATGGGAGCAAATATGGAGACAAAGTGTGGGACAGAAACTGAAGGAGGGGTCATCTGGAACTGTCTCCACCTGGGTATCCATCCCATGTGCAGTCACCAAAGGTAGACGCTGATGTGGATGCCAGGAAGTGCATGCTGACAGGAGCCTGACATAGCTGTCTCCTTAGAGGTCTGCCAGAGTCTGGTTATACAGAGGCAGATGCTCACAGCTAACTATTGAACTGATCACAGGGTTCCCAATGGAGGAGTCAGAGAAGAGATGAAGGAGCTGAAAGGGTTTGTGGCCCATGGGTAGAGCAACAATACTAACCAACCAGAGCTCCCAGGGTCTAAGCCACCAGCCTGGGAGCACATAGGGAGAGACTCATGGCTCCAGCTGTATTATGTAGGGGAGGATGGCCTTGTCGGACATAGGTGAGAGAGGAGGTCCTTGGTCCCATGAAGGCTGGATGCCCCAGTGTGGGGAATTTGAGGGTGGGGAGGTGGGAGTGGGCAGATGAGTGGGGGCACATCCTCATAGAAGCAGGAGGAGGGGGGATGGGATAGGGTTTTTCCTGGGGGGTGGGAGGGAATGGGGAAAGGAGATCACATCTGAAGTGTAAATAAAATATCCAATAAAAAAAAAGAGCCAGTTGTTTCTCTTCACAGTAGTTACTGAGCATGATGGTTGATTGTAGCTGTTAAATGGACACAATCTAGAATCACTTGGAAAGGAAGTTTAAAGAGACTTGTCCAGATTAGGTTTACTTGTGGGCATTTTTTTTTTTAATTTTTAACTCTTATACATTATACCCCCACCCAAAAAAGAGAGCAGGCCTTCCAGGGTTATTAGACAAACATAGCATAACAAATTATAATAAGACTAGGCATAAACTCTCTATCAAGGCTTCATGAGGCAAACCAGTAGGAGAAAAAGGACATTCTTGTGAGGGGTTTCTTAATTTAATTAACTGGTTCAATAACCCTTATTGAAAGAAAAATTTTAAAAATTCATCAAAGGACAGCAAAAGAAAAATGTTTATATAGTCACCATTTTAAGGTAAGCAAGTGACAAAGAAATTTTTAGTGTGAGGCAGCCAGCAGTTGGTGAAACACCAGCCCTAAGGGCAGACGGCACCCAATTGCTACTGACTTGTTCTATGATTATGTTAGGACTCCATCTCTGGCATCATCAGTCTCATGGATAATGAAGGTCCTAACACAATAATCAAATATGTAGGTAGGTGTCAGTCTGGCCCAGGCTGCCCTTGGAGTTAGAGTGTCTGTGATGATTTAAAGGAAAAGAATTTGGCAGAGGCACTCTTGCCATTTCAAAATATAATAGAATTAAGCATTTTACATTTAATTTCACATAAAATGAATTAATGAACCAGACTTAGCAGCTGCTTTTTGAAAACAGAGTAATTTGGAACCATTCTTCCTTTCAATAATAGCTCTACAGAAGGGGAGTCATGCATTTTCTTTGGGCTTTGCTGTAGTTGTCCAGTCATTTTCCAAGTTTGGGCTGGGAACTTCGATGGATTCTCATTGTCTGCCTAAGATGAAATTCCAGACAAGAGCACCAGGAAGGAGGTAGGTTACTGAGAGGCCTGGCTGAATTCACCTCAGCTTGGTCTTGGTGCTAAACCAGGACTTTTAAGTTGGGAAGGGGTGACTATCCTGCTTCTGAAGACTACCTTCCTACTTGACTACTGAACCATCAAAAGAGAGGAAGTGAGTTACACATTTCCTGCCTCCATGGAGCCTGACCCACCATGCTGCAGATGGACTTGGCCTCCTCTGAAAACCTCTCAGAATACTCCTCAGTTTCATTCTTCATCTTCTTTCTACTTCCTCCCGGCTGACCTTTTCTTTATATTTTCTGAATGGAGAATGTCCAGCAATCATTTCATATATCAGACATCCAAGTCCCCACCAATCAGGACTAAATGTATACTTTTCATGATTGATAATTTCTGGAGCTAAATAACAATACAGGAAATTTTTAAAGTAAATTTTTGTTTTAAATATTTTCATAATTCCAAGCAGTACATTAATTTAATATTTGTTACAATATGATCTAAGAACCTTAAAAACATGCTATTTTTTTTTTTTTTAAAAATTCACAGCCAGACAGTGGTGATGCATGCTTCTAATCTCAGCACTGTGAGTTTGAGTTCAGATCAGTTGCATCTGAGGCTACACAAAAGAAACTCTGTCTTGACCCACCCACCCCAAAATAAAGAAAATCATAAAGAGCCAAAGATCATATGATTATATTTATATGGATCATATGATTATATAAAATTGCAGAATATACAAATTCAGAAAGACTGAACATAAATTCATGGTTGAAAGGCCTGGGAATAGAAATGGTAAATAGGAAGTAGTTGCTAACAGGTCATTAAAATCTGAAGTGAAGAATGTCCTGAAATTAGATAGAGTAATGGTAATATATAATGATGGATACACAACTTTGTAAATGCACTAATATCCACTGAGTTATACACTTCAGATAATTGGGTTCATTGATATGGAAAGGTAATTGAAGCTGTGTCTGTATATCTAAATAATTGCTTGTACAGGGTGGGTAATATGGTAAATGGTACTGGAGAGAAAGTTGCCCTTGGGGTGCTCCCATCACTCAAATGTTCCCATGGGTGCCTCAAGTGCAGTGTATTTGTTCCCAGTCAGAAACCTACAGGGGAGAAATGTCAGGCTCTGAAAGACCACCATATCCTTCATCTTGGAATAATAATGAATTTGATTAATTTCTCAGAGATCAGATGAGTAGGCTTATATGCCCACATGCATAGATGCTAGTACATGAGAAGACTTTGGCCTTGCTGGACTGCTTCACATAACCACATAAACTCAGGACTTTCTATGGGCACCACTCCTCATTTATAGAAAGAGCACTGCAGAAGTTGGAGGTGTTGGTGCATGCCTTTAATCCAGCACTGGGGAAGCAGAGGCAGATCTCTGAGTTGAGGCCAGTCTGATCTACAGAGTGAGTTCCAAGACAGGCAGGGCTAGGCAGAGAAACCCTGTCTCAAAAAACAAGACAAGACAAAAAAAGAAGAGGAAGGAAGAAGGGAAGGGAAGAAAAGGGAAGAAGGGAGGGAGGAAAAAAGAAGAGGGCTCCAAACTAGTAGACCATAGTAAGGCTGAACTACTCTTTCACATGAGTCATCTAAGACAATCAGAAAATGTATATTTACTTTGTGATCCATAACAGTAGCAACATTACAGTTATGAAGTAGCAACTAGAATAATTTGATGGTTGGGGGTCACCAAAACACGAGGAACTGTATTAAAGGGTTGCAGCATTAGGAAGGTCGAGAACCACTGCTCTAGATTCTCAACACCATTTACTAATTGACTGGGTTAAAGTTTCACATTGAGATGACATATCCAATATATACAAAGAACTCAAGAAATTAGGCTCTAGACAACCAAATAACCCTATTAAAAAATGGGGTTTGGAGCTAAACAAAGAATTATCAACTGAGGAAATATGAATGGCTGAGAAGCACCTAAAGAAATGTTCAGCATCCCTAGTCATCAGGGAAATGCAAATCAAAACAACCCTGAGATTTCACCTCACACAAGTCAGAATGGCTAAGATCAAAAACTCAGGTGATAGCAGATGCTGGCGAGGATGTGGAGAAAGAGGAACACTCCTCCATTGTTGGTGGGATTGCAAGATGATGCAACCACTATGGAAAACAGTCTGGCGGTTCCTCAGAAAATTGGACATATCACTACCTGAGGACCCAGCTATACCACTCCTGGGCATATACTCAGAAGATGCTCCAACATACAACAAGGACACATGCTCCACTATGTTCATAGCAGCCTTATTTATAATAGTCAGAAGCTGGAAAGAACCCAGATGTCCTTCAACAGAGGAATGGATACAAAAAATGTGGTACATTTACACAATGGAATATTACTCAGCTATTAAAAACAATGAATTCGATTAATTCTTATATAAATGGATGGAACTAGAAAATATCATCCTGAGTGAGAGAACCCAATCACAAAAGAACATACATGGTATTCACTCACTGATTATTGGACTTTAGCCCAGAAGCTTGAAACACCCAAGATTCAACTCACAGACCACATAAAGCTCATGAAGAATGAAGACCAAGTGGGGGGGGGGGCTACAGTCCCTCTTAGAAGAACTAAATACTCAAGGGAGCAAATATGGATGCAAAGTGCAGGACAGAAACTGAAGGAGGGGCCGTCTGCAGACCATTCCACCTGGGTATCCATCCCATGTGCAGTCACCAAGGTAGATGCTGACGTGGGTGTCAGGAGGTGCATGCTGACAGGAGCCTAACATAACTGTCTCCTTAGAGGTCTACAAGAGTCTGACATATTCAGAGGCGGATGCTCACAGCTAACCATTAAATGGATCATGGGGTTCCCAACAGAGAAGATAGAGTGAAGACTGAAGGAGTAGAAAGGGTACGGGACCCCATGAGGAGAGCAACAATACCAACCAACCAGAGCTCCCAGGGTCTAAACCACCAGCCTGGGAGCGCTTAGGGAGGGACCCATGGCTCCAGCTATATATGCAAGGGAGCTATATATAAGTGGGAGAAGAGATTCTTGGTCCCATGAAGGCTGGACATGGGGGCGGTGGTATTCGAGGGTGGGGAGGTGAGGTGCTGGGGAGGGTGGGTGTGGGTACACCATCATAGAGGCAGGAGGAGGGGGGAAGGGATAGGGAGTTCCTGGGAGGGAGGGGGGGAAAAGGGGGTAAGGGGAAAACACCTGAAATGTAAATAAAAGTTCCAATAAAAAAAAAAAATGTTGATGATCAACTGAAAAAAAAAAAAAAAAGAAAGAAAGAAAGCAATGGCATTTATGTTAGGGAACAGCCATTCTTTAGGGAAGTCACATCAGTCGTCATTCTAACTCATGGTCTGAACATCATGGGCTCAAATGCTGTTGCACAGACAACTCAGATGTTGGGATATTTTTCTAGTCTGTTTCCCAATTATTTTGTAAATTAAAGTACCTTAATTTGTAGAATTGAAAAACTACACACCTTTTGTAGATTCAACTGTAGTTTTTACCTATGGTTCAGATTTCTGTTAAAATGTAGCTATATTATCAGCTGCTTTAAAAAGATGTCTCAATTCTCTGTCCCCGCCCCCCCCAACTCAATCCCCCAGTCTTATACCCAGCTCTGCAGCCTCCCTCCCATGTGGATCCACAGATCCTCCTTACCCTTCTTGTTCCTTTATCCCAGCCTCAAACCCCAGCAGGCACCCCTGGTACCCCAAGGCCACTCCTGCCAGGGAAACAAGTAGTTTGACAGTGGATGTACACCTCTCCTGCTCCTCCTGCTCCAATCCCCGCCCCACCCCAGGCTCATCCCCAGCTCTCTAGCAGAAAACCTGCTGCAGTCTCCCTTTCTTCTCTGACCTACCCAAACAGATCACAAAGATCTTCTCCAGTCTTACTTCCCCAATTCATCCCATTATCCCAGCCTCCAATGCCAGCAGGCATATGCTAGGAACATATCACCTGAGCAGGCCAGGGAAACAGATGGAGAGAAATTTCCTACCAAGCAGTACACAGTTAACTACACTCTCCTAGAGTCCAGGGAGGAAGTAGAAATCAAGGAAAAAACACTCATCCAACAGACACAAAAACAGATATCATCATTCATCATCAAAACCTATAGGCATCTTAATCCCAGATACATAGGTTTCAGTATAAAAATGCAATCAGTAACAATCAGGACAATGTCTTAACTGAAGCCCAGCAACCCTACTACAGCAGGTATTGAATACTGCAACATAGCTGATGTCTTCCCCAAAATGACCTTAAAATCAACTATATGAAGAAGATAGCAATCCTTAAAGAGTAAATGAATAAATCCCTTAAAGAAAGCCAAGAAAAAACAGTTAAAGAAAATACATAAAATTGTTCAAGGCCTGAAAATGGAATAAAGAAAACAAAACTGGGGGAATTCCAGAAATAAAAAAGTTAGAATTCAAACAGGAACTACAGGGCAGGCTTCACCAAGAGAATATGAGAGACAGAAGAGAGAATCTTAGGCATTAGATATAATAGAAGAAATAGATAGCTACATCAGTCAAAGAAAAAAATTTACTGACACAAAACATCCATAAAATCTAGGACGCTATGAAAAGGACAAATTTAAGGATAATGAGAATAGAGCAAGAAGAAAACCAGCTCAAAGGCCCAGAAAATATTTTCAACAAAATCATAGAAGAAAAAAATTCTAACCTAAAGAAAGAAATGCCTATAAAGGTACAAGAAACATACAGAACACCAAATAGATTGGGCCTGAAAAGAAAGTCCTCTGACCACATAATAATCAAAATACTAAACATACAGAGCAAAAGAAAAGGCCAAGTAACAAACAAAGGCATATCTATTAGGATTACATTTGCTTTCTCAAAGGAGACCCTAAAATCCAGAAAAGAAGTACTGCAGTCTCTGAGACCACAGATGCCAACCAGACTACTATACCCAGCAAAACTCTCAATCAACAAGGATGGAGAAAATAAGATATTCCATGGTAAAACCAAATTTTAACAATATTTATCTATAAATCCAGTCCTACAAGGGTGATAGAAGGAAAACTCCATTGCAACCATCAAAACAGAGGGACTAAATAATCCCAGACCACTAAAATTTAAGGAAAGGAAATGCATGCGCATGCACATACACACACACACACTGTCAAGACCACTACCATTACCACTACCACCAACAACTAAAGAATAGGAATCAACAATCTTTGGCCATTGATATCTCTCAATTTCAAGGATCTTAATTCCCCCAATAAAAAGATACAGACTAACAGAATGAATGGGAAAACAAGACCCATTCTTTTGCTGCACCCAAGAAAAACACCTCAACATCACAGACAAGTATAAAAGTAAAGGATTGGAAAAGGATATTTCAAGCAAATGGAACTAAGAAACAGCTTGTGTAGCCATTTTAATATCTAACAAAATAGACTTTAAACCAAAACTAATTAAAAGATATTGGGAAGGATACTTTGTACTCATCAAAGAAAAAAAGTTCACCAAGATGACATTTCAATTCTTAACACAAAGGACGCCCACTTTTGTAAAAGAAACACTACTACAGCATAAATCACATATTGATCCTCATATACTAACTGTGGGAAATTTTAGTACCACACTCTCACCAATAGATAGGTCATCTACACAAAACTAAACAGAGAAATGCTGGAGCTAAAAGACATTATAGACCAAATGGACTACCACCAACTACAGATATTTACAGATATTTACAGAACTTTTTACCCAAACACAGAAGAATATATCTTCTTCTCTGCACCTCATGGAACTTTCTCCAAAATTGACCACATACTTGGACACAAAAAAAGTCTCAACAAACACAAGAAAATGGAAAATAACTCCCTATATCCTATCAGACCATTATAGATTAAAGCTGGACATCAATAACAGAAACAATAGAAAGCTTACAAACTCATGGAAATTGAACAATTCTCTACTGGATGAAAAATGGATCAAGACACAAATAAAGAAATTAAAGACTTTCTTGATTTGAGTGAAAATGAATGCACATCATATCCAAACTTATAGAACACAATAAAAGTAGTTCTAAGAAGAAAGTTCATAGCCCTAAGTACCTAGAGTAAACAAACAAACAAACAAAAAACTGGAGCGGTCTAATACTAGTAACTTAATAGTACACCTGAAAGCTCTAGAAAAGTGGTTCTCAATCTGTGTGTCAATATCCTGCATATCAGATATTTATATTGTGAGTCATAACAGCAAAATTGCAGTTTATAAGTAGGAACAAATAATTTCAGGGCTGGGGATCCCTACAACATGAACTGTATCAAAGGCAGCAACATTAGGAAGGTTTAGAACTACTGCTCTAGAACAAAAAGAAATCACAACCAAAGGAGTAGGTAGCCGAAATTGATAAAACAGAAGCAAAGAAAACAATATAAAGAATCAATAAAACAAACAGTTGGATCATTGAATCAGTAAGATTGACAAACCTTTATCCAATTTAACTAATAAAAGGAGAGGGAGAGAGAGAGAGAGAGAGAGAGAGAGAGAGAGAGATGAGAGAGAGAGAGAGAGAAAGAGAGAGAGAAAGAGAGAAAATGAGAATCCAAATTAACAAAATTAGAAAAGGAAAGGGGGTCATAACAACAGACACCAAGGAAATCCATAAAATTATATAAACATACTTTAAAAATATGTACTCTACAAAACTGGAAAATCTGAAAGAAATAGATAATTTTCTTGATAGGTACCACTTACTAAAGCAAATTAAGATCAGCTAAACCATGCAAACAGATCTATAACCCCATAGTGAAATAGAAGCAGTCATTAAAAAGTTTCCAACCCCAAAAAGCCCAGGGCCCAATGGTTTTAGTACAGAATTCTACTAGACTTTCAAAAACACTTAACAAAAATACTCCTGAAATTATTCCACAATATAATAGAAACAGAAGGAACATTGTCCAATTCATTCTATGAACTACAGTTATCCTAATACTCAAACTACACAACAAAGAAAAAACATAACAGACAAAATTTCCTTATGAATATAGAAGCAAAAATAATAGATCCCAAGAAGACATAAAAAAGATAATACACCATAATCAAGTAGGCTCCATCCCAAAGATGCAGAGATGGATCAATATATGAAAATCAATAAATATAATCCACTATCTAAACAAACTGAAAGAAAAAAAAAAAAAACCAAACCAGATGGTCCTCTCATTACATGCAAAAATAAATAAATAAAGGCCTTTGACAAAATCCAACACTCCTTCAAGATAAAATCCCAGAGAGATTAGGGATACAGGGACATAACTAGATGTAAAAATGGAAATTCACAGCAAGCCCATTAAATGGAGAAAAACTCAAAACAATTCCACTTAAATCAGGAACAAGACATTATCTGTTCTCTCCATACCTATTAAATACAGCACAATAAAGTCTTTGCTAAAACAATACCGAACTGAAGGAGATTAAAGGGATACAAAAAGGAAGTCATGGTATCTTTATTTGCAGATGATATGATAGTATACATAAGTGACCCTAAATCTTCCACCAAGCTACTCCTACAGCTGATAAACACTTATAGCAGAGCAGTTAGATACCAAATTAACTCACAAAAATCAGTAGCCCTTCTATATACAAATGACAAACAGACTGAGAAAGAAATCAGAGAAACATCTTTCACTATAGTCTCAAATAATATCAAATATCTTAAAGTAACTCCAACCAACCAAGTGAAAGACTCATAGGATAAAAATAAAAATGTCAAGTCTTTAAAGAAAGAAACTGAAGCAGATATCAGAAGATGGGAAGATCTTCCCATGCTCCTAGCAAAGCAATCTACAGATTCAGTACAATCCCCATCAAAATTCTTCACAGATCTTGAAAGGACAATATTCAAATCATATGAATAAAAAACAAAATAGCTAAAATAATCCTGAACAATAAAAGAACTGTGGAAGGTCTCACCATTCCAGATCTCAAGCTATACTAAAACTAATTTAAAAAAAAAAAAAACACACACACACATGGTATTGGTATAAAAACAGACACACTGATCAATGAAATTGAATTCGAGACCCAGCCATATACCCACACACATATAGACACTTGATTTTTGATAAAGAAGCCAGAAATACATGCTGGAATAAAAGATAGCATCTTCAACAAATGGTGCTGGTCAAACTATGATTCAAATAGACCCATACCTAACACCCTAGACAAAAACTCAACTCCAAATAGATCAAAAACTTTAACATAAAGCCAGGTATACTAAAGCTGATAGAAGAAAATGTGGAAGATAGCCTTGGGCACACTGGCACAGTTGATGGCTTTCTGAACAGAACACAGACAATGCAGGAGCTATGATCAATAAGTAATAAATGGGACCTCATGAAACTGAAAAGCTTCCACACAACAAAGGCCACCATCATTAGAACAAAGTAGCAGCCTACAGAATGGGAAAAGATTTTTACCAACTTTACATCTAATAGAGGGCTATTATCCAAAATATATATCGCACTCAAGAAACTTGATATAAAAAAACAAATTAAAATTGGCGTATAGATATAAACAGAGAATTCTCAATAGAGGAATCTCAAACGGCTAAAAAGTACTTAAATGTTCAAAATCCTTAGCTATCAGGGAAACACAAATAAAAACTACTGAGATTGTATCTTAAACCTGTAAGAATGGCTATAATCAATAACACAAGTTGCAGTTCTTACTGACAAGGATGTGGAGCAAGGGGAACACTCTCCTCCATGGCTAGTGGAGTGCAACTTTATAAGCCACTATGGAAATCAGTATAGCAATTCCTCAGAAAGATGGGAAATAATCCACCTCAAGATCCAGCTATTCCACCATTGGGCATATACTAAAATAACATTTCATCCTAATACTTGCTCAACAATGTCCATTGCTGCTCTATTCATAATATCCAGAAATTGGGAACAGCCTTAACAGAAGAATGGATAAAGAACATGTGGTACATTTGCACAATGGGGTTTTACTCAGCTCGAAGGAAGGAAGGAAGGAAGGAAGGAAGGAAGGAAGGAAGGAAGGAAGGAAGAAGGAAGGAAAATAGGTTGGTTTTCAGGCAAGGGAATAGAACTAGAAAAAAAATCATCCTGAGTGAGGTAATCCAGACCCAAAAAGATAAATATGCATGTAGATTGTTATATATGGATATTAACCATTAAATAAATTATAACTCAGCTACAATCCATAGGCCTAAAGAGGTTAGATATAGTGGACAGAACTAGGAGAGACATATAGATATCCCTGGGAGGGGGAAATAGAAGAGATTTTATGGGTGGATTGGAATCAGAAGTTGGGAGGTAGAATGGGAGGATCATGTGGAAAAGGGATGGGGAATATGGGATTGAGGGAAGGTATGGGGAGGGGAGAAAGACATTTAGAATTGAAGCGTAGGGGCTGAAGAGATAGCTCAGTGATTAAGAGCACTGACTGCTCTTCCAGAAGTCCTGAGTTCAGTTCCCAGCAACCACATGGTGGCTCATAACCATCTGCAATGGGGTCTGATGCCCTCTTCTGGTGTGTCTGAAGAGAGCAATGATGAATACATAAACTAAAAAAATAAAAAAGAATTAAAGAATATTTATGAGGGCAGTATGGAAATCTAGTGCAGTGAAAGCTAACTATATGAAGGCAATCCAAATGAAGTCTCCAAATAATGAGAGCCAGAACTCTTAATAGCCATGTCTTGTCACTAAATGAAGCTTCCAGTGCTGGGACTGGGTATCATCCAATTGAGTTGTTAGCTGAAAGGGTCCCATGGAAATCCCCAAACAACCCAGGCTGTTACCAAGGCAATTGGTTGCTCTCCACAAACTGACAACAGAGGCTCATTGCTAAAGACAATACCCACACAACTCACTGAAAATGAAGAGATCAATCTGGTGCCTACATAGAACCTTTGCTCCCATTTTATAATGTCTATGACATGGGAAAGTATTCTGCAAGGTACCAAAAGAGAAGAGCAAATAGCAACCCAACCACAAATCCTTGAATCTACAATGGTGACAGAAATCTTGTGGGAGTAACCAGCCAATGTCTGATTTGACTTAAGGGCTATTACATACCCATACCAACACTGCTGGGGTGACCAACAACCAAAGACTAGATATCCTAGAAACCTAGAGTATAACCAAATACTACTGGTCAAAAAAAAGTAAGAGTAAAATGACTTCTAATGATATTCTGCTATACTCATAGTTTAGTGCCTTTCAGCCATTATCAGAGGGGCTGCTTCTTGTAGCAGATGGGAACAAATGCAGAGCCACATTATATGCACACACACACACACACACACACACACACACACACACACCCTGCACGCACAGAGAGAGAGAGAGCGAGGGGGGGAAGAGAGAGGGAGAAAGAGAGAGAGAGAGAGAGAGAGAGAGAGAGAGAGAGAGAGCGCTCTCTAAACCAGATTATCTCCATCAAATCCCTCCCCTGAGAGCTCAGGGAACCCCTCAGAAGAGGAGGCAGAAAGAGTAGGGGAATCAGAAGAGACAGAGGACACCAGAACAAGGTCCTCTAAAACAAATGAGCAAAGTTCATATGAACTCACAGAAATTGAAGCATCAATCACAGGGCCTACATGGGTCTGCACCAGGTCTTATATACACACACACACTGCACTAAAAGCTATCGTGTGTGTGTGTGTGTGTGTGTGTGTGTGTGTGTGCGCGCATACGCGCGCAAGCATGCGTGTGTATTCATATGTATATATATGAATGTAATGAGCCCTTGTTGTCAGTTTGTAGAGAGCAACCTATTGTCTTGGTAACATAGTAACAAGCCTGGGTTGTTTGGGGATTTCCATGAGACTCAGCTAACAACTCAATTGGATGATACCCAGTCCCAGCACTGGGGGGGGGGGGGGATATATATATATTATATTATGTGTGTGTGTGTGTATGTGTATATATATATATATATAATTTTATATATCTATATAATTTACATATTTATAAATATATACATAAATAAAATAGTTTTCAGTTTAGTACTTTTATGGAACTTATGAATATGTAAACAAGTGGGTCTCTGATTCTTGTGCCTTCTCTTGAAGCTCTTTTAGTTTCTGTTGGCTTGGTTTGTCCAACTTCAATATGATAGTTTTCATTTTATCTTACTATATTTTGTTATATTTTATTATCTCCAAGAAGCCTGTTCTTTTCTAATGAGAGACAAACAGGGAATATATCTGGATGGAAGAGGAGTGGGGAGCAACTAGGAGGAACAGAGGGAGGGGAACTGTATTTAGATTATACTGTATGAAAGAAGAGTCTGTTTAATAAAAGTGGGGAACAAAGCCAGAGGTGGTGGCACTTACCTTTAATCCCAGCACTCAGAAGGCAGAGACAGGCAGATCTCTGAGTTCGAGGCCAGCCTGGTCTACAGAGTAAGTTCCAGAACAGCCAGGGCTACACAGAGAAACCCTGTTTCAAAACAACAACCAAGGCAAGGAAGAGATGTCTATTAGCTGAGTGTGGTAGTACACACCTTTAATCCCATATATCACCATACCCAGCTTCCCCAGACCCCCCCCCCAAAAAATTGTTGTTGTTGTTGTTGTTTAAATTAAATTTAGAGCTAATCATTTTCAGACAGGAAGAATGTGAATTGCTGTATTTGTATATAAAGTATGACAGTGATAATGAGCTTTATTAAGTGCTATTTTAGGGGCTGGCAAGATGGCTCGATGGGTAAAAGTGCTTGCCTTAAAGCCTGACTACTTGAGTTTTATGAAAGCAGAGAACCGACTCACTCGAATTGTCGTCTGACTTGCACATGTGCTCCCTGGTATGCTCATATGTACACATACATATATACAATAATAAATAAATGTAACACAAATATTTTTTAAAAATTAATGTTTTAATGTAGCATTATTATTATGGCTTAATGAGGTTCATACTATTAAAGTAAATTAAAAGCTAATTCTTCCCTCTAGGTTCTAAGCACTGGGACACCTAGCAGGGAGGGATGCGGTCCACCAAAGCCGTCTTTCACTTACCCATGTAGCCAACAGTACCAACTCTTCCTCGAAGCATATGCCCTTCTGGGACTTCCAAAGCTAGACCAAGATCTGAAATTCGGATGTGTCCTGTGCATGTTCACACACAATGTACAGATCATGGGGAGAAGTAACATTTTAGTGACAATTCATAGCTGTGAGGCAAAGTCCATCTAAAAAGTACTGATGAGGGCTGGGGATGTAGCTCAGTAATAGAACCCTTGTATACAATATATAAGGCTTGAGATTCTATCCTCAGTGCTAAAAACACATAAAATATATCAAAAAAAGTAGCAATATCTAAAAATTATATTTAACTTTTACACATGTAATGTAATTTCATATAGCACACTGAGTTTCACTAACAGCAAGAAATTATATTTATACCTAAAGAAGCCCTTTAACAGTAAATACACCAGATAAAAACAGAGGAACCATATTTATTATTTCCTCTAAACTACCAGTTAAGATACTTCATTTAGAGAACTGTACTATACAAATGTTTTGTGCACACGAAGGCATAAATGTTGGCTACAGTCCTATGAAAGTAACCAATTACAGAAAATGTTCCTCTAAGGACACCTGTCATAGGATTTAGACTTACCCTAATAACACATCTAGTAAACTACTCAATGTCTTACAACATAATTTGTTCTCTTCCCTTCAACGCCAAGTCTAGATACCAGTGCAGCATATCCCAGCACAAATCACAGACTTAAGAGTTAGAAGCAGTCAAGTTACTTCTTAATTATTACATGAATGAAATTCCAAGCACCTCTCTTCTTAATGGGGTCAGCACATAAGTTAGGTAACAAGCAGAATGCAGTGGCAGAAGTAAACGTAAGAGCTAAGTCCTGATAAAATCACACATTTTGCCTTCAGTAATGGGCCACATGAGCTGGTTCTTTCTAGAAATCACTCTGCCTCTCATTCATGTTCTCTGCTCCACAGAAAGATCCTTTTAGCTACTAAGAATCACTAATCATAAGCTCCTTCTTAAATTGCTAACCTACTTAAAGTAAATACAACCAGCATCCCAGCAATAAGGCTCATTCTCAGATCCAGAGATACCAATGTCAGAGGCACCCAGGATGCTGACAAGGAGCTAACCACAAGGCCAGTCCCCATCTACCACCACAGGGTCCCCATAACAGCACTGTACACACCCACTCTATGACAAGTGATAAATAATAAGGGGATAGCATGGAGAGTAGCATGCCAAGTTTAGAGGGCTGAGGAATAAAGAAAAAATAAATATGGGTCAATAGCAAAAAATGGGAGGCGCAAATACTCACTTTGGGTTTATTTTCTCCTACTTTAAAACATTCATCATTAACACATGGTGTCTCTGCTTTTATGTAAGTACAGGTGATAGCAATGTCAATTGCGTGTTTTGTTTTGTTAAAGAACACATCCCAAAGAGTTTCTTTTAGATATTGTTTCCAGTCTTTGTTATTAACTATGTCCACATCAGCTTTGAAACACAAGTGTCCCTCTGACAAGCCTACACTTAAATGTGAAAGGCTCTCTTACCATGATCATCAAGGAGGATATTCTCTGGCTTTAGGTCTCTACAAGGAAAGAAACAACAAAAGCTGTTATTCAGAAATCAGTTCCTGAGCACTGAAAAGAAACAGCCAGAGATATCTTGATGGTTAAAAAGCAGTAGCTAGAAGGGCAGAAAGTAAAACCACCTTCTGTGAACAATCCAAGCTCTTACTGCCTTCAGCCATAACTACAGGCAGCTCAATAATTCTACAAAAATTCTACTTTGCTAGGCATGGTGATGTATGCCTATAAAAAAAAACAAAAGGAATTCATCTCAGCAATCATCATACATATGTTGAATGTAAATGAACTGCTTTGCATAGTCCTGCCAAGATGAAGATATTTCAGTGATTCTGTATGTAAACCCAGAGTAAGGAAAGCAATTAGTCCTTAAAGAACTTCACTCATTCTATTTTATTGTTAAGTACTTTAAAATACATTACATTTCAAAAAAAACTTTCAAAGGATTTATATTTAATTATGACTTCACATTTGAGGACAATCCAGATTCCCTAAGTACCTCTCCCAAAATGTGGACACGTCCTTAGAGCATATGAAAAGGGCAGTCTAAGCCAGAGTGCAAGACAATACCCTAGAAATAATGCCACAGCAGCAAGATGAACAGAGAACCAATACAGGAGAACCCCAGAGATCCAAAGGGAGCGCCTGCCAGCAGTAGGCAGTTGGTCCCTGTCAAGGTACCATCTGCTCAGGAGGCTCACAGTAGATGTCACTGCTGTCAGGGCAGAAAGGCCAGAGTGAAGAGTGAGTAGGGGAAAGTATGTGGCCTTGCAGGAGCTCCTGGCAGGGGTTGTTTTCCAGTGGGCATATATACATTCATTCTCTAGGAACAATAATAATAAGCATTTTTTAATTTTCCCTCTGTCCATTTGGTAATTAAAAACCCTATTAAACATTACTAAAACTAAACTATTCTTGACATGGAACCTTCACAGCCTCCTTGATTTTCTATCCTTTCCAGCTACCCTCCCATCTCACATGTCTAGGACTCCACACAAATCTGCTCAAATGTAGCCTGCCAACAGTATGGCTCTGATTATGATGAAAATATTAGGCCTACCCTGAGTCCTACTGACTCAAATGTACATTTCTTCTGGGTCCTTGTTGATCTATAGGTTCATTAAAGTATAAGAAGCTAGCCCTATGCCTGTCCTTCTATACAATCAGCTATACAATCGACTGAAAATACTAATGGTGTAAAATACAGTGGTAGATTTTTCACAAAATAACTGTGTTGGTTAGTTTTTGGCAACTAGACACAAATCAGTCACTTGGAGAGATGGAGCCTCAAATGAGAAACTGCCTCCATCAGATTAGCCTATAAAGCATCTTCTTTTAATTTAATTTTGGTTTTTCAAGACAGAATTTCTTTCCTGGCTGTCCTAGAATTCACTCTGTTGAGCAGGCTGGCCTCAAACAGAGATTTGCCTGTCTCTACCGCCCAAATTCTGGGATTAAAGGTGTGTACCATCACTGCCTTGGTGTAAGGTATCTTCCTAATTGCTAATTGATACACGAGGGTCCAGACCACTATGGGTGGTACCATCCCTGAAAAGGAGGTCTGGGTTATATAAGGTGTTATCTCAACAAGCCAGGAGAAGTGAGCCAGTAAACATTTCTCCATAGTCTCTATTTCAGTTCCTGCTTCAGTTCCCACCCTGACTTCAGTCAGTGATGGACTATGACATGTAAGTGTAAGTCAAATCCTTTCCTTCCCCAAAGTATTGGTCAAAGTGTTTTATTACAGTGACAAAAAAATAAACTAGAACAAACAATAGTCGTCGTAATAATACATACTGGACTCTAATCAAAAATCTGAAATCTGAAATGCTTGGAACTCTGACATATTGTGGTGCATTCTCCAGATAAGGAATGCACAACCTAAAGCAGAAACAGTAGCCATCTATCACTGAATACCCACTTTATGTCATGACTGTGAACTGTATGTGCTCTGTCTCTAGCCATTTACACAAAGATTCTCCATATTAAGTACAGACAAGGAGTCTTAGAGTTTCCATCACTGTGAAGAGACACTGTGACCAAGGAAACTCTTATAAAGGACAACATTGAATTGGGGCTAGCTTACAGGTTCTGAGGTTCAGTCCATTATCAACATGGCAGGAAGCATGGCAACATCCAGGCAGACATGGCACTGGAGTAGCTAAGAGTTCTACATCTTAAACTGAAGGCAAACAGAAGACTGTCTTTTAGGCAGCTAGGAGGAGAGTCTCAAAGCCCACCCCCATAGTGACACACTTCCTCCAACAAGGCTACACATACTCCAATAAGGTCACATTTCCTAATAGTGCTACTCAATGGGCCAAGCATATTCAAACCACCACATTCCACTTCCTGACTCCCATAGGCTTGTTCAAACACATGAGTTTATGAGGGCCATACATACCTAGCCATAGCCTAATATAAAATATATTTAATCCAATTTCAAAAGTCTCATAATCTATGACAGTCTCAACAATGTTAAAGGTCCAAAGTTCAAAGTCTCTTTTGAGATTCATGCAATCTCTTAATTATAATTCCCCTATAAAAATCAAAATCAAAATCAAAAAGCAGATCACATGCCTCCAACATCACAGGATATACATTACCATTTCAAAACAACATAGTAAGGAAATCCTAGACAAAATCAAGACCAAAAGCCAGCTGGGCAAACTCCAAACTCTGCATCTCCATGTCTGATGTGCAACTCCTTTCTGCTTTGTTGACTGCAACACAATTCTTTCTCTTTGGATGGTTCCACTCCCTGTTAACAGCTTTCCTCAGCAGATATTCCATAGCTCTGACATCTCTAATATCTTTGTGTATCCAAGGCAACTTCAACTTCACACCTTCTTGTTACAATGTCTGGGATCCACACATGGTCTTCTGGGCTCCTCCACAGGGCTTGGTCTCTTCTCCAGCTCTCTAGGCTCTGGTAGAGTCCACTCCACTGCTGCTATTTTTGGTGATCATCACATGGTACTGGCATCTCCAATTCACTGGAGTTTTCCACTGCAACTAGGCTTCACCAATAACCTCTCATTGGCTCTTTTCACGGGGCTAAAACTAAACTTCTTTGCATGATGCCTTCAGTCCTGGGCTGTCACCTGCAAATGATGCTTCTATGGCCTCTCACAGTGCCAAGCCTCAGCTGCTCTCCATGACCCCTTCACACCATCAAAACCAGTATCATCTGGGTGACTCTTACACATTACCAAGTACAGTTGCTGCACAAGGTACAGCTTTGGCTATCTCTGGAACAAAGCTTTTTTGTCCTCTCAGAAAACATTTTCCAGAGGATTTCACCCCAATGATGCTGGTCTTCTTCTTCTTCTTCTTCTTCTTCTTCTTCTTCTTCTTTCTTCTTCTTCTTTTTTTTTTGTTTTTTGTTTTGTTTTGGTTTTTCGAGACAGGGTTTCTCTGTATAGCCTTGGCTGTTCTGGAACTCACTCTGTAAACCAGGCTGGCCTTGAACTCAGAAATCCGCCTGCCTCTGCCTCCCAAGTACTGGGATTAAAGGTGTGCACCACCACCGCCCAGCTGCTGGTCTCTTCTTAAACACTGATAATTTTTTAGCTCTAGCTAACTAACATCAATTGTCCCAGTAGTCCCTTCTATTCTTGACACTAAAACCAGAGCCACATGGCGCAAAGCTGCCAAGTTCTGCTGCTTGCTGGAACTGGAACATGCCCCCCTTGTTATATTACATTATCACCAGCTTTCCATTTCCCAACTTCTTCACTGCCTTAGCTTGCCTGTCCTGGAACTTGCTCCATAGAATGACCTTGAACTCAGAGATTTGCATCGGTCTGTCTCCTGAAAGCTGGGATTAAAGGCATATCTCACCACCATTGGACTTAAGCTTCTCTTCACCTAGAACTTACTCTGTCTCAGGCTAGCCTTTGAACCCAGAGTTCTGCATTGCCTTTTTCTCCTGGGGTTAAAGATGTGTACCACCATACATGGGCCTAAGCTTTTCATGGCCACTATGCCTCAAGATATGGATCCAAAGCTTATTTCTTCCAGCCTCAAAATCTAGATCACAGGTGTCTCCTCCATTTCTGTATTGTAGTTCATTCCAGATCAAAAGTCCAAATTATTCCTTGGTCAACAGCAAATGCATAAATGGTAAGCTTAGCTGGGTGTAATCTTGCCCCAAAGTCACCATTCCCTCAAATATGTTTATCTCCTTGAACACAGGATTCAGCTCCATTTCACTTCCTGGTGCTCCTTTATTACTTGAACCATGCATTTTATATTTTTTTCTTTTAAAGCTTGCTATGCTTCATCAAAATGCTCTTCATGAGACTAAAGCACAGCATAGACTCTAAACTGGATTGTTTTGAGACCTCCTTGGTCAGTGTAATTAATATGAGTCTCTTCAATTTAGCCTCAAACAGACTTTTTAGACAAGGGCAAAAGCAGCCACAGTCTTCTCCAAAATATCACAGAAAACAGTCTCTAGGCCATATACTAACATTCTTCTCATCTGAAACATCTTGGGCCAGGTCTGCACAGTTCAAATCACCCTTAGTACCAATGTTTTCCATGTTCCTACTAGGATGGTCCATTAAGCCCCACTTAAAGCATTTCATGGCTATCCAAATCCAAAGTCCCGAAACCCTCAGGCCTATCAGAGGAATATCCCATCCTTGGTACCAACTTTTGTCTGGAGTCTCAGGAGTGTTACCAATTCATCACATACTACACCAGCTTACTTTTCTGGTTTCATATTACTCTTCCTGCTAAAGATAGTACTTTTCCATCTGAACCCCATTTTCCAACCTGTTACCAAGTCTTGACTGATTATGAGATAGCAGAATTACAGATACTCTTCAGAGAGAATGCTTTGAACTAACATGGATCACCTATTACCCCTCATATTAGGCCTGCTTGCCACCCCAGGATGGCTTTGTGCATGGTTTTCTTCTTTTTCATTGATGCCTCCAGAAAACAAGTCATCAGGCTTTTCTGGGGAATGAGACTAAGCATAGATAGACAAGGGCCACACTAAAGAGAAAAGCTGATCTGCTGCACCCACAGTGTGAACAATGCTGGGCACACTTCAGAATGACACTAAGAGAAGAGCCTGAGGTTGGCACAACTCAAAACAACTAGAGTGTTGTTGTGGATAGCCTCAGCCTTGTATTTTGATCCTAGTTCCCAGTGGATAGCCCCAGCCTTGTATTTTGATCCTAGTTCCCAGTGGATAGCCCCAGCCTTGTATTTTGATCCTAGTTTCACTTTCCTGGGAGGGACTGTAGAGGATGATTGAATCTGTACACAGGTGAGTCTTGTAAACCTTCTGTCCAATTAAAACCTGTAAAATAAAGGCTAGAGCCAGAGATTGGGCAGTAGAAGGGGAGGCAGAGAAAAAGGCTTAAGGGAGGAGAGAGTGAGAGGAATTCGATATAAAAGGTAGAGCAGAAGGGAGGCAGAGGGAGAAGCAGAAGGGAGTTGAAGCAGAAGGAAGCTGGTGGTAGAAGGAAGTCAACAACAGAGGAGCTGGAGCTGGGAGGACAACCAACGCCGCCTGGACAAACTGCAAGTTATAAGGGATCTCATAGCCAGGGATTACAGTAGTGTAGTGGTAAATCTGCCCAATCTAGGCGTGCAATTTATACCATAATTATTGAGTTGTGTTTTCCTTTACTGGTCTCCTTCGGGTAGGAGATTTTACAGCAACAAATTTGGCGGTTTAAATAATTTCTTCTACTACAGAATCTTAGTTAGCCTCAATGTTTACACCAGGATCTTAAACCAAACAAGGTAACCTTAACGAGACCTAGCTGCAATCTTCAGGAATAGTGACATTACTGCAGAAAACTCTGCCTCTCAGTGAGCAGGCTCAGATCACTGGGAGCTTTTTCCTAATAGCCCAAGCAACACTGCATAGGTAGTACCACTCCAATAAGAAACAACTCATAAACTGTGACACTTATTTCTTCAGCAAGATAACAAGATGTTTGCCCACCTATCCAAATATGAGCCATACACAGGTGTCTTATCCAATGAAGTCTAACAACTTGCTTCTAAAATACTTTAAGAGAGCTCTTCTCTCCAACTACATGATCTTCTTTCCAGGAGTTCATCTGCTTCTTATTCTGCATATGTCAATAGATCTTTATTTTGCTAATGCTTATCACCAGAAAATTATTTTACTGCCACAGAATGAGCCTTCTAGACATTCCAACATGCATAGGAAGAGATGTTCTTTTGATTGGAGTAAGAAGGGAAGGCAAAGACAAAGGCACTAACTGGCTAATTGCCATAAAGAGATCATTAAGATTTATTTTTTATTTCTATTTATGATTTATGTATATACATCTGTTTCTGTGTGCTAAAGCCATGGGTATTTGTGAACTGCCTGATGCAGGTGCTAGGATCTGAACACTGGTCTTCTGTAAGAACAGCACTCATAACTGCTAAGCCATTTCTGCAGCCCCTACTGCCATGAGTGTTAAGTGATCTTGACTAAGAAATCAAGTTTGGACCCAGTAACTTTAAAGAAAGGTGGTATTATTCTGAGTCCATTTTCCAAAATGTTGAGTTGCCTCTGAGAGCAACTCAAGAAATGGGTTTACTTCCTAGTACAGGTTAAGTATCCCTTATTTAAAATATTTGAGACTAAGAGTGCTCTTGGATTTCAAATTTTTTAAATACTTTACATACATAAATGAGGTGCTCTGGGAATGGCCTAAGATATAAACAGTCTTTTATGTTTCTTATAATATTATACACATAACCTTAAGGCAATTTGTACACTATTCTTAGTGTACATGCACTTGATTGTGGTACTACAGACTGAACCTAGGGCCTCATTTATGCTAGGCAAGCATTCCACCAGTGAGCCACATCTTCAATGTTGCTCTTGCACTAATTGTGACTTATTACATGAGGTCTGGTGTGCAATTTTCCACTTATGATAGCAGAGCTCAAAAAGTTTTGAGGGTTAGAAAGATGACTCAGTAAATAAAGTGCTTACCACATAAACCTGAAGACTGGAGTTCAGACATTCAGAACTAACATCAAAGGCACACAGAACTCAAGCAGCCTGGTAATCCTAGAACTCAAGAGGCAGAAACTGGATGTCTGTCCCAAGGGCAAAACTGTTAGACTAGCTGGAACTGATGAGTTCCAAATTCACCAAAACCCTGCTTCAATAAGGTTGAGAGTGATCAAGAAAGAAAAAAATGTCAATTTTGGGCTTCCAAATGCATGTGTATACACATATACATGTACCTACACATACATGTGCATTCATACACACACAAACAAGCATATCCTTATGTGCAACTGAGAGAGAGAGAGAGAGAGAGAGAGAGAGTTGGATTTAAGATCCTTTCAAATTTCAGATATTTGGATTAGAGATGTTCAAATCACATTGTATATAAATAATTACATAGTAAGAGGCAGAAATTCTAATCTAAAAATATAGTTCAGAGCAGTTCTTATAAACATTTTTTAAAAGTGCTATTCTTTCCTTAGCCTTACAAGTTTCAGAAAGCATTAAAAAGCTATAGTCTATTATTCAAACTACTCACTATAAATTCTAACATGTGTCTTCATTCAGTGTCACTGCCCTGCTCCATTAGCAGCGTATGAGCTTTGGGGGGCAGTACTGTATTTGCCTTATTTTCCAGAATATATCCTAGCATGCAGTTCAGGGATACATCTGCTACTGATAAATCTCATGTGAAAGCAGTTGTCTACACTGCCTAAGGGCCTATTTGACCAACTCACAACTGGAAAACCTATAAAGTCTAACTGTACCCTCCTCTTGCTTTTCTCCTCCACACCAGACTATTCCCACCACCCTCTTCCTTTTTCTTTTATTTTGCTCTTTGGAGGCAGGGTCTTAAAGTGAAGACAAGACTGTTCTCAAACTCTCCATCCTCCTACCTCAGCCTCCCACAGGTGCATGCCACCAAGATCAGCTCCTTCCTTCATACAGTGGAGAACGGGTTATTAGCTTTTCAATCCACAATCCAATCACAAGACAAAGAGATTCAATGAACATCTGAACACTCATTTCTTTAGTAACTTTATAACAGCATTTTCTCTGCATTGCTTACAACTACAGCATTCTAAGTAGATGAAGTCACATGGTCCGCATCTTATTTAATAACAAGTAGAACACTCCATTGAAACTACAAGTCAAGACTAGTTTTCTCCTTCTGTTTTAGAACATACCATAGCACTAGAGCCTCTTGCACAGACATTCCTTCCTCATTCCTCTCGTCGTCCTATCAGGAAGATAAAATGACAGTGCATGCTGTGATAGTTAATGCTTCTCATTGTCAACTAAATATCTAGAAAATGCTGGTGGGTGGGCCTCTGATTGTGCCTGCTATGGTTTCTTTGTGTGGACCTGGTTTTCCTGGAATTAGCTCTGTAGACCAAGCTGGCCTTGAACCACAGAGATCTTCCTTACTCTGCCTTCTACGCTAGATTTAAAGGTGCACACAACCACTGCCAGTCAGATTTCATTAACTGAAATGGGAAGACCTGTCCACTGTGGTTAGCACCACCCCCTGGCTCAATCCCGGTCTGTATAAAGTGGAGAAAACCTGAGCAACAAGCATGCATTCAATGATCTCGTCTTCTGACTTCATTTATAATGTGACTAGATCCCTCAGGTTCCAGCTTCTCAGCTATGATGGACTATATATAACATGGAGCTGTGAGCAAAATAAACTTTTTCTTCCTTAAGTTACTTTTGCCAGAGTATTTTATCATAAAAATAAAGAAAGAAATCAAGACACATCTCTACTGCTCTAAAATGTTATATGTTCTGCAGGTAAATGGTTTTTGTTATAGTTTGTTCATAACTGGCAGAGTTTTGTTATTTACCTGACTGAAACACTTATACCCTCTACCTGCAGAATGTCACATTGCCTTGGTGAAATTACAGGTCCAATGCCCTTCCCTCCCAACCCCCCATAAGAAACCCATTCAAGTACCTGAGATTCCTGGAATGCCTCCCCATGCTAATGAGGCATTTCAGTACCTTAGTCTTCAGCCAATGACCTTTGCCCACCCTGGATATTCCTAACCCGGTCCCAAAAACTATATAACCCTTTCTTCACCCCAATAAAGTGTATGTGTATAAGCCCATCCTGAATAAAGAAATATGCAGGATTGAACTAGTCTGAAAGGTCAATGGAACCAAAAGAAGACTGACAAAGTCAACTAACCTGGGCCCATGGGGGTTCACAGAGATTGAAGCACCAACCAACGAGCTTGTAGGAGCTAGACATAGGCCTCCCTATATATATGTAGCAGATATGCAGCTTGGTCTTAATGTGGATCCCCTAACAACTGGAGCAGGGACTGTCTCTGACTCTTTTGCCTGCTATTGGATCCCCTCCCCTAGCTGGACTGCCTGATCAGGCCTTAGTCCTGCAGTGACTTGATGTCCCAGGGCCGGTGGTACCCAAGTAGGGCTTTCCATTCCCTGAGGAGAAGAGAAGGGAGTAATGGAGGGATTCTTGAGGGTGGGTCTGAAAGGAGAGAAGGGGCTGCAGTCTTGATGTAAAGTGAGTGAATAAATAAAATAAATTAATGAAAGGAAAAAAAGATTATATCAGAGAGCTGTTTCATTGAAGATCACTGGAGAAGGACTTCGCTTATAAGAACTGCAGCACTAAGACCCTCAAAAAAGGCCTTCTCACCACCTTCTTGCCCTCCAGCACTCACTCCCAGCTGACTGGGATCCTACAGAACTCCACCCATTCAGGACTCCCTTCATCCTTCCAGCCCTGCATGCAGCTACATCTGGAAACCCTGAGAGGGAGAAAAAGGAGAAAGTAGAGGATGGTAAACCACAGCTAGAACCCAAAACACAAACCACAAATAATCATTATCCTGGGTTCCACAATCCCAGAAGACTACAGATTTATTTACAAAAGAGTTCGCCAAGTTGACACTAATAAACTATGTCTTGAGAAGGTCCAGGATTAGAAACTTTACTTTTGTACAAGATAAAACAAATAATTGACTTAATGATTAAGCAGATAAATTTAACTCCCGAACAGAGAACTGCCCTTGAAAGACAATCTATGCAAAGAAAAAATAAAAACAGCAACCCTGCATAAAGTAAAAATAACAGAAGTCTGTTTAATACTTGAATAGAGAGAAATCATGGTCCCCATACCTTTAAAGATAAACCAGAAGAAGGCTTAGCATTCTAGTGTACAGACTCCATACTCTGCTTCTGATAATGTCATCACAAACAGCTTCTCATGGGAAATACGGAGCTAGCCTCCACATCACTCTCAAACTGTACTCTGTCTGCAGTCACTGCACATAAGCACACACAATACTGTCAGGCTAATTCTCTAACATTTCCAGATGTGAGGAGAGGAGCTGATGAAAGCCTTGAATACAGCTATACAAAATTCTCTCTCAAGGACCATGAGGAGCAACATGCTTCTTGATCAGAAAAAAAATAAACAGTGGCCACTTACCCTGTTTCATAGAAAACATGGTTGTATGGATACATAAATCCTAAGGAATGCACAACAAACTTCTAAAGCTAATAAAAACAGCTCAGGAAAAACACAAGATCACTGCATAAAATCAATTCTATTTTACATTATAGCAACAAACAGTCCAAAAATAAAAGTTAGGAAAGCAGAAGCACTTGGAAAGACTATGAAAATACTGAAACTCTAAGGAACAAACTGTGGAGCGCTGCTGCTGTGCCTTAAAGATGGCGCTTGCCTTTCTCCTGCTTTAGAATAAACAAGCCCTTATTTGGTAGGAAAGCCGCGCCTGCCTGTGGCCTGATCTTCCGTCATGACGCTCTGGCCTATGATAGTGCAGATTGTGGTATGGGCTCATGGGCCGTCCTACGAAGAGTATTTAAGCTGCACTCATTCGGGGGGCACACCCTTGCGATTCCTGCGATTCCTGAGTAAATCGTTGCTGGAAGGAACTGGTGTGTTAGTCTTTCTTCCCTGCTGGACAGGGTGATTGGCGCGGCACAACAAACTTAGTAAAACAAAGCATGAGATGCAAGTACAAAGAACTAGAAAATACTGCTGAGTGAACGACAGATGGGATGACAGAAGAGACCCAAGGAGCATCAGTGTGCTCACCAAGTCACCTCCCCACATCTACACTGATATAAGGAAACACTCAGCAAGCAACTGCATTCTTCTTAGAAACCAATAATCGGATCCTAATTTTGTATGGAAATACAGAAGCCCTGTCAGGATGGCACAAAAGTAGGTAAAGAGAACACAGTTAAAGGCTTGTATTTCCACATTGTAAAACTTTTTTAAAAAGCAATATAATTAATTCTGTGTGATTTTGACCCCAAGTCAGACAAGTGGTCCAATGGAATGAAGAGACTTGAAATTTGAGAAATAAACCCTCCCTCCATCTACTGGTTCTAGACAAAAGTGTCATGGTCAGTCAATAGGAAAATAAGAGTAATCCCAGCACTTGGGAGGCAGAGGCAGGTGGATTTCTGAGTTCGAGGCCAGCCTGGTCTACAGAGTGAGTTCCAGGACAGCCCGGGCTACACAGAGAAACCCTGTCTCAAAAAAAAAAAAAAAAAAAAAAAAAAAAAAAAAAAAACATAAAACACAAGAAAATAGAAAAGGTAATGATTTATTAGGTATGAAATCAAATATGATAAAAAGAAAAATTTGTGAACTCAACTTGTTCAATTTTTTTTGTACTTCAAAAGACAGCACTATGAAAATAAAAATCTGCTCCTAGCTGGTCTGCTCCCATGAAGACACCATATCCTGATGCATCCTAGAGAAAACACTGCACTTGGAGCAGCAGTAAGAACACTCCCCCAGAACCCTATGCCCTAGAGCAGCAGCTGGGAGCCTGGGGCACTTAGGACCCATCACCCACCCAAACCTCACCCTCCAGAATACTACTCCCCTTCAGCCCCCTCTGCTTGGCCCCTGTTGCTGAGGTCCATTCCTAGCTGGTCTGTTCCTGTGAAGACACCATATCCTGACCCATCCTAGACGAACCACTGTACTCAGAATAGAGGAGAATCCTCTGCACTCAGAGCAGTTGAGGAAGCTGGACTCCCAGGAGTTCTAATGCGCCCAGAATCATAGCTCTGCACCTGATCCCACAACACCCAGAGGAAGCTGGGCTCCCAGGATCATAGGATTTCAGGATCCCAGAGGCAGCATGAGTCCCAGGAGCTCTTCGGCCCAGGAGCTCAGGATCACAGGATCACAGAGACAGCTGAACTCTGAGGAGTTCTGACACAAGCAAGATAACAGGAGTGACAGGCTCCAGTCAGAGACAGTGAGTGCAGGTAGCACTAGAGATAACCAGATGGCAAAAGGCAAGCGCAAGAACATAAGCAACAGAAACCAAGGTTACCTGGCATCATCAGAACCCAGTTCTCCCACCATAGCAAGTCCTGGACACTCCATAATACGGAAAAGTAGGATTCAGATTTAAAATCACTTCTTATGATGATGATAGAGGACTTTAAGAAGGACATAAATAACTTCCTTAAAGAAATACAGGAGAACACAAGTAAACAGGTAGAAGCCCTTAAAGAGGAAACACAAAATCCCTTAAAGAATTGTAAGAAAACACAAATCAAATAGGTGAAGGAATTAAACAAAACCATCCAGGATCTAAAAATGGAAGTAGAAACAATAAAGGAATCTCAAAGAGAGACTACCCTGGAGATAGAAAACTTAGGAAAGAGATTAGGAGTCATAGACACAAGCATCACCAACAGAACACAAGAGACAGAAGAGAGAATCTCATGTGCAGAATATACCATGGAAAACATTGACACAACTGTCAAAGAAAATGCTAAATGCAAAATGCTCCTAACCCAAAACATCCAGGAAATCCAGGACACAATGAAAAGACCAAACCTAAGGAAAATAGGTATAGGTGAGAGTGAAAATTCCCAACTTAAAGAGCCAGTAAATATCTTCAACAAATGTATAGAAGAAAACTTTCCTAACCTAAAGAAAGATATGCCCATGAACACACAAGAAACCTACAGAACTTCAAATAGACTAGACCAGAAAAGAAATTCCTCCCCTTACATAATAATCAAAACATCAAATGCACAAAACAAAGAAAAAATATTAAAAGCAGTAAGGGAAAAAGGTCAAGTAACTTATAAAGGCAGACCTATAAGAATTACACCAGATTTCTCACCAGAGACTATAAAAGCCAGAATATCCAAGACTGATATCATACAGACCCTGAGAGAACACAAATGACAGCCCAGACTACTATACCCAGCAAAACTCTCAATCACTATAGATGGAGAAACCAAGATAGTTCATGACAAAACCAAATTTACACAATATTTTTCCACAAATCCAGCCCTACAAAGGATAATAGATGGAAAACTCCAACACAAGGAGGGAAACTACAACCTAGAAAAAGCAAGAAAGTATCTTTCAACAAACCCAAAAAAAGATAGCTATTCAAGCATAATTTCACCTCTAATAACAAAAATAACAGGAAGCAACAATTATTTTTCCTTAATATCTCTTAACATCAATGGACTCAGTTCCCCAATAAAAAGATGTAGACTAACAGAATGGATATGTAAACAGGACCCAGAATTTTGCTACATACAGGTAACGCACCTCAGTGACAAAGACAGGCACTACCTCAGAGAAAAAGACTGGAAAACAATTTTCCAAGCAAATGGGCCCAAGAAACAAGCTAGAGTAGCCATGCTAATATCGAATAAAATAGACTTTCAACCAAAAGTTATCAAAAAAGATAAGGAAGGACACTTTATATTTGTCAAAGGAAAAATCTGCCAAAATGAACTCTCAATTCTGAATATTTATGCTCCAAATGCAAGGGCACTGACATTCATAAAAGAAACTTTACTAAAGCTCAAAGCACACATTGCACCTCACACAATAATAGTGGGGGACTTCAACACCCCACTCTCAGCAACAGACAGATCATGGAAATGGAAACTAAACAAAGACACAGTGAAACTAACAGAAGTTATGAACCAAATGGATTTAACAGATATCTATAGAACATTTCATCCTAAAACAAAAGAATATAATATACCCTTTTCTCAGCACCTCATGATATCTTCTCCAAAATAGACCATATAATTGGTCACAAAACAGGCCTCAACAGATACAAAAAGAATGAAATAATCCCTTGCATCCTATAAGATCACCAGGGACTTAGGCTATCTTCAATAATAAGAAAAACAATGGAAAGCCTACATTCACGTGGAAACTGAACAATACTCTACTCAATGATAACTTGGTCAAGGAAGAAATAAAGATATTAAAGACTTTTTAGAATTTAATGAACATGAAGGCTTGTCATACCAAAATTTATGGGACACAATGAAAGTAGTGCTAAGAGGAGAACTCATAGCTCTAAGTGCCTACAAAAAGAAATTGGAGAGAACATACACTAGCAGCTTGACAGCATACCTGAAAGCTCTAGAACAAAAAGAAGCAAATACTCCCAAGAGGAGTAGACAGCAGGAAAATAATCAAACTCAGGGCTGAAACCAACCAAGTAGAAACAAAAAGAACTATACAAAGTATCAACAAAACCAGGAGCTGGTTCTTTGAGAAAATCAACAAGATAGATAAACCTGTGGGACTGCATAAGGGTATCTTGGTTCTTGGCTGGGCATAGGCCTGGAACCCCGAGACTCCAAGGGAGAAATAGCAGGAGTTCGGCAACATCCCCAGAACTCAGGGTCCTGACAAGCAGTCTAGTCTCAGGGACCTACATTGTTCCGTCACATAGGCCATTACGGCCCCTCCCAAAATGCACAGTAGAGGGTGTGACTACAGGCCTCAGGCCCTAGAGAGAGTTACATACTAATGAAGGCCAGAGGGCAGAGCCAATTAAACCTTCTTCCATAGAACCTCCCCCCTTCTCCCTCCCTATTTAACTCAGGTCTGCCCTGAGTTTGGGGGGGGGGGTTACATCCAGATCCATCCACCACCCACTATGAAAATAAACCCTTTTGGAACCAAGGACTTCCTCATATCATTGGGGCTTGCTGTCGCCAAAGCTTCCAGCCTCTGGAACCTTAGACTTTCTCCTGTATGTGGGACCCACTGCCAGGAAGCCTACGAGACTCCGCCGCTACACCCCCTTTTCCCACATAAACCCTTAGCCAGACTAACCAGAGGGCACAGAGACAGTATCCAAACTAATAAAATCAGAACTGAAAAGGAAGACATAAAAACAGAAAATGAGGAAATTCAACAAATCATCAGATTCTACTACAAAAGCCTATACTCAACAAAACTGGAAAATATGGATGAAATGGACAATTTTCTAGACAGATACTAGGTACCAAAATTAAATCAGGAGCAGATAAACCATCTAAATAGTCCCATAACCCCTAAAGAAATAGCAGCAGTCATTAAAAGTCTCCCCACCAAAAAAAGCCCAGGACCAGATGGTTTTAGTGCAGAATTCTATCAGACCTTCAAGGAAGACCTAATACCAATTCTCTTCAAACTATTCCACAAAATAGAAACAGAAGGAACACTACCCAATTTGTTCTATGAAGCCACAATTACGCTTATACCTAAACCACACAAAGATACAACAAAGAAAGAACTTCAGACCAATCTCCCTTATGAATATCAATTGTAAAAATGCTCAATAAAATTCTCGCAAAGCGAATCCAAGAACACATCAAAACAATCATCCATCATGATCAAGTAGGCTTTATCCCAGGAATGCAGTGATGGTTCAATATTCGGAAATCCATCAACATAATCCACTATATAAACAAACTCAAAGAAAAACACTACATGATCATCTCACTAGAGGCTGAGAAAGCATCTGACAAAACTCAACATCCCTTCATGGTAAACGTCCTAGAAAGATCAGGAATTCAAGGCCCATACCTAAACATAGTAAAAACAATATACAACAAGCCAGTAGCCAACATTAAATTAAATGGAGAGAAACTTGAAGCAATCCCACTAAAATCAGGGACTAGACAAGGCTGCCTACTCTTTCCCTACCTATTCAATATAGTACTGGAAGTCCTTGCCAGAGCAATTAGACAACAAAAGGGAGTCAAAGGATACAAATAGGAAAGGAAGAAGTCAAAATATCACTATTTGCAGATGATATGATAGTATACTTAATGACCCCAAAACTTCCACCAGAGAACTCCTAAATCCGATAAACAACTTCAGCAAAGTGGCTGGATATCAAATTAATTCAAACAAATCAGTAGCCTTTCTCTACTCTACTCAAAGGATAAACAACATACTGAGAAAGGAGTTAGGGAAATGATACCCTTCACAATAGTCACAAATAATATAAAATACCTTGATGTGAATCTAACCAAGCAAGTGAAAGATCTGTATGACAAGAACTTCAAGTCTCTGAAGAAAGAAATCGAAGAAGATCTCAGAAGATGGGAAGATCTCCCATGTTCATGGATTGGCAGTATTAATATAGTAAAAATGGTCATCTTGTCGAAAGCAATCTACAGATTCAATGCAATCTACATCAAAATTCCAACTCAATTCTTCATAGAGACAGAAAGAGTAATTTGCAAATTCATTTGGAATAACAAAAAACCCAGGACAGCAAAAACTAATCTCAACAATAAAAGAACTTCTGGGGGAATCACCATCCCTGACCGCAAGCTGTACTACAGAGCAATAGTGATAAAAACTGCATGGTATTGGTACAGAGACAGGCAGGAAGATCAATGGAATAAAATTGAAGACCCAGAAATGAACCCACACACCTATGGTCACGTGATCTTTGATAAATGAGCTAAAAGTGTCCAGTGGAAAAAGGACAGCATTTTCAACAAATGGTGCTGGTTCAACTGGAGGTCAGCATGTAGAAGAATGCAAATGGATCCATTCTTATCCCCTTGTACAAAGCTCAAGTCCAAGTGGATAAAGGACCTTCACATAAAACCAGATACACTGAAACTAATAGAAGAGAAAGTGGGGAAGACCCTCAAATACTTAGGCACAGGGGGAAAGTTCCTGAAGAGAACAACAATGGCTTATGCTCTAAGATCAAGAATTGACAAATGGGATCTCATAAAACTGCAAAGCTTCTGTAAGGCAAAGAACACTGTCAATAGGACAAAACAGCAACCAACAGATTGGGAAAAGATCTTTACCAATCCTACATCCAATAGAGGGCTAATGTCTAATATATACAAAGAACTCAAGAAATTAGACTCCAGACAACCAAATTACCCCATTAAAAATAGGGCACAGAGCTAAACAAAGAATTCTCAACTGAGGAACCTCGAATGGCTGAGAAGCACCTAAAGAAATGTGCAACATCCTTGGTCATAAGGGAAATGCAAATCAAAACAACCCTGAGATTCCACTTCACACCAGTCAGAATGGCTAAGATCAAAAACTCAGGTGATAGCAGATGCTGGCAAGGATGTGGAGAAAGAGGAACACTCCTCCATTGTTGGTGGGATTGCAAGCTGATACAACCACTCTGGAAATCAGTATGGTAGTTCCTCAGAAAACTGGACATAGCATTGCCTGAAGACCAAGCTATACCACTCATGGGCATATACTCAGAAGATGCTCCAACATACAACAAGGACACATGCTCCACTATGTTCATAGCAGCTTTATTTATAATAGTCAGAAGCTGGAAAGAACCCAGATGTCTTTCAACAGAGGAATGGATACAGAAAATGTGGTACATTTACACAATGGAGTATTACTCAGCTATTAAAAACAACAAATTCATGAAATTCTTAGGCAAATGGATGGAACTAGAAAATATCATCCTGAGTGAGGTAACCCAATCACAAAAGAACACACATGGTATGCACTCACTGATAAGTAGATATTAGCCCAAAAGCTTGAAATACCCAAGGTACAACTCACAGACCACATGAAGCTCATAAAGAAGAAGACCAAGTGTGGGTGCTTTGGTTCTTCTTAGGAGTAACAAAATACTCATGGGAGCAAATATGGAGACAAAGTGTGGGACAGAAACTGAAGGAGGGGTCGTCTGGAAACTGCTCCACCTGGGTATCCATTCATGTGCAGTCACCAAAGGTAGACGCTGATGTGGATGCCAGGAAGTGCATGCTGACAGGAGCCTGATATAGCTGTCTCCTTAGAGGTCTGCCAGAGTCTGGTATATACAGAGGCAGATGCTCACAGCTAACCATTGAACTGATCACAGGGTTCCCAATGGAGGAGTTAGAGAGAAGACTGAAGGAGCTGAAAGGGTTTGTGGCCCATGGGTAGAGCAACAATACCAACCAACCAGAGCTCCCAGGGTCTAAGCCACCAGCCTGGGAGCACATAGGGAGAGACTCATGGCTCCAGCTGTATTATGTAGGGGAGGATGGCCTTGTCGGGCATAGGTGAGAGAGGAGGTCCTTGGTCCCATGAAGGCTGGATGCCCCAGTGTGGGGGAATTTGAGGGCGGGGAGGTGGGAGTGGGTGGATGGGTAGGGATACATCCTCACAGAAGCAGGAGGAAGGGGGATGGGATAGGGAGTTTCTGGGTTGGGGGAAATGGGAAAAGGGGATAACATCCAAAATGTAAGTAAAATATCCAATAAAAAAATTAATTTAAAAAAAGCAAAGAAAAAAAAAAAGAAAGAAAAAAATCTAAACCAAAGGAATTGGGGAAATGGGTCAATTAGTAAAACACTTGTCTAGCAAGCATCAGAACCTCAATTTGTAATCCCACCAATATCAAGATAGGAGACAAACAGATCCCTGGAGCTTGCTGTCCAGTCAGCCTAGCCGACTTGGTGAAGTTCCAGGCCAGTGAGAGACCATCTCAAACAGAAAGAGGAGGTAGCTGAGAAACAATACCTGACATCATACTCTGATTTCCAAGTACATAAATAAGTACGTGTGTGCGTGTGCATGTGTGTGTGTGTGTGTGCGCGCATGTGTATGGAGATAAAGGAGAGAAGAAAGAAAAGAAGGTGGACAACAATAGGAGGAATGTTTTTAATTATATAGAGTAAAGAACTTAATTCTAGAATATATAAAGAAAAATTAAAAACAATAAAAAACATATAGCTCAATTTAAAAATACATAAACTATTTGTATACAAATTTTACCCAAGAATATATAAAAATGGCCAGTAAAAGTCTAAGAATACAGCACTCACGTATCCATGAGTATGAATCCGCAGTAGCACTAGCACCATCAAAAAAAAGCCAATTCTAGGCTTTTTGTCACTGTGACAAATACTGAGAGAAACAGTTTAAAAGAAGAAAGATTTCTTTTGGCTCATAGTCATAGAAGCTGGCTGGCGTCACTGCTTTTACGACTTTGATGAGAAAGAACATCATGGTGGGAGGACTGTATGACAGCAGAGACTGTTCACCTCATGGCAGACAGGAAGCAGAGAACTGGACAGGAAGACTCCAGGGACAAGACAGATCCTTCAACCCTTCAAGAGCATATCTATAGAGACACACACAACATAACAGTGGACAACAGAGTGTGTGGTAAGAGTGTGAGAGTGAAGAAGAGAGCTAGACAAATGTATCTATTTGATTTATATTTTTTGATTTATTTGAAATGAAAGTTGACTTCTTAAATAAAAAAAAAAAAAAGTTTTTGTAGCCAGTCAATGGTGGTATGTGTCTGTTTAATCTCAGCACTTGGGAGGCAAGGGCAGGTAGATCTCTGTGAGTTCAAGGGCCAGCCTGTTCTACAGAGTGAGTTTCAGGACAGCCAGGGCTATACATAGTTAGAATTCCTGTCTTGAAAAAACAGAGAAAAGGGGGTGGTTGTACAAAGTACTTATCTTCTCAAGACTTTTTCAATACATACACTTGATTTCATTCACTTGTTTTTGTTTTCTACCAACTATTTTAAACAGTGTGTTTGTTATAAAGCAGAGGTATAAAATCTACCATGACAGCCCACAGATCATACAAGCAAGCCGTTGTTGCCAGGATCCTGTTTTGCACTTGTGGGCCTGTCAGCTCGCTGTTTGTGCCTATCAAGTATAACAACAGTCTCATTGGCTGACAGCAACTCTGAACCATCCTGAGCCAGGCACCTTTGTTGACTTCTTGTTTGAACAAACACAATAGGGCTCTGGGGAAAAGAAAAAGACAGAATACTCTAGTAAAATGTGAGATAAAAGGCCCTTGTGACATTATGGCTTGTCCTCACCTTAAATAAGATATAAATCAAGCCGGGTGGTGGTGGCGCACGCCTTTAATCCCAGCACTTGGGAGGCAGAGGCAGGCGGATTTCTGAGTTCGAGGCCAGCCTGGTCTACAGAGAGTTCCAGGAAAGCCCGGGCTACACAGAGAAACCCTGTCTCAAAAAACCAAAAAAAAAAAAAAAAAAAAAAAAAAAAAAAAGAATGATATAAATCGACACAACATAGGACTTAGAAGACCCTCGATTTCTTCTACCTATCTCCTCCAAGAACGTGGGTTCCAGTGGACTGTTATGCTGACTTTCTCCAGGATGCTCATAGAAGCACATCCATCCTGGTAAGACTATCTTTCTTCTCCCACTTCCCAGACTCATTAAAAGCGGGACGTCTCCTGAAAGACTCTCAGGAGTTTGCCTATGCAAATGTATGGAAAGAACAAGGGTCACCTGGCAAAGACTCAACTGTACCAAAGTACCTGCTTGAAGCCAGTTATCCTGGCACTATGCCCCCTCCCTCTCAATTCTGACTACAAAGAATTAAATGAAGCCTGCCATGTTCTTCACACCATTCTTCTGTTTTTCTGATCTTGACAGTCCTGAAATTCAATCTTTTAAAACTATATTTTCTCTTTAGCTCATGGTTTTAGTAAAGTTCATCTGTAGTGGTTCTATACACTTCTAATCCCAGCAGAGGTAGAGGCAGGAAGATCTCTATGATTTTGAGGCCAGCCTGGTCTACATAGCAAGTTCCAGGACAACCAAAACTACATAGTGAGACCCTAGCTCAAATAAAACAAAAATAAATCTTATCTTTCTAGCATATGGTTTGATAAAAATTGCCAGATGCCAACTTCTTTTATTTATTTATTTATTTATTTATTTATTTATTTATTGGTTTTTCGAGACAGAGTTTCTCTGTATAGCCCTGGCTGTCCTGGAACTCACTCTGTAGACCAGGCTGGCCTCGAACTCAGAAATCCGCCTGCCTCTGCCTCCCAAGTGCTGGGATTAAAGGCATATGCCACCACCGCCCGGCTTTTTTTAATTTTTTTTATTGGATATTTTATTTACATTTCAGATGGAATCCCCTTCCCCCATCCCCCCCCCAGTAACCCCCTATCCTATCCCCCCTCCTCCTGCTTCTATGAGGATATGCACCCACCCACCTCCCACTCCCACCTCCCCACCCACGATTTCCCCCACACTGGGGCATCCAACCTTCACTGGACCAAGGACTTCCTCACCCACCTATGCCTGACAATACCAACCAACCTGAGCTCCCAGGGTCTAAACCACCAGCCTGGGAGCACATAGGGAGGGACCCATGGCTCCAGCTGTATATGTAGGGGAGGATGACACTGTCAGGTGCCAACTTCTAAAAACAGGCAAGAAGACATTAAAAACAAAGCACCTTTTCCTTGAGGCATACCAGTGTTTAAACAAAAGAGAGGGCCATCTTTAGAAGCTGAAAGTCATTCATTCACAAAACACTTGAAGCACCACTGGAGGTAAGCACTGTGGATACAGAGGGAGGGAGAAATGGACCAGCTTCCATGGAAATGCCCCAATCATACCTTCTCTATGGTGCTACCTAAATGCCAGTAAAAGATTAAGAAAATGAGATTCTTGTAGGCAACCTAGGAATTCACCTTGAGGTTGAAGGCAAGCAGGTGGGTCTCACCTGAAGTTCCTTGTAAACCCAATTATTCCTGGAATAAACCTGAATCCAATGCCCTCCAGATTTGTTCCCCAAATCAATGTGACCTCTAAATAACAGCAAACAAGGCATCCTCAATTCAGATGTGGCACCTCTGTCTTTAGAAAATCATGGTTAGGACAGCAATTTTCCCCTTGTTCAGTGTCTGAAGGTCAGACTATATCAGCTCCTCTGCAGTGCTAGTTGTCTGGTCTGTGGGAAACAATCTGTTATAAAATATATAAGGTAGAGAAAATAACGAAGGTCCATCATTATAGAATGAACAAGAGCAGGGACTCTTGAGAAGCTCACAGTCTGATGTGACCAACTCTAGATTGAGAGTTACCGTTCAGAGCACTCTGAGGATGCTGGAGGGACAGCACTCAGGCTGCCAGGAAGAAGATGTGGTGGTCTGATTAAGAATGGCTTCTATAGGCTCATATATTTGAATGCTTAGTCACCAGGGAGTGGAACTATTTGATAGAAGAATTGGGAGGTATGGTCTTGTTGGAGGAAGTGTGTCACTGAAGTTGGGCTGTGAGATTTCAAAAGCCCAGGCCTAGACTCTCTCTGCCCCTCTGCCTACAGATCAGAATGTAGCTCTCACTATCGATCCAGTGTCAACCTACATGATGATAATGGACTAAACCTCTGAAACCATAAGCAGGCCCCTAATTGGGTACTTTCCTTTATGAGTTGCCTTGATCATTATGTCTCTTCACAGCAATAAAACAGTGACTAAGACAGAAGCATTCCTGGAATAACTCAGGAAAGATGAGCAGAGGTCCTCATATCAACAGGAAGGGGGGTGCAGTGAAGAAGGCATCCACAGAGGAGTACACTGCCAAGACTAGAGTTATAAAGACTTCTTAGATGTTCTGGAAACCACAAATGGACTTATGTAACAAGGGCTGAGGGAATCAATGTGGGTTATTGGGAAACAAGGCTGGAGAAGTTAGTAAGAAGCTGTTATCATAAAGGGTATGACCTGGTAAATAAGGGTCCTATACCAGAGGAAGACACAGTGGGGTCAGATCTGCATTCAAAGATACCTTGTTAGGATCTTCTTGAAAATGCACTGTGGCAGCAGAGCAGTAATGGAGACCAACTCAAGCTTTGTCATTTGGCTAACTGACATGGAAAGACATGGACTAAGCTGCTCACCATGGAAAACAGTCTGATGAAAATATCCCAGTGTGAAGTGATGACCAACTGAGTGGGGAAGATGAGAGCAAGAGATACACAGCCACTCTGCAATTTATTTTTAAAAAGCACAAGGTTAGTAATTCTCTTTAGAAGGCTAGGGAGATGGCTCATGGGTAAACACATTTGCTGTGTATGAGGTCCTGGGTCTGAATTGAATACCAAACCCATGGTGACATAGTGTGCATCTATAATCCCAGTGTTCCTATGGTGAGATGAAAGGCAGAGACAAGAGATGCCCAGAAGCCCACAGGCCAGCTATCCTGATGTACACTGCAGCAAACAAGAGACCCTATCTCATACAAGCTGAAAGGAGGGAACTGACACCCAAAGCTATCCTTGGCTCTTCACGCATGTGCTTCTGGCAACATGCACACACATACAAACATATTCACATACAAACAAGTAATTTTTTAAAGGAAAATTCTCATTAGAGATTGATTATCAGGTGAATATCTGAAAAAGAAAAAAAAAGTGTCCAGGGAGACTGATCCAAATGAGACTCATTGTATAAAAATCCCAATATCTAAGAAAGATGAATTATTTTCAAATTTTAAATATACTGATTGTTTAAGCTAATGCTAACCACAAAGATTTATTTATTTATTTAAGTTTTTTGAGACAGGGTGTCTCCGTGTGACCCCGACTGTCCTGGAACTCACTCTGTAGACCAGGCTGTCCTAGAACTCAGAGATCTACCTGCCTCTGAAGCTCAAGTGCAGGGATTAAAGGCATGTGCCATCACTGGCTTCATTTGATTTTCTTAATGAATTCCAAATTGAAAAGAAAACATTTTAATACACTTGATTTGGTCATTTTCTTGAAACATTATGAATATTTTTATCAGAGCTGTCAAGTATCTCAGAATTCTGGATACAGGTTTTCTCATGTTTACACTGTCTATTTGATTAGCTTCAGGGGGAAGTTCCCCTTCAAAAAGACAATTTCTTAGAAGAGTAAAGATAAACTAAGAAGGAAGAAAAAAAAAAAAGAAGCAAACCAAGTTATATTTCTTACTGGCTATGTCCTACAGTCTAAGGGACAACCCCTCTCAGAATGCCACCCAAGTCCTCCCTGTTGTCCCTTTTCTATCCCATGACAGCAAGTATGAGCCGGAGGAAACTCCAGTGGAAGTCAGTACTTAGGTGAACAGGCTTTAACACAGGCTACACCATGCATGCTTACCTGTTCACAATTCTTTCCCTCTGTAAATCTTCCAAGCCACAGCACAGCTCTGCAGCATAGAACACAGCTCTCGGCTCCTCAAAGCCAGGATTGCCCAGGTTGTAAATGTGGTACTTCAAATCCCCTCCATTCATCATGGTTAGCACCAGACACAAAGCATCCTTGGTTTCATAAGAGTAGGCTAAACTAACCTAAAGACAACAGCATCATAAAAAAACAAAACAAAAAAACCCTGCTTGTTCACTGCTGACTTACTCTATTTGCTAACAACAATCCAAATTATCTATTAGGTTTATAATGACAACACCGAAACACTATGTGCTTCAGAAAATGTCACACAACACTTAGCAAAGATCTCATGCAGTTCTGCAGGGAAATTGAGTAGTTGCATATTGATTTCTCTACACTATGGTCTGACTGTGAGACATTAAGAACTTCTAGAGCACCTGCATTCAGTAATGCTGGCAAGATCTTGCTGTTCCACACTCCTCCAACATTTGGTGGAATTGATCCTTTTGGTTTGAGCCAGGATGGTTAAGGTATAATGGTTTCTTTTTTTTTTTTTTTTTTGGGGGGGGGGGTTGAAGACAGGGTTTCTCTGTGTAGTCCAGGCTGTCCTGGAACTCACTCTGTAGACCAGGCTGGCCTCGAACTGAGAAATCCGCCTGCCTCTGCCTCCCAAGTGCTGGGATTAAAGGCGTGCGCCACCACCGCCCGGCTAGTTGTAGCCTTTTTTGTGAAATATCTTTATGCTTTTTGTTTTGCTTTGCTTTTGAAGAAATGAGGTTTTACCAGGCTGGCCCTGAGCTCCTGGGATCAAGTGATCCTTCTGCCTCAGTTTTATAAGTAGTTAGGATTACAGGTGCATCTGGCCAAAAAAATATTACTCCTCCACCTCTTTCTCCCCATCCTATTAGTTGGACTTAGTGCTTTATATTTGTCAAGCAGGTACTCCACCACAGAGCTAAATGAACAAGCCTGATAAGATTTACTCACCTTCCTATTGTCTTGTTTGTACACATGCATACATGAACCCATCCTGTTGGAATTTGATCATGATTATACTTAACTCATTTAATCTCTAAATCAACCGAGGAGAGCCAGCATCTTCACAACACTGAACCATCCAGTCTGGGAAAATGTTCCCCTCTGTTAGGTATTCTTTAATTTCTTATAATAGCATTTTACTGTATAGAAGTCCTGCACATTTTGTAAGACCTTTGCCTAAAGTGTGATGGCTCTTGATGCTATTATAATAAACGTTATCAATATGCTTTCCAGGCTAGGGACATGGTTCGCTGGAAAACAGTGCTTGCTGCATTGGCATAAGGACCTAAGTTTTGATCCTAAGTTTTAAAAAAATAAATAAAGCTGGGCATAGCCACGAATACCTGTGCTCCCAGTCTCAGGGTGGAGGGGAGAAGTGAGGATTGGTCAGGCTTGCTAGCCAGGTAGCCCAGTTGGAAAAATGAAGGGTAATAAAGCAGGATATTGCAACGTCTCTGGAAGCACACGCATAGGCATGAACTTGGTATGTACTCACAAGCACAGACAGACACACACCTCCTAACTACTTGTGGCTGACTCACTCTGATCATTAGTTAAACCCTTGGTTAGTTACTAGAAAGTCTAGGATTGTCTCAACATGCAGTTATATTGTTCAGTAATAAAAAGAACCTTTTGCTCCTTTACTTCTTTCTCTAGCTTTAATCCTAATCCTAATGTAACTAACTCCTAGCTTCTTTCTTTATTTTGTTGCACTGGTTAGAATTTTCTATCTACTGTTAAGTAGAGATAGTAAAAGTGCACGTACTAGTCAAGGGGCAGCCTTCCAATTGCTCTGTATGATATATTATATGTGCTAGAAAGTAAAGCTAGCTTGCTTAGAGCTCCTAACATTTTGGTTGCAAGCTTAGCCTTTCATGTCTGAGCTATCTTTCCAGCTTTCTTAGAATTCTTAATCGTGAATGGGACCTGGATTTCAATGAACGCATTTCTTTGCAGAGGGTTGAGAATGAGGAGCGTGGGATGTGCATCCACAATGCCCCTGCTGTCTACTTTCATCATCAGTTGACACAAGTTGGACCACAGTTAAGCTGCATGACATTTCTTATTCATGCTTTAAGAAACAAAAACTCTTACTGTCTTCCCTCCTGTGAATGAGTATCAATCCCATATATATTTATGCATATTAAAATAATCTTGAAACCCATTAATCATGCCAGCCTTTATCTAAGTCCCAGGACCCAGTGGGGACAAGACACCAACAGGATCTGATTTTCTACTCTGTAAATATCACTCTGGTGGACAGAGCGATAGTCAAAGATGAGCAGAAGTGGTGGCCATATTCCAGACAGAGGGCCTAATGAGACATCTCAGGAAGCAGGGCGGTGGGGGATGCAAAAGCCTAGTGGCTCAGTGCCTGAGAGGCCAGAAGAGACTTCCAATTCCTCTCAGTGTAAAGATGATCAGAGAACAACTTGAGTAGGAAAATGTAGACCAATTTAACTACATAGATTATTGTCTTGTGGAGAAAGCCGAGGTAGAACTCTGGAGAGGGTGCTGTTGCATAGATGAGGTGGCAGTAGGAAGGACCAGGACTTAAGGGTAGGTCAGAACCTGCCAATGATTCTTTATAAACAGGAAAAAACAGAATGACAGATAAAATGAAGTAAGTCCAGGTTTTTTAAAGAAGCCAAAAATACAGAAACAAAACTATGTTGTGTCATAAGCCATAATAACTACTTTTATCCCTCTCATAGAGCTAAATTTGAGGTTTCTATGCTTCAAGGTAATACAACGTGTTTAAACAGCTCTAAGATGAGTGTCACTTCACTCCGTGTGAAACTGTCATAGCAAACACACAGACTCATGCTACTAAATACAGATGCTGGCTATGAAGAGGTGCTTATTTAGAATATCTGTCTCTACAAAGCAGTTAACCTTGATACTAAGAAATAAGTGACCTCAAGGAAATAAATTTTAACACTAAAAGTCTTTGAATAACCATTATTCATCCTCTGTCTTAACCAGTCTTCATACTTCAAAGATGCTCCAATGAACACTTAAGTAGGAGTGGGAAAGCTACACTATACAACACAGCCTACAACCTGGGATCACTCCTGACTCACACCAGCCCACTCCATCTTCAGTTCTTACCTGTAATGTGAAAGATCCTATAAGTGAAGAATGGTAGTTGAGGGGCCAGTGGCAAACACTTCAGGAGCAGAAAAAAGAAAGAAAGAAAAAAAGAAAGAAAACCAAAGGATGGAAAAGTGACTGAGAACAGAGAAAAGAGGAGGCCCACTTTAGAAGGACTAGAAAAAGAATCTGTAAGAACAAAGTGATCATGCTGATGGGCCAGAGCTTACCCACAGGAGCCAGCTGATATGAGCTTGGCTATCACAGGGGAAGAAAAAACACTCATCAGGAATCATCAAGGTGTGAAGAAGACTTGACAGCGTGGTATGGTAAATAGCATAAAACTGCTAACAAGTCACAAATCAACAGCAGGATCAGCACTGCCGTATCCTACCAAGACTAAATATAAAAGGACATCATTACAAAAAGAAATGATTTCCAATAGGGGACAGCAAAACTTCACAAAAACTCAATGAAGAAAAATAGCCCCTAAGTCCATGACTTGAATCAGAGTTTGTAACAGAACTACTGGCCAAAATGCTATGACTCAAACAATATACAGGGAAAGACTGTGATAGTTAAGCTTTTTCATCTTGTCAGAATTTAGAATCAGCTAGGAGTCAAACCTCTGTGCCTGGGAGGGTGTTTCTAGAAGGTTTAGCTGAGCAGGGAAGACCTACGCTGAACAGTAGAGGTGCCACCCCACAGCCTGTGGTCTCATATTGAATAAAAGGAGAAAATAAGCTGATATCAACAGTCATATCTCTGTTTCCTGACTGCAGATGCAAACTGACCCACTATGTTACATTGGTTGTCTTGTGTGACTTAATAGTCTGTATTCTTTCTCAAACTGTGAGCTAATATAAACCTTTCCTGGCCGGGCGGTGGTGGCACACGCCTTTAATCCCAGCACTTGGGAGGCAGAGGCAGGCGGATTTCTGAGTTCGAGGCCAGCCTGGTCTACAGAGTGAGTTCTAGGACAGCTAGGACTACACAGAGAAACCCTGTCAGGAAAAAAAAAAAAAAAACAAAAAAAAAAAACCAAACCAAACCTTTCCTACTTAAGTTGCTTTAGATACAGTTTTTATCACAGTAATAAAAAAAGCAACATACGATGACTAAAATAAGATACTTACTACAAATCTACTATGCAATTTTTCTAAGATTCTTTTTTCATTCAGAGCCATGGTTTCACCTCTCCTCTTCTTTATTCTTTTTTTTTCTAGTTTTTTGCAGGCATACATTTTTCCTGTAGCTCGTACTTGACAGGCACAGACCTAGTTTGAAGGGGGAAACATTTATATATAACTGACATTTTTAGGGCATATGAATAAAACTTTTTTCCCTATGATAATCTTCCCTGGAAGGCTAGATACTGCATGTGATAAGCCAAGGCCATGTGGGTACTGATAACTGAAGTTTCCAGCTGGGTCTTCCTTGGACTCCCGTTTCTTGTCACTAGTAGCTGCTGGGAATGAAGTGAATGAAACTCCGCTTTATCAAGATGCAAAGGGAACTTGTTTTTCTTTGTGATCATGCTGAGTCTATTTAAGTATGTCTTGATATGTCTTTAGATTCTTATAAAAGCAACATTTTAGAATATAAAATTTGAATAACTCTGAGTTTGGTTTTGGTTTGTTTTTTGTTTTTTGTTTTTGTTTTTCTTAAAAAGTTCAAGGCTGGGTATAATAGCTCCATATACTTAGGAAGCTAAAGCAGGGCCCAACACTCTCCTGCCAAAGATGAGGTCAAGACGGCAACCCAAGACCACACAACTGGAAATAGCAAGCAGGACTTGACCTTGGGCTTACACAGCTGTTAAGTACATGTTCTTCTCACAACACTGTGCTGGCTCTGGAACCAGTCATACACCCAAATGCTTTCCACCATGCTTCCTTAGGAAGCTGTACATTAACTTGATAGCACTTAAAGCACAAGCAAAAGAATTACTGTTGGCAAAATAAGTAAATTACCTACCTTCCAAGCTCACTGGGACAAGTTAATGCTAGGAATTGAGGGTGACAAGGAACTATAACTAACCCTGCACTTACTCAGTAAGGCTCCTGTTGTATAAATTATTTAATCCAGACCTGGGGTTTCTACTCTACTTTAGACCATTTAGTTCCAGATAAAAGACACATACAACCTTTATATTTACAATAAACCTTAATCAGCACAAGAGCTGGACTGACATCTATCTTCTAAGCTATTAGAATCTACTTATTCTAAATTATTTATTGTTACTTATTATGTTTCAACTGGGCTGTTCTTAACTCCAATTGGCCAGCCCTCAGGGCCACGTTTTTATGGCTTACCTAACCTGTGGCAGCTTCTCCTTCCTCTTTCACCTCCTCCTCATGGTTCTCCTCTGACACTAAGCCTGGGAAACCTAAACCCCACCTATGTCTCTTCTTCCCAGCTATTGGCTGTTGGTATTTTTATTTACCAATCAGAAATAACTTGGGGGCAGGGTCACAGGTCTACATGCAGACTCCAGGTCTTGGGGACCCATACTTAGCATTACAATAGACAATAAGACCAAACCTCAACAAGCTCCCTCTAACAGACACTCAAGAGTAGAAACAGACCACACATGCTTCTCCAGCCTTGCCTTAGAGCCTAAAATATCCACAAAGGTCTGCAAAGAGCTACCACAGCTAATTCATCCATCTAATCTTTTGTTTGAAAGCCCAAGCAAATATATCAAAATATAACCTATATCATCTTTCACAATGATTAAACTGTTCATGTGATCCTACTGAATATATCTTAAGGCATATATGTGATTATAATTAAAATTTCATTTCTTTTAAACAAAAGTCCCAGCTCCCTAAAACTTTTCCTCTGTTCCTTGACAAAATCTAAAGCTTTGTACATGGAGATCAACAACAACAGCATGAGCTGAAGAGAGGAAAGTCTCTGGTCTAGGACACCTTCCCCAGAGGTTCCTTATAGACCATCCCATGAAGGGCTTACAACAATGTTGGGTGAATTAGCCAAATACAAATGTATAAGGTGTGCACGCCTCTAGCTGTGTAAGGGGCACAGCTCCAGCAGGAAGTGATGACAGTTCTGGTCCACTCCCTTTATCTCAATATGCAATGGACAACAGAGCTCACTTGAGCACAGTAACTCTGAAGCTGGTTTCCTAATTTTGAGGCAATCCTGGTAGATTCTGCTTTGATTTTAAATTAGAATTCAAGAGCATGCATAATTTCATTCACATCTGGGCAGTGTAACGTGTCTCTGTTTTTAAAAAGTCTTAATTCTTAATGGCATGCATGCCTGTCTCATGTGGACTCAGAAAGCCATAGATTGAACATGATCATTCCAGATAATTAATGAAACAATTAACATTTCTTTAAATTATCACAAAAGAACTGTGTGCTATTCTCTATCTAGCTGCTACAAATGATCTCTATCCAGGACAATCATTGCATTTAAAACATACCCCTCAAATCTGTGTGACACTTCCCTAGGATTTTTCTAAATTCATACATTTTAAAATACTCTTTTATGTGTTGGGATCATACTCAAGGCCTTGCATATATGAGGCAAGGACTGTACTATATTCTATATCCCTAGATCTGAATACTTTTTTTTTCTCAGACAGGGTACTCACTATGTAATCCGGGCCAGTCTAGAACTTGCTATCTTGGTAACTCAGCTTCCCAATTACAGGAGGCATATATATCACAAGAGGCCCTGAACACCTTTTAATGCAGGTATAAGGTACATCTATATCTATACTGATTAGTTTTTAATCATCAATTTGACACAACCTAGAGCTTAGAATAGGAAATTTCAATTGAAGAATAGTTTCTATCAGATTGCCCTGGGGCATGTGTGTGGGCTATCCTCTTGGTTGTTAATTATAGAGGAGTCAGCCACCCTGGCCAGGTGAGCCTGGGTTGTATAAGAAAGCTGGTTTAGCATGACCCAGAGGAAGGAAGCATCCATGGAGCTGCTTCAGATTCCTGCTTGAATTCGTGCTGTGGCCATCCTTGATGATAGTTGGAGACTTCAAAGTATAAGACAAACCCTTTCCTCCATGAGGTCCTTTTTGTCAAGAGTGTTTTATCACAGCACCAGAAAGTAAACTAAGATAATGCCAAAACACAGCCAAGTTAAATAAACATATTTGACAATGTCATCTGGTTAAATACAATGGCATGTATTTGTAGGAGGAGCTAAGGTGGGAGGAGTTAGGAGAGGAAGAGGAAAAGGAAAAGGAAGAGCTAGAGAGAGCAGAGATGTAGGAGGATGGAGAACCACGCAGGTATGGAGAGCAGTCGTGGGGAACAACTTGGCAGAGCCATCTCCCATGCTGACGTCTCGTGGGTGGCAGGGCTGGTGTTTCTTGGCGGGGCCATTTCTAGCTGCAGTGCGCACGTGGTCTCTAGCCACAGAACATGGCGGCTGAGCCAGGCAGAGCCACTTCAGCTTAATAGTTGGCTTGACCAGAGGCCAGTTTTAATTAATTACTTCAACATGTATTTATTTGTGGTCCGAGCTTACTGAGGCACTAGGAGTTCTTGAGCCCAGAACTTAACTTGGAAAAGCTAGTGAGACTTCATCTCTTTAAAAATAAGTAGAACTTGAGTTCAAGGCTGGCCTGGTCTACAGAGTGAGTTCCAGGACAGCCAGGGCTACACAGAGAAACCCTGTCTCGGAAAATAAAACAAAACAAAACAAAAAAAGTAAAAAAAAAAAAAAAAAAAAAAAAAGAACTCTATACAACATAAACTTCAGAGCTAGTCCTAAATAACGGAAATTTCACAAATTTTTCAATCTAGACAAACTGCCTGACTTGAACATCAACCATGAAAAAAAATAGCTTCTGTCAGAATGGAAAGGGTAAGGTGAAGTCACGAAGATAAGAAGTTTATGTTGTTGTGGTGGTGGTGGGTTTTTGTTTGTTTGTTTGTTTTTTCGAGACAGGGTTTCTCTGTATAGCCATGGCTGTCCTGGAACTCACTCTGTAGACCAGGCTGGCCTCGAACTCAGAAATCCGCCTGCCTCTGCCTCCCAAGTGCTGGGATTAAAGGCGTGTGCCACCACTGCCCATTTGTTGTTTTAAAGCTTAAAGCAATGTACATTTTGTTCAAAGATCCACCTTCATTTCAAGTTGCCTGAAACTATTCTCAAGATACACAATAAGGAGAGAAGTGTATTGGCAAAGGAGGTGCATTACCTGAGCTCCCATGTGTGGATGGCCAGCTCTCTCTCTAACAGAATTACTGCTGTAATGGCACAGGTTACTCACCTCTCCAAAGCCGCCTTTTCCTAGAACTCTATATTGTCTGAATGTGCTCTTTGTCACTGGACGCCTAACCAATTAAAAAAAAAGTTATCGATGTCATATTGCACTGTTATTATAAAATAGAAAAGCCTACCTAGAGCTGGTGTTAACCCTGTCTGTTGGCCCATATTACCTAAAACAAAGTGCCTGAGATGAAGGTGTCTATGCTCAGAACTCATAGCTCTCATTTTTTCATTCAGAGAAACAAGCACATTTAAAATTTATTAAAGACACTGACACAAATACAGAACAGCTCAATTATCCTCTGTAATTTAAGATAAGTATGCAAGCAGCACATTCTAGGAAATATATATGTTTACAGTTCATGGAACAATCTTTTTTTTTTTTTCAAGGAAAAATCTTTGGCATACTTTCCAACCTGTCAAAAGGCACCGAAGAAAACTATATGAACATATCATACTTTTCTTTATGTAAAGTACCTCAAAATATAACCTCTCAAAAAGAAATGTGTATGTGAGAAAGAGAGAGAGAGAGGCGGGGTGGCACACACCTTTAATCTCAGTATTCAGGATGCAAAGGCAAGCAGATCTGTTTAAGGTCAGCCTGGTCTACACAGCAAGTTCGAGACCACCCAGACTATATAATGAAACCTCATCTCAAAAATGGGGGTGAGGAGTCAGATGTCAATTATTAGTGATAATTTATAATAATCAATAATCATTTTAGAAAAAGTAATTACAATTGTACTGATAGCATTTTTATGGCACTTCTTTTGTGCACCAAACCCTGGACTAAGCATTGTACATGCATCTCCCAGCAAGAGTCAAGCAGTGTAGAGTTTGTGGTTGTTTGAATAAAAATGGCCTCAATAGGCTCAATGGGGAGTGGCATTATTGAGAGGTGTGGAGTAGGTGTGGCCTTGCTGGAGAAAAAAAAGTTTCACTGAGCATGGGCTTTGGGTTTTCAGAAGCCCAAGGCAGGCTCAGTTTCATTCTGTCTTCCTGCTGCCTGATAATATGTATGTAGAACTCTCAGCTATCTCTCCAGCACCATGTCTGCCTGTATGCCACCATGACAATAATGGACTAAATCTCTGAACTGTAAACCAACCCCAATTAAATGTTTTCCTTTATAAGAGTTGCCATGGTCATGTTGTCTCTTTGCAGCAATAGATACCCTACCTAAGACAGGGGTGTAAGTATCTCTGTACTGAAAAAGGATCTACATCTCATAGTGGTTAAGTCACTTCCCTAATGCCATACAGCTAATAAGAATCTGAACAGAGAGCGCCGGGCGGTGGTGGCACACGCCTTTAATCCTAGCACTTGGGAGGCAGAGGCAGGCGGATTTCTGAGTTCTACAGAGTGAGTTCCAGGACAGCCAGGGCTATACAGAGAAACCCTGTCTCATCTGAACAGAGGCTTAGACTGAAGTTTCAACCACTCCAGTGTATTCCTATAAGGCCAAAATGTGTTGTTTTCTAATCATGTACCATGAGTGTTAACTACGATTTTAAAGAAAAAGAATGGAGTCTACTGAATCAGAAGAAATTATATAATATTCTACCTATTGAAGATTTCTATGTAAAATAATATGTACAATCAAGATTTCCAGTAGTATAGTAATAGGTAAAGTTAACATCAAAGGGTATGCATTGTGAGAAGTTACTACTTTTACTATTAAATTAAAGCCTACCTTTCTAGCCATTTCCACTGTAAAAATCGATGATAGTAGGTACTCTCTTGGTATTCTTCAAATGGTGTTTCACTCAAATACTTATAGACAATTCTAGAAAAGATTTTACACAATTATATATCTATCATGTAAGAATATGACAGCTGAGTCATAGTTAAGAAACATTCAGTGAGAACGTTGACCCTTATACACAATTCAGTATACAGAATTTGCTATTATAGAAGTTCATAGATTCCAAGATTATCAGCGAACATATAAAAATTTTTTAAAGAAATGGAATCCCAGCTTGGGGCTTAACAGCCTGTGATCTGTGTTGAGGCACCAATTCTGGGAAAGAAAATAAAGTGTATACTGCCCCCCTGGGGAAAGGAAAAAAAAAAAAAGAAATGGAATCCCTTTACTCTCTAAAAGTCAGTTTTTATGTATATGGACATAAAATAAGTAACTCATTAATGAGGCTAGGAAAATTATTCAGTCAGTAGAGTGTCTTCTTTTTAGACATGAGGGCCTAAGTTTGGATCCTCAGAACCCAGGTAAAAAGCCAAGCTTGATTGTGTATACCTGTAATCTCAACACTTGGGAGGTAGAGACAAGTGGATCAGGAATTCATGAGTATCTTTGACATAGTGAGATCAAGGTTAGTGTAGGCTACATGAGAAACTCTCTCAAAAGCTTGATATTGCAGCCTTAGCAGTGTGGGTAGGAGAGTGAAGACCAAAAATACTAAGGGGTTTGCTGGCCAGTCAGTCTAGCCAAAACAGCCAGGTCCATATTCAAGGAGAGACTCTGTATCAAAAAAATTAGATGGAGTACAATTGAAGAAAACAATTTTGACCTTTGGCATTCACATGTACACACACAAATACCAACATCTACTCACACAACACACACACACACACTGAATGTAGGAATAGGAAGATAATAGTTTAAAAGGCATTTTTAGGTGTGTGCATTTCATGAAAAAGTCAGCCTTTACCAACAAAACTAAAGTGTTTAAATGTATAATAATAGTCCTATGGTAGGAAATAATGTATGTTATACCATATTTTTTTAAAAAATGTACATCTAATAAATTATTTGATGCTATACATCTGTGTGTCTGTATCATATGTGTGCACAATGTGTGTATGTTTATGTAGTATATTGACTCAAACTCCTGAAATACACTTGTCTTTACTCCCCTCACCCCTCCTCACCCCATCCTTGATGCTGGGGTTATAGGCACAAGTAGTCATATTGGGCTTTTCTCTGAGTATAGGAAAGCTGAACTCAGGTCCTCTTGCTTTAACAGCAAACTGTCTTACCAACGGAACAATCTCCCTATACTACATAGTTCTTGGAGAAACTGTATGAAATTATCCCCGTCCCTTGGATCTTATTTATAATTCTATTACAGGAGTAATAAAATTCTTACTTGGAGGACTGGAGATATGGTTCAGTAATAAAGTGCTTACAAAATGTGTGACACTCTGGGTTCAATCCCTGATACCACAAAAATGGAACAAGGGCAGGTACACTACTTATAAGAGAATGGGGCAGACAGAGGGCAAGTCACGAGCTGTACAAATTACTTCCTTTGTGGGTATACAGATCTGAAGCCTTCTAAGGGGGAGGCATGGTTTGAAGCATTATAAAAGTTACCCAGATATCGCAAACTAGGAAGTACTCAAGCATAGACAAAGTCCAAATGGAAAAATACTGTGGTATCTTTGTGGAATTAGTAGTAGGAACTGAAAAGGCTTTAGACATTCTCCCACTATTTCTACTAAGTTTTAGAATATCAGCCAGTCTCAGAATTTCTGTTTTGCTTTATTCTACTTCTTTAAATAACGTAATTCGTATATCCTTGATAATGAAGACCCCTATGGGTACTGTAGCCTTCACAGGAATGTATACTTGTCAGTATGTATCTAGCACTAAGACCTGGTATGCTTTTCCTTTATGAAACTTCCTTTATAAGAAGAGGGTTCCCAAACATAGGAGATACGATATTATTTTTCTCAAAAGTAGTGTTGAATGACTGAACAGTGGTAGTATACATCTTTAATTCCAACACTCAGGAGGCAAAAGGTGGATCTCTGTGAGTTTTGAGTCCAGCCTGGTCTACAGAGTGAGTTCCAGGACAACCAGAGCTACACAGAGAAACACGGGCTAAAAAAAAAAAAAAAAAGAATATCTGTGTTTTATTTACTTTTTTTGGTTTTTTTCGAGACGGGGTTTCTCTGGGTAGCCCTGGCTGTCCTGGAACTCACTCTGTAGACCAGGCTGGCCTCGAACTCAGAAATCTGCCTGCCTCTGCCTCCCAAGTGCTGGGATTAAAGGTGTGCACCACCACCGCCCGGCTGTGTTTTATTTACTAAAAAATATAACCCACAAAACAAAAGCTTTTCAATCTCAGTCATTTTCAGAATGAGGAAGGGATATAAATGGTGCCCTCACACTTTCAGTCTGAATACTCCTCAGGAAGCTCTCTAGATCAGCCCTTGCTTTCCAATAAGGCAGGGCAGACTGTCCCATCTCTAGGAAGCTATCCTCAGATGTCACCTATCTCATGACTGGAATCTTTGCAAAACCTTGCACAAACCACTTGATGTGTGTCCTTGGGGAATATGTCCATGTGAGGATGTTGGCTGATCTGTCCTCAACATAACTCCTAAATGTAAGATGCAGCAGGAGAGTCACAAGGGCAGTAGAGAGGTCAAGATTGCCAGAACACCTACTTGGGCAAGTCCTGCCTTAGCCATTCAGAAGTATGGGGCCTGAGGTTAAGTTATCCAACTTCAATGGCCTTGGTTTCTCATTTGATAAAACATGCCCAGAAGGGATATATGGGATAATATCTGCAAAGTATCTAATTTGCAGTTGTCACTACTACTGTATGTCTCTTTGTACATGTATGACTCAACCTAAGTAGAGAAATTTAAAAGACAATAAAGTTCAGGCCCCTCCTTGTATCTCTAAAATCAAGCAAAAGGAAAATGTTTTTTATGCTTAACCACAATGTCCAAGGACTATAGTGAACAGAGATCCAAGACCATGTCTGTCTGTCTGCCATACTAGAGAAGGAACCAAACAGAACCAACATCTTTTAAAAAAGAAGTTCAAGCGGGGATTAGAGACTTATTCCATGGTAGAATACTTGCCTAGCAAGTGAAAGGCCCTGGGTTTGATCCTCAGCTATAGGAGGAGAGGAAACAAATCGGAAGAAGAAAAAGGGAAGGAATAAGGAGAAAGAAGAAAGGAGAAGAAAAAAGGAAGAGGAGAAGGACACTACTCTAGACATGTGCGAATACACAAATACAAACACACACAAATATTTTTATTATTTCTTTTATTTTTGAAATTATAATTACATCATTTCTCCTTTCTTTTCTTCCCCCACCCTAAACAAACCTTCTCATATAGCCCTCCTTGCTGTTCTTCAAAAATACATATTTATGGTTATATATGTTGTGGATAGCCCCAGCCTTGTATTTTGATCCTAGTTCCACCCTTCTGGGAGCAGCTGCAGAGGATGATTGAATCTGTACACAGGTGATGTCTTATAAACCTTTTGTCCAATTAAAACCTGTAAAATAAAGGCTAGAGCCAGAGATTGGGCAGTAGAAGGGGAGGTGGAGAAAAAGGCTTAGGGGAGGAGAGAGTGAGAGGAATTTGATATAAGAGGCAGTCACTAGAGGGCAGAAGAAGTAGAAGCAGAAGGAAGCAGGCAGAAGGAAGCCAGCGGTGGAAGAAAGCTGATGATGGAGGAGCCGGACTCAAAGGTGGAAGGACAATCACGAGGCTTGGATGAACTGCAAGTTATAAGGGATCTCATAGCCGGGGATTAGAGTAGTGTAGTGGTAAATCTGCCCAATCCAGGCGTGCTATTTATACCATAATTATTGAGCTGTGTCTTCCTTTACTGGTCTCATTCGGTAGGAGATCTTACAGCGGCAAATTCGGCACTTTAAATAACTTCTACTACGTATATACAAATATATTTATATATTAAACACATAAGTACAGTCTGCTCAGTCTATGTACCGTTACTTGTACATATATTTTCACAGCTGACCACTTGGTATTAGTGTACTCTTCCACAGGGAAGACTGTTTCTCCCATTCTAAGCATTCCTTAATTGGCTGTAGTTCTTAGTATAGGGTTGAAGCCTATGGCTTTCCTCTGTCCACATTAGCATGTCTATTGTTGTCTTTGTTCATAAATATTTTTAAAGGAAGTTCAATTCACTAGAACACCAGGAATATGAATACTGAGTGAGAATAAGCAAAAGATGACAAAATTAAAAATCTTGCTGGGAATAGTGACACATACCTTTAATCCAAGCACTCAGTAGGCAGAACCAGACAGATCTCTGTGAGTTCACAGCTAGCTTGGTCTATACAGTGAGTTTCATTCCAGACAGGGTTACACATTAAGACTGTCTCAAAAAAACTGTTGTACAGAGAAAAATCTATTCTAATGTCATACCTGGCTAGAAAAGCAGCAGCAGAAACCATTCATTCATCTATGGATGTAGGATTGTTAGCTGAGTTTCTCACTGAAGGGAATAAGCGTCTAAGCTATTTATCTCCTTAGCATGCAGAGTGCCTATACCTCAAGAGGCAGCCTGAGTAGATGGGGAGCCTTGATTTGTTTTTTTGTTTTTTGAACTTTTATTCTTCTCTCATACATTCAGACTGCAGTTTCCCCTCCCTCCACTCCTCTCAGTCCCTTTTAAAACTTATCTCTTCCCCAGATCAACTCTTCCTCTGACCCCTACCCTACCCAAAAAAAGAGCAAAAAGAACAAGAGTCTCAGGGAATATCTATCAAACATGGCCTAACAAGATACAATAAGACTGGGCACAAGTTCTTACATCATGGCTGGACATGGGAACCCAGTAGAAGGAAGAGGGTCTCAATTGCAAGCAAGAGTCAGAGATAGCCCTATTCCCATATTGGGAGTCTCAGAAGAACACTAAGCTGTACAACCATAAGGTATGACCTAGCTCAGACCATACAGGGTCTTTTTTTTTTTTTTTTTTTTTTTTGGGTTTTTCGAGACAGGGTTTCTCTGTGTAGCCCGGGCTGTCCTGGAACTCACTCTGTAGACCAGGCTGGCCTCGAACTCAGAAATCCGCCTGCCTCTGCCTCCAAGTGCTGGGATTAAAGGCGTGCGCCACCACCGCCCGGCTTATACAGGGTCTTTTTGTCACTTCTGTTTCTGTGAGTCCCTATGATCCCTGCTTAGTTGATTCTGTGGCCGATGTTCTCGTGGTGTCCTCAAACCCTCTGGCTCCTACAATCCTTTCTCCTCCTATTCTGCCATGTTAACTGTGGGTCTCTGCATCTGTTCCCATCAGTTGCTGTATGATGTCTCTCTGATCACAATTGGGCTACCACCAATCTATAAGTATAGCAGAATGTCATTTTCACTGCTCCCCATACCTCTGCCAGTAATGTTTGGTTCTATCCTGGATCTCTGGGCTGTGTTGCCTCTGGTTCCTGGCCATCCAGAGAGTGTCAGGTATAGGCTCCCTCTTGTGGCATGGGCTATAAGTTGGACTAGTGGCTGGCCATTCCCACAAGTTCCGTGCCATCATTGTCCTAACTTGTCTTGCAGACAGGACAGATCGTAGGTTGAAGGTTTTGTGGCTGAGTTTATGTCCAAGTCCCAGTGCTAAGAGCCTTGCCTAGTTATGGAAGATGGCCAGTTCCCCATTACTCCGGATCCATCACTATTAGGAGACTTCTCTAGAGTCACTCTTATGGATTCCAGGACTTTCCACTACACTGTGTTTCTACATCACTCCCACAATTCCCCCAAATTCCAGTTGTCTTTCCAGTACTCTTTCCTCTGTCTCCAACTCCCACCCCTGCCTGATCCCTGCTGTTCCTATCCCCACCCATCCACAAAGAACCTTGACTTTTCCAATCAGGCCCTACTACAGTGCAGTTGCACATCCCACAAAACCTCTCTATCTCTTACAAGTGGTACAAGGCTGTCTACAGTGTGAGGGATACATCCAAAGATCTCATACAGAGACATCATGGCTTATTGATTGAATAAATAAATGAGGAAATTCAACTCTCTTTAGTGGTCTTGTACCCTGCTTACAACATCAAGACAGACCAAAATAAGATAAGGAGATTTGAAAACTTTCTTGGGCTTAAAAAAAAAAAAAACAAAAAAAAACAAAAGCTCTTTGGGCTCACAATCATATGTGTAGTCTGTCACTAACAGTAAGCCCTACATGACACATGACTATACCAACAGGAGTCAAAAGTTCTTACATTTGTTTCCACAGCTACTGAAAATCACCCATCCTTCTGAACTGACTACCCCTTTCTTATTTCTGCCCCCAACTTATAGCCTGTCTCTAGCACTGGGGTATGACTTCTTTAGAGTAACAGTACTTTCCAATGCATGCAGTTTAGTGTCTGTATCTTCCCTCTACCAATACAGTTCTAATGAAGATGACAAAGGTCTCCAATGGTAAAGGAAGAGGAGAGCTACCATACTGAGTTAAAGAATGTCAGGGATGAAGAGATGGAAATTTCCATAGTCTCTCTTCATTTAACACATTCTTCTTTGCCACAGGACCTACATCAATTATTCCTAAGCCCTAAATCCAGTCTCTCAGCCACTCAGGTGACAGTGATGATTAAACTATTTATTTCTCAGCTTTGTTTGATTATTCAGACACACCTAAAACCCCAAAAGTTTGTGGAATTTACCATTGCTTCCCAGCCTCCTAATAACCTCTAATGCCTACTTTTGTCCTTCATTACTGTATAGTCAGGTTTCTCTAGAGAAACAGAACTGATGGAATGAATATATGGGATATATTAGAGTTGCTTATAAATTTGTGGTCTAGCTAGTTCAACAATGGCTGTCTACCAATGGAAAATCAAGAATACAGCAGTTGTTCAGTCTAGGAGGCTGGATGTCTCAGCTGGTTTTCAGCATACACTGAAATACCAAAGAAATAGGTTCTAATGTGAAGAAATATACTTACCAGAGAGAGTGAGAGCAAACAGGAAAAATTCAAGAGCTTCCTTCTTCCATGTTTATACATAGGCCAGAAGGTATTGCCCAGATTTAAGACGGATCTTCTCACCTTAAAAGATCTGTATTTGGTGTGGGTCTTTCCATTTCAAATGACTTAATTAAGAAAAATTCCTTAAAGATGTTCCCATTCACTTGGGTTTTAGTTAATTACAGCTGTAGACAAGCTGACAACCAAGAATAGACATCGCAAGTCTATCCCTTGTCACACACAATAATATCTCATGTCATGATTAATTTCCAAATGGAAGCAATAAGCAGATCATAATTATGCCTAACATGATATAACCATTCCACATACAACTGCAAACACATTATAAATTTTAGTATAGGTGGCAATGTCCATTTGAGGGATATTCTTTTAGTATTTCAAGACTTAAATATGATTATCTGTTGGAACACAGTCCAAGGATGGAGTAGTGAGAGGGGAATTGTGAATGCTTGTGAAAAAATGCCAAAAAACCCAAGAGTCTTGTGAACTCAGTTTCTTCAAAAACATTGTTCTTGGAATGTGCTTTTGAGCCCCTCCATGTATAGTGGATAGGAGTGAGTTTGCTTTTCATTCCTTACATCTGGCTTTTATTATTTGTTTATGTCTCTATGGAAAATGTTTTTTCCAGGTGCATTCTTGTGGTTGAACACCTTAGTAATGTGATTCTTCTTAACCTCCAGTGTATAAGTTGCCTGATATTCTGATTGAAGTTGGTTATTGCATGAGACTTTAGTCCACCTCATTTTCAGGCTCCATTCTCACACAAATATCTGCACAAACACATCTTAACAAAACATGACAGAAATACTCATGACAATTATAATCTTTATTTCAAAACTGATCACATGGCCTTAGCTGATATTTATAAGTACCTTCTACTACTACCCATTCTGTATTTCCTCCATCCTCAGCAAACACTTCAGCTGTTTTTGGCCAATCCTGTCATGATCCATACCTTCATTCTGAAGGGTCTGTGCCCTTTGTCATCCTGCCAGGACAGGGTTGTAGTTTCCCACTGAATGTAATAACAGGACCTGGTATCACCAAGAGACACCCCAAAGGATCTCCTGAATTCCAGACATAATCTTTCTTACCTCCATTATGGGAAAGCAATCTAATTTCCCTATGGTAACAGGATCAATTAGCCCCTCCTAACACTGTTATTCTTTTCTTAGCCTGTCGGTTAAGGGCATTAGGAGTCCAAAGTGGCCAGGGGAAAGTCTGGGCTTCCAGTTCAATGGAATGTTTGTTGTATATCCTGGTAGGTGCGCTCCCCACCCTGGTACCAAGACTTCTAGGCTAATAAGAACTTAAAGTCACAGGAACAGGAAACAAAAATTTTCCTAATGGCTCACTAGGGGTGATAGTGGGTAGAACTATTTCCTCTTCTAATTATGATTCCTGGACCCATGGATCCTGGCAATACCACATATGGGATGCTAATTTAAAGCATAAACCACCTTCTGAAAAAAGCTACCCCAGCACTCCAGGCTGCTGCTTTCTAATTGACTTTGAAACTGTGTCTTCAAAAGACCATTCCATCTTTCTGTCAGGCCAGCTGCGTCAGGATAGTGGAGAACATGGTAAGACCAGTGGGTTCCATGACTGTAGGCTCACTGTCTCACTTCTCTGGCAAGTGAAGTGAGTTCCTTGGTCAGAAGCAATACTGTGTGGAATACCATAGTGGTGGATAAGGCAGTCTGTAAATCTACAGACAGTAGTTTTCACAGAACCAATACAGGTAAGAAAAGAAAATCCATAACCAGAATAAGCGTCTACCCAAGTAAGAACAAATTATTGTTTTCATAGAGGAAATGTCCAATGTAATCAATCTGCAACCAGATCCCTGGCTGATGGATCATCTTGTCATATCTCTGGTAGATTTGGCACTGAGCAGCAGCTATACTCAGGTCAGATTTGATCAATGGAAGTCCATTTTCTTACCAATTTCCAATCATGTCCAAAATTTCTAAGTCCCTGACCATCTAGTCAATCCACTGGCTACAACCCATCAATTAGTGAACAATCACATATATGGCCATTTCTCCTTTCAAACAAAATGTACAAGCATGTATACTTCCTTTTGCCAGTATCTTTCAGGGTTGTCCGAGAAAGGGGTTTAATGCTGCAGCTTTCTATTTTGGGGTGGTGCCTGCATAACATGCAGAACCATCAGTAAACCAGGCCTTAGCCTTCTCTTTCTCAGTCATCTGATCGTAAGGCACACCACATGAGGCTAAAGGTGCATGTTTAGGAACATGCAGCATTATAATGGGACTAGAAACCACAGAATATAGCCGGGCGGTGGTGGCGCACGCCTTTAATCCCAGCACTTGGGAGGCAGAGGCAGGCGGATTTCTGAGTTCCAGGATGGCCAGGGCTACACAGAGAAACCCTGTCTCGAAAAAACCAAAAAAAAAAAAAAAAAAAAAGAAAAAAGAAACCACAGATATTTGGGCAACTTCTTCATGTAATGTGCTTGTGTCTTCAGGACCTGCCTGGGTCCAACATATATATACTACTTCCATTTGATAATCGATTGCCATCTAACATGGCAGTGGTATCACATGCTTTTACTTCCAGTACTCAGGAGGAAAAGGCAGGAAGATCTCTGAGTCTGAAGTCAGCATGGTCTACAGAATGAGTTCTAAGACAGTCAGGGCTACACAGAGAAACCCTGGGAGGTGGTGGGGGCTATAATGGAACACTGTTGTGTACTTCCTACTTTATAGACTAGGGATAAGATACTCAACTCTCTTGCACATACTTTCCTTCCCTCCAAGCTCCCCTAAACTGTAGCCAGAGCAAATTTTTGTATTGTTTTCTGTTTTTATTTTATTTTTTTTTGTTCTGTATTGTTGGGTTTTATTGTTTTTTGCTCTTTTGGAGACAGGGTCTTTTTTTAAGATTTATTCATTTTTTTATGTTGTTTTTGCCTACATTTATTTCTGTGTAAACATGCCAGGCCCCCAGGAACTGGAATTACAAACAGTTGTGAACTACCATGTAAGTGCTGGAAATTAAACCCCGGTCCTCTGGAAGAACAGTTAGTGTTCTTAACCAGTGAGCCATCTCTCCAGTCCCCAGAGACAGGGTCTTTATATGTAGTCAAAGTCTGCCTCAAACCATGATCCTTCTGCCACTACTGCCTGCATGTAGGAGGCACAGGTATGTTGCACTACATCTGAACCAGAGAAATCTTTGAAAACCACAATGAAAATGTCATTTAAATATCCTCTGAGCTTAAGACAAGCTTCTCCAAATTTCTTTGGGCCTTATTGTCTTTTCTGTGAGATAAGTGATTGTCCACACAGCTACATAAAACACCACCTCTTTATTACCAGATTACCTTGGAAACCACTTCTTCCTTCCTCTGTTTATAAGGAAGCTGAACTTAGTCAAAATGTTCTGCTTAAGACCAGCAGCTGGGTGGTGGTGGCGCACGCCTTTAATCCCAGCACTTGGGAGGCAGAGGCAGGTGGATTTCTGAGTTCGAGGCCAGCCTGGTCTACAGAGTGAGTTCCAGGACAGCCCGGGCTACACAGAGAAACCCTGTTTCGAAAAACCAAAAAAAAAAAAAGGACCTTTCCTGTCCATACCCAGAGGAAAACACTTTGAGAAAATGCTTAGGTCTAGGAAAATATTTTTAGACTCTTCTCAAGCTAGACACAGCATATGGAAAGCAGAGGAGAGATGGCCCAGAGTTATGATAGAAATGTTATGATATTCAGCTTGATACCATGACCCTCTTCAGTATAACCTTTATGTACATGTGATCATTAATCTTCACTTAACCCTTTCTACACAAAATTAGTGAAGGGGATCATTTTAATTGAAAACTATACAGATAAGAACTTAACTTGGATAAAATAAACAAAATACCACAAACTTCCTGTCCTCCTTTGTCTTGGGGTTACCAACAGATAATACATACACAAACCATATGTAGAAAAAGACACATGCTTTTACCATCCTAGAACTTCAGAAGTAGGAGCAGAAGGTCAGATATTCAAGGTCAACTTTAGCTTACAAAGTGAGTCTGAAGCCTGCCTAAGTTATATCAAACCTGTCTCAACAAACCCAAACACCCAGAATACATGCAAGGCTGAGCACTGAACACTTACCCAGCACATTGTTCGAAAACATTTTGAGAGGGAGAATTCTGCTTCAGATTCCAGTTACACTCTTTCACAATAGCTGGAGGTATCTGTGGTAAGGGACTTCTGACTTCTGAATATTGCACAAACCAAATATATATCAATTAGTGTTTTCATAGTTTACCAATCATACAAAGAACATAATGCCTACTATAAAAATTTTAAAGTATATGAAATAATAAGTCAAAGTATCACCCCAGTACCACAGTTCAGCATTCAGCCCATTTTCTGTTTTCTAAGCCTGTTGTTACAAACTCAAAATGCATACAGAACAGAAAACAGGATCTCTTTGATTTCCTGTTTTAGCCAAAAGGTAAGAATAGCAAGTCTGGGGATGTGGCTGATAAGGAGAATATTTGTCTAGCATATAAACAGGCTTAGTCCTCAGCACTGAATAAGCCTAGCATGGAAAACACCCCATGTCTATGAATGGATGGCTGGATAGATATAAAAAGGAAAAAAGATTTATGTTGTTGTTATTATATGGGTGTTTTGCTCACATGTGTGTAGTGCCAACAGAAGAAGGCATCAGACCCCCTCAGTGGAGTTATAGACAGTTGAGCCATCATGTGGGTGCTGAGAGTTGAACTCAGGTCCTCTAGAAGAGAACCAGTGCTCTTAACCTCTGAGCCACCATTACAGCCCAAGAAAAGGCTTTAAAAAAGACATTCCTAGGCCAAGGACATAGCTCAATGGTGTAATATTTGCCTTGAGTTCAATCTGTAGCAGTGCAAAATTAATTAATTTTTAAAATTACAAAATTGACTCATTCTAATTCTACAACATGGATAATCATTAAAAACACTATACTGAATAAAAAGAAACCAGTCCCAAAGAATTAGCTTCACTTATGGATATATATGTGGGCAGTAAATCTGAAAATGTTAGAAAGTAGAAGAGTAATTGATATATGGGAAAGAAAGGAGATTAGACTGCTGTCGGTGCTTTCTTTTTGAAAGATAAAAATGTTCTAGAGATTGTTTGCATAACAGTATAAATAAATATACTTAACTGCTAAACTATACAATTAGAAACAGATACCACACTCTGGTCACAGCACATGGAGAAATCGAGTTGGTACTGACCAGGAAGCTTTCATCTAGCTGATAAGTGTCTGTGGAATCCTTAGTCACAATGGCACATCATGTTCCTTATCCCTAAGATTCAGCTATTCTCTTTGGAAAAGGGGACAGAAAGATTACAAGAGCTACAGATTGAGAAAGACTGGATCAGCCGGGCGGTGGTGGCACACGCCTTTAATCCCAGCACTTGGGAGGCAGAGGCAGGCGGATTTCTGAGTTCGAGGCCAGCCTGGTCTACAGAGTGAGTTCCAGGACAGCCAGGGCTACACAGAGAAACCCTGTCTCGGAAAAAAAAAAAAAAAAAAGAGAAAGACTGGATCAAAATGGTGTCTTCTGGACATGACAACTACATTCATGAGCTCATAGAAGCTGTGGTTACCTACACAAAACCTTCACAGGATCAAGTCAGTATACAATCTAGCACAGAGGGGAAGGGGCTCATAAATTCCCACCCCTAGATAAGGAGCTATTGACAGTTGATAGCTTCTATGAAAAGACCCAGTTTTCATTAAAAGGGTGGCCTCTGATAAGTCAATCATGCTTTATATGGCACATATAGTGGATTATTTTTTTAAAAGAAGACATGAAGTTAGGAAGAGGTAAAATGTGAGAGTTGGACCTGGGAGGTAGTAAAGGGAAGAATAGGAAGTAAATAGTATCAAAATACACTGTATGCATGAATGAAATTCTCAAATAATTAATAAAAATATTACATTAAAAAGCACTCTCATACAGGCAAAAGGGAAGGGGGAGGGCAGTTGTGGGATAGGGGTGGTGGTGGAGGGGTAACTGGGAAGTGGGATATCATTTGAGATGTAAACAAATAGAATGATTAACAAAAATTAAAAAAAAAAAAGAAGAAATATTTTCTGGGCATGATATCACACATCTTTATTCCCAGAAAGTAGAGGGTGGAGGATCTCTGTGAGTTTAAGGGCAGCCTATATTACAGAGTGAGTTCTAGGACTGTCAGGGCTATTTATGTACAGAGACCTTGTCTCAAAAACAGAAACAAAGAAATTATTAATGTAAATTTCATCTTATATTTTTGAAATAACAGCTTAAAACTTTAAAACAAGGGGCTGGAGAGATGGCCTCAGTGGTTAAGGGCACTGACTGCTCTTCCAGAGGTCCTGAGTTCAATTCCCAGGAACCACATGGTGGTTCACAACCATCTATAATGGAATCGGATTCACTGCCCTCTTCTGGTGTGTCTAAAGAGAGCGACATCGTACTGACATACATAAAATAAATAAATCTTTAAAAAAAAAAAAGAATTAAAAAAAACTTTAAAACACACAGTTATCTGTTCAGAAACACAATGCTTTATCTTCATACAAACATGAGTGTGTGTGTATGTGCGTGTGTGTGTGTGTGTGTGTGTGTGTGTGTTTGTATGTGTATAGCTTTTGTACACAGCACTGACTAAACATTCTATTTGCCAATTTTCCTACTGTAAACACCATTACCACCAACATCTCTAGCTATTTTGTTTCCATAGAATGGGTTCTTAAAAACAAAATTACTACGTGGGGCAGTGATAGTATGTCCTAGTGCTTGAGAATCAGAGACAGATGATCTCTATGTTTGAGGCCAGCCTGGTCTACAAAGTGAATTCCAGGATAGCCAGGGCTACTCAGAGAAAGCTTGTCTCAAAAAAACCAAACAACAACAACAAAATAGAATATTAGATTAATGGGCACACACATTTTAAAAACTTTTTAAAAAGTTTACAGTATTTAAGTGTTTTGCCTGAATGTATCTGTGTACCATGTATGTGCAGTGCTCTTGGAGGTTAAAAGAAGGTAAGCAATCCTCTGAAACTGGAGTAAGAGATTATTGTAAGCTGTCATATGTGTACTGGAAACAAGCTGGGGTCCTCTGGAAGAGCAACCAGTGTTCTCAACTGTTAAGCCATCTCTCCAGCCATTTTAAAGACTGGTATTCACAATGAAACTACCCTCTAAAATGGGTCTATCATTTTACATTCTCACTGATAGTCATTGTCTAGATTCAGGAAAAAGAATCAATATTACATTTAGTTATTTAATTTATAATTAAAGTCTATAAATTCCAGACTGACTTTTGACTATGTAGAATCCAGCTACTATCAAAATTTTCTTTTTTTTGTTTTTTGTTTTTTGTTTGTTTTTCAAGACAGGGTTTCTCTGTATAGCCCAGGCTGAAAATTTTATTTTCAATAAATCAAAACAGCTAATTCATCAAAGAAGTTGAAAATCTCACTTAACTTCAGAATAACCTTGATGCATAAGGAAATAGGCTGACGAAGTTATAAAGCTTCCTGGTGTACAACAGTAAGTGGTACAACACCTTTCAAGACTCTCAAACCCAGTTTCTTCCCATGCAACAGGACATAGGAATAAGATGAGTCCACTCCTTTCACTATTTATAAAAAGGAGTTTGTTTCTTTATTCAACAAATACACATTATACTAGGCATTGAAAACAACAGAAGTCCTTTTGGTCGATGGGAGCAGGCAGAAACAATGTAAACAGGGGGCTGTTAGTTCAGTGGCGGAATACACCAAGATCCACCACCAGAAGATTTCTAACAGAATAGTTGGGGAATTTAGGATGCTAGATTCCACCCACGCCCAGCAATTGTGTTATCTGTTGATTCTAAACTAAGGTTGTCTGATGTTTTCCTTTCACAGCGATTCAATTGAGCTCCAGGGAAATAGGACTCCTATGGTGTGTTCATCCTAAGAGGCTCCAGGGCCCCAGGAAATCTCTGATTGCTGCTGCTGAGTGCCCTGAAGGCACTTGAACACCACCATCCAAAAGAAGGAGGAGGAGGAAAAGGAAGAGGAGGAAGAGGAGGAGGAGGAGGAAGAGGAGAAGGAAGAAGAAGAAGAGGAGAAGGAGGAAGAGGAAGAGGAGGAGGAAGAAGAGGAGGAAAAAAGGAAGAGAAGAGGAGAAGGAGACGAAGGAGAAGAAGAAGAAGAGGAGGAGGAGGAAAAGATCAAAATGATCTTGTCTGAATACCTCTAGAGTTCTTACAGGATTTTCAGGAAACTTGACAGGACATTGACTGGACTGTGAAGAGAATCATGCCACCTCCCACCTCTGAACCTGCCCACCAGTTTCAGCCTGGAAACTTGGTTTGGATAAAGCATATCCTTGCCCAGACCTTGGAACTTATCTGAAAGGGACCCAATCTAGTTAACACACCACCTAAACTGCTGTCAAAGTAACCGGTATCATCTCTTGAAAAGCAAAAAGACCACTGAGAACTATGACAGATGGACCATTATTTGGACTTTAGACTGACTTTCCAAAAGCTTGGTGGAATCAGATTACCAAATTCTAAGATAGAATTCAAACATATTCCTTCATCATGCTTTCCAGGTGCCTTGTGGAAGAAGGTTAAGAACTACATAAATAGATATGTGACTGGGCACCAGTAAACACTTGAATAATTCATGCACGTGAAAGGTTTGGGAAGTGGTATTCACACATATGGTCCTTTAAGTGCAAAAGGCTTTCTTATACCCAAATATAATATCAGCACCAGAATGAGCAAATTGTGTTTTACTTTCCCCAAAGTCAACAGGATGTTACTTACCCTGCCAAATTTAAATTGTTTCAGTTCATTACTTGGTGGTAAAGTTAGAAATGGGAGTAGTGAATTTGCCCTGGAATTATCAAGCCTACATCAGTGAGTCAGTTGGAAGCCATATACCTCTACTCCGTGCCTTGAGTATGAATTCCATATTTGAGATGCTATTGGAATTTGTTTCTCATATCCATGTCTTCAGTAAATAAATATTTTGGTGGAGCAAAGTCGTACATTCACATGCTTCTCAGCATGCTGGGACATGCCTTGTATTTCAGCCTGGCTTCTGTCATACTACAGAACACTTCACTTTCATTAGGCCACCAAACCACCCAGATAAAGGAATCTTCCTGCCAGTACTACAAGAGCCTTTTATGTATAAAACAAAATTTTACTTTGTGGAGAGTTCCTTTTAATACTTTAGTTATCTAGATCACTTTCCATGTTGTGTTTTTATATCAAATGAGCTATGTCCAAGCAATTACAGACTACTTTATGTGGCTTATTTCACATCTCTTACGAATTTGAGTTTGCTACATAGAAAAATAATGATTAAAATAATGAGAAAGAAGAAGCTATCAAAAAGTGGACCCATGCTTCCTAGCTTTCCATAAAGGTAGCAGATGTCCCAGACCTACTCTGGCACCAGATACCTGACATTAAGATCTGAACCCCATCAAAGGTTGTATTGTATATGTATGTGAGAGGAGATGACAGAAGAGACAGTGATTTAGAATCTATGCTACACTGATTATTTTCATTTTAATTATAAAAACAAGACAAAAGTACAACAAATCAATAATTTCTGTCAGCTTTATGCTTAATGAAGAAAAACATACCAAATTCATACTATGAAATTCAAAGACTTTTAAAATCTTACCACTATGTTGTAAAAGCATTTGTTTATAATCAATTTAATCTCAGCCCTTTTACAATATATTTTTTAAAAATATTAAGACTTAAATTACTCTCTTTATAGAAAATAGAGACTATCATAGAAAAGTGGAACTGGATAAAACACAGAGAACAAGAATGGTGAAAAGTCTAGTTGCAATGGTTACATTTACATCAGAGTTCCTGAATCTGTGGCTCAGGAATATCACGAGAGAGGGGCAGAAAGACTGAAGAAAGTAGAGCACCAGGAAATCAAACATGAAACAGTCTCTCCTAGAAATGGCCACATACACACAAAATTGGAACATTAGTGATATTGGTGCACATATTAATGAGAAAGGGGAAATTTCTCACAGAGTCCTACCCCTAGACAAAACAAAACAAAACAAAAAAAAACAAAATTATAGACAACTAATGACTTCTGGGAGAAGAATTGGTCTCTTTTGGCAAAGAGTCCCTTTCTTGGTTGTCCAATGCAGAGTGATTGACTCTGAAACCACATATACACGAACAACAAAAGTGAACTCAGTAGTCTGGGCCTACAGATTTGTACACACACACACACACACAGACACACACACACACACACACACACCAATAATAATAATGATACAAGAGCCTATCAACTTTTGAATGGGAAAAACAGAGAAGAGCTTGAAGGGAGGGTGCCTTGGAAGAGCTGAAGGAGGAAATGGAGGGGGAATTGATGTAATTCTAGTTCAAATAAAAACATTTAAAGCCAAGAAAGAAAGAAAGAAAGGAAGGAAGGAAGGAAGGAAAGAAGGAAGGAAGGAAGGAAGGAAAGAAGGAACAGGAGACATTTTCTTAGCTGACAAAGCCATTATTTAAACAGTTCTATTTCCCTGTTACTCCTGTTACTCTGTGTGTGTGTGTGTGTGTGTAGGTTTTATGTTTTTCTTACATATATGTCTGTGCAACATATATGTGCCTAGTGCCTGTACAGACAAGAAGGGGGCTTTGCATCCCCTATAACTGTATTACAGATAGCTGTGAGCCACCATGTGGGTACTTAGAGTAGAACCTGGATGCTCTGGAAAAGCAGCCTGTGCTCTTAAACTCAGAGATATCTCTTCATCCTTTATATTTTATTTTAAGACAGGATCTTTCTATGTAGACAAAGCCAGCCTGGAACTCATAGAGATCTACCTGCCACTGCCTTCTAAATGCTAGGATCAAAGGCATACGCCACCACACCTAACAATATCTCAACTTTATAAAATTATATAGCAGATTGATTCTGTTAATACTATTTAACAATTAACTCTTAAGTAGAGATGCTATTTTCAATGTTACCAAAACTTTATATTAATTCCCATAGAAAAAAAAAAAGGCTATCTCTCTAATCATCAGTGAAAAGAGAAGAAATGTTAAACTAAAATCCAACCACTAATGGGTAACATTACTGGCCTAATACTAAACAAGACAAAGGATTATTTTTAAGAATAGGTAGTAAGGGTGCAAATTTACCAGATGACTAGAGCCTTGCTAATTTAATACTTTAAACATGATATATAACAGGAAAGTTCACTTTTATGGATGGAAAGGAAGGTAGATTTTGAAACTTTAGAGAATTCCCACTTCTTAGCTACAAAGTTACAATAATCAAGACAATGTGGAACTTGGACAGGGATAGATATACAGGTCAGTGGCACAGAAAGATGATCAGAAGTTGTTTTTAAAAAAAAAGTATACCTATTCTTCCATGCTAAGATAAACATTTAGTTTGCTATTTTTTAAAAAAGCAGGGCTGAAGAGATGGCTCAAAAGTTAAGAGCACTGGCTGTTCTTCCAGACCTGGGTTTAGTTGTCAGCACCTCGTGACCCACAGGCATCTATAACTCTAGTTCAAAGAAAGGATCTGACACCCTCTTCTGGCCTCCACAGGTACTATGAACACAGGTGGTATACAGTATACATGCAGACAAAATACCCATCACATAAAATAAAATTTCACAGCTGAAGAGATGGCTCAGCAGTAAAGAGTACTGGCTGCTCTTGCAGAGGACCCAGGTTTGTTTCTCAGAATCCACACGGTAACACACAACCATCCAAAATTCCTGTTCCAAGAGGTATAATACTCTTTTCTGAATTCTTGCATCAGGCACACATGTGATACACATATAGGCAAAATACTCAAACAAATAAGCTTGATTTATTTTTAAACTTCACAGTTCTTATTGCTTAATTTTAAAAGTGCCTTACAGTCTGAGTATCAGAATATCTAATAATCAAAGGTGTATATTTTGGGCTATTTTGTTTTGGTCTACATCCATTTGGAGTATACTTTCTGCTTGTCATGTAAGGCAAGAGTACCACCCATTTTTATATGTGAATTCTACTTGCTCCAGCATCATTTGTTAAAAAGACTATGTCTTCTCCTTCTGGGTGGTCTCAGTAGCTAACAATAAACCAGTTGACTATAAGCTTATTGGTTTACTTCTAATTCTCAGTCTACACCACTGACCTGAATATCTATCCCTATCCAAGTACCACATTGTCTTGATTATTGTAACTTTGGAGTTGAGAAGTGGGAATTCTCTAATTATGTTCCCCAACCCACCCACCCACCCCTCGCACCCAGGAATACAACTGTTTGGTGTCTTTTAAATATACATTTGCATTCTAAACTCAGTTTGCTGACTTCTACAAAAGGAACAGATCAATTTGATGGGGAATACAGTGAAAACAAATAGCAATTTGCTGAGTATGGACATGTTAACAATATTAAGTCTTTTGATCCATGAACATGGGATGTTTTCTCATTTAGATGTTCTTTAATATTTTTTAGTGTTTCATTACTGAATATACAAATGTTGTATTTACTCTACTACATCTAAGCATTTTTCATTTTTGATGAAAATATAAATGGATTTTCTTAATTTGTTTTTCTTACTTGCTAGTGTATAAAACTACAACAAAATTTTGTTTAATGGACCTACGAGCCTTGCCAAATTCATTTATGAGCTCTAGTAATGTTTTTTTGTATATGATTATGTACATTCCTTAGAATTTTCTCTATATAAAATTATATCACCTCAAATAAGATAGTTTTATTTATTCCTCTCCAATCTGGATACTTCCACTTCTTTTTTAAATTATTAGGTTGTATGTGTACAGGTGATTTGACATCATATGCCTATATACCACTGTATTTCTGGTGCCCTTGAAGGCCAGAAGAGGATATCAGATTCTCTTCTGTAACTTCTATAACTGGAGTGTCAGATGGTTGTAAGCCACTGTGTAGGTGCTGGGAATCCAAACCAGGTGGCTCTAAGTGCCATCAATGCTCTTAACTGCTGAACCACCCCTCCTAGATCCCATTTCTACCTCTTTTTCCTACCTAACTGTCTTGACTAGAACTGACACCAAGGAACTTCAAATCAACTCTCTAGCTCAATAGATGAAGCAAAAATAAACTATCTTGTTCCTAATCTCAGAGAGAACATGTAATCTTTCACATTTAAATGTGATGTGACCCGTGTTTGGAGATGCCCTTTATCAAGCTGAACAAGTTCCATTCCAATCCTAGTTCGGCTATAAGGTGGTGCACGCCTTTAATCCTAGCACTTGGGAGACAAAGGCAGGCTGATATCTGTGAGTTTGATGCCAGCCTGGTCTGCAGAGTGAGTTCCATGACAGCCAGGGCTGCACAGAGAAACCATGTCTCAAAAACCCAACCAACCAACAAACAAACATTCTAGTTTGTTCAATGCTTTTATTATAAAAGGATGTAGATTATCCAATTCTGTTTCTATATCTATTTTATAACTTATTCTACCAATATTGTATATACATTAATTTGAATTAGCATGCTAGTTTTGTAATCCCAGGGGGAAAAACTCTACTTAGTTTTTAGTTATTCTACTTAATTATAAAATTGAAAATTGGCTTAATTTTAGTATTTGGGAACCCTCGGTAGTAGGATACTGAGCTCTCATTTTAAGAAATAATGCCTCAGAAAAAATAAGGTGGAGGCCAGCAAGAGAGTTTATTGGGTAAAGATACTTACTGTACAAGCCTGGCAACCTGAGTTTGATCCCTGGACCCTAAATAATGGTAGAAGAACCAGCTCCATAGAGCTGTCCTATGACCTCCATAATATGCCATGGCATGCATGCCTGGTCCATCCACACACACATCTTGCACACACACATACACACACACACACACATCTTGCACATACATACATACACACACACACCATGCACATACATAACAATAAATAAATAACTTGAAAATAACCAGATGTAGTGACACACTTTTTCTTTCTTTTTTCTTTTGTATATCCATACACTGTAGCTGTCTTCAGTCACACCAGAAAAGGGTATTAGATCTCATTACAGATATTTGTGAGCCACAGTGTGGTTGCTGGGAATTGAACTCAGGACCTCTGGAAGAACAGTCAGTGCTCTTAACTGCTGAGCTACCTCTCCAGCCCTGTAGTGGTATACACCATTAATCCCCATCACTTGGGAAGCAGAGGTAAGTAGATTTCTGTAAGCTTGAGGCCAACCTAGTCCACACAGTTCCAGACAGCCAGGGCTATATAATGGGACTCTATCTCAAAAATAAAAGCAAACAAGCAAACAAAGAAGAGGGCTGTAGAGATGGCTCTGTGGTTAAGAGCAATAGCTAATCTTCCAAATTGCTGTTCAATTTTCAGCAACCACACGGCAATTCACAGCCATCTGTAACTCCAGTCCCAGGGGATCTGATACCGTCTTCTAGCTTCCGTGGGGCACTGCATAAAAGTTGTGTACAGATATACATGAAAGCAAAACACTCATATACACACAAAAAATAAAATAAGGGGCTGTAAAAATGGCTCAGTGACAGGTTTGTTTCCTAGCATCCACAGGGCAACTCACAACCATCTGCAACTCTAGTTCCAAGGAATTTTAAACCCTTTCTTAGCCTCCGTGGGCCCTGCTTGAACATGGTATACAGGCATACATGCAGGCAAAACATCCATACACATAAAACACAAATAAAATCTCAAAAAAATTAAAAATAAATTAATGTTTTTAAAAGGTAGAAGAACAATCAAAGAAGATTCCTAACACCAACCTTAGGCCTCTACATGTACATGCAAACACTCACTTACACTCAAGCAAATACATACATGTATACTTCACACACACACACAGAAACAAAAGGGGAAAAATGAAGTTGACACATGTCTTTTATCTAATGCTGTAGTTTGAGTATCTCATTTCTCCAGAATTCATGTTGAGATTTATTTGGCATTTTAATAATATTGGGATCTAAGCTCTTGAAATACATGAGTACAGAGCCCTCTTGAATGCATTAATGCCTGTCTAGAACAGTGGTTCTCAACCCTCCTAATGCTTTCAACCCTTTAATACAGTTACACAAATGTTGACCCCCAACAATAAAATTATTTTCATTGCTACTTCATAACTGTAATTTTGCGACTGTTATGAATTGTAATGTAATCTCTGATATTTCCGAGGGTCTTAGGTGACCCCTGTGAAAAGGTCAGTAGACTCTCCAGGGATTGCCGTTCCCAAGCTGAGTACCACTGGAATAGATCGTGGACTTGCCCCTTCTTACACTCTCTTTTTGCCTTTCTCTAATTTAAACTTTGGATATCTTTTTTTTTTCTTTTTGTTGTTTTTTGAGACAGGGTCTCAGGATATAGTCCTGGCTAACCTGCATGGAACTTACTATGAAAATTAAACTGGCCTCAAACTCACAGAGGTCTGCTTGCTTTGCCTCCCAAGTGCTGAGACTAAAGATGTACCAAAAAATTAAAAAACAAAACCAAAGAAAAATGTTTAAAATTATAAAAAACTCTTCAAAAACAAAAGATAACTAACAGTGGATAAAAGCTTGACATTTTTGTCTTCATTTTGTTCAACTCTACACACAGGTATGTTAATCACTGAAACCTAGCTTGCCTCATCCTTTTAACACTGAAGCAAGAAGAGTACTCTACCAACAACTTATCCAATGTCTAGTTCCCGAAAAGGATCCTGAGAGAGCCAAATATTGTGCTAAACCTACAGTCACCTGGATTCCAGAAACAGCAAAACCTCTCTGACATATTACCCTATGATTAAAAAATGACACCCTACCCCTAAATAGGATTGGTCATTACTGGAGATAGAATGTCCCCTCAAGTGGTAAGAATTTGTCTGAAACCATTTTCCAATACCAGAATTGAGACAATGATCAACTAGCCAGACGATAGCATGACTTCATTATACATTCCTCTTGCCCCTTGGTGCCTGCCCCAGTTCTTCCTCTAAAATCTAAATCTATAGCTTATATATAATCTTCCTTAAATCTAAAGCTTATATAATTATACAGATGTCCTGAAATACTTAATTTATGTCTTCTTCAAATGTCTATTTTGATTAAAACCCTTTCTTGTCTTTTCTCCATTAAAATTCCTTTCTTTGTGGCAAATGGACAATATAACATGTTAAGACATACCCCGCACCCCATGTCATGTCTTTGACATAGGACTCTAGTTGTATTAATATGGTGATATATTACTAAATCAAGAGAAATAAAAACAGACTGAAGAAATGGCTTAGCAGTTAAGAGCACTCGTTGGCTACTTTCCAGAGGATGTGGGTTCAATTACCAGCACAGAGATGGTACCTCGAAACTGTCCTTAATTTCAGTCTCAGGGGACCTGATGCCCTCTCCTGGCCTCTGAGGCACTAGACACATATGCAGTGTACAGACAAACATGCTACCTCAGAAAACTAGAGAAGCATTGTAATGTGATTATATATATGAAATATATAAGCAGAGTTCCTGAAATATAGACAGAAAAGCAGAAAGTATTTGGCTAGGTATAGTGGCACATGCCCTCAGTCTCAACAATCCTTGAGGCAGGTAAATAAATACATGTGAGTCTGAGGCCAGCCTGTAATCAAACAAAGTTCCAGGCCAGCCAGTGCTGCACAGAGAAAGACCCCTGTCTATGTGGGTATGGATAACTCAAGTTAAAATAAAATAGAAACAAATAAATAAATACATTGATTTGTTTTTTAAGAAGAAATAAAAACTAAGACTTGTAGAAACTTTTAGGAAATATGTTATTTTTAATTCAAATTAGACAAATAAAATTCCTCAACTTATGCTCTGACTTCAGGAAATAGAATTAAATTCTTTGAATCAATTTTCTAAGAGTTTTTTTTTTCTTAATCTAAACAAAAACACAAAAAGGGAAACAGTTGCAAAAAAAAATTAAAGGCTTGCCCTCCAGTCTGCACAGGTGCCCTGAGCAGACTTTGAGCTTCAACTCTGCACCCAATCCCCAAAACCCAGAGGAGGCTGGACTTCAAGGAGCACTAACACACCCAGGATCACAGAGGGCATGTTTGTGTTTTTTCTGCAGGATGCTGAAAGAGCATGGTGACTGCCAGAGTGATTGTTGAGACATGCTGATGCTGGGACAAAGAATGAGACTGACCTTTGAGCTTGCTGAGTGCCCTGACAATGGTGACTGGGAAGCTATATTGGACATATGTTCCTGACCCACCTTTGCTTGCCTATATCCCAGATGGGACAAGCTGCTTTGCCTCAAGTTTTTAGACCTTGAGGGACAGAGAATCAAAAAGAGAAGTTATAATGACTCTTGAAGTTTTCTTAAAAGCTATTTGGACTCAATCATGTACTGGTCTAGAAATCAATCCAATATTGAAAATAACAGTCTTCATTTGGAAGGCTAGATCTGGACATTTTCAGAGACATATTTGGAAGCTAGCTGCAGTTCTCTATGATGTTATGTTAGCAAGATAAAGTTGGAGCAGGATCTGGATTTCAAACAAGTGTTAGTGCATGTGTTAAGGCTCTTTTATTTGTCAAGTTAAAATTACTTTTGTTTCTTCTACAGTATTTATTGTAAGTTGCATTGATTATACACTTTCTAATTGTGTCAGTGTGTTGAAATCTGGCATGTCTGTTATGGGAGTCTATCAACCAGCTTTTGTTTTATTGCCCCGAGTATCACAGAACCTTGGTTTTCTGAAAAAAGCTTGCAAGTACTGGAAGAAGTGAGTTAGGCTTTAAGCAGAAGCAAGAGAGTAGTGGGCTTGATTATTGCTGGTATAACAGCTTTAACTACATTAATTGATAGCACCACTGCTTCTGCAATTGCTTTGATACAAGAAGTTAAGACAGCTACTTTTGTTAATCATTTAGCAAAAAAATGTTACTAATGTGTTGAGTATACAAGAGGATTTAGATAGGCATTTGGAACACTGGATTGATGCTCTTTATTCTATTCAAATTATTGGAAAGAGGTTCAGAGTTTAAGAGTAAGGAGCCATCTTGAGTGTCATGCCAAATGCCAATGGAGTTGTGTTACTTCTAAAATTTACAATGATAGTCCATTATAATTAGGAAAAAGTTTAAAGACACTTTCAGGGTATTTGGCATAATTCTAACATCTCTCTGGATGTTTTAACTTTGCATAGTGAGATTATGAATTTAAAGAATACTGTTCTGCTGAGCTTTGATGCTGCAGATAATGCTGACAAAATTATCCATGGCTTGAGGTCAGTATTTCCATTTTGGTCAAGCATCAAGAATGGCATATATAGCTTGATGATGCTAGCCCTTGTTGTTCTGGGAATACTTTTATTCCTGCCTATTGTGTGCTTGTCTTTAACAACATCAGCATGTTGGCAGCCAAAGTATATGACTTGAAACTAAAAATGGACCCCCAGACAGAGTTATTAATTTAACAGGCTGGCAAGCCAAGGACAGAGCCTTACCAACCTAAGACAGAAGTGCATTGCTTTTGGTAATGTATATTCCATGATGGGTAAGGAAGGCATTCTTGTCAGAACAACCTAAGACAGGCTCAGTGTTGCTTATGAAATAAAAAAGGGGGAGATGTGGAGAGCTTTTGGGGCTGCTTGGCAGGAATCTGACATTGGCCAAGGACAAGGAAATGGGCTACTTGGCAGGAGTCTGACATTGGCCAAAGACAAGGAAATGGGCTTCAGGCAGGAGTCTGACATTAGGCTAGAACAAGGAAGTAATTTCAGGCAGGAATCTAAATCTTAGGCTAGAACAAAGAAGTAATTTCAGGCAGTAATATAAATCTTAGGCTAGAACAAAGAAGTAGGCTTTAGGCATAAAAATGACTTTGGGCTAGGACAGGGAAGTAGGCTTAGATATTTTGGTCTTCCTGATAGCCCTTAGAAATGGGGGTGATCATGGAATTTTGTTTATCGCCTTGCTTGTTCTTTGACTATTTGCGTTTATTGTCTTGCGTGTTCCTTGACTATTCACATCTATTGTATTGCTAGTTCCTCAACCTAGAATTGACCTTAATATGTGCATGTAATTGGTATAAAAGTAAAAAGGAGGAGGAGGGATGGGATAGGAGGTTTATGGGGGTGGGGATGGGGAAAGGGGATAACATCTGAAATGTAAATAAATAAAATATCCAATAAAAAAATTAAAGGCTTTAATACATGTTATATTTTATCCAAAAAGTAAAGGAGGAGGAAGAAGAGGGGTAGAGGAAGAGGGAGACAAGGGAAGAGGAGGAGGGAAGAAAAGGAGAAGGAAAAGGAGGAGGAAGAAGAGGAGGAAACAAAGAAGAAAAAAAAGAAGGAGAAGGAGGAGGAGGAGAAAAGAAACCATACCTCTTTGAAGAATCTACTAAAGATGGATAGTCCAAATTCTTTTTGTTCTTCTTCAATGGTAACTTCGTACTCTGCCTGATTGGAGAGATTAGGAAAAAGACAAATGTTAGTGGTGCTACCCATAACAGTGTTTCATAATGCTTTAAATTATCTGGCCTAAACTCCTATGGCGCCCTCAGAACCAGAGAGCAGTTCTATGGATTAAATTTAAATAATTCTCTAGAATATAAGTACAATACTGGGGTAAAAATGTCAATGATGGTAGGTGAGTTAATTTCCATTGTCAATTTGACTGGATTTAGACTCACCATGGAAATATATCTCTAGATGTTTCTATGAAGGTGTTACTAGAAAGGATAAACCGACCAGGAAAGACCTACCCTAAATGTGGACAATACCATCCCACAAGCTGGAATCCCAGGCTACATAAAAACAAGGAGAAAGTGGGGCTAAAGAGATGGTTCAGCAGTTAAGCACATTTACTGCTCTTTCTGAGGACCCAAGTTCAGCTCCCAGAACCCACATGGTGGCTAACAATAACCTGTAACTCCAGTTCCAAAGGAACTATCTTCTGACCACCAAAGTCATCAGATATTTATATGGCGTATATCCACACAAACATGTAGGTATTTACATTTAAAATAAGACAGTTTTTCAAGGCGAAAGCAAGATGAATAGCAGTAATCTTCTCTTGCTGCTTTTTCATATACAAAAATTACTCACCAGGAGCCAGAAAGGTTGTGCATACCCACAGCAATCAGGAGCTGGTGACAGAAGGACTGCTACAAGTTCAAGGCCAGGCCAGGCTACACTGTAAGAGCCCTGACCTACAAAGTGAGGTCTAGGCTAGTGTGGGCTACAAAGTGAGACCCTATCTCAAAAATAGAGGGAAGGAGAGAAGGAGGGAAATATAACATCAAGACAACTACCAACTCTGTCAGGCCCAGTTTTTATTCAAAAGCATACAATTACACAGAACATTCCTGAGATGAATCACTCACCACTGCATCCAAGAATTCAATGCACCTCTTTAGATCTGGTTTTGTATCACAGAATTGTCTGAAAAGAAGTCTTCCAATTGGCTGTTTGTCGCAAAGACTGCTAAAATCCTTTTCTGGGTAAAAGGGAGAAACAAGCATAGTAGTTATTACCCACTAAATGCTATTCTGAATCTACATTGTTTTCACTTAATAAAATGAAAGTAAAAAATAGTATTTGTATTATTTCTAAACTACCGTTCTGTTTACTACTTCAAACTGAGTTACCACATATTTAAGACATGAGCAGGGGCTGGGAGAGACATCTGAGTTGATAAAGAGCTTACTATGAAAGCATGAGGATCTGATTTTATATACCCAGCACCCACATAAAAACCTGGGCATGATGGAGAGTGTTCCTGTAATCCCAGGGCTGAAGAGGTTAAAACAGAAAGATTCCAGGGGTTCACTGGCCAGACAGTCTATCTGAATTGTCAAGCATCAAACTCAGTGAGAGACTCTGTCACAAAAAACTAAAGTGGAGATTGATCAAGGAAGATACCTAATATTGTTGTCTAGCTTCCACATGCACATATATAAACATGTGTAGATACATACATACACAAATATAAACACATACATACATACAACAAACAAAACAGACACAACTGATTGCAGGGGCACATGCTTATAATCCCACCATTCTGGAGGCTGAGGCAGGAGGATAATACATTCAAGGCCAGCCTCGGTTACATGATGAGACGCTCTCCCAAAATGAAAAAAACAAACAAACAATCGACCAACCAACATGCAGAACCAAAGACACCTAGAACTTGTAAGGATTTGTAAAACTTAACTCAAAATAAGAGTATTCTTCTCCAAAATGAAATATATAGGAGATAGATAAGCCCTAGGGGTGGCCATCCACAAGGAAGGCAGGAGCATAAAGGGAACTTTCTACTACTGTTCTCACCCTAGGTATCTAGAATAAACTGCTTATGCAGCAATGTACTAAATCAGAATTTTAAAAACCTCTCTCCATCTTGATTCTTGATACTTTTTATTCTTGCAAACAAAATTTAAAATAATTATGATTATTGATTTGTTCTTTTCATAATTTATGATTTTTAACTTACCCTTTTATAGTTATTTGCTTGTTTTTTCTTTTCCATAGAAAATATCTTATCCCTTGCCTCTCCTTACCTCAGTGATATTGTTCTGAGAATAAGGCTCTAATGTTCCAGCATTGTGTCAAGAAAAATATAAAACAAAAGCATTATGTCTAGAACAAGTCAAACTTCAGCAAGAAAGCCACATTTGGTAGCAGAGGAAGGCAAACAAGAACAAAGTCTAATAAAATGTAACAATGAAACTCATTACTTTGTTTTAGTTTTGTTTGTTTTGTTATGAGACGAGGTCTCTCTATGTAGTCCTGGCTGACCTGCAACTTCCTATGTAGCCCAAGCTGGCTTCAAATTAACAGTGATCCGTTGGGAATAAAGACAGATACTACTGTATTGGCTCATTACTTTGTACATTAATTAAAAAAGGGGGGGAGGAAGGGACTGGAATGGAGGAAAGGGAAGAGGGATGGACAGAGAACAGCATGAAGGCTAGATGCTCTCTTAGCAGTAGCTATGCTGGTTGCTTTTTGTCAACTGAATACAAATCTTCCTAGACATATCTAGGAACAGGAAAATTTTACTTTTAGATTTATTTTATGTTTATGAATGTTTGGAAGTCAGAAGACTTCCCCAGAAACTGGACTTAGAGATCAAAGTTTATGAACCACTGAGTGGGTGCTGGGAATTGAATCCATGGTCTCTGTAATAGCAACCAGTGCTCTTAACTACTGAGCCATTTCTCCAGTCCCAGGAAGAGAGAATCTTAATTGAAAAATGTCTCATAAAATTGGTCCATAGATAAATCTGTAGGCCATTTTCTTGATTAATGATTGATATGGGTAAGCCCAGCTCATTGTGTGTGGGGGGGTCCCACCTCTGGGCAGGTGATTCTGGGAAAATATGTGAAACCAAACTGAGAGAGCCACAGCAAGCCAGTAAATAGTCTTCCTCCATGACCTTTACTTTAGTTTTTACCTTCAGGTTCCTATCCTGAGTTTCTGCCCTGACTTAGCTGGTTTCCCAAAAGTAACTGAAGAATTAAGGTAAGTGAACAAATCATAACAAATCTCTCCAGTAAAGTTTATTAATATCAAGTACTTCTGGGAGTCTAAGCTATTTTTGTTTTAGATCATTGGGTTTAAACATGGAAATATCTAGGCAAAGGAGCTAGGGGTCAAGTTCAGTAGGTGGAGTGCTTATACAGCATGCACAATGTCCTTAGGTTCCATCCCTAGCATCATATATATCATATATGGCAGTGCATGCCCATAAATTTAGTACTTGAGAGGTAAAAGCAAGATCAGAAGTTCAAGATCATCCTTGTCTACACTGCAAATTCAAGGCCAGCCTGGCCTACATAAACACATGCCTTAAAAATAATTATCTAAATAAAGCACTGAATTGTGCACATTTATTCATTTATTTTTACAAGTCACCACTTAACTCTCCAAGGTTAGAAGGTCATTTCAAAGAAGAACCCTGCCCCTACCTACAGGAGAAGACCTGAAAGGTACCCTGAAATGTCCAAGCCCACCGGAACTCTAGGTGCTCTCCCTAAACAAGAAATTCATTGCCGAGACTCACGTTACCTCTTCCTCTTCACTCTCCTTATTTTCCTGACACTGTCTGTGGTTGGTTTTAACAAAGAGGCCAAAATCATCTTTAGAACCATTTTTCTGACAGCTGTAGCTCTGCCTGAGTTCTGGCTGAGTGCTCCTGTTGTGGTTGTTTCTCGGCCCCTTAAGAGAATCCCTCTGCTGTGGGATTCCCAGTCTTCAAGAAATCCCAGTCTTCACTTCCCTCCTCACTGGGGTCAACAATGAAAAGGCTTGTCTTTGATCTATATTCTCTTGAAGTATCTGGAGGGTACTACCTCATGCAGATGGCATTCCCAAGTCCAGAGCACTTTCACCATTTCGCAGTTCACATTTCCCCTAGGAGGACACCATGTGTTCCCCCAGCACTTCCTTCAACACATGCTTAGTAAACTAACACAGGCCGAGCCCTATCCAGGGTAGTGAGTGCAAAGACTGTCCTTTTCTCCTCCTAAGTTATTTGAACAGCAGTGTCAGAAGCCAGGAAATCTTTGGGAATGGGAACCCTTAGATCTCTGGCTTTCAAGTGCTGTGAAGCAGACAAACCAAAAGAAACACAGAAATGGGACTAGGCTGTGGACATGATGGCTACTTTGCATCAGCTTAGGCACTTGGACTTAGGTCCAATCAATTTTGAGCCCAGTGGATAGTTCACAACTGCTTGTAACTTCAGCTCCAGGAGATCCAACACCCTCTTCTGGCCTCAACAGGCACTGTACTCACAGGCAAAAAGCCATACGCAGACATATTTTTTAGATTAACTTGTTTTTAATTTAGGTGGATGGGTACTTTGCCTGCACATATGTCTGTGCACATGTGCACATAGCCTGAGGAGGCCAGAAGAACATGTCTGGATCTGGAGCTGCAGACAGTTGTGATCATCCATGTCAATGTTGGGAACCAAACCTGGGTCCTCTGCAAGAGCATCCAGTGCTCTTAACTATTAAGCCAATTCCGTAGCCTCAATATATACTAGTTTTTATTAATGAAAAAGTCAGCAATCATCTTTCATAACTTTAGAGTCTCCATTATACACTAAAAGACTAATGAAGTTATATGAAAATTTTATCAGAAAACTTCTGAAGCAAATATAGAACTGAAGTAGTAGTAACATCTATGATGATGCAATGTCAGACACCCTCCAGACATAAGGAAGCACTACGTACTCACCGATGGAGTTTCTTAACTCAGTGCACATGCTCACTGGGGGCAGCTTCAGGAGCTCTTTCCATTTCTTACTACGACCAGTCTTTTTGCTAAATCCTGTAAATTTTGAAACAATAGGGATTTAGATTTCAAATTGTGTTTTGGTTTTGCTTTTGAGACAAGATCTCACTATGTTGTTCAGACAGGCCTTGAACTCTGGATCCCTCTGCACTAACTTCATGTCAGGGTCATACAGCTAAGTCATCACACCTAGCCAAAAAAAAGGGGGTGGAGAGATTGTTTGTTTACTAAAATACTATCAATATGATATTTACATAATAAAAACCTATTGTTAATACTACTTTGGGTACATAAGATAAATATAACTTTATAATAATTTGTCTCAAATAGATATCAGCTTAAAGTATACAATTCCACAGTCTCCATTTCCAAATTTGTAAACTAGATCCAACATGACACACTATACACTGCTACTTATAAACACTGGTTCATCATTATTAAAATTATTAAAATACATTTATATTTATTTTTAAACAAATATTTACTAAACACCTACCATGTGTCAAAGCACTAGGAATGCCATGGTCAATTAAATAACAAAACAAAACAAAGAGTTGGGGGAGAGCAAGTTCAGCAGTTAAAGATGCACACTTCTCGTGTAGAGGACTAAGCTTTACTTCCAGTACCCACATTTGGTAGCTCACACCTGTAACTTCAACTCCAGGAGATCCAATATCTTCTTCTTGCCTCTATAGACACTACACACACACACACACACACACACACACACACACACACACACATGCAAGGCAGGGGGAAGTGGAGACATACACACAATAGTTTTTTTTTAAAATTCTTAAAGTACAGTCTGGGGTGGAAGAAGAATTCAGTGATGGGAGTACATACATGTGTGGATGCCTGTGTTCCACCCCCAACAACAAAAATAAAGCCCATCCTCTATATTCTTTTTTTTTAAGGAGGAGTAAGCCTTTATTTTAGTATTTTTACTGTATTATATTTTTATTTTTTAGGAATTTCATATATATAATGTATAATATATGCTTTATGTTCTTTTTAAAGATGTTTTAGATTTATTTTATATGTATCATTGTTTTCCCTGCATGTATGTATGTACACCATGTACATGCCTGGAATCCATGGAGGTGAGAAGAGGTTGTCAGATCCCCTGGAACTGGAATTATGGAAGGTTATGAAACTGGGTGCTAGGAATCAAATCAAGGTTCTCTTGCAAGAGAAACAAAGGTTCTTAACTGCTGAGCCATCTTTCCAGCACACACCCCTGCATAACCTAAGTAAGGGATAGAATATTATAAGCCACACAACATAAGTAATTAGATAATATTATGGTTAACAGTATGAAATAAAATTGAAGGGAAAAGGTGGAAGATGCTATTGTGACTAGGTAGCATTTAAGGAGACCTCCATCTAAGGAAGATCACATGCAGACAGATGTGAAGAGCATGGGGTAAGAACTTCTAGAAGACTGAGGAAGAGGGCTATGCTGGTTAGTTTTTGACACAAACTATAGTCATATGAGAGGAAAGAACTTCAATTTTAAAAAATGCCTCCATAAGGTCAACCTGTAGGCAAGCCTATAGGGCATTTCTTAATTAGTAATTGATGGAGAAGGGCTCGCCCATTGTAGGTGGGGCCACCCCTGGTCATGGTGTTTCATCATAGCAATAGTAATCCTAACTAGAACAGAAGTTGGTACCAGGATAGTGTGGTATCGCTGTGACAGACCTGACCATGTTGCTTTGGTGAGGATTGTGGAAGGAACGTTGGGACTCTGGGCTAGGGAAGCCACCGAGTATTGAGAGCCCAGTGAGCTGCTCTATAGGAGCTTGGAGGTTAAGAATGCTGAGAGAAGTACAGACAATGGAGACCTGACTGATGAGGTTTTAGAGGGAAATTTCTAAACTCTAGCAGACCATTTGTGTCGAGAATCTGTGGTGGCTGGTCAGCTGAACCTGAAGAATCACTGTAATTAACAAGAGACCCAAATCACTAAAGTAAAACCTTTGCTATGCTGGGACAATGGATGTTGGTCAGCTGGGGCTAAAAGAAATCAGCTATAATTAAGAGAACAGCATCACTGAGGTGAAGTCTTATGAGAAGTGTTTCCTCAGGGTCAGCACAGCCAAGTTGTGTTCCGGAAGTGGCGTCGAGTAAGACTCACCCAGATGGTGCTGGTTTTGCAGGTGTGGAGTGGTCACAGAGAGCAGATGAGGCTTAGTGTGGCAGGGCTGGAGTCCTTAAAGAAGGTCCAGGAAAGGCTATTGGTAAAAGTGCAGCCCAGTTTCGGCAAGATCCCCCAGCAGTTTTGGAGATGCCATGGGAGGACAGCAAGAACACTACCAGCAGCAGAGTAGAGCCAGCCAGAACCTCAGAGACAAGCTGCAGAGGGCAAGGCCAGAAACTTACCCAAGTCTGTTGGGGGAGCCCAGCAAATCATGAATGGATCCCACATATTAGATATTGAATTACTTACACAGTTAAAATTTGGTTTTGCTTTCATTTATTCTGACATGCCCTGGCTCTTCCCTTTTGAAGTAAGAAAGTAGTCAGCTTATTCTTTATTTTATAGGAGCCCACAACTGAGAGACATTATATTTTAAAAGTCTTTAGAACCTTAAGAGACTAAATATTTTTTAAATGTTTGGATTTGTAAAGGTTGTAGGACATTTTTAGTTTGTAAAATGTTTCATATTGTGATATCTTTATTAATGTGTGATCTTGGGGATGAACAAGAAAAGAAAAATGGTTGCTTAACGGTGATCTGTTTGTGCCAGGCAGGGATCTCGAAAGCCTTTGATCCCAATACTCAGGATGCAGAGGCAGGTGAAGCTATGAGTGTGAGGCCAGCCTGGTCTACAGAGCAAATTCCAGAATAGCCAGGGCTACATAAAAAAACCCTACCTCAAACCCCCTTCAATATACCCCATAAAAGGAAAGCAGACTGATCAAGCCACAAGGAACCTTTATCTAGCATTCCTTCATGGCTCTGTATCAGATCTTACATCCAGGTTCCTGCCCTGTTTGAGTTCCTGCACTGACTACTCTCAGTGACGGACTGCCTGGAAGTGTAAGCTGAAATAAACCCTTTCTCCCCAAGTATTTGGTCATGGTGTTTCATCACAGCAATAGGAACCCTAAGTAGGACAAAGAGACTCACGATGAAACCAGAATGGAGAAAAGAGCTAACCTGCAATGTTTTTAAAGGGTCTTTCAAAAGTAAAACTTTCCTTAAATCAGAGAAATTAAATCTTTAATCTCAAACATTGAGAAACAAAACTCTACTGTCATCCAACAGTGTAACATAGCTTTAACTGTCAACTAAGACTCAGAAAACTGGGAGGAAGAAGTCTATATTTCCTTGGGCTCTGGCGAGCTCTGTCTGCAATGCAGTGGTTTGAAAAACTGTGAGATATATCAAAAGTAGCTCTGCTCCAACAGATGAGGCAGGTATAGGCCCAAGGGCTCTTTCAGTCATCTTGTGCTCCTCACATACTCTATTGTAAATCTTGAGACTAGAAGCTCTGAATCAACAGTCTACTGCCCAGAGCACCTTATGTTAACATGTTAAAAGCACTCATTACTTTCCCTCACAAATTCAGCCTTAAAAAATAAAAAATTAAGTAAACATTTAATAAGCACTTGCCAGTACCAGAGACTATGCATGGCACTGCTTCAGCAGCAGCCACATCCCTAAAGTCAGTGTCCAAAGGCCCCACTGCACAGACGAGATCCATCGTCCAGCATAGATAGCATTGGTCTGATTTTCATAGGTATGCTCAAGGAGAGCCAAGTTGCCACTGAATGTAAGTCCACTGCTTGTTTTGGTGTTCACAGACAGGTGACCTTTTCTGAGATGTCAGGCCTCTGGCTTCCAGAAAGATTGCTACTGTAGAATTTAAATAGGTTTATTCATCTAGCTAGATGCAGACCCCTGGATAGGGCTCAGGATTCCTTGCCTCCTCTTTTAGGGCATGGTTTTCCCACATCTCTGGAAAATTCCCTGATCTATTTCTCGAACAAGTGAGGGAACAAGCTTAGGTGGCAGGCTTTGCTTGTCTCTCTCCCATCCTGTTTCTCTATGGTGCTGGGGATTTAATCAGAGCCTTACACAGGTTAGTCAAATGTCCTACCTCTGATATACCCAGCTTCCAGTTTGTGGTTTTTAATTTCTATTCCTGCCACCCAAGTGAGGTTCAGTCAGTAAAGGGTTGAGAACCAAGCCCTGGAATTTGTTCTTTGACTTCCCCGTGTGTGTGTGTGTGTGTGTGTGTGTGTGTGAGCACACGCTTCCCATAGCTGCACAAGGCTGGGATTATAAGCACCATGGGCTAACTTTTTGTATGAATGCTGGTGATTGAACCCAGGTTCTTGTGGGTTTTAAAAATATCTACACCATTATTTAATCTCTACAGCATTATAATAAAACCTAATGTAATATTCCTTATCCTCAGACACTGTACCCAGATATGAAGATGGAAAAGGGAAGAAAAACCTAAAATTGATCAAATTTTATTTCCATTAAGAATCTCCTTCAAGGACCAGTTGGAATTTGGAATGAGAGACAAGATGAACAGTCAAATGTTCTACTGAGAGAGAAAAGAGTGCATACTTCTGAGTCTTTCCTAACTGCCTTAAGAGAAAACCAAGACCTGGTTCTCCTCCCACTCATTCTTAGTTTTTCTATTCAAAATAGTATTATTTTGAATAATAGTATTAATTCAAAAATATTGACAGTGATGTCTTTTTTGCATTTGTTTCTTTGATTATACCTCTAGTCTTCACTATTCCATAGCTTGCACCGTCTACGGAGCCTAGATTGCCCTGTACTCAGGAGCTTCCTGCTTCAAGCCTCCTCTCACTGTTCTTTGCTCATGAGGGTTTCAAAGTCCTTAGTTTGGTATCTAATTCTGGACACCACTCACTATAATTTATAAAATGTCTTACAATGTTTCTTGTTAGGGTTTCCAATATTGAAGGTAGTTACATTTTTCAATTCCAAGAGTCTTCTTGAAAATCACTTGGGACATAAATGGACTTGTAATGGAGCTAAAAAACAATTTTTAAAAGGAACAAACAAAAATAAAGATCAAAACCATTTCTCTGTTACTCATTAGTTTTTCTCAAAGAATATACTTCACATTCTATAAGGTGAACACATTGAAGCTTCTTAATAGCATCTACTTCCCAAGCACCTTTGCCTGGGTAATCAAGAAGTGCTGGAAAGTGTGCAGTGCATACCTTTCCATTCCCTGTCTTTCAGATTAGCAGCGCTGAGAGTGCGATGAACTCAATCAGCCCTAGTGCAAGTTAGGCTAGCGCTACTGTTTCAAAACACGACAAAAGTTAGCCCAGGATCACTTGCTGACACCCACCAAGCAGCAGCTCTAACCCAGAATTGGTTCCAGTAGAATCAATCGTCCCTTATTAGACGACGAAGTAGAGGTCTCAGGGGATCAGGATTCTCTCAAAGACTGGAGCTCCTAGGAGGCGCTACCTTCAGGGAGACTAGGAGCCCGAGATGCACCCACCTTGACGAGCCTTCAGCAACAAATTGTTGGCCATGAAATTCTCGAGTTCCATGATCCTTCTTCCCCTGCGCCGTCGGTGTCGTGATTTCGGATGTTGAACTTTTCGGGGTCCAGGCAATGGAGACAGGGAAGGCTGCGGGGGAGATCCTAAAACCACAGCTGCAGCCTCCGGGCATCCCTTGTCCTTTGGGGAACGCGGCTTCTGGATGCTGGCCCTCCGCGACCTTTGTCGCTTCTTCCTCCGCTTCCTCTGGCGTCGCCACCACTGCCACCAGGAGAGCCGTCGCCGCCTCCGCGAAGGTAGGACAGGGGAAGGCTCGCCACGGGCTCCAGCTCTGTTGCTGTCCCGGCGAGGGGCCTCCGCTATTGGCGCCGGCGCGCGATAGCTCGAGCTCCTCCTAGCATCATCGTTCAGGCCCAGGGCGTGTAGCTCTCTCCTCAGCCCCGGGTCCTGGGCGGCACTCAAATTTTGCCGCGCCCTCACCCACCGAAGAGCTTACTAACTCGAGAGCCGTCTCCGGCGGCGACGGCTACAGCAGCCGCCGCCGCCGCAGCCGCCAGTTAACTCACCAGGCAGCTGGGCCCCGGCTAACGGTTTTCCTCTAGAGGGAGCCCGAGAGCTCCCCTCGGGGCGGTGTCTGAGGTGACTGTGGCAGCTCTCGGGACACTACAGATCCCATAAGGCCCAGCGCCAGGAAGTCGAGGAAGTGTGGCCTCCTGGGAGTTGTAGTCTTTAATCCAGGAAACTAGAGCGCCTGTTCAGTGTTATCCAGGACTTGTGTACTTCTCGCGAAGTACGGGAAGCTGACGCATTCATCCCGAGACGAAGCTGGGCGTGGTTTTGTATCTGCATCCTATGCACGAGTTTCTTGAAGTACTGTCTTCTAAAGTGTGACAGAGTGAATGTCATGGGGAAAGCGAAGCGGACTGGAGCGCGGAGGCAGGTTCACAAAGCGCCCGCAGGGACGTTCGGAGGCCCGGCGAAGACTAACCCAAACCCATTTGAAGTGAAAGTCAACCGGCAGAAGTTCCAGATCCTTGGCAGGAAGACGCGCCACGATGTGGGCCTGCCCGGGTTGTCCCGCGCTCGGGCTATTAGGAAGGTAAGGGGACAGGCACTACCAGGATCTGCATACTCTGCCCCGTGGCTAGCCAAAGCAATTTAGGGAGAAAAAGATTTACTTGGCGTACACGTCTATATTCCCACCATTAAGGAAATTAAAGGCAGAAGCTCAAACAAGGCAGGAACCTAGAGGCAGAAGCTGATGCAGAAGTCATGGCGGGGTGCGGCTTACTAAGGCTTGCTCTCCGTGGTTTGCTTAGCCTGCTTTCTTAAAGAACCTAGGACCGCCAGCACATGGGTGGCCCCAACCACAATATCTGGGCCCTCCACCGTCAATCACTAATTAGGAAAATGCTCTTTAGGCTTGCTTGCAGCCCGATCTTGTAGAGGTATCTTTTCCAATTAAATTCCCTTCTTTCTGATGACTGTACTTTGTGTCAAGTTTGGCTTAAACTAGCCAGCAAAAAAGATCAGGACTGAAGCATAACACTACCTCTACTTTGCTTGATATCGAATACCCTTCCTCTGGAAACTAATCCTCCTTGGAATCTTCCAGGTATACATTCTTCTTGACTCCTCTTGGATCCTTTAGGGCCTAAGGCAGAGTTAATCACTTCTGAGCTCTGAGCTGTCCTGTACCTCTGCTCTGTATGCTTTGACCATGCCAGCATTCGACCCATGGATAGGATTCATAGAGCATGCTCTTGGAATGTTTGAAAAATGTCCTTCCTCTGAATTTCATGAGCTTGTCCCTTGGGAAGCCACTGGAATCGTACCTTTTGGGGATAACCTCATAGCTTCCTTCCTTCTTGTTCTTATGGCCCCATCTCAAGAGTATACTGTACCTTCCTTTCAAATTCAGTTCAACAAGTGGCATTCGATATGTAACTGCTGATGTTCATTTAACTTTTAAAAAGAACTTTGTGTTGCATGGCTTTAATCTCTGGGGAAGTGGAGACAGGTGGATCTCTGAGTTTAAGGGCTACATAGTAAAACTCAAAACTTCCAGTCTTGAGTCTCAATAAATAAATAAAATAAATGAGTAAGTAAAAGGCAATTCATGGTTACTTTGAGAAAATTAATAGGTTAGACTTATTGGTAATATTTGCAAAGGAGATAAGTAAGACTTGGCCTTTGTCCTTCACAGCTACTAATCTGTACTTTGTTACAAAGGATCCAGTTTACATGAGATCTTTAAATTGAAGAAAATATCTTTTGAATTGGGAAAAAACATCCATACTGCAAGGAGCTGACACTGTTCTGTATCTAGTCCAATGTATGCATTATAGAAAATGCAAATGACTGACTAATAGTTCACCAGTATACACTATAGGCCAAGGATGGCAGAGGGGACATTTGGAGATAAAATAATGTGGCATCTAAAAGAGCCATATCTGCCATTTCTAGGTAAGCCTTGAGTTTCATGCACTATACTCCGCCACTTGTACTGGTTATGAGCATTAAATAAAGTGGCAAACTGTTCTCAACTTTATAGCCCCTTCTGGTGGCCTCTTCAATGAAGATTATAGAGCTTTTTGTGAGAATCATTGATGTATGATGTGTTTTCCAGCGAACACAGACTTTACTAAAGGAGTACAAGGAAAGGAACAAGTCCAATGTGTTCACAGACAAACGGCTTGGGGAGTATAATAGCAACATAAGTCCAGAGGAAAAGATGATGAAGAGATTTGCTCTGGAGCAACAGGTATGGAAAGAATGGAAGGGAAGTCTTTGCTATAAACTTCACACAAGGCAAGCCAAGGAAAAGGGTGCTTCTCCTTGTTCATGTACACCTCTGAGTTGTTTGCCTGCCATGTACAGGGATATGTCTCTAGTGGTGTGTCTCATCTGGGTAGACAAAGGGGAAGGTACTTTCAAGACATGCTAGTTTCTAGTAAATAAATACCTTTACAAGAGCAAATAGTAAGTAGTGACTGGTGCTGGGTTGTTTAAGGCCCTGCTTTCACCTTTGTTGGATGGAGAACAGGTGAGTGAAGAACCATTGCCAGTGGGGAAGACTGAGCAGGAGCTTAGCTTAGCGTAGGTGACTTATGTAAGAATTTTCTCTACAGGTTCTGCGTGTATTTCAATCATCTTTCAATTGATCCAGAATAATTTTTCAGACGGATTATGTTGTACTCTCATATTTCACCTATAGTGGAAAATAACTAATTTTCTAGGAAGTAAACATAATAATTTTAAGTAACTGACTTAAACCCTCTTCTGTCAAGCGATATCATGAGAAAAAGAACATCTACAACCTAAATGAAGATGAAGAATTGACTCATTATGGCCAGTCCTTGGCTGACATTGAAAAGCACAATGACATTGTCGATAGTGACAGTGATACTGAAGACCGGGGGGCATTGTCTGGTAAGTTGGGGTGCCACCACAGAAGCCTGGTAACTTGGAGTATGGGATAGTCTGTTTCTTGTTGGACTTTCTCCTGAAAATGATATTTTAACCTCTTGATGAGCTGCACGGGTCAGAGCTGTTTGCTTTTGTTCTTTGTTTTGTGTGTTTGTCTCAGAGCGTTAGGTTGGTATGTGTGACTGATGCCTGTAGGGGCTGAGAAAGCACTGTTAATACCATTCTCTCAATTTACTATCATAATAGCCAATTTTACCTCTAAGCACAGAGAAACAGAGTTAGAACTGCAGAAGAACCCACCTCATTGACTTAGCAAGAGCTCTTCTGCATGCCTAGCTCCCTAAACGTTCATAAATTCTGACCTAATATATGTAGCCATGGCATTCATGTTGTACTGTTATATGTCAGCTTTGTGCAAGAACTGATATTTAGCCTGGGCCTGTAGGGAACAACATGAAGCAGAGTGAATGTTGACTTTACTTAACATTGATATACGACTGTATCAAATAGACCAAATTTACAAGGAGATTCAGGAATCATTCATTCATTCATTAATAGTTTATGTGACATTCTTAGTTCTAGAGAAATGTGAGAGAATAAAATACCAAGAGCAGTTCATGTCAGATGGCAGACTCAGATGGTAGACAGTTACAGCACTAAGCTGTTCTGTTGTGAGAGGGGAAGGTGGTATGGAGTGGGTGATATGTCCTAGGAGAGGGCTGGGAATTCCATCAGGTAGACATTGCCAGGCTCACTGAGAAGGCATTGGTACAAAGACTGTCGTATCACCTTAGGAGCCAGGAGGCTTCCCATGGGAGAAACAGTGAATGTGGGGGGTCTGAAGTGGGAACTGCTGGAAGGCTGGTGGCTCGGCAGTGGGAAGAGACAGCGGTAGGTAGACAGCAGAGCCACATGGGCTCTATCTATATTTGGCAAGCGGGACCAGTGAACCGTTTATGTCACCACATTCCATTGTCTGGTGGGACATCCTAACAGGATTTACTAGTAATTTGAATATGAATAAGGGAGAAAGGGGAATGGGACGATTATAAAGGTGTTGGCCTAATCGCTGAGAAGATTGGATTGCCATTCACTGAAATGGGGGGAACTTTTACCTAGATTTAGAGGAGTCTGCAGAGAAACATCCGTGGTCAGTGGGAGAGATAGGAACCAGAGGCCACCAAATGAGCAAGAACATGTAGAAAGAATGGTATGGGTTGGGAGGTGCTCAGTGAGTGAGAGGGCAAGCATGAGCAGCCCTAGCACTCACAGAAAGAAAGACTAGCTGTGGGCCAGCAGGACGGCACAGTGAGAAAGATGAGCATGCTCCTCAAGCCTGGTGATGTGAAATCAAACAACTCCACAGCTCTCCTCTGACCTCCGTGTGTGCTGTGGCATGAAATCCCGTCCTCACTCAGTCATACGCACACTAATAATTATGATTTTAAAAACATCAACACAGAAAAATCTTGGCATGGCACTGAGGGGACAGAGGCAGGAGGATCCCTGGGGCTGTTAGGTAGTTGGCTTGAGTTCAGGTTACTAGGAGGAGCACAGTAGAGCAGGACACCCAGTGTCTGCGGGTCTCCATACAAACACGTAATCAAAACAGAGAAGAGCTGAAGCCTAAAGAGTCGAGAAGGCAGAGAGAGAATCTGTTGAAGATGCCCGGCCATGTTGGCTGGAAGCCAAGTAGAGCACTTTCTGCAGAGAGTGGGGGTGTATCAAGCCTACTGGTATGAAGAAGACTAGGAGCTGGCTTGTAGGTCAGGGAGACTCCGCAGGGGAGCCAGGGCAATGCTAGAAGACAGGGAGACTGAAGATGAAGCAGACGCTGGAAGCTTTACCGTGAGACCAAGAGTAGAAAAGGTGAGATGAAGCTGAGCTTTGTCTTAACATGGAGGCAATAAAGACATGATCTAATAAAGTCAGAGAAACGGCGGGGGGCGGGGGGGGAGTGTTGAGGGGTTCGTGCTTATGCCATCACCTGAGAACCTGATTTTGATCCCCAAAACCCACATAGAGTGAGAGAACCGACACTCCACAGTTGTCCCCCAACTTCTCGTTGATTGCCATGACACAGTGCCCACACTCACATCATGTATAAAAAGACGTTTTAAAAAACTGCCCTTGGGAAATGTTGACAGAGTTCTACCCAAAAGTAGCTGCAGAATTAGAGCCGAGGTTTCACGGTATCTTCTACTGTCTGTCTGCAGCTGAGCTGACTGCTTCCCACTTTGGTGGTGGGGTCCACAAGAATACCTCTCAGAAGGAAGGTGAGGATGGAGACAAGCCAAAGACACGGAAAGAACTGATCGAAGAGCTCATTGCAAAGTCAAAGCAAGAGAAGGTGGGATGCTGACCACGCTGTGTTTAATTTTTATCTGAACTTAACACAGGACCATTCATTTTGAGAAGGAATATTCTAGATCTCCTTTAAGCGTATACCTCTGATGTTTTTGTTGGCTTTAGTATTTGTAAAACACTATAGCTTATTAAACTTGCAGTGTTTAGATATGTAGTAGCTGGAAGTTATTTCTATTTGACTTAGAAATTTGCACTTACTTCTGGTCCTTTATTTCATGTGGACGAATTTCATATTAAGTAGGTCATTGTGTGTGTTCTTAGCCTTGATTCCAGGCCACTAGTGAAAGTCTAATAATAACGGTGTATGGTTTGTATTTGCTGGATTTATTCCCCAGAGAGAAAGACAGGCTCAACGAGAAGATGCCCTTGAGCTCACAGAGAAGTTAGACCAAAACTGGAAAGAAATCCAGATTCTCCTGTCACGCAAATCTAAGAAGTCAGAAAACAAAGAGAAAAAGGAAAAACCCCAGGTGGGTGGCACCCTTCACTTCACAAGAAGCAGTGAGCTTACTCTCTGTTGACTTTGACATTTTAACATTTTTGACTCTTGACTCTTAGGCTGGTTTTAGTATGTGTGCAGGCTTGGGCCCACTGAGCCATTTTGCTAACCTTATAAATGCTTCCTCTTTTATGTTTGTTTATTTGTTTTGATTTGATTTGATTTTAGACAGAATCTCTACGTGTAGCCTTGGCTGGCCTAGAACTCTCTGTGTAGACCAGGCCTGCCTCAATTTCACAGAAGTCTGCCTATTTCTTCCTCCTGCTGGGAATAAAGGACTGTGGTGCTGTGCCCAACTTTCAGTTAGTTTATCTCATGTTTGTTACAAGGTGGAAGTGACCAAAAGTTCTCTACCTTAAGTGAATGACTGTGTTTCTCAGGTGAGAACTACTTTAGGTAGACACACGGGAACGATGAATTCGTGTTGCGGTCCTTATATTCACATGTACTGTGTTTAATGCTTGATTTCTTTTCCTCTTTTTGATTTTTCGAGACAGGGTTTCTCTGTATAGCCCTGGCTGTCCTGGAACTCACTCTGTAGACCAGGCTGGCCTGGAACTCAGAAATCCGCCTGCCTCTGCCTCCCAAGTGCTGGGATTAAAGGCGTGGCGCCACCACCACCCCCCGGCTTCTTTTCCTCTTGACAGTGATACTTTTTAAATTTCTCCTAAACTGTTGAAAATGGTACATTTGTTTAGTAACATGAGTCTACTAAGGAAATAGGATTTTACAAGATTATATTGCAGCATGGCCATCTATGTGTCTCTGAGTCAGCCATATCATTGCTGTGACTCCCGTAGTTCCTGTGCTTTAGACTGAGTACTCAGATGAGTAGTGTTTATTTTTGTTACAGCAGTACATTTGTTAGTTGGGTGGGATTTGGTTTGCCTTTTTTTTTTTTTTTTTTTTTTTTTTTTTTTTTTTGAGATAGATTTCACCAAGAGTGACCTTGACCTTCCGTAACCACCTCCCAAATGCTGGAATCCCAAGCATGCTATTATGCCCAGCAGCTGATGTGTTTTAAGAATAATTTTTGCCTCCCAAATGCTGGGATTAAAGACATATGCCACTACAATTTGAGGCCAGTCTGCTCTACAGATAGAGTTCAAGGACAACCAGGACTATATAGAGAAACCCTGGCTCATTTATTTATTGGGGTGGGGGAATTATATGCACATGCAAGTGCTCTTAGTCATTGAGCCATCTCACTAGCCCCAGGAACAGTTGTCTGGGCAGAAGAAAAGACTTGGCATGGTTTGTCCCTTCCTTATATACGGTGTCTAGTCATTAATGGAATGTTCTTTACTTTTTTGTAAACAATTCTGAAAAACATCTTATTTTTCCTCTAGCCCGATGCATATGACATGATGGTTCGTGAGCTTGGCTTTGAAATGAAGGCACAGCCGTCTAATAGGATGAAAACGGAAGAGGAACTAGCAAAGGAGGAGCAAGAGAGGCTCAGGAAATTGGAGGTACTCGTGACTTGCTAACAGAGTGGATGGCTCAGCTGCACACTCCAAGGGGCTCAGCTCTCTCATGTGAGGCCTGAATGCAGCAGACTCTTATAAGCTTTTTTGCTCTATCTTGGAAGATGGGCCGGATTGTGCTGTGTTTACATTTTACATTGGTACAGACATAAATGTCTTTTTTTATTAGTAAGATGATCATATGAAGTAAAATACAAACAGTATATGAGGCCTTGCTTTGTAACTGGAGTGAGGACATCACCATCTAAACCTCGCCTGTGTGCTCAGGGTCTTAGTTACTGTGTTTAAACAGATGCTGTGCAGCTGGCTGCTTTAGCACGCTGCCACAGTCCTCTGTGGTACCTCAGTGTTTGTGGAGATTTGACGAACTCAGCTTGTGACTTCTCTTTCCTTACTGCCTTAGGCTGAAAGACTTCGAAGAATGCATGGAAAAGATGAACATGAAAATAAAAAGAAACCAAAACATACATCAGCAGATGATTTAAATGATGGCTTTATACTGGATAAAGACGATAGGCGTTTGCTTTCTTACAAGGTAAGATGTCCCCCACCCCCTTAAAACCACATTTTCTACTATTCATTCAGGGGTTTGCCATAGCTGGAATATTGAGACCTTATAAATAGCTTTTGTCGCATCTCATTATATATTTGCAGCATGGCAGGCGTCAGTTTTAAAGAAAGATGGCAACAACGATGTTGTCCTTCCTCTAGAGAAGGAGCTGGAGCAGAACCACACAGACTAGGCTTCTTCGCTGGTTCTCAGTTGTTGACATCTACCGTTCCTAATGTATTCTTTAAACTGATGGTCTGTTTCAGTTGGTATACTATTGACAGAGCTAACTCTTGGTTAATAATTGTTACTGGGTTTTGATTTGGGGGGTGGGAGCGTGGAGGAAAGACTCTTGCTGTGTCCCAAGCAAGACTGGAACTCACTATTCTGCCTTCTAAGTTCTGAGACTAGAGGGATGTGCCACCATGAATATTTTTCAGTGAAATCATTAGTTTCCAGGTGCCATTTGTTTATTGTGTGGTGCTGGGGGCTGAACCAGGGCCTCATTTGTTAGGGATACACTCTTTGCCATTAAGTTATATCGTTTGTACTAGTGTAGATTTTAGTCTAGAACATTTGTAAAATACCAATGATTTTAGACTGTATTAGCCAGAGCTCAGGGAAGGAAAATAGGCAGGCTTATTGTTTTGGGAAGGGTCAGATATATAAAACTGGGTGTTAAAAATGCCAAAAAACCTGGGTGATGGTGGTGGTGGTGGTGCATGCCTTTAATCGTGGCACTTGGAAGGCAGAGGCAGGTAGATCTCTGTGAGTTCAAGGCCAGTCTGGTCTACAGATCTAGTTCCAGTACAGCCAGGGCTACACACAGAAATCATGTCTCAAACAAACAAAAATACCAAAAAAGCCACTTATGAGCAGGTCTAGCCCTGAGGCACTGTTGTCTCCTCTGTTCCCTAGCCCTCAGCCCTCACAACCACTAAATACCATCAGCATTTCTCTTTCATAAGCTCTGTGGCAAAACCCAAATTTTTCCCAGCATCTCAGCTCAGGGTTCTCTGGGAGGTTGCAGTAACCTCTACTAGAAGTTTAAGGGGTTGGTCCCACCTTTTGCTGAGCCCTGGCAAAGGCCGTATTGATGGGAATCCATGCAAGAGAAAGTGACCATGTGGGTCAGGCAGGGTGTCCAGCGGGGAGAGAAGGCCCAGACTTGTATGTTCCTTAATAATCCCCATGAACAGGGACTAAACCATGCTAACTCCTCCTGAGAGCCTTCCTGACTTAAAGACCTTCCTCTAGGCCTCACCTCTCAGTGCCCCTCCCCTCTCGCAGCTCCACAGAAGACCAAGCTTCAAATGCATGAACCCTCAGGGAACCAAAGCACTATGGGAAAGCTTCAGTCCCTGTGGCGTAGGGTACCTCACAGAAGTGCACAAGGCAGCCCCCGCAGATGAGAAGGAATGAGACCACATTGCCATGGTATTCTGGTGTTGCTGAAGAATGTTCTAAGCGTGGTCCCCATGGTCTTTTTCTAGGATGGGAAGATGAACATTGAGGATGTCCAGGAAGAGCAAAGCAAAGAAGCAGGTAGCCAAGAGAATGATCAAAAAGAAGGAGAAGATGACAGTGAGGAAGAGGGTGAAGATGACGAGAGCCATGAGGACCCAGAAGAGAGTGATGACCCAGACAGCCACTCAGACCTAGATTCTAATACAGAGAGTGAGGAGGAAAATGAGACACCAAAGAAAGAGCAACATCAGACTCCTGGGGGAAGTTGCCAGAGGATGACCAGAAAGCTCAAAAGGCTGCTGGAACTGAGCTGCCCTATGTCTTTGCAGGTAAACACAGTTTTTTCTGTTTTCAGTCTGGGAGTCATTCCCCGGCCTTGTTGGGTTTTGTTGTTTTCTAAATAATGGCCACAATGTATACTTTCGAGTCTCCCTCCCTGGAGATGCAATTGTGAATGCATGGTCACATTCCCACTTGTGACATCTTTACTGTGTGGTGTAGTAGAAGAAGTTATTTAAACCGGCCTCTGGCGTTGGGCGCCAATTTGTAGCAGAAGGAATTATTCAAACCCCAAATTTGTCGCTGTAAGATCTCCTACCCGAATGAGACCAGTTAAAGAAAAACACAACTCAATAATTATGGTATAAATAGCACGCCTAGATTGGACAGGCTTACCGCTACACTACTCTAATCCCCGGCTATGAGATCCCTTATAACTTGCGGTTATCCCAGGCCGCGTCCTTGTCCTCCGAGCTCCGGCTCCTCCGTCGTTGGCTTCCTTCTATCTCCAGCTTCCTTCTGCCTGCTTCTGCTTCTCTTCTCCTTCTGCTTTCTTCTTTTATATCGAATTCCTCTCACTCTCTCCTCCCCTAAGCCTTTTTCTCCACCTCCCCTTCTACTGTCCAATCTCTGGCTCTAGCCTTTATTTTACAGGTTTTAATTGGACAGAAGGTTTACAAGACATCACTTGTGTACAGATTCAGTCATCCTCTGCAGTTCCTCCCGGAAGGGTGGAACTAGGATCAAAATACAAGGCTGGGACTATCCACAACATTGATTCAATCCTCCTCTGCAGCCCCTCCCAGGAGGATGGAACTAGGATTAAAATATAAGGCTGAGGGTATCCACTGGGAACTAGGATCAAAATACAAGGCTGAGGCTATCCACAACAGTGTGGCCAGTTATCATTCTTGGTATCCGTGGGACTGCATATTAGCATGACTTTCACATCGGTTCCATAGCCACAGAGAGTTCTATGACTATGCACAGATGAAGCAGGCACCTTTCTGCAGCAGGATGTAGATTTCTGGGCCATCTATACAAAGGCTTTACACCTGGATACTCCGGCCACAACAAATACCTTTTATCACATGAAGTGTTCTTTGATCTGAAACATAGAAAAAAAACTCTCCAGTTATAGCAAGCAACCCTGACTTGTTCTGTGACTGAAAGTTAGTTCCAGAAAAGTTTATGAGTAAAGCTGGCTTTCATGGAGGAGACTTGATGTATGAGTCTCAGGAGATGGATTTGCTTCACGCATGTGCTCCAATCCTGTCTGACATCTATACTGGAACCAGCATTCCCACAGAGATGCCTCATGTTTTGTGGGTCTTCAGGCAGATAACTACTTGATGAAAGCCATAGGTCATCTTTCCTTTGGGGCTGTCCTCGGGTACATGATTCAAGTATAATCATTTAAGTAATGTCAGACAGACTCCCTGGATAAGAGTAGATAGGTATGAGGTTAAACACCTTATATAACATTTAAGTTAAATAACTTTTCATAAAGTGAAGGAGCAATGCCTACACTGCGAAAGTAGCCATCTTGATTGTTGTCCTGTTGAAGGTTAACTGTGAAATATGTTTTGTGTTTTTGATAGTTCCTGAATCCTTTGAGGAGCTGAGGTTTTTATTATCAGGAAGATCAATGGAAGAACAGCTTTTGGTGGTGGAGAGAATTCAGAAGTGCAACCATCCAAGTCTTGCAGTAGGAAACAAAGCAAAATTGGAAGTACGCTGGGGTAAATGTGTTGGGTATTGGAATATTAGCACAGTCCTATCTCTGTGAATGCTAGACATGCTTGGAGGGACACAGCACCGAGTGCCCTGGTGTTTGTTATCACTGTGGTGACACCAGAAAGCACTTAATGAGGAGCGGAAACCCACACATGGCATCAGGCTCCTCAAGCTCCTCTCTGCCTCAGAGCAGTCCTGTCACCCTCATTTCACAGGTTAGGAAACAGACTCACAGCCCATCAAGTGGCCAAGATTTTGAATAAGTGAGTTGCTATTGGCTCCATTCCTTATAGTGATTATCATATCCTTATCTAGACCGTGCAGGACTACAGCTTTCTTCATTTTTGTTGTTGTTATTGTTGTTGTGGTTTCTTTTGTTTATGAGAAAGGGTCTCACTGTATCTTTGGATGCCCTGGAACTTACTCTGTAGGCCAAGCTAGCCTCAAACTCTCAGAAATCTCCCTGCCTGTGCTATCTGAGTGCTGGGATTATAGGCATGCACCATCATACCCAGCTTTGTTTTGGTTTTGAGATTGTCTCATTCGTAGTGACCCAGAGGGTTTCAAACTTTCGTCTGTCTCAGCTTGTGAGTACTGAGATAATCAGCATGAGCTACCTCCCGTGCCTCAGTCAGTTTTAATAAATTATACACCATCCACCATTCCATAAAGAATGTGTCCTATCCTTAGCTGTCTTTCCTCATCTATGTCCAGCAGTTTCTAGCAGTGTTTTTTGCTTGTATTTTGTTTATATTCTCCTGAAGTCCTTTGTCCCTGTGGGCTCTGGCCAGTGTGCAGGTATTCTGTGAGTTGTAGGCTGTGGTTTAGCATTTGGTATTTGGCACTGAGTGATCTCCCAATCTGTGTCCCTGCAGAAATTGTTTGGCTTCCTTTTGCAATACATAGGAGACTTGGCTACAGACAGCACGCCAGACCTCAAGACCATCGATAAGTTGGTTGTGTAAGTAAGAATGCTTGTAGCAAGAGGAGTACGGGCTGAATTGGATAGTTTCATCCTATCTAATGTTATAATACACATTTGGTGTCTTTGTGGCAGTCAGTGGCAGTGTGGCCTTAGGCAAGTGACTGCCCTCAGAGCTATACAGAGACCACACAGCACATACCCACTGCCATGACTTTCTCACGGCTTTCCCCTCTGACATATGCTACCCATGCAGGGATGAGACAATCTTAGATTACCAACAAGTTGACTCCAAAGCAAAGCTAGTGAGCCCTTCAGTTCCAGCACAGTTACAGCTACAGTACAGTTACAGCACAGGTACGGTTACCGTAAGTTTCCGTTACAGTACAGTTACGGTACAGCTACAGTACAGTTACAGTTAGTATGTTAGTTTGTGTTGTTCTTTTGGCACTGAAGCCTCAGGCGCCCTCTGGGTGAGTTCAGAGGTACTGCTCTTTGCCTCACTGCAGCCACATAGGAGGTGCTTTGCTTGAGTCTGAGGGTGCTTGCTGGGGAACATGTCCCTTGTCTTGCCCAGGGGTGGCTATAGGAGGTTTGACCTTTACCACAGTTGTAACCTGTGACCCCTGTGGTGGTTTCCTGTTCTCTGTATGGTGGCTGGAAGATCAGAAGAAGCAGATCTCTGTCAGGAGCTGTGTACTGGCATGTGGGATAAGGGAAAGTCCGCACCTGGAAGGGACACTCTCCAGCCACTTCTGTACTGCATAACTAGCCTGTGTGTCACCTGCGTGTGCACAAAGATGGATGCTCTTACACAGTGTTTGTGAGGAGGAAGACGTTCATATGTGAAGTGCTGTGGCCAACACTAAGACTATGCTCCCAACAGTGTTGATTTTATAAGCAGCCATGGGACCTCACATATTCCTACCACCACCTAAACACTATGACTAGGGCTTTAGAAAATGGCAAAAATATACATATTATTATAAAGTGCTACTTGAAATGTCACCTGAACCACCAGAAAGGTCAGCCGTCAGTAAGAAAAGTAGACTGTTCAGGCTGGCTTCATTTCAGCAGTAGAGTGCTCCCTACTGTGCATGAAATAGGGTTTAGTACCCAGCAACCACAAAACAAAAATGTATATCCATCTGTAGGCTGCCTGTTCTTCCTTGCCGAGTTAGCAGCTGTACAGGAACATAGTTTGAGATTGTTGTTTTGGCTATTTGCTTTTGTTATCTAAAGTCATCTCTATTATGTTTTTGTTTAACAGGCACTTATATAATCTTTGCCAGATGTTTCCTGAATCTGCAAGTGACTCCATAAGATTTGTTCTCCGAGATGCCATGCACGAGATGGAAGAAATGATGGAGACCAAAGGCCGAGCAGCATTTCCAGGGTTGGATGTGGTAAGCAGAGACAAGGTTCACGGATCATTTCTTTGCATCCACTGGAAACCAAGTTTATTTTATTAGTTATACAGAATTGTTGGCATTGCATACCATGCTCATGGCTTTGAGAGGTTCGCTGTCCCTTAGGTGTCCAGCCTGTGAGCCCATGTGTCCCATATTTCCCATGAATGTGGCTAGATACATTTGTACATGACAGCTTCATGTTGAAAGGTGACAGCTTGAAGCTAGACCCTCCAGAATGATCTGAGAGAACTGCAACAAGATATGAGAGTAGCATATAGTTTCCATTCTTTTCTTTTTTTGTTGTTTGTTTTTACTCACTTTATATCCTGCTCACTGTCTCCTATAACCCCTTCCCCTCCTCTTCTCAGAGCACATGGGAGCCACTGTGCTCCCCATGTACCCCCTGACCCTGGCACTTCATGTCTCTGGGAGGCTAGGTACTTCCTCTCTCACTGAGGCCAGACAAGGCAGCCCAGCTAGAAGAACATACCCCACATATAGGCAGTAGCTTTTGGGATAGCCAACACTCCAGTTGTTTGGGACCCACATGAAGACCAAGCTGCACACATCTGCTACATATGTGCGGGAGGCCTTGGTCCAGCCTGTGAGTGTACATTCTTAATGATTGATGTATAGGAAAATTCTGGCTTCTGTCTACGTAGCGTTATGTCAAATCATAATGGTAGAGATGGAGTTTAAGACAAACAAAACCACTTTCTGCAGAATGATTCCAGCCTGCATTCTTTTCAAATGTTGAGAAATATTTAAGTCTCTGAGATTTTAACAATTTTGTCATATTCTCGTGCCTTACCTTTGACTCAATTTAGTACCTTTGAAAAACTCTCAGAAGTGCTGGCTACTTCATTATCTCGTGTTTATGTGTCAGCAGTGACTCACAGGTGCTTAAGTTTTTGTTAACATTTTGATTAATGCATGCTGAAAGATGGCTGCCCTAAGTTGGCGTACTAGTTAGGTGGGTCTTGACCCTCCCCAACTCACTTCTTACACACTTGCCTACTTGAGCCAGGGCTGTTGAGTGCTGTTGTAAACATTAATTTGGGATAGGAGGATATTAAGTTCCAAGTCCTTTCAAACCACATGGTCATGTGTGGGTTCTTCATCCTCTCTCAGCATCTCTTTTGTTGGAGGGTATTAATTATAATTATACCTGCTCAGATACCTCAGATAAGCTTATATGAGTGTCTGTGATACACTAAACTTCACATGGCCCTGTTTGTGCTGAGACACGGCTGCCAGTACAGAAGTAGCTATATAGCTCATACTGTGGTTCTGCTGCTGCTACACCAGAAGCTGTGGTATACAAGAAGCTTGCCAGGCCATGGAGCTAGCAAGACTCTTTTTACCCCAGCCCCAAATTGGAGTGCAGATCTTGTCATTTTACAGTGATGGAGTCCCTGCCTGACCAGAAGGAAATGAATTCTATTAGTGTGTGTCTGCTGGTTTCTAAGTGTGCCTGACCAAATTGGCAAAGCTCTGGGTGCACTGGAGAGTTTCCTGGTGCCTTTGGCTATTCCTGCTTTCACATGTGCTTGGAGTAGAACCACAGGTATTGGCTGCTGAGACAAGCAGACACAGGACACATGTCCACTGAGGCAAGCACGTCCCTAACTTTGTTACCTGAAGCCCCAGTTCTTCAGGCTAGAGGCGAGGGTTGAAAATGTTTCCACTCATCCTTCTGGACATTCCAAATGAGCCCAGCTCTGTGTAGGAAAGCATAAGAATGCTGATGTGTCCTGGGAGGTATTGAGGGAGGCCCTGACCTAGTGTGAGTTGTGGTGGCTTGTCACTGCCTGCTTTATCTCGCCAGGACTTTTAAGACCAGTTGCACTGTAGGACCTTTTTAAACATCACTTTCCCTTTAATTTGTACTGTATCACTTCATTTCCAGCTCATTTATTTGAAAATCACTGGGCTGTTATTTCCAACCTCTGATTTCTGGCATCCAGTTGTGACCCCTGCCCTGATCTGTATGAGCCAGATGCTTACTAAGGTGAGTCCTATCTTCCAAAGGTGGGTGGAGTCATGCCCACATCTAACAACCTGTAGTCTCGATTACAAGTGATACAGGGTCACATGAATCAAGCTTGAACTGTATAGAAAAGGCTTTGTCTCAAAATAACAAAAATAAGTCAGTCCATAGTTACTGACCATTAAGATTTGGCATAAAATTGGTCATCTTAAAGGGTTTGTGAGAACCTGTGGGGATCAGGAGTTCCAAGGTCTGACAGCAGCCTCGTCGTCCCATTCCAGAGCTCTCTGCATGAGCTATTATGCCAGATAGAGCAGGGGAGAGAGAGTTGGGGTGGGAGGCTTGACTCAACAGTGCAAAATTATATGAGAAGCATGCATGACTCCAAAACAAGCTTTCAAGTAGTAGTAGTTACCAAGTCTGTGCAGGGCTTGTGTTCAGACTGTCCTTTTCCTGTATTGACACACTGCTTACATGCCCCATGATCGTGTATCCTTCATAATCAATAAGCCTCTTTATCAGAAAGCAGGGCTTCCTGTGATACTCAGTGGGGTGCTAGTTGTCTGGCCAGTCTAGTATTCTAGAACATGGTTCCAGAGTAGTAACTTTTCTGTGGTTCCTTCCTAGTGTCCAATCATGTCCCTACAAGATGTGATAAAGGGCCTGTTTGTGTGCTGCTTATTCCTGGAGTATGTGTCTCTGTCTCGGAGATTCATCCTGAGCTTTTAAATTTTCTTCTTGGGATTCTTTATACAGCAACTCCAAACACGAAGAGCCAAGGTGAGTTGATTATGGAGACTTAAATATGCATTAGAGTTTTTGTTTTTTAATATTTACATACGCGTTCTAGAAAGTTGAGAAAACATTGAAAAAAAGACTCTGAAGTCTGCAATCCAGGAAGCAACTATCTTCCTCTGAATCAGTGTGTATGCATGCGTACACATGCATACCAACCTCACACTTAGGTATTCATCTCCCCAGAGCTGATGCCAAAGCCGTGTAAAGTATTGCAGCAGATTACAAGGATTGGAACTTTAAGTGTTCGGGACTAAATACATTATGAAAATTAATCTTACCTTCCTCTTTCACGCTTTTAGGGAGGAAGGGTAATAAGAATTGAGCCCCTGACACCCTCCTCCCTTTTTTTTATTATTAAGATACAGTCTCAGCCAGGTATGCCTTTAGTCCCAGTCCCAGCACTTGGGAGGCAGAGGCAGGTGGATCTCTGGGTCCACGGCCAACCTTGTCTACAGAGTGAGTTCTAGGGCAGCCAGGGCTACACAGAGAAACCCTATTTATTAATAGCAACAACAATAGTAATACAGTGTCTTTTTCCTAGGCAGGTCTCAAATCCCTAGATTCAAATGATTTTCCTGCCTCAGCCCTCCCCCGTAGCTGAAACTACAGGTGTGCACGCACCAACTCCCAACTCCCTTTCTACTTGTATAGTTCCCTGGAGAGGATTCTGCAGCAGAAAGTGCAGGTACCAGAGTACAGTCAAGAAGGCAGTCCTGGGGCCTAGTAGGAGATTGAAACACGCTGACCATCCACTTGCCCTCGTGTACCCAGCCACTACCATTTAACTGAGCCTGAACTCTGCCCCAGCATGCTCCTCTTCCTCCATCATTAACTGGTATTTCCGTCTCATTCTTGTTCATCCTGTCAGCCTGCTCAGACCTCTGGTGAGCTCTGCCCACCCACTCTCCAGCATTCTGGCTGCTCCTCACTCTATTTTAGTTTTGGAATCTGTTTTTGTTTTCTTTATATCGAGTTCATGTATCTGTAAGGGTGCTGGCATGACATCCCTACAAGGATAAGGCTGTCTTGGTCATGACCTAAGTGCTTAAACCATGTGTGTAACCTGAATAAGGAAGTGTGTTGCTAGCAGCTTCCAAGTTAAGTTGGGCACATTGCCTTCCCATCCCCTCTGGAGCTCGCCCCACAGGTATCCTGTCTACTTGTTTATTTATTTACTTGTTTGGTTGGTTTGGTTTTGGTTTTTCAAGGTACAGTTTCTCTAAGCTGTCCTGAAACTCACTCTAAGCCAGGCTGGCCTCGGACTCAGAGATCCACCTGCCTTTGCCTCCTGAATGCTGGCATTAAAGGTGTGAGCCACCACTACCTAGTACAGGTATCCTTCTGTATGCTTATTCAGGTTGTTGGAATGAATTCACTGGTATCTAGCAAGACCTGCCAGCTTGGTGCACAGACAACTTTTAAAGGCTGAGCTACTGCAGAGCAGGCCTTCTGAACCAGTAACATCCAGGTCCTTTCTGACTTGTCATGCTTGGGATTCAGGTTCCACTCTGGTGCACCCTTTTAGAGCACTTGGGAAGAACTCGGAATTGCTTGTAGTCTCTGACAAAGCAGATGTAACCACATGGCAGAGAGGAAGCCTCCCCTTGCACTGGGCTAATAGACTGAGCACCCTGACAGCTACTGAAGCGAATCACACCAGGTATGTGTGACACCCCAGGGACATCTAGAATAAATATCCTAACGTGCAGCATTATTTTCAAAGTATACTTATTTGATTGGGAACCGAAACTGAGTCCCCATTTAAAAGTTTTGTTGCATTTCTTATGCCTCCTGGTCTGGGCACACAGTATTTCCTAGACTATCATAATGAGCCATTTAGCCTTTCTGCTGATGTGAGTCCACTGATTCCACTTAGATTTTCTGAGCAGGGCGTGAGTTTTTCATTTTGCCAACATTATTGGCTTATGAGTAACTACTGAAATATGATGAGCTGAGTCCATTTCATTGTCCTTCCCCTTGTAGGCTGTCGTGCGTAGCCTCGTGTTTGAGCCTGCTGAGGCACTGTGTGCTCATGTACAGTGCGCTGCCGTCCTTCCACGCCATCATCAGCCCCCATCAAGCCCTCCTGGCAGAGCATCTGGCAGGCTGTAGCCTCCCCCAAGAACTTCAGGTGAGGCCTGCTGGTAACTAGGCCCCTTGCCCTGTCCGAGACTGTTCAGACCTGGCACCAGCTTAGTGTTTTTGTCATTGGAGTTGCAGCTTAAAAGGCATCACTGGGAAGTCTCTTCCAGAACCATCTACAATCTCATAAGCACAAAGGGAAAATAAAATTACACTAAGCTTCCTAGCCCCACTCTCGTTCAAGGCCATCCAAAGTACCTTACTCTACAGTTTCTTAGGGTGACCTCTCCATCCTATAAAGTGACAAGAAGCTCTGAGGGACACCGTCACTTGGTCCTTGGAGCCCCCATGTTTCTAAACAAGGTCTTTGATGCTATAGCCTGTGTGGTAGTCAGCAGCCCTTCCGTGCCTGCACCTGCTCTCATCCCATCTAGTGTCCTTAACCCATCCCTCCTCACTGTCTTGTGCCCCTTGTTCCTGACTGGTCTCCTGCCCTCTGCCTTCAGCCGTCCTCACCCTCATCACCAGTTATCCACACACCAGCCCAGGTTCCTTGGAGAAAAAGGCATGTTGTCTTCTCCTTACCCCACACGCAGTGGTATCTCCATTTACAATAAAAGACAGAAGCTCGGGCTATAGTGCAGGCCGGAGGAACCTTCCCTTGGCCTCACCAGCTGCACTCTGGGCTTCTCACGGGCTTTCCCTCAGTTTTAGTGATGATGTTCACAGTTGCTCTTCCCTGGCCCCTGCTCTGGCTCTGGGTGCCCTCTGCCCATAGTGCTGACCCTTCCTGTACACATTACATCCTCATCTCTGCCACTTGAAGACAGACCCTGGCTTTCCTGATTGCTGAGCCCCCAAGTCTAGAGCAAGCCATTCCTTGATTATACTGAGTTGCTAGCACCTCCTCAAACTGCATCACTGTGGACATGACTGGTTTGTCCCTTTTTTTAAAAGAGATCTCTGGTCCTACAGATTTAGACTAGCCAGTTAGGGTTATGGAGTTTGTGGTTTCTGAGTTCACAAATGACATTTAGATGGACCAAGACTATACAATGGTTGTAGGAAGGCAAGCACATTGCGTTTCTGAGCACATCTGAGTGAGGGAAAAGGACAAGACCAACCTCAGTAAGCTGCCTTCTACAAGCTTCCCTAGACACCTTCAGGGATAACTGGAGCCAAGGCCTTAGAGAGACGTGCCTTAGCTGTGTGGTAGCCGAGATCCTGCCTGCCTCACAGCGTCACATTGCTCTGACAACTGCCTCCACACACTCGGGTCACCTAGCCAGGGAAGGCAGTCCTGTGTACTTAATCAGAATTGGGCTGATGGTGCCTTGCCAGTGTGTCTCTAGCAGAAAGGCCATATGCTACTATGGATACAAGCTCTCACAGTTACAGCTTTCTCACTGGGGCGAGGTGTGTATACATTGGCATATGTATGGTGATCAGAGGCCAATGCCTTTGAAGTTTAGTTTCCAGAGACTGAACTCAGGCCTGGTGGCAGGAGGCCTTATCAGCTGAACCATCTCACTAGCCCACCTCAGTTTTTAAGGGGTCCTTATTGTGTGTGTTCCCTATATAGAGGATGGCAGCTCAGCCAAACTGTACCTGACAGCCCAGTGGGTATAGGGCCTCTTCACCATGCCTTTACGTGTTCCTCAGGAGCTGTCTCGAAGCATACTGTCACAAATGGAAAGCCAGAAGCAGCTCTGCCGGCCGCTGGTCTGTGAGAAGAGCAAGCCCGTCCCACTGAAGCAGTTCACCCCCGGCTAGTCAAAGTGTGAGTGCTGGGTGCCCTGAGGAGGCCAGGACGGAGTGGGCTGGAGGAGGGCGATGCATTTGCTGGCACCCTGTGACAGGAGATGCTGCACTTGGCAGTTAGCTCACTTCTGTAGCCTTTTTGACTCTTTAGGCTTGAGTTTGGACGGAAACAAGGCAGCAGTAAGGAAGAACAGGAAAGGAAAAGACTAATCCACAAACACAAGCGGGAATTTAAAGGTGCCGTCCGGGAGATCCGAAAGGACAATCAGTTCCTGGCCAGGATGCAGCTCTCAGAAATCATGGAGCGGTGAGGAGGGACTGTGTGCATGGGGCTAGGGCACCACTGGTGTGACACACACTCTTATGCTGCTGGTTTCTCTCGGCACCAGGAAGCATGGTGACCGATATTTGCCACAGCCTTTGCAGGACTGAGGGTTGAACCATGCATGTATGGTTCTGAATTGTTAGTGTTCAAACAGAAGAAAGGCAAAATACCCTGAAAATTGATGCAAAATTAACACTTGCTTTTTTTTCTTCTTTTTCTTTTTAGGGATGCAGAAAGAAAGCGCAAGGTAAAACAGCTTTTTAATAGCCTGGCCACACAGGAAGGTGAATGGAAGGCTCTGAAGAGGAAAAAGTTCAAAAAATAAATTGTTTGTAGCAAGGGGGTGTTGTGTGTTGTATGAAGGGTCCTGGAGGGGCATTATGGAGTGTGGGGTCCCATCTCCCCTGCCGTGCTCAGCATCTGTTTAAAAATAATGTCCTCCAATGATAAAGTAAGCTCAGAAACATGCTCTGGATGTACAGCGAGCGCCGCACTGTTACATGACAGCCACACCACAGAACGACATTTTAGGCAGTTGTCCCATAAAACTTAACAAGCTATCATAGTTTGGGTAAGTACACTATATAACGTTTTTACAATGAAGTCACCTTCCCACACACTTCTGAGAAGGGTTAGGGTTATCACACATGACAGAGCATGACTGAATCCTTATGTCCAGCTGAGTCCTTGTCACCTGCTATGGCTTCTGAGGTATGAGATCTTGAGCAAGGGTTGGTGGTGCTGATTAGGAGTTTGATTTTGGATATAGTGAAGCCATTGTTGGAGCACAAAATGAATGGCTGTGGGTGTCCTGGAGCTCAGAATGAGCTGGTTGACAACCCTGGAGGGGCATTAGGCTTGGCTTACAGGGGCTACATCTACCAAAAGTGTTTACCTTCTGACTTCTCCCTAGGATTCTTCAGGGACAGGCTGTATGACCCCAAACCTAGAGTGGCCTAGGCCTGACACACTCACCAGCTAGGCTGGTTGGTGCCTGGCTTTGGCTACCTTCCAGTCCCAGCGCTTCCTCCATGTTTAAATTAGCCACAGGGCTCCGCCCTCCACATGCCCAACTGCAGCCAAAAAGCAGAGTGGCCAAATCTGATACTGGGCATAAGTTGAACTTACTGTTAAATCTATGAGGAGGACATGCCAAAAAAAAAAAAAAAAAAAACACATAGAGCCTCCAGATTTTGTCATCAGATTTGTGTCATTAGAAGGGGAAAAATCCAGCTAGAAGAGCTCATCACCCAAGAGTGCATCCGGGTGGTATATCCTCTGGGAAAGAGCCAATGTGTTCGGTATGGCTTGAAGAGGTTAACAGCATTTAAGGGATAGGACTGTAGTGTTTTATCTAAAAGATGAGTCTTCCTGTTTGGGGTTTTGGAGACACTGTCTCACATGCCCTGCTCTGGCTGTTCTCAAACTCGGTAGTTGATGAGGATGACTTTGAATCCTGTTCTTTCTATCTTCACCAAGGAGTGCTGGTATTAGAGGTGTCCATCACCATGCCCAACTCCACGGTTTAAAGTAAGCTTAAGTAGGAGGATTGGGAATTCAAGGTCAACCATGAGACCTTGACTCAAAAGAAAGATACATAAGATACATACGTGCCCAGGAAACTGAACTGCGCAGACAGGCTGTCTCTTGGATACACTTAGCACTTCAGAACTTCACTGCTTGCTTCTATTACATCTGGAGGACCGCAAGCCGCCTCTGCTCTTGGATGCTGGGAGTTTCAAGTCCAGTTCCCGCCACAGCCGGGCCTCCCGGAAGAGGAGGTGCCTGCTCCGAAGCCTCCGGGGTGTGGCCGCTATCCAGGGAACTTCCCTGTCCATCTACCCGTTTGTCCCCGCCAGGAGTTGCGGCACACGTGCACAGGTCCCAGGTGGGTGGGTAAGAAGCAAAGGTTTGGATATCGCCTGAGGAGGCCAAAGCGGTACACGAACAGGTGCTCGGGGCGCCTGCGACTCCCCAACCGGGCTTTCCCGTCTTCTCCCCGTTACCCGCTTCACAACAGGGGGCGCCCTGACCACTGCGGCCCAGATCTTACTGCTGCTCTAGGTGGGTAAGGGAGTCGGGCCTTGGAGGGTGTGCCAGGACCTCATTGGAAGCACTTATGTCTGGCAAGAACCTGGAAATTCAGTTTTCAAGTGGAAGGTGAACTGGGGCGTCTTCACCCTCCTTCCCCAGCAGGATCGGAGCTTCCACCATGGGATGGGCAGGGGATGCAGGCTGTACGCCTCGTCCGCCTATACGGCCACGGCCCGCATCCGAGCGCCACGTGATCATCGTGATCTTCCTCGGCCTGCTACTCGACCTCCTGGCGTTCACACTGTTGCTGCCTCTGCTGCCTGGGCTCCTTGAGAGTCACGGCCGCGAAAAAGTGAGCCCCTCCCCCAAGGCGGGAGAGCACCCCTTGCCTAGCCTATCATCTATTCATCCAGCTGAAGTTGCTTTTCTTGTTACCCAGGATCCTCTCTATGGATCCTGGCAGCGTGGGGTAGACTGGTTTGCCACATCCATCGGGATGCCAGCGGAGAAGAGGTACAACAGCGTCCTGTTCGGAGGTATGTCGCTATGTGCCAGGCTGGGGCTCACAGCCTTTTCTTGGAGAGCTAGTTCTGCCTAGGTTCTTGGTCAACCATCCTCTCCTCCCTGGGTCCAGCCTCCTTTAACTGGCAGGTCTTGTTTTGTTGTTTGTTTTGTTTTGTTAATTGAGGCCACCTGAGCTTCAGTCGATGGCCTGTGAGTATAGGGCTAAGTGTGATGTACACTCTAGGACTGATCTCTGTCTCTCAGGTCTCATCGGCTCAGCCTTCTCCCTCCTGCAGTTCTTCTCTGCACCACTCACAGGAGCTGCTTCTGATTACCTGGGGAGGCCCAGTTATGATGTTGTCCTTGGTAAGCCTCTGGACCCAGCTGTAAACAGGCAGCTGTGGGGTTCCCCTGTCAACAGTGGGCTCTTATCCTTTCTAGAGGAACCTTCTGGCCCCTGGTGTTACACCAAGCTAAATACACCTAAGGAAGGCACAGGGACACAAGTGGCCCGGGTCTGAGGGTTGTTATATGTTTACCTGCCTTACTCTGGGTGCTTCCTGGCCTCAAGTGACCAATTCTGCCACTTGGCCTCCACCCATTGGCAGACAGGTTTGGCCATCTCCTATGCAGTGTGGGCTTCCTCTCGGAGCTTTACAGCCTTCTTGGCCTCCAGAGTGATAGGAGGCATCAGCAAGGGGAACGTTAACCTCTCCACAGCCATTGTCGCTGACCTAGGCTCACCTCCAGCCCGCAGCCAAGGCATGGTGAGTGACCAGACCCAGGGAACAGGGATTGGTGTCTGGGCTTCAGACTCCGTGCCTAGCTCAGGTTTTCTTTTCCCTAGGCAGTCATTGGGGTAGCCTTCTCCCTGGCCTTTACTCTGGGTCCCATGCTCGGAGCATTCCTGTCTGTGGAAATGGTGCCCTGGATCAGCCTACTCTTTGCAGTCTTCGACATGTTGTTCATCTTCTGCTTCTTGCCAGAGACACTGCCCCAGGAAAAACGGGTAGGCCCAGGTCCAGGGAGGGGTGAGGGCTCCTGTGGGTATGCAGGGGTTTCCTTTCTTATTTGTACCTTTGTCGGGGAGACTGGCCTGCTCTCAAGCTGCTAGCATCACAGCACCTCCTGAGTTTCCTAGATCTGGCCCCTACTGCCTCACAGGTCCTGGTCCTTAAGCTGCCAGGCTATGTGCTCCTAGCTTCCTGGCCAGCCTTCACTTCCTCCCACAGGCATCTTCTGTCACCCTGGGCTTCCACACTGCCGCCAACCTGCTCAGTCCTCTGGCTCTGCTTCGTTTTGCAGCTGTCACTCACAGTCAGGATCCACCTGCGGAGGACAGTAAGGAGACTTACCCCTTACTGAGCTCTCAAGTCTTGACTACTCAGCGTGAACAAGGGTCAACCTGTGATCTGTGTTGACTTGCAGGACTCAGAAACTTACGCCTTTTGGGCCTCGTCTACTTCCTCTACCTTTTCCTGTTCTCAGGCCTGGAGTATACCCTGAGCTTTCTTGCACACCAGCGCTTCCAATTCAGCAGGTAGGTCTCCATCTTAGAGAGCCTCTGCTTCAAGGTTCTCAGACCCCAAGTCCAGAAAGTCTTTGTGGTACCCCTTCCAGCATTCTGGCTGGCCTTGCCCATCCCCCAGGCAGTTGATGGCCTAGGGGGCTGGGTGCTCACCCTCCACCTCCTAGCCTGCAGCAGGGCAAGATGTTTTTCTTCATCGGCCTCACCATGGCCACCATACAGGGCACCTACGCCCGGCGGATCAGCCCTGGCAAGGAAGCTGCAGCTGTGAAACGGGTAAGGGACTTACTTCCACCATGGTGAGGACAGAGGCTGCTCTGACCCCTGGCAGGCTGGAAACTCAGTCCTGAGATTTCTGTTTTCCCTAGGCAATGCTGTTACTGGTACCAGCCTTCCTCTTAATTGGCTGGGGGCACTCACTACCTACGCTGGGCATGGGACTGATGCTCTACTCCTTCGGTGAGTGGGCTCTGCCAGGGCTGGTGCAGACATCCTCATGCCTCTCCTGGGCTAACTGGTGCCTCCCAATACTCTCCCACCAGCTGCTGCTGTTGTGGTGCCTGGTCTGTCCACCATGGTCTCCAGTTATGGTGAGAGCCCTCCCCAAAAGGCTACTCAGGGTAGAAGAAAGCCAACAGGCATCTGACAAGTCTTCCCCCTTCAGGTTCTCCAGGGCAGAAAGGCACAATCATGGGCATACTGAGGAGCCTGGGCGCCCTAGGCAGGGCAGTGGGGCCTGTGGTGGCCGCCTCAGGTAAGTGCTACAGGCCGTCACTCATGATTTACTGAGTCCTTCCTGCAGCCTTCCCAGCTGCCTGCTCTGCTCGTCGGGGCAGGAACAGGACTGGAAAAAGCCTGCGTTTTTACACCTCTCTCCACAGTGTACTGGCTGACTGGAGCCCAGGTCTGCTTCACTGTGTGCTCCACACTCTTTCTGTTACCCTTCTTACCTGCTGAAGCTGAGCATCCGGCACAGACTTCCAAGGAGGAGTAGCTGAGCTGCCACACCCAACCCCAGCTGCCAAGTGGGAACCTGGGCCCAGACCACTCCACTCCTATCACACTTCTTCCTCCGGGTCCAGGGAGGCTCACCATGCCCTCCTCTCAGGATGGTAACCCAGCAGGAAGCCTAGGCAGCTACACCCTTTTCTTACTCCAAAGCCTTTTAGGCTTCTGATCTTTTTTATCTCTCATTCTTCTGAATGACCAAATAAAGCAGCTATTTTGTACCAAGTGCCTTTCTTTTTGTTTTACTATTCTTTGACAATTTCATACTAAATGTTTTTGGGGTTTTTTTTTGTTGTTTTGGTTTCTTGTTTTTGGTTTTTCCGAGATGGGGTTTCTCTGTGTAGCCCTGGCTGTCCTGGAACTCACTCTGTAGACCAGGCTGGCCTCGAACTCAGAAATCCGCCTGCCTCTGCCTTCCAAGTGCTGGGACTAAAGGCATGCGCCACCACTGCCCGGCTGTTTTTGTTTTGTTTTGTTTTGTTTTTTTAAGATTTATTTTATGTGTGTGAGTACACTGTTGCTGTCTTCAGACACACCAGAAGAGAAGATGTTCTATGATAATATAACTACCCCACTGAACCATTTTCTAACAACCTCCTCCCCTCTTTTTTTGGTGGCCCACTGGAATTTAATTAGTGTGAGTATGATGTGGGGTATTTACCTGAACATGGGCAGCATCACTATAGTGAATGACTCCCCTCCGCAGCAGCTTTAATGACAACCTTAACTTTTTTTTTTAAGGTGAGTACACTGTCACTCTCCTCAGACACACCAGAAGAGGGCATCGGATCCCATTACAGATAGTGGTGAGCCACCATGTGGTTACTGGGAATTGAATTCAGGACCTCTGGAAGAGCAGTCAGTGCTCTTAATGTCTAGCCCCAACCTTAACTTCTAATGGGAAGGGTGAGGTTACCAAGCTTCTCCCCCATCAGTGATAGAATGCTGCCAGACCCAGATTTCATGATAGGCCATTCTGCACCAGAAAAGGCAGCTCTAAGTATAAGGTGCAAGGGACCCCAGTAGCTCATAGCTGTTGGTGACATCTGACCAAGAATTAAAAGCTCAAGCTGAAGAGATGGCTCAGCAGTTAAGAGCACTGGCTGCTTTTCCAGAGAACCCAGGTTCAATTCCCAGAATCTACATGGCAGTTCACAATGTCTGTATCTCCAGTTCCAGAGGATTGGCACCCTCACACAGACATACATGCAGAAAAAACATAAATAAGTAAACATAAATGAAAAATAAACTTTAAAAAGGCAGGTGGTGGTGGCATATGTGTTTGACCACATCACTCAGGAGGCAGACACAGGATAGCCAGGGCTACACAGTGAAACCCTGTCTCAACAAACAAAACTCTAAAAGAAAAAGGCTCTCCATTCTTAACACAAGACAGACACTTAGGAAGTCCTATTAGGGCCAGCAAGGTGGCCTAAGAGACAAGGAGGGCACCTGCCACCAAGCCTAATGACCCGAAGTTGATCCCCAGAACTCAGAGTAGAGAACACACTGCTCAGGTTTGCCTCTGACATCCATGCACACAACATACAAACATACATGCCTAGACACATGCGGACACATGCACAGCTAAATAAACTAAGGAAACTAAGGCATAAAAACACAAAGCTGCTTCCCAACCTTAGACAAGGAAACTGCTTAAAGATTTTTATTTGTGAGTAAAACCTGTTACAATGAGGAAAGGACACACAGGACCTGTCCTCCAAGTCTGTCCATATATGCAACGATAGTTCATGTGTAATACAAAGAATTAGACTACAAAAGTGAGAAGAGTCATTGCATATGTGGGATAAAGGAAGGGCCAGAAGGAAGGACGAGGAAGAGTCCAGATGAGGGAACTAGGGACCAGGTAAGAGCTCAGGCCACCGTGGTGACTAGTGAGACTAGCAGTGCAGCAGGCTGTGGGGTCCTGCTTGGTGCCCCACTGGGAGGAGCACAGGGCTCTGTCCACACCTGAGCACCTGCTCTACAGAGGCCCAACCCCAGCAGGGGTATCTGGGGCCCCAGCAGGCTTCCTCACTCCAGTCAGGCTGGCAGTGGCAGCTCCTGGAACAGGCCCCATGCGGATTCTACCTGACACTCAGCGTTTCCCACTAAGCAGCTTCAAGCCCTTTTCCAGGGATGAAAATTAAGTAAAAATTCATAAAGGATGGATCAAGGAGGTCATGGGCTCCATGAATGATGCACGACATTAGATGGTACCTCCAAGGTTGGCTTCTACCATGAGTTACTACCCCTTACCAAAACCAGGGCATTGTCAGACTCAGTTAAGGTCCCTGTTCCTACAAAACCTCCCCATACAAGTTAAGAGTGTTCTGCTGCAGTCTGTCACAGGCTCTACAACAAAAGCTAATGCAAAAAATGTCCTGTTCAAATTCACAGTTAAAATGTAGGCTAAATCACAAACCTGCTGAAAGAAAGTTTTAGAAAGGACTCTTCCCCTCCTGGTATTTGTTCCCTAAGATGGGAATCCAAGACCCCAGTAAGATCAACTATGAGCGCCTGAAAGTGGTTTTGGTCATGGGGTCACCAGTTAGACCATGCATAGCATTGTGCTGGGTATACAAAGGGTTGCTCACTGCTAGGGCAGCAGGCTTAACCCATTTCTTTAAGGCAGCCACAGTGCCCTAGGCCGCTGATGGACATAAGAGTGTTTTCTCAGACCATGGCTGGGGTATGTGGATACCTGTGTATGGGGATAACTGACATCACCAGAGGATGCCGGCAAAAGCCGAGTCCAAATCAACCACCTGAGACTCCACAGGGTGGAGGGAAACTGAGCAGACAATTCGATACTCACGACAGAAAGGAGAGTGAGAGGCAAGGCTCAGGAGGGTGACGCTGTAACCAGAGCTGGCAGAAGCCTCCAATGCCTTCCAGCCAGGACCAGGATTCAGTGTCCCCCTCCTGCAGGGGGGCACAACTCACAGGTGCAGGCTAAGCCCAACTCCCCACAGAACCCAAGGCCCAGGGTAGGGGGGCTGAGCATACACTGGGTTAGCACTGGTGCAGGGGCTGACCATACATGGGAGGGGACTCTAGTTACATGGAGGTCTTGGCTTTTTGCATTCCATTACACGAGAGGACAGAACACAAGACAAAAAGAGAGAATCCTGGCAGAGCCAGGCATTTAGACTTGACAGTATGCAGGGTGGGCCTTCAGGAGTCACTCTTCTTCTTGCTCTTCTTCAGGAAGGATGGGGTGCGGAACTTCTTCTTCTTTTTGGATGGGGACTTGCCTGGAGACCCATCACTACCAGGGTCCATGGGAGACCCCTCTTCAGTGGCAGGGGAGGCTACCTCTTCAGCTCCTGGAGCTGAGGCTGAGGCTGGCTCAGGGTCAGCCTCAGCAAGGGGCTGAGTAGGGTCTGGAGAAGCATGGGCTTCCTCCTCCACTGTTGGGAAGGCAAGTGCTTCTGAAGGCTCATCAGGGGAGAAGTCAGAGGGAGTCGGCTTGAAGGTGGCGGCATCACTGTCATCCCTGGATGTCGGCTCCTGGGGAAGGTCTGATGGGTGACCATGAGAGAGATGAGTTAAAATTTGGACAGAGCAGCTGGAAATAAGAGCACAGGCCAGTGTTGCCAACCTCTGGTAGTTTCTAGGTATTCCCCGGATTAAACACTTGACACATGGTCTACTCTACTCTACAGCTGGATGTAGCACAATATGAAATGTAGACTCAATCTCAGAGGGGTTTAGTACCTTCTTATGAAGAACAGACAGATAGGAGCCAGAGCTATAGCCTGCCACTTCTGCAAAAAAGACCACATCAGGACATGTTACTCTACTGGACAGTGAAGACGGGTTTGCTGGTGTCCAGGAATTAAGTCTAAATTCGGTTCTACAACATTGGGTCTCCCCCATGGCAGCCAGTAGAAAACCAGGAGCCAACTATGAGATCCCTTATTCAATAATATCAAACTATGGTTAGCTATGAAATGAACTGTAAGACAGGATGCCCTCACAATTCGAATAGCTAAACATAAAGAGCAAATGTAACAGAGTGAAGGCAGGTTTCTATCTAGGGCACAACATGTTTCTACACTGACCAGGGGACACCAGTACTGTGGATATTTAGCCGGTAAAAATTTTAAGCAATTGGCATGTTAGGCAACACCAAACCATTTAGTACTTAAAAATCAAGCTGAAGATTAGGACCAAGAGCAGCTGAGCTAAGCATGGGTTAGGAGCAGCCTGGCCACTGAAGGCTCCAAGCCTCCAACCTGAGTGCTGAAGCTCGGGAGGCTGGAGATGCCCCTAGAGAGCACCTGATGGCTATGCTCTGACCCAGGATAACTGGGAGGAGAAGACTACAAGCCCATAGGCTCCATATACCCTAGCACCAGGGCTCCCTCTGCCAAGCTCACTGCAGACCAACTATCACTCCAGCCCATTACGATGTCAATCCCAACTTAAGCACAGGTTCAAACAAGCCTCCATAAATACCAGTTAGCAGAATCCACCATGTCAGAACCCAGTTTGCATCTACTTCTGACCCTTTATGGCAAAAGCATCCCACTAAGCAATCAAGAAATATGCTCAGAAGTTGAGTATTCTGAGGCCCAGAGTATGCTGAGCAGCACTGTGACAGAGGCCAGGAGCATCCTGGGAAGCTGATGCCACCCTTCAGCATTCTAGTGACCAAGCAAGTCACTGAAAGACTGGTCATATTAATGAGGTCTTGTGTTATTTGGATATACAGAAAACATAAGCAACAGAGAAGCAGGAAAGCAAGGCACAGCGCAAGCACCTGGTTAGAGCAGAGGCAGGCGCGGGTACTTACTAGGGTAACAGGTACTCTTTAGCACATCCGTCTCCTGCTGTAAGGCGGCCACAAGAAAGAAAGCACAAGTAGAGAATCTATGCATTCAGTCACAGCCATTGGGTTACATAAGAAGAAAGGCCAAGCCAGTCTTATAGACCACAGACTGGGGTGAGGGGAGCCAGGAGACAGAGACAAACATGGGAGACTAAGGGACAAACATGTCACGTGTTGGACCACACAACACATACATGCGGTGGCCTGAGAGGCAGAGGGGACACATACAGCACTCTCAGAGGATTGATTAGTGCAGCAGGCCTAGAGTCCTGCAGCCCTCACACAACTGAAGACACGGAGGTGTCAGTGGACTCTGGTCAATGCTGGGAGTGTGCAGGCAAAGGGCAAAACTGACATGGCAAGATGGTGGGCAACATCCCTGAAGGGTGCCCTCCCCCACTCACAACAGCTCAAACTATCTTGACTCAGGCTGCCCCGGACAGAGCAGGTACCGGAGAAACGGCTGGTTTCCAGACCTTTGTGCAGCACCGGCTTTGTGGAAATGCACACTTCTTCATCCATGTTCATTCATGTTCATGGAATGATAGCCACATTCCATTGCCAGTGCACACAGGCCATGCAACCCTTCACCACACCAGGGTAGCCACCATGCTTCACCACAGGACTCACCTTCTTCAAGCTTGATGGGAGTACTGGGTGGAGTGTTGGGGACAGCTGACTGGTCGGGAGGACTCTTCTCTTTCTGCTCTCTTGTCTCATCCAGGTTCTCTACAGATGTAAATAAAATGAGTCTATGGTGTGGAGGCTGAGAACATAAGGAGCTACCCCATTCCTTAGCAGTAGAGCAGCCCACCTGCCAGCCCCTTTCAGGATGCAGAGATACCCAGGATGCACCTCAGAAAGCAAGGTGGGCCCTCAGCCTGGGGTCTGCTCTTATCCACACAACTGAGGTACTGACTGAATTTCAAAAAACTACCAGTTGTGGCCTCTATAAGCAACAAACGTACTTGAACCTCCTAAGTGCTAGGAGTATAGACATAAGCCACCACAACAGACTAATTTCTACCCTTATTACAAAGACAATCTTCAGGGCAGAAAGATGGCTTAGCAGGTAAAAAGCAAGTGACACATAGCCCAACACCCTGAATTAAGACCTGGGAACACATATGGCATGCGTATACCTACATTCATACACATACAAATAAAACAATTCTAATTATTCAAAGAGAATCTTCCAGTCAGGACTGTCATGTGACTGACTGTTGGCCATGTCTTCTATGAGTGAGAAGGTCCTCTGGATACAAACACCACCTGCACTGGCTGACCAGGAAGTCACACTAGCATTATGTAGAGTTTTAGTTTCTTATATAAAATGTTTCCCACAAATAATCTGTTATGTGTGCTCCTACAAGTAAATACAGAGCATCTGTGGAGGTCAGAGGACGACCCAGTCACCAGTCCTCACTTTCCACAGCCTCTGAAACAGTCTCATCTTTGCTGTGTGCTGCTGTGTACTTCCTGGGACTACAGACGTTTGTGCTACTATGTCTGACTTTCACACAGACTCTGGGGATCCAAACTCACCGGGTTTATGCAGCCTGAGTGCTGGGTCACCCCAGACACCTGCAGTGATTCAGACTTGCTAACTTCAGCATTGCTTTAATTTTCTAAAGTGAACTGGACTGATGAAGACCAAAGGAAAAATATAGGAAACTAGGGACCCAGATCCAGAAAACCCCATGTTTACTGCTCATTTAAGGAAAATATATATCAATTATTATCAATTTTTCTCAAATCTCCACCTTTAATATAAAATTCTTCCCTCAATAGAAGGTTACCTAAGATGGCCAGGTCTGTGAGTGAAAGGCCCTTCTGGCTACAAAACAATACCTACACACTGTCAACCAGGAAGTCACACTAGAATTATTTAGAATTTTAGTTTCTTACATAAAACATTTTGCACCAATTATGTGTGCTTCCTTCGAATGCTAACCACTCTCCTAAGCTCATCAGGGTCTCTGACACAAATTCACCTCTGACAGCTGAGCAGCTTCCTGGCCTTCCAGGGCAAAAGCACTCACCACAGCCCTGGCTTTACCCTCCTCCAGCAGGCTCCACCCCTCTGCCGAGAGCTGCACCAATAGCAAGCAAGGTCTAGGTGGGTGGGTGGGTGGGTGGGTGTGCCTATGGCACTCCCACTGCTGCCAGCATACACTGAATAACTGAGGAACTTCTTTTCACATAACTCACATTTCTTCAGCAACTACACAATGCAGTACTAATCTAAAACAAGACCAAATAAGGTTAAGATGGATCAAGTGAGACTGTCATCATTTGGTACCCTACAACCCAGGTACCCTATAGCTCTGTTCTAACTGTCTGCAAGGCTGTGCCTGGGAGGACAGCTAAGAAGCACACTTGGTATTCAGTACAGAGGACTCGGATGTAGCTCAGCTCGTGGCTCTCAGGACGTTGTCATGAATGTTCGTGAGCACAGCCTCTCTCCCCAGGCTCCTCCCTGTACCAGTGAATGGTCCCAGTGTGTGGTGAGGATGATGTGGCCCACATTAGGGCTGTCCATAACCTATAGGCCTACTCCTATTAGTTCTTAAAGGTTGGGTCTGGTTTTCAAAGTTTGGAGGTACTTGTTCTGTCAAGTTCTGACACTTAGCCCTATCTGTTTCCATTTGTTGTAAAACTGCTCTGTAACTTTTGACAAAATCATGACCAATGTTGTCAAAAGAGTTGGAAAAAGGGCCATGGTAGCAGATGGATCTCTATTCTTGACAGCAGCACTATTCTTGACATGGTCTGGAACATGCCAGAACAGTCAGTACACTAACACACACCCTATGACCACCCCTGGATAGGAGCATTCCCAACCTTCTAATCTACAGCCTAGGGGTACAGGGCAAGGTTATGGAGGAAAAGACTATTCCTAGAAGGCCCAAGCTATGAGAACCATTGTAATGAGGACTTTCATCCGCACGTAGACCATGGTCCAACCAAAACCCTCAATTCTGAGACGTGAACACTCACAGACGCTGGCTCAATCCCAGACATTGACATGTACACCCTGCTTCCATAGTAGTCACCCCTCCTGGCTGCAGGCTCTCTTCTCGAGCAACTGGGAACCAGCCCATTGCCCAGGGACTTGAGGATGAGCTCAGATGTCTGCATACACAGCATCTGAATGGTGTCTGCCCCTGCACCATGAATCAATGAATCAGGAGGCCTGATTCTCTAAGAAGACTCAGGGAAACGCTGGCAGAAATACTGCATGAATAAAAAGTAAGTATTGCTTAAACATAATATTTAAGAGGTCTTTCTTAGTAACTAATCCAAATTGATAATGTCAAATGGACAGACACAACTAGCCCTGCACATAGCCAAGGTAGAGGGACAGTCTTAGAGCTGAGTCCTCTAACTCACTCTTCACTGCAGCTCCTGGAAGAGCAGAGGCCAGTCTCCAGCAGAACCCCTCTACCCTGTTTTGTGATGGTCTATATACATGTGTCTGGGACCCACCACTGCAGAGTGTGCACTGCACAAGCCCATCGTTCCCAGTGTGTTTAACTTGGAAATTCTTTCCTCGAAGCCCAAACATTAGAGTAGGTCCATGAGGGTATACTGCTCAGGTCTTAACCAAACAAGACTTGTGCTTCACGTACAAGACTTTTCTGCCACAGATAAGCTTCTAGACACTTCCTCCGGCTTTGGGGGCTGCCCTACAACCAGCGTTCATGATCACTCACCTTCAGAGCCCTTCTGCTTCCGCTCCACCTCTCGTCGGTACTCCTCTAGTTCCCGGTCTGTGAGCGTGGTGAAGGGGTTGGGACCTGTGGTGCTCACAATTACATGGGGCTGGTATTCCTTCTCAATGATGGCTTTGGAGGCCGTCACCAGCTCCCCCTGTAGACCAAAGAGACTTGGTATTCGAGAGACTGGCCTGGTGGGACCTCCCTCCTCCCAGGAATACATCAGGCAGTGGGGAGAAAGGGGCTTTTTGGGAGCGCACAGACATAAAACTGTACCACTTGGCCCAGTGGGGCCTCCCTCTTCCTGAGCAGACAGCAGCAGAGGGTGGAGAGGCCTTTTTCAGGAATGCACAGACATCCCAGGACTACACTGCCAGGGCCCATGGCCAAGGCAGATTTCAAAAGCAAAGGCACCAACTGAGGTACAGGCAGAGTCAGGAGCACATACACCCTGGAGGAGCAGCCTCTTCTGCCCGCTGTAGACAGGAGTGGCAAAGGACTATGTCTTGGTACTACACTAAGCAATTCATTCCCATGTGACCTCAGAAAATGTTACCCTACAACAATCAGAGCAGAGCATATGGAGATTTGCTTACGTTCTTTTGTTGTGTTTTGCTTTTTGGGAGACTGAGTCTCACTATGTAGATCTGGCTGTCCTGGAGCTCACTCTGTAGACCAGGCTAGCCTCAAACTCACAGAAATCCACCTGCCTCTGCCTCCTGAGTGTTGGGATTAAAGGTTTGTACCACTGTGCCTGTCCTGAGATTAGTTTAGGTTATTGAGGCTCAACAAGTTTTCTGTCCTTCATTACAACCTGATCTTAAACTTATCCCACAGCATTCAGAAATAACAAAAGATCCTAAAACAGCAGGTTTGCCTGACAAATCTGGAAACTGAGAATGTATGACACAAAAAAAAGCAAGCAAAGCACTAAGGCAGCTCTCTCCTGCCAAACACGACAGACTAAAAGGATCTATGACCACAGTGGGAGCCAGAGGGCAGCCTGCCCCATCCCACAGCCAGGGAGGAAAGTGGCCCTCAAGTACTTGAGAACACAACCCAGAAAACACAAACATGCACATGATTAAATGACAGCTTATGAAATAAGGAACGCCGAATCATTTGGATGGTAGGCCTGGAGCCTCAGATCACACACTGGCAAGGGGTGAACTCCAGAGGTAATCAGTGTCAGCAGTACTGGTTCCTAGGGAAAGTCAACCCATACCAGTAACCACTCTTCAGGCACTGGCTAGAGACGCTGGTGTGTCTGGGTTGAATAGGAGATAAAGTATTTAGAGTACTCCGTGTGTAAATGGTGACAAAGACCACCCTCCCCCCAGGAAAGACGGGCAAGCTCGCTGAATAGGCAGCTTTGCTGAAGAGCCTGGAGACTCATGAAGAAAGGACCCTCCCTCAGGTCTGGTCTAAGAATGACTGACTGGCTTTCACTTATGAGTAGCTCAGCCACTGCAAGACAGAAAAGAATCTGAAATGTCACTTGCTAATGCTGGTTGAAACAAATCCTTTCTTGTCCAAAGGCCACACTCAGAAAAATATCCATAAACAAGCGTCCAATTAGCACGTCCCTCCATGCAACAACATTCTGTAAACACAGCAGTGTGCTGGCTGCCTTGCTCAGAACAAAATGAGAGGGGTATCAGGCATGAGAAGCATGTCTGAAATTCATGTAATCAAATGACAGCAGGAATCCGCTGTTACTGAGACAGCAAAACCTCTACTCCATGTTTTGACATCCTAGAGGAAAAGCAAACAAAGTCCCATGCTAGATCAGCTGGCCCTCAAGAAGCACATAGCAAGACTTTCCACCAGTCAAAGTGTTGAAAAGACCAAATGTAAACACATGTCAGGCAGCCTCTGACTGAGTCAGACCTCACTGAGTACAGCACCCAGGACTAAGAGGAAAATCATGAAAGCTTGGTATCATCACACTCCTGGCTGCCCAACAGGAAGAATACAGAGACCCAGTAGCTATTTCTGTACTCGATTAAGGCCTCTGACTGAAACAAAAACTGTGTGCACACCTGGGTTAGGGACCAGGCCTCAGAACAGCAGGTGTTCATCTGTAAAGACTTGAGGTGAGGTTTTTAGGCTCTTCGCTCACCCACTTCCACTCCTAGAAGTGCTTTCTCTTTTTCTAACAAGCTATTTCTGTTCCATCTTAACTTAAAAGGCATAACATTCTCCCTCTCTCCTCCTTGCAGCTGCCAAGATTTTCATCTAATGTATATTTAAAAAACCAAAACAAAACTCTTTCTTTTTTTTTTTTTGGTTTTTCGAGACAGGGTTTCTCTGTGTAGCCCTGGCTGTCCTGGAACTCACTCTGTAGACCAGGCTCGCCTCAAACTTAGAAATCCGCCTGCCTCTGCCTCCCAAGTGCTGGGATTAAAGGCGTGCGCCACCACTGCCTGGCTAAAACTAAACTCTTAATTAAACTGTTCATGAGCTAGAGAGAGAAAGAGAAACAGACAACGGCAGGCACGCGATCTGACTTTCACAGTGCTGGGCGATGAACACACTAGGTGCTCTTAAGGTCAGAGGCTCCAAGAGACAGGCTTACTCCCCTTGGGATTCCTGCCACACAGCATGAGGAGCAAGCCAGAGTGAAGTACCTGAAGACACAGAAAAGCTCACAATACAGACTGAACTGCAGATTCCTTCCCTGGGAAGATGTCAACATACTCTTAATACCTTTGTCTCTACCCCTTAATACACTTGCAATAAAATCCAGAAGGTGGCTCAGATTTTTACAGCTTCCACATTGGACTATGCAAAACTCACTTGGAAAAGGCCCCAGTACCTCCTCCAAGGGAAAGCAATCCCAGCACCGGGTGAGCAGCCATCAGCAAAGATGGAAAGTCTAAGGCTAAGCAATTTCTTCCCCAAAACTCCACAAATTCCCAAGTCTCAAAACTCTGTTTCTAAGAACCTCAAGAGATGCAAGTGTCCCTGTGCCTGCTCACTGGGAGGGTGTGCTTAGGACACAGCAGCCATTCTGCACTCTGAGCCAAGAAAACCCTTCCTTTCTGAAGCTACTTTTGTCAGATATTTTGTTGCAGCAATAAGACAAGTAACTAATGAGGAAACTTACATTTGTAAGAAGCTGGAATAATAACTTTCATATAAGCTAGGTATGTAGCTGAGTGGAAGTCTGCCTATCTGTCCTAAGAGGCCCCGGGCTACACCCACATCTCACGATGCTCCCCAGCACAAATAAGGTAGCTAGGGTTGGCCGGTATTTTGTGTCCTCCTGGGCACACACAGGAACCTGTGCAGACTGTGCAGACATGCCCTGAAGTACCCAGGTGACCTGCCCACATCTGAACAGGGCTAGCAACAGAAAAGAAAGCTACCATCAAATGAAGAATCAGCCCAAAATGTATCCTCTAATGAAGTTGGCTACCCTGATGCTTTCCAAATCAAAACCTATGAAATGCACAAGACCCAAAAAACATCGCAGCAATTGTGACTGTGACTCTGCTGCAACCCACGAAGCAGGAAGATCAGACCATAGACTGATCTGAATATGGGGCGTGAAGGCCATATACAACTCCACATACAGCAGATAAAGACTATTAAGTTAGAAGATGCATGACGAACGGCCACAAGTAACAACAGAAAAGGCAAGCCGGAGGGTAAAGATCATCTCTTCCCCTGCTCTCTGACAAATTCCTTAAAAGGGTAGAAATTAGTATAAAAATGGGAAGACAAGACTCATTTAATACATAAATATGTAAAATAATGTGACCAAGAATGACTCCAGACAGGAACTTAGGAACCAATATCTAATTCTACCTGGCAATCAGAACAGCTTTAAAACAACACGTGAATTTCAGAGCGAGAGTGTGGAGTGAAGCGGGCCTGTAAATGCCCACCTTCAAGCTCTGAATCACGCACTAGCCACTTCTGTTTTACACTTCTTTTATTTATTTACTTATTTATCTTATTTTGTTTTTTGAGAAGGGCCTCAACTTTGAGTCCTGGATTGCTGGCTGTGCCGCTGCACCTTGCTCCTTTGTTGAGTCAAATCTCCCTCTATAACCCAGGGTGGCCTTGAACCCTCTGCTGATACCTCAGCCAGGTTTTATTTAACGTTAAAAATAAATGCATCTAATTTATAAGGGTTAGCACAGCCAGCCATGTTTTATTTCTCATACATCTGAAAGGCAATCTTTAACTGGCTTCCAACTACTACAATCAAAGTTGAACAAGTGAGGGAGGGTCACCATAAAAGCTGCCACTGCCAACGGAGCCCAGACATGCCCTTTTGCAACTGACTAGGTAAACTCTGAAAGCCAAAGGCAAGCACTAACCAAGTTCACATTCAAAACTGCAGAAATGCACCACGTGGCGCCAGTGAGCCATTTCAAGTAAAAACTCAGTCGGCTGAAAACTGTTTTAAAAAAAGACAACGGGCAGAGCACACCTTCTCTAGAATCTCAGAGGACTCAAAGGCCCTTGTCAGGCTGCTTCATTAACTAAGCCGGTGCAGTAGAGGGGAGCTAGTTGGGGGGGGAAGGGAGAAGAGCACTGCGGACCAATAGGTAGGTAAGGACAGGGCAGTGAGTACCTTTCTAAAAGAGACAGATTTAGCGGGACTAAAGGTCTGCTCTGTATGCTCGAGCCCTTCGATAGTTTCCGTACAGTCAGAGAGGGGTGCGTCCTGCAACAGTAAACTGAGTCATCAGAGCACACCAGGCCCAGCCTTAAAAATATCAACCAAGAAGACAGGATAAAGCCAGCTAAGAGCATGCAGCAGGGGCAGTTGTCAACGGTACGGTTGATGACAGTGGTACGTGCAGACATTGGACATGAAACCAAGACCATAACTGGCCAATTAAAAAAAAAAAAGCAGCAACAATCATCTACTCCTGCAGTGAGACTGAGCATCGGATAGCATCTTGATCTCAGAGATAACCACTTACACAATTAGTGTCAGTGTGCCACTCTATGTAAGTCGGTTTACAGAAACTCGTGTAAATGTGGACAGACCACATTTACAAGCTCACACCCACCCACTCTGCATCCCAAGCAGCACTTCCTTGCAGACACGAGTATACGCCAAAACAAAGGCCCATAGCCCACCCGCCTCCTGGCAGTTACGCAGTACCCAGAGGATACCAGGGAGCCCCGTTTCAAAGCAGAGGCACATGAGCCCTTGAGTATGCATGCACTCTAAGGAGCAGGGCTAGAAGGGTGGATACACCCTCAGCATGCTTATACATGGTCTGTAACTCACGTTATTAAGCGTCTGTAGTATCATGATTTTAAACAAAGACACCCACTGGCCTAGAATACTCACCTCACAATATCATTTGGTCTTAGTCACCACCCACTAATGTCAGAGACACTATGGTCTCTTACCTGAACGAGGCTTCTGTCCATCATCACACCACACAAAACCTGGGACTGAGGTCCTGCCGTCTTAATGTCCTGTAAGTTCTGCTCTCGAATCTAAGGATAGGAAGAAAAAAGGCACATGAGCAGTACAGAGAATGGAAGCAGTAACTTCCAGTCCTGTTGTTTACACACTTAAGACCCCAGCCATGTGGAAGCTATGCTTCTGTCTAGGCCCATGTTGGCAGATGGCTAGGACGCACCTACTTTAGGGTATTGGCCTAACTGCACAGAGGGTGATGAACTACAGGCATAATGGGCCGCACTACTCTTGACTGTTGATGGCTCTTACAAGGTACTGAACTTAGTAAGTTGGTGGGAAATCTTTGCACTGCACTCCTCTGTCAGCGACGCTGTGAGTGCTGACGCACCTCCTGGTCTAACACATCAAACACAGCTCACAGATCTCTGAATGAACCCTGAAAGGCAAGGCTGCTGTCTGTTCCTATTAAGATCAGCCTCTGCAGTTTCCACACTTCAGAACTGCTAGTTGACAAGTTTAAGAAATAGTGGGACCCCAAACGATGAGCAGAAGCACCACTATGAAAAGATAACTGTGCTAGACCGTGCACACTCTACCCCATAGCATAGAGCACCCCTCCCAACCCTATACCCATACCCACCAAATGCACACAGCAATACACACCTTGTTCCTCATCTCCTGGACCTCTTTTGGGTTAGTGTTCAATGGAACAAACAGGTTAGGGACAGCAGAGGTGGAAGTTCTATGTCCATCCTCTTTAGTCCACTGGAATATCAAGAATATGTGAAAAGTCAGGATAATGACAACAGTAAATGACACCACAGCATCCAATCTGTCCAAATGATCTCACGTTTCATCATGCACTGACCATCACAGGACGGAACCAATGACCACATTTCCTGGGTCACCCAGTAGAGTCGCCATAGGAGTGTGATGTGGTCATTAAAAAAATAAATAAAACAGCAAGTGATAGGACTCAAAGTCATGACTGACAGAAAAGGGCCATTAAGAGAGCTCACTCAAGGTCTGGAGCAAAGAGGCTGACTATTCAGCTGGGCCTTATAACCCAGGGACCTGCCAGATGTGGCCCCCTCAGAGACCATTGGTTCACCGCCCTGAGAGTCACCCAACACCAAAGCCAACTGGAAGCGTGGGATGACAATCATGAGAAGCAATGTGATGCTCCTACCCCAGGGGTAGGCAAAGTCTGCACTGTGAGGCAAGAGTGGGCATCACCAAAGTTTTACATTAAAATAAATGATAGCATCAGAATGCACCAAGTATAGACTATTCCAACCCAAGGAAAGTACCGTATTAGCACCAATACAGTTGCTACCTAGTAGAAGATTTTGGTGATGTCAAATATTTTATATAACTTAATACTTTTAAGTGTTACAAAATATCCCAAACAAACTTAAAGCACCTCATGAGTCTTCAAAGGCCGTTTTAGATGTCAGTGCACATTGTCCACATGCTGTACTTTTTATTCATTATTATTTTTGGCTCTCCAATAAAATATGAGAATTTTTAGCCAATTCTAATACTTAAGCATGAACAGGCACTGAAGTGTAAAACAAGCCATCTTGCAAGTGTTATGCCTTTCAGAATATTTTTGAGAGGCAATAAAAAAGCCATAAACCATAAGAGTTTAAAGGAAGCAACGAAACCATCAAATGCTTAGCCACTGCGAAGGAGTGTGGAATGGGCGTGGGGCCGTGGGTACTCACTGATGCTTATCTTCTGAGACAAAAATAACTCCAGCATTTTAGTAAAAATAATTTTAGTAAAAACATTAAAACAGCCACTCAGAAGCTTGAACACATTTGAAAATAGCAATTAATTGTAAATTAAAAATATACCAACCTGGGCACCCTGCACACAACTGTGTTACTCCAGAACAGTAAGAAACATAGACATATGTGACCAGGCCCTTTGAGGCACACATTGACTAAGTACCTCAAGTACCTTGACTTTTCAAGTAAGCTCCAGTGCTCACAGCTTCTGCTGCAGGTGCACAGTGCAAAGACTCCAGGCAATGCAGAGTGCTCACAGCATCAGCAAACAAGGGTTTTGTTTGTAAGGTACACTCCATTTTACAAGTAAGTCAAATAAAGAAAACAGAGGGTAGGATGAGAGAGGAGGAAGGTCCCACACCTGAGCCCTGAGGCCAGCTACAGCCATTCAGGCTCCTAACCCCAGGACGCAGCTGCTCAGAAGCATGGAGGCTTCTCACCATACCAGAACCACCTGGAGAAGACAAAACCTTTTTCTCTTTTAAGTGTTTAAAGTGAAAGACATTAACAAGGAGACCACTCTCCTGTCGGCTTGTCCCTGCCTGAGCTAGTCATGCAGTGTCCCTTCACTAGGGACCATGGCAATGGGCTTTTGCTACATATCAGCTCAGTATCTGGGCAGACTGTCCTAGCTAGCCTGTACAAAATTATAGCCCATCCATCCTCAGAGGAATGTTTCAGCACCGGGCATCGAGCATCTCTCAAAGCACATGAGAACCTGAGCAGCAATTGTACTTAATCCAGCACCCCTGGCTGAGTCTTGTCGCTGGTGCCTGCAGATGGCCTGCGCTGCACTTGGGTCATGCCACACCCAGCAGGAGTCAAAAGACTCGCCACCATGGCCGTCTACTCACATGCAACAGTCCATGCAGAGGGCAGCTGGCATAAGCATTCGGAGGCTGTGGGACAGAGGACAGGCAACAATGCTAAACGAGGACAAAGGTCAGTGAAGAACTGGCCAGAAAACCATAAGAAGAAAACTGCGTAAGAAGATACCAGAGACAAAGTGGTTTTGGTAACAGGACAAATGCACTCTGTTGAGTTTGCAACACTAAGGAATAAGGTTTATGCCATGAGTACTTTTTCATAAATGAACTGTAAGGTTTCTCAGACAGATGCTGAGTTAAAGGCCAGCTCCTGCTTTTAGGTTAATGCATGTAAGTTCTTTAGTACTTCTGCTATGTGTAGAGTTGGGTTAGCTGGAATTACTGAAGAGGTACTTTGTATCTTAAGCAGTTTCAAGCAGACAGTATTAACTGGGATTTTAGCTAAGACATAAAGTAGATTTTGGCTCAGAAAGAAGCAAGTCACACAGGCAGTGCTCATTAATGATGTCAGAAAGGGAGGTTCCCAAAGCCTCCGAAGCCCCAGCTGCCCAACTCGCTCTACATCATCTAACTATGAACAGTAAGGTAGGCACAGACCAAGCAGTTGGTAATACAGCTTGGCACGCAGACACCGGACGAGAGAGACTGCAGCAAGGGTTTCACGTGATCGTGTGTAATGTTCGTCCACACCTTAGTCTTCGACTTGGGACTGCTTCCATTCTGCCCCTCCTCAGAAGCGTCATCACCACGGCCAGAGTTCAGCCATCTTGTCTTCTCTCGCTGTTGCTTCTGAAAACTGTGTCTGAGCGGAGAGCAAGTGCCCGAATCGCCATCACTAGCAAAGGAGTGGCCTGTGACACTGGCAGGGACTTCCACATCGCTGTACTTTTTAGATCTCTCTCTCAGAGCAGGGTATCGATAAGGGTAGCCAGTTCTATAGCCCTAAGATTCAAAGAGGGAAAAGCAGTCCATACTCTAGATCTCAAAACAAATTCACTTTGGGTATATGGTAAGAAACCATCATTCATCAATAGACAGACAGACAGACAGACAGACAGACAGAAGACAGATAGATAGATAGATAAAGAGGCAGGCAGGCACCCAAACTTGTTGGTTTCCACAAGTCACACACACACACACACAAGATCCAAAAAATTTCAAGAACTGGTTCTCAGTGTTTGAGCACATTTGAATTCAGTCTTCAACATGAATTTCAACTTGAGCTTGTGCTCCATCTGCTATGCTTTGAAAGATGTGTCCACATAATCCATACTTCTGCTGGGCCAACTTGTTTGCTAACTTCCTCAGAGATAGTTGGTGGCTTCCGTTATTTCACCCATCTAATACTTAGCACCCAAAAGTTGAGGTAAACAGATTGCACAGAAGACTCTGGGTCCCCATCACTTCTAACTCCCTCCCCTTGTGGCATAGGTGGAACTTCCAAACTTGCTTGTAGGCCTTGGCATTTGCTACAGGTGACAAGCATGGATTACACAAAAATAGTAGTGCCTATTTTGTGGGTCTCCATCACACTACTAGCTCTGAAAAAGCAAGCTACCATGAATACCGCAGCTATAAAGAAATATTCTCTGGAAGTGGATCATCCCCCAGCTGAACTTTCTGATGAGAAGCCTGTCCAGGCTAATTCTCTGATTGCATCCATCAGACTTCGTTGGTATCTGGGGTGCTGACCCAAGGAAATAATGAAGTGCTGTTTCAAATCATTAAGCTGAATCTATTTTGCTACAAAACATAAAAGGCCACCAAGATGGCTCAGCAGATGAAGATGCTTGCTAATAAACCTGACAATCTGAGTTCAATCCCTCGAACCATGTAGTAGAAGGGAAAAACTGTCTCCTGCAGGCTGTCGTTTGACTTCCACATGTACACCACAGCATATATGCTGCCTCTCTTCGAAAAAAAAAAAAAAAAAAACAGTGATTTGAAAAAGTACAAGGTAGCATTATGTGTCAGACAAATGTTTCCTAACTTATCTAAGAGTCTCAAACTCAGAATGAGTCCCTCACTGCAGTTCATCACATGAGACACATGGGACTATGCCGGCCATATCCATCCATTCAGAGGCTGTACCTGTGACAGAGGCACTCTAAAAATATTCCCACAGGTCGGGCAGTGGTGGCGCACGCCTTTACTCCCAGCACTTGGGAGGCAGAGGCAGGTGGATTTCTGAGTTCAAGGCCAGCCTGGTCTACAAAGTGAGTTCCAGGACAGCCAGGGCTACACAGAGAAACACTGTCTCAAAAAACAAAAACAAAAAAAAAAAGAAAGATTGATTCCTACAAGCAGCAGAGTAGAGCTGCTTTGGAAGGCTGAGGTGGTGTCATTAGCTTCAGCTGTCAACTTGGAGACATCTCAATTGTTAAGTGATATAGGAGGGCCCAGCTGGCTGTGGGAGATCCCATGTCTAGGTAGTCGGGCCTGGGTTGTAGAAGAAGGATCCCTGAGCAAGCCAGAGGGTGCAAGCTAGTGCAGCACCCCTCCATGGATTCTGCTCTAGTTACTGCCTGGAGTTGCTTGCTGTCCTGTGCTGACTTCCCACAATGATAAGTTGTCCAAGCTGCATTCTTAGTTCCCACTAGGTCCAAAGACAAAATTGTATTTAAAGATGGATCAGAGGGCTAGAGACATTGCTTAGTAGTTAAGGGCACTTACAGCTCTTGCAGGACCCAAGTTTAGTTCCCAGTACCCAAGGTGGGAGGGTCACAACTGCCTCTAACTCCAGCTCCAGCAGATCTAACACCCTCTTGTGGACTCTGTGGGCACTACCCTCACACAAACTCCCAAACACACAGAGAGAGAAAGAGAGAGAGAGAGAGAGAGAGAGAGAGAGAGAGAGAGAAAGGGAAAGAGAGAGAGAATGAGAGAGAGAGAGACAATGTAAAATAAATTCTTAGAAAGAAAAAAAAAAGAATAAAACTTAGAATGTGGTTCAGTTGAATGATCAGCTACACTGTACAAAGCCTGAGCTCCAGCCCTAGCACTGCATAAAACCAGACATGGTGCTACATACCCTTTAATCCCAGCACTTGGGAACTACAGACAGTGTTCAAGAGTTCACTGCCATCCACAGCTATACGACAAATTTGTTTTTAAAAAGCATCTTTATGTCATATTTTATTATGGTTTAGCCTAACTATAAACTGGTAATTCTTCAAGACTTTTTAGTATGACAGCATTCAGATACACATCAAGACAGCCATTTTGAATGCTATGAAAAACATTTGAGCTTTAGAACAACAATAAGCAACATTCTCACCAGATTGTCAAGCATCCGCATAAGAGCTTCAAATTCCTGCTCCCCAATCTGCCATTTGGGAGGTGATCCAGAACCTTCCCCTGCTGGAGTCCCTGGAGAACGGGATTTGGCTTTGTACTTCCCAGGATCCAGCAGAACTAAGTTGTCTGGTCCTCCAGCACTTGCCAGAGTTCGAACCTTTTCAAAAACGAGCAAACAATATGGCTTGGTTCCACAGAGATCAAGAGAACCAGATGACCAAAAAGAATACTGAACTCTCCACAGAAAGCAGTAAAACATGTGGGGCATTTTTAAAGATTATAAAGTCATTTTCAGAGATTTTTTTTTTTACAATGACAAAATATGGACAGTAGTAAGATACCTGACAGATGTCAGGACTGAATGGTGGGGGCAGCAGGAGCTGGAGGCCAAGTAGAGCAGTATGAGGAATATAGACACTGAGAGACAAAAATCCTCTAGGTTTCTGCTCTAGCTTTTCCAAAAGGATAGTGAAGGTAAAATGCAGTAATATATATGTAGAATATGCATAAAGCTACAGCACACACCAATACTCCATAAGTGATGTGTACATGTATGTATGAAAAATTGAAATGAGAATCCCAGCAATCTTTTGTAAGTTCCAAATCATGAGCTCGCCATGGCTAAAGGATTGCTCATAACTTCACTCTTGTAAGACAAGTATTAGAAAATCCACATTAGCTAAATGGAATGACCTACCTGGATCTCACATGCAACTACAAGGTTATGGATGTAATAGAAGGCCTCCTCCACGCTCTCTCCAACTGACACGAGCCCGTGATTCCGCAGAATGAGAACCTGAGGGAAAGCAAAGGAGCTCTGTGGAACACGGCTCCAAGACTCATCATTCTAGGCTCTACAGCTAAAATACTATAAGATGCTACTGACCTTGCTTTTAGGGCCCAGATTTTTCTGAATCAAAATTTTTTCCTCTTCATCAACCAGAATGCCATGATAGTCATGATAAGCAACATCTCCAAGGGAAAGTGCCTCTGGGGAAATAGGCAGGAGTCCACACTTCATTGCAGAGACCTAGACACCAAGTGGTATCACAACAGAGAAAAGTTAAACAGCAACTCAAGACACACAAATGTGTTCTTCACAGACATAAAATAGCACTGATATATGTTTAACTTCATTTTCTTGTTGGAAATAAATGAACTTATAAACTTGGATATAACCATCAATTCCAGGGCCCCAGACAGCAGCTAGGAGAATTTGGGAGAAAAAGCATGACTGGGATTTTCCAGAGATGACACATGCTACGCCAGCCAGTGCCTATTAATGCAGCGAGTCATGGGTTACGAAGAGGGAGACATACAGGCCCTCTAAGGACTGTGTCTCAAAGGGAAAAGTTTCAAATGCTAAGGTTTTTGTTCATGTTTTATTTTAGGTATAGATAAGAGAAAAATATCTGAAAAAAGTAATTTATTACAAATGGACAATTACATACTTATAATTCCTCTATATTATTTAAATAAATATAGTAAAGTGTTGCTGCTTTGGTTTGGTTTTGGTTTTTTTTGAGACTATGTAGTCCTGGCTGTCCTGGAGCTCACTATGTAGAGCACTGGCCTTAAACTCAGAGATCTGCCTGCTTTTTCTTTGAGTACTGGGATTAAAGGTGTGTGCCACTATGCCCAGCAATATAGTAATGCTTTTAAGTAAAACATTTTTTAAAGTTTTAAAGTAAAGTTAAGTCTCAAAAAAAAAAAAAAAAAAAAAAAAACAAACAAAAAAAAAAACATTCTAAATAGCTAGGTCTGGTGGAGAAGGCCTGTCTGTCATCCCAGCTCCTCACAGCCTGGGTCAGAGTGGCCACAAGTTCAAAAGGTTGCTTAAGGCCTGAGCTTCAATACTCAGTATTCAAACAAACAAACAAGCATTTACCCAGCTTTTATGCTTCCTAAAATTCCCTCTAATTTGTTACAGAATATGCTAATTTTTAACATTTATTTAAGGGGAGATGGTGGTGGTACATGCTTTAGTCCTAGTACTCTGGAGGCCAAAGCAGGTGAATGATTCTCTGAGTTCAGGGCCATCCTGGTCTATGAGTTACCTATAACTCATCCTGAGTTGTAGAGTTCAAGAATAGCTAGGACTACACAGTAGGACCCTGTTTCAAAAAACAAGGAAAAAATAAAAATAAAAGAAACATATATTCAGCTGCAATGGTACAGACTTGTATTCCTCACACTGAGAGGCTGAGGCAGGAAAATCATCACATGTTCAAAGACAGCTTAGACTGCATTAGGAGACCTTGTCCCAGTAGGTTGAGGCAAAAGAATTGCTACAAGTAGCTATACAGTTCCAGGCCAGCCAGGCTACATAGCTGGTCTATCTTTTAAAAAGAAAGGAAGGGGGGGACGAGGGAGGGACAGATGGACAGACAGACGAACTGACGGACAGAAGGAGGGAGGGAGGCAGGCAAGCTAGGAAGAGGGGAAAGGAAGTCAAACTAGAGGCCAATGGTAGCTTAGGATTAGAATTATGCAGGCTTAGTTCTATCCCCAGCAACACATTCTCACAGAAAGGAAGAGGGATTTTTAAAATAGAAAACTCAAAGAGTTGGGAAGTTTTTTTTTTTTTACTCCTGTATGTGACTGTCTCTGATGTTTATGAAAGTAGAGGTGGGGTAAGTACCTGTACAAGCACTGCACCAAAGGAAAACATCAAGTGTCCTGTTCCACTGCTCTCCACCTCATTCCCTTCAGACAGTGTCTTTCACTAAACCTAGAGCTGAGCTGGTAGCCATCAAGACCCAGTGATCTTCCTGTCTCTGCCTGTCACAGAGATGGGGTTACAGGTATGCATGCAACCACATACGTTTTTCTGTAGATCCTAGGTACCTGAATTAAAATTTCTTTGCTTGAGAAGTAACCATTCTTACCTGCTGAACCATCTCACCAGCTTTAAACATTGTGTGTGTGTGTGTACATGCATGTATATATAAAATACATACAATTATACATAACAATTTAGACTTATTAGCTTGCTACAACAAGCAAGGGCAAATCAGAGATTTAAAACCTACAAAGAAAGCTGGGCATACATGGCACATGCCTTTTGTCCCAGCATTTGTGAGGGAGAGGCAGCCAGATCTCTGGATATGAAGCCAGCCTGGTCTACATAGTGAGTTCCAGGACAGCCAAAGATACATAATGAGACCCTGTTTTGAAAAAACAAAAACAAATAAATAAACAAAACCAGACCTACAAAGCTCCTGGCGTGGCACACTCACCGCAGCCCCTGCCGGTGTGTGAATGTGCACAATACACTTGGCGTCTGGTCGCGCAGCATAAATTGCAGAATGCAATGTGAAGCCGGCCTGATTTACTCCTAGGTTAGTGCTTCCGCGATCTACTATATCTCCTTGTAGATTGACCTTAACCTGCAAATGAAGAAGCAAACCTTTAAATATCAAGAAGACCTCGATGTACCCTTACTAGAAAACACTAAAAGCCAAGAAAAATTGTTTATAACTGCTTTTAAAGGTTCCTCCTAAACCATACCTGTGTATGTTCATGTCTGCAGCCAGACATGAGGGCACTTAAAGATCTAATAGCATCGTTATAAACATGATGCCACAGAGAAGGGGATTCTCACCAAGCTGGATGCAGTCACTTCACTGTAGAGAAGCCCAAAAGGTACGATGAGGAAGTGTTCCTGCTCAGAGCTCACTCTGGTCTGCGGGGAAATGCCTGAGTCAGCACAGAAGTCGTTTTGCAGAGGTAAAAATTACCTATGTACTTACAGGACACAAACTCACAGGTGAATAATGACTAGGTAGGAACTAAAGCATACAGTCTATCACAGAGCTAGGATGATTGAACATTTACTGTATAGCAATTTAACTTATCAGATATATACTGGTCACAATGAAAACCAACTTTATAGGAAACAAGCCAAACAACTCAGTTCAACATTCAACCTCTGACAGGTCACTGCAAGGCTATTCTGAGGCCATTGGTCTAATGGCAAAATAGTGCCAAACCTTAGAAGTAGAAGGATGAGACAAGCATTCTTCTCTACGTTTTTCAAGGAGCTAGAGAAACGGCTCACTCAAAACTTAACAGCATTTATTGCTCTCACAGAGGATCAAGGTCTGCTTCCCAGAGTGCACACCAGGGAGTTCCAACAACCTCTACCTCCAGTGCCAGGGGATCCACCCCCAGTTCCGACTCTGGATACCTGCACACATGTGGTATATACACAGACAAGCAGGCACACATGCATACACATAAAATAAATAATAAATAAAAGTTTCCAATTAGATTTTGTTAATACACAAACCTGGAGGACAATGGGAAAACAGTAACATTCACAAATAAACACAGTCTTTCCTCAATGTTTGATGCAGTTTTGAAAGTCCCAATACAAAAATCTCATCACCCTCTGGTTTCTCTGCACGTGTGTGTCTGTCTGTCTGTCTGTCTCTCTCTCTCTCTCTCTCTCTCCCTTCCCTCCCTCCCTCCCTCTCCCAATCCATTCAGCACAGAAAGGCACAATATACAAAGTGTATACCAAAACAGCAGGAATATACCAGTAAAAAGAAGAGATCTTCCCCAGTAAAAAAAAAAAAAAAAAAAGAGAGAGAGAGACCTCATTTTCCTAAGAACTGGTTTTTGGATAGACTTAAGTGCTCTCTCCAAGGTAGGCATGCTGAAGGATCCTGTGATCCCAGCACTTGGGAAGCTAAAATAGAATGATCCTGAGTCCAGGAGCCCCTAGGTAAGACTCTTGTCTAAAAAAAGAAAAGTCCCCGTGGATTAGACATAAGCATGTTACACATTTGCTACACTAACAAACCCCATAGCATCAGCTAAGCTTAGGTACAATGTTTATAAAGGGAGGGAAAGGGAAAGGAAGAAGGGAGGAGAGGAGACAGTGGGGAGTTTAATTTCCTGGTTACTAATAGTTGGACAATTTCTCACATTTTAAAATAGTTTATTTTTCTATAAAGTTATTTTCTTGTATTTTGTTCATCTTATATTGATTTTCTACTCTTTTTCTTGTTTTCCTGAGGCAGCCTGATCTCTACAGCAAGTTCCAAGTCAGCCAGAGCTATACAGTGCAGTCCCTTCTCAAAAGACAATATACAATTCTGACTGTAAGCTTAACATATTTACATGTTTTAATAGAAAACACTTAAAATATCCAATTCTTAGTCTAAAGCAAAAGATATTATACATAGAATTCAGACATCAAATGAAAGAAGGGCATTTCAGAGCAGATTTCTTCAGCGGTGGTCTCTGTCAGTACCCTTGTTTACCATCCTCCTTTGTAATGAGGATGGACAGCCTCAGACCTTCAGCCACTCCTAAAACCCAAGGACACCCCAGCACTCAGGAGGAAGGGGTGGGCTGCCCGCTACAGAGCTGGATACTACATCCCCCATACCCAGTGCACTGGCCAGACTATCACCTCAGAGCTTAGCATTCTGTGGCGTCTAGACTGGAGCTGAGACAATCACCTGTGACATTGTACAGGTGCTAAGACTTAACACAGGACAGAAAGGCCTGTGCACCAGCTAAGAATCACCAAGAAAGGAGCCTCAGCCCAATATCCCAGCTGGGCCACCTGGTTTGTCCTTTCCCGTCTCTGAGGCTTCTCTAAATCTGATACAACTTTAAAGATCTAAGTTGATCTATCCTCTCCAAGCCTCTAACACCTGTCAGCACTAGACAATCCCCTTAGCAGGAAATCCCTGACCCTCTTCCAGAGTAAGGACAAAATGACTCTTAGCGCTCATTTTTGCACCAATATTGCTAATATTTCTTTCCTGTTAAGTATCTATATACTAATATCTGGATGGTATAATGGTATCTAATGGTAAAACAAATAGATGTCATAAATCTTTACAACAAAACCAAAAATACTCTAAAATTTAAAAGCCAAAAGGGGAAGATGGTTTCTTCTTCAAAGACTCCCTGATTTCAGTTCATAAAATAAAATCTTTTTGGTAACTTAAATTTTTTACCTCTGTATTAATAACTAAGCAGATCACTTACAGGCAGGACAGTAAACATTTAACTGGTATTTTAATTCTGTCAATGCCAAACAAATTACAAGGGAGAGGAGAGAGGCTTATAAATTTAAGTCAAAGTCACTAAAATAGCATTCACAACAGAGCGAGTTATACACAGCACCTTAGAAACAAACAAGCTGTCAAGAGCCAGCACCACTTCTCCAATTCCTGTTACAGCTGTAACATCTGCCTAGAATCAATTAGCATTAAATCTCCATCTGAGCTTTCTGTCCAGTCTAGTTAGCTGGAAAGGCCAGCAGATGGTCAGTGGCAAATGAACTAAACTAACTGGACCTACTGTTCAGCTACTAAAGGTTTCTACTGAGTTCTTTTTCACAATTTTCCTAAAGTAATTTCAGTTCAGCCAGGGCTGGTCACCATTTAATAGTTTAGGGCATACCTATACAGCGCCAGACACTGTTCCTGGTCCCAAGCCCACAAGAGGGAGCACAAAGCAACTCTGCTTATAGAGCTGACATTCCTGTGACAATTCTGCCATTAGACTGTGCACAGATGGATATCAGTCACTGCTACATGGGAACAGGGAAGGATAACACTCTACACAAGACGGCATTTTAACAGTGATGGAATGAGCAGACTGAAAGGAGGCAACCTGGCATCTGCAGTAAGGATCACACCACATTGCTAACGAGGAAAGCACTAGACCACAACTTCAGGTTTCACATTCCTCTCAGCCCAGAAGGGAGCTGAAATAAGCACTCCTTATACGCTCACATGTGGAAACCTCCACACATGTGTATGAAGAAAAGGCTTAAGCAGTCTAAGAAGCAGCTGCTAACACCTACTACCTCAAAACAAACAGCAATAATGGCATGATTATGGATTTTTTCTTTAGACCCTGGTAACACCTACAGAAGGTATACTTATTGTAATAAGCAGGAATTATAATGATCATTTTAAAAACTCAGTATTGTCAAGTTGGAGTCAGTCTGGGTCACATACTGAGTTAAAATCAGCCTCAAAAAGTAGTACAAGTAGAGGCTGAAGACATGCTCAGCGGTCAAGAGTGCTGTTTTCTCTTCCAAGGAGAGATCCAAGGTCAGTACCTGCACCACAGAGTGGCTTACACCCCCTGACACTCTAGTTTCAAGGGATCCAACACAATCCTCTGGGCTTAGTCGAGCAACTGCACATACACAGGAAGACAGACAGAGACACACACACAAATAAACATTTTAAAATAATGAAGCTTTTATATTTATATTAATATTTACATGGTGGCACACGCCTTTAATCACAGCACTCAGGAGACAGAGGCAGGCAGCTCTCTGAGTTCTAGGCCAGCATGGTCTACAAAGTGAGTTCCAGGACAGCCAGGACTCCACACAGAAACCCTGTCTCAAAAAACAAAGACAAACAAAAAGTAAACTTCTTAAAATCCAGGTGGGGTAGGGAGGAGGAACCAAGAAGAAACTGAAACAAGCTTGAAAGCCAAAGGAAAAGAAGTTCAGAGAAAGAGGAAAGAGAAAGCAAGCTGTCAGTGCCTTAAGAGTCTAGAAGGAGGAAGGCAACGGATTTACAGGTGAACAGAAGTGTAGCCAGAGACAACAAGAGTGCCCTTAATTTTCTGTGAAATGATGAAGATGATTACTCAAAGAAGGGTCAGATGTATGTATTTGTTTGTTTATTGAGACAGGGTCACATGTAGCTCACACTAGCATTCAAACAGTCCAGGACGATTTGGAATTTCACTTTTTACATTCATTCATTCATTCATTCATTCATTGGTAAAATGTGGGCATGTGCCACAGCACCTGTGTGAAGGCTAGAGAACAATTTGCACAAATTCACTCATCCTCTCTCTCTCTCTCTCTCTCTCTCTCTCTCTCTCTCTCTCTCTCTCTCTCTCTCTGTGTGTGTGTGTGTGTGTGTGTATGTGTATATATATATATTTCCATCATGTGGATTCCAGGGACTGAATTCAGCTAGCATAAACCCAGCAAAGAGCATTACTGAAATAATGGGTCATGAAAGCAAGCTAGACAAAGGAGAAGGTGAAGAATGGGCTGATTGGTTAGAAAAAGGGAGGACCCGTGCACAAGGCAGGGCTCAAGCTGTTCCCTCACACAACCTGAGCTGGAACAATGGGTTAGCACAGAGAAAGCAGACAGCCAGTAACATCTGTTACAAAAATGAGGGGAGGACAGAGAGGCCCTGATAATGCTGGGAATGGAACAAAACTGGAGAAACTGAAAACCCACACACAGGCAGAGGGCTTTGACCAGAGTCAGGAAGAAATACTGTTATTCTTAGATTTCGAAGTCATAAATGGATTTTAGGAATGGCTTATAATTTGGTAAACACTCATTAACTAGGTTAGAAAGATGTTTTTAAAAACTACTCTCAAACCTTTTAACCTACACGTGTCAATTCTTGTGTTCTACAGCAAGGAGTGCAAAGAGAAGGTGTTGTTGTAAGATCTATTAAACTGTAAGAAAAAGATGGCGCTAGACACTTAAGATGCTCCTCACCCTGCCACTGTTGGGAGCCAACTCCTTGTAGAAAGCGGCTATCATCTTTGTAGCCATCTTGGGCCATATATTTGCAGTTGATACTTTTCCACCTTGACAAGAGACTTGTTTTTCTAGCATGATATTTTTGCAAACAGCCTGCAACAGCTGAGCACACTCTGATAAACATCTTGTTTTTCTCAGACATATCCTGGACTTGTTGGTTAGTGTCCCCAGCTGCAAGGCACTTGTGGTAAAATGTCTCCAACTGCATTCCCTGCTTGTGCTTATATACCCACAATTCCCTTTCAATAAATGAGCCTTGATCAGAAAACTCTGTCTTGGCTCCATTCTTCATGTCTCTTGCCCCTCCATCCCCTCTCTCTCTCTTGCAGACCTGGTTGATTAACCCTCGGGCCGGGTCACAGCGCCTCAGTGGACTAAGTTGCACCACTGAGTTATCAGTTTGGAGTACTCACTGTGATATGATTGTAGATAAGCTGAGACCACCCAAAGAGATCTGCCAGTCTGTAAAATGCTGCCAGTTTACACCGCAGTAACTTCTCCCCTTTGTCATATGCAATGGAATCAGATCCTCTAAGGTCATTCACAGGAGTAACCATACCAAGACCTAAAATAAAAAAAAAACAAAAGTCTAACTTTTTTATAATTTTTATTAGTATTAATTTTTTGTATTTGTCAACTGTAAATCAATTACCACAGTCCTATTTATTGTCCATATTAGATCATAAAATTTCAGAAATTTCAATGACAGAAAGACAATGTTCTCTCTGGCATTAATATATAGTTCAAAAATAGGTAACAAAAATGTAGTGAAATTTGTGAGATGAAGTAAAGAATAGATTAAAAGAAAACGTACAGCCTCTGGCTGGGGGCTGTTGGGTGCTGAATGTCAGGAAAAGCCTGAACTGTAAGAAAAACCGAAGCCATATTTTGAAAAGATGTCTCACAAGTATTTCATCAGTGTGTAAGACATGGATCTGAAAGAGCCAGCAGTTTGGAATATCTCTGAATGGTGTTCAGTTATTTCAGTGACTAGGTCAGGACCAAGTCATGAGGCAGGGACAAAGGCAAACCCAGTAAGTGATATTTTCTCCAGCAATAATTGAGATATGGTGATCAAGGACAGTGAAGTAGACTACATGTGTGACATCTGTCACAAGACAACATGGCACAGAGTATCAGTGTTCTGACCAGGCCTCAGACATGTGGCACATGATAGGTGGGCTCGAGGATTTGTGGAAGGAAGTTAACTGCAGTGAATACAGGGATAAAAATGAGAGACAAGCAACAGCAATCATAGCTGGTAACGGACTTCTGAGTAATAAAGGAAAATGCATAGAACAGATGATTCTTCCTTGATTACTGTTGGGTACCTTCCAAATCATGCACTCTACAGTCTCATTTACCAGCCCGGCAGTGGTGGCGCACGCCTTTAATCCCAGCACTTGAGAGGCAGAAGCACGCAGATCTCTGCTCTACAAATGAAGTTCCAGGACAGCCAGGGCTATACAGAGAAACTCTTTCTCAACCCCCTGCCCATCCTCCCAAAAAACCAAAACCCTCAATTCTCTACATTGTCCAGTGCAGACTCACATACTCATGTGGCTCCCATGAGAAAGCTTCAGAATTTTATCTGGAAAGTTACAGATCACAGACAAAGCCAAGAACTACTCACTCATGTTCAGGGCAGCCATCCCTCCTTGTGGAGCTGCTGGGTAGACGTTTGGTACACTCGCTGTCATGAAGTCTGCAATCTGCTGCAATGCTAGCAGGCCTGTGGGATTCTTCCCCTTCTTAAACTGCTCTTGTATCATAGACTCCAGCTCTTCACAGAAGGCCTACAACGCATATTAAAATATCACACACTTCCCGTTAGGAGTGTTATTATTTTATTAGAGGGAGTGTAGAACTATCAGATAAATGCTTGCTTTCATCCAGTGCCAGAGCAGCAAACAGTGGTCTGAACATTTAACTTCTGAGAATATGAACTGATTTATTCCTCTTTATAAGTAATTTAACAAAATAAAAGCTTAAAACTTAGAACAGGATTCAAATAATGGAAATCAATTTTAAGAGAATATAAGAAATGCATTTAAAGACTTATTCATAAGGTAATTGATCTCAGCATCACAGATTTTAAAAAGTAGGCCACATTTCAGAAATTAAAAAACTGATTCAACATGCTGGGAATTCTACAGATGCATTTAACAGGAAAATCTTAAAATTAAATGGCATAAAACTTTTCTTGATATGTTTTTTTTTTGAGTAAAAAGGTAATATAGTCAGTTTTTATAAGAAAAAATTAAAATCTAAACTATAAAAAGGTTAAAAGTATATCAAATGATAATTACAATTCTCAGGAACAAGACTACTGATAACTTTTATATTCTACTTTGTGCTTTTTTGTGTTTTCTTCAAAATAGGAAATTGTTTTGTTATAGTAAAGAACTGCATAGCAGTGCACACCTGTTATCCTCTAAGGACTCAGCTCAAGGTTATCGTAAGCTACACAGCTACAGAACAAGTTCAAAAGCAGCCTCGACTACAGGAGACCCTACATAAAACAATTTTCCTCAGGTAGAAAAAGAAGGATGGGCATGATAACATTCCTGTAGTCCTAACATCTGGGGGGCTGAAGCAGGAAGACTGCAGATTCAAGGCCACCTGGAGCTACATAGTGAGACTCTGTCAATTAAAGCATGTTAAAAAAACAACTCTATCTTTAATTAAATAATCCTAAATTAGGCAAATGCATGCAGTAGATAATGATTGTAACATGAAGTTATTATTGTAATAGGACAGATTTTTCTGTTGCTGTGGTTTTGGTGTTTGGAATAGTGTCTAACAGCTACCTAGCCATCGGTGGCCTGAACTCTCTATGTAGACCAAGCCTTGAATTTACAGTTATCCTCTTGCTCTGGCTTTTGGTTTTTCGAGACAGGTTTCTCTGTGTAGCCCTGGCTGCCTGGAACTCACTCTGTACCAGGCTGACCTTGAACTCAGAAATCCACTGCCTCTGCTCCCAAGTGCTGGGATTAAAGGCGTGCGCCACCACCGCCCGGCTTTGCTCTGGCTTTTGAATACTGAGATTATAGTGTATACCACCACACCTAGCTCAGGTATTTTAACTTCCCTCAAACTGTTTTTTTTGGGTTTTTTTGTTTTTTTTTGTTTTTCATGACAGGGTTTCTCTGTGTAGCTCTGGCTGTCCTGGAACTCACTCTGTAGACCAGCTGGCCTTGAACTCAGAATCCGCCTGCCTCTGCTCCCAAGTGCTGGGATTAAAGGCGTGCGCCACACCGCCCGGCCCTCAAACTGTTATAATTGACCAAATAGCTTAAAAGAAATATTTTTTCCAAATAATTATAAATGATATCTCAAATGAAAACATGAATTCACAGCTATGGATCTGTCTTTGTTTTCAATGTATAATGCTAGAGGATACATATAATAACACATACACAAAGACTAAACTGCCTTCCACTGAACTTCATGGGGTACTGGTCACCATGGCTACAAGCTCAAACTCAGCCTGGGCTATATAAAGGAACTACTTAAAAAAAAAAAGTTGAACACAATAATATGCTTAATAATAACTGAGACATTCAGTTTAAAAGGCTTCCTGTCCTCATGAATCCTCAGTCTGAAAAGTCAAACAATACATTTCAATGCTTTCCAAGTATGCATACGTATCTACGGGAAATCCAACTCAAATGTGCTACCATTAGATCCTGTGTTAGGCACTGAAGACTCTGACACAGGTAAGACAATCCATACCATCAAGGAACTCAAGGACTCAGTGAGCAAGGAGGGAGCAGGTTATGAGGGTCTCACACTTTCAGCATTGCAGGCAACATTTACGTGCAATATGGATGGCAGGCACAGAGCTGGCTTAGTGATGAGTGAGGGCCTTGAAATACTTCTATGCTTACCTGGGTTTCACCTCCAGCTGGCAGTCACTGCACAAGGCTCTTATGTGCTACTGTGGTAACAAATCCTGACAGTTCAACATCTACACTCCAACCTCTCTCAGCTAGACCTTTCTCCTGTGTTCTCCATTCTCCCTGCCTCTCACTTCTGTAGTCACGCTCTGGACCTACTCAAAGCTACAAATGGACTCTCCGACTGGCCCCTTCTAGTATCCACATCACCCTTTCCTTTACCCCACTGCAATTCTAACATTCCCCACATTCCTCCTCACCTTCTCTATATCCTGGTGTCCTTCATTAAGCTTAGATCCACAGTAATCATTTTTCCAATTCTACCATCCAAGTGGCAAAATCCTAGTGACTCAAATACTACTTTTCTTCCCTTTTGCTACTGTTTTACAAAGGTAAAAGAAGGCAAGAAGGCCAGCACACATCAACACGCTACCCTGTCTGCAAGCTCATGGCCTCTGACCTCAAGTTTCCCTTTACATTAACCTGACTAACTTAATTTTCCCTGCCCCTGTTTATTTGGTGAAGGCTAATAGCAAACATCATCTAAAAGAGACCAGATGGGCAAGGTGCTATAATAAGAAGCCTTGTGCTGGGCAGGGGTGATGCACACCTTTAATCCAAGGACACAGGAGGCAGAGGCAGACAGACTGCTGTGAGTTTGAGGTCAGCCTGGTTTACAGAGCAAGTTCCAGGACAGCCAGAGCTACACAGAGGAAGAACCCTAGAAAGCTTCTTTTGCCACCTAGAATCTCACACTGGGCAAGACACAGGCTCAGGTTATGGAAATATCCCCACCCATGCAACACATATCACACAAGCTGTTTACACTTGATACAGCTACTGTTGCCCTCATGCCCGCCACCAGCATCTTCACTCTTCCTCTGCCATGTGCTCATCCAGTATGTCAACATTTCCCACCCCTGACAGTACCAGTCCCTTCCTCGTCAAATCCAAAGGCCTTCTACAGAATCCTCATAGGAACCTGGACCTTGCTCTTGGTCATCGTCTACAGCACGGGCAGGAAATATTCGAAGTCCAGTACCTTCACATACATTTAATCACTACTGGGGTTCCCCAGGGTTCTCATCACAGACCACACTGGCTATACAGGAATCACTTATTCAGTCAAACAGCTGAAGGACCCCTACAGGACCTTCTTCCTCAAGTAATCTCTCTCAGCTTTCTTTGAGACAAGACCTCACTGTGCATACCTGGCTGGCCTGAACTCACAGAGATCTGTCAGACTCTGATTCTGAATACTAGGATTAAAGGCATTAGCAACTATGCTGGGGTGGGATTGTCTCTTCTCTCCTCTCCCTCTTTCCCCTCTCTTCCCTCTCCCTACTCTCTTTCTACCTTTTTCTAAGCTTTGTATTCACTGAAAAGTTAAGACCTGCCTTTATTACATTCTTGCCACCATGACATTCTAAGAATACAGAGCCAAGTAACTAGGAACAAACCCTCTGAAAGTCAAAATAAATTCTCTTTCTCTTGTAACTTTTTTTAGGGGGGGGGGAACAGGTACTTAGTTATGGCAAAAAGAAAAGTAAGTAATACAGTAACATTCCGACCACTGCATTGGTTCCGTGGCATACCTGCTCTATGCCATCGGTGTGGGACTACTCCGGCCACCAATACTCCAAAGGAAGTACAGACCTACACCATGTCAGTACACACTTTTCACATAACACAAGCCTATATTTTTAAAAAAACAAACAAACAAATAAACCAAACAAACAAACAAACAAACAAAAAAACTTTAGAGACTATGGTAGTCCCAGATGTAAAAGAAAAAAAAAAGTTAAAAAGATAGAACAGCCCCCAGGGTCTAAACCACCAGCCTGGGAGCGCTTAGGGAGGGACCCATGGCTCCAGCTATATATGCAAGGGAGCTATATATAAGTGGGAGAAGAGATCCTTGGTCCCATGAAGGCTGGATCGTCGTGGGGGGGGGGGGATAATCGAGGGTGGGGAGGTAAGGTACAGGGGAGGGTGGGGGAGGGTACACCAACGTGGAGGCAGGAGGAGGGGGGAAGGGATAGTGAGTTCCTGGAGGGAGGGGGGAAATGGGGTAAGGAGAGAACATCTGAAATGTAAAAAAAATTTTCCAATAAAAAATTTCCAATAAAAAAAAAAAAGATAGAACAGAGAGCCCTCAGTTTCCCTCATTGTTAGCACCTGATATTATTAGTCATTATATTAGTGAATTTTCTGTTACTATGATAAAACACCATCTCACATCTTCAGCCATGAGCATGAAGCAGAGAAAACAAACGAAGTGGTACAATAGTATTCTCACAGCCCACTCACAGTGAGGTTCCTCCTCTAGAAAGGCTCTACCTCCCAAAGGTTCTACAACCTCCGAAAACAAATCACCAACTGGAGGTCAGTATGTGAATACCTGAGCTGTGGGGGACATTCTCATTCAAACCCCCACAATTACCAAAGGATTGTTGTCAAAATGAAGGAGACACAAAGGGTGCACCCTTTTAATGAAACCCAGGTTGTACATGGCTTTACTGCCTTCTCTACTGTCCCTCCTTGTTCTTTTCTAGAGCTCACACTGGACTAGCAATACTCCAGTGCTCTCCGTGGTCTAAATACCCTGTGAGGAAGCATCTTACTCCCTGCCCTTACACCCTCAAAGCTAGGCCAGTCCTGCACACACTAGGTGTGCTGAATTCGGAGTCTCCCTCAGAGCCAGGCACAGTCCTGTGCATACTGGGTGTGCTGAATTCAGTCTCCCTCTACCTCTAGTCACAGTCACTCAGCTTCTTGTGTTCTCCCAGCTCCTTCTCCTTCTCACTTCTTCTATCCCTCCATCATTCTACCTTGTAAGTAAATCTCTAACAAGTCTCTCTCTTTCCACCCTGAACCTAATTACAGTTCTTACTCTCTTCCACTTGGAAGATGGCTACTATGTACTGAAGCCAGAATCACCTCTTTAAACTTGAATTCTGTCTGTTCCCTGTCAGCAATCTCCAGTACCTCCATAATACTTAGAGAACAGTTCAATTTCTATTTCAACCCCCACAGCCTTCCAGAATCCATTTGAGCTGTCCTCCCTCCATGCCACCAATCACACTAACTTTTGTCTCTTCAAGTCTCCCCAAGCACACCCCTACCCAAGAATTCAACTAAGCCTGCTTTTCAAGCTGCAAAGTTTCTGTTCTTGATACCTACATGGCCAGGTCCCTCTTGCTATGGAGTCAGGCTACCAAACCCTCCTCAAAGAAGCCTTTTCTGACCAGAGCCACACTCAGTTCCAGCAATCCACTTTTAGCACAGCACATGATTGTGTTTAATCATTTACTGCCTTCAACTGGAATGTCTACAGGGTCCTTTATACACATCAAGTTCTGTACAGATCTAAGCACTTTCTCATTATACCTTGATAGCAATACAGTCAAACCCAAACTACTAGAGACCTCCCTCACAAGCCTTGCTTACTGCTAAGTCCCCAGTTCAAATCCATTGTCCTCACAGCATACAAGACAGTATCATTTTCAAAAGTCAATGACACCTTCCAAAAATACTAACAGGACGAAGCAAAACCAGATTAGAAGGAAGGAAGGAAGGGAAAAGATTGCAGCACAATAAGGGTAACATAATCAACAGGAAGAAGCTGCGGGGACAGGGCTACTTTAATTGTGTGTCATCTAGAAGACACTCAGTAGGTATGACTGTGGTCCACGGTGATGACTGTAACAAACCAGGTGCGATTTACTAGCTTAGCTATGACCAAGAGCAAGTGAAGGCCACAATGAGTGTCCCTTATTCAAAAGATTCAGGGTGGAATGAGAATTATTTCAGATTTTGGAGTATGTGTACAGGCTTTATCAGTTGATCATACAAACATCTCAAATCCAAAGGTTTTAACCAATATGGTGACACTTAAAATACTTGTCTTGGATTTTTGAAATAGGAATGCTTACCTGTATTTTGAAGAAAACAGTGGATTTTACAATGTTACAATGTACAATTACAATTTACAAGTGTTTATAAAAAACACTTTGGACAAATAGTGATGACAGTTCAAAGTAGAAGTAAATATCTATCCTTTGTAATTCTAAAATCTTCTATTTATGTCTGCTAGCACAAACAAAACAGAACTTTTCAACAAGTTTCTATAAACATGAACACTGACATGCTGTGTAATGAGAACTGACTGTGCCATTCAAACAAAAGGCCCTTAGCACAGGAATCACAAGGAAACTGGCCAAATTCGTTCTAAACAAATGTTTTTCTTACAGGACTTTGTAGAATCATAGACACCCTCTTCTTCTGCTCCATCATATTGAAGTCCTGACGAAGGTCTGGTGCCATGTTCCTCTCCCGCAAATATTCTGGATTGTTCTCATCAACTCTGTCAAAGTACCTCTCCTTGTGAGGGGCTGTGGTTGGAGGTGGTGAGGTCACCACTGCGGCCCGCGTGTCACCATTCATTGCACAATTTTCCTAGAGTCCTACAGAATGAAAATAAAAGACATTTTTGTGTTCAAATCAATGCCCATTAGGATTTCAGTATGAGGACATCAACTTCAGAAATACATGCTTCTATGTGGAGATATGCTGACTCCTTTATGGTTCAGAAGCACATGACTGGTCAATCCTTCCCCTCCCTCCACTAATCAATGCTGTATTTTGTTCTAGCCATTGTTTGTTTATTATAGCATAGAAGAACAATCTAACAATGCTATTATGTATATCCTCTGACAAATCCAAAATGAATAAGAAATCTAAACTTGACCATATGATAATTTATCCAACATTTAGAAGTGTTAAAGCAAAACCTTGGTTTTTGTTTTTTGGTTTTTGGGGTTTTTTTTGTTTGTTTGTTTTTTTGTTTTTTGGATTTTTGGCTTTGTTTTGTTCTATCTGTGTGTATGTCTGTTTTTTGAGATAGTCTTTCTACATGTCCCTGATGTTCTGGAATTCACTATGTAGACCAGGTTTGCCTCTGGAGTACAGGGATTCAAACTGCATTACCACATCCACTCCAGCACCCTTCCTCATTTTTAAAGATAAGAAAACATCTGGCTACGGTAATTCATGTCTATAATCCCAGCTCTATTTTCCCCAGGAGACAGAGTTCCTCCACGTAGCCCTGGCTGTCCTGGAACTCACTCTGTAGACCAGGCTGGTCTCAAACTCACACAGATCCACTTGCCTCTGACCCCCAAGTGTGCTTGAGATGTACAAGAGGAGGATCAGGAATTCAAAGTCATCACAGGCTATCCAGTGAGTTCCAAGCCAGTCTAGACTACATGACACCCTGTCTCAAAACAAACAAAAAAGTAATTCAGCTGGAAAAACATCAGGACTCACATTCAAACCAAAGCAATGTAGCTCAGAGCTTTGTTTTGTTCCTAAACTCTCTGAACTGTACCATACATGACAAAGATAACAAGTGCAGCCATGGCAAACCCATGAGACACAGGTAACAATGCCCTTCGAGAGTCAGGAAGCTGAGGCTTGAGACAGCTCAGCAAGTAGAGAGAATTTGTGACTCTTCCCATATGCCCAAGATTTGTTCCCAGCACCCACACTGTGTGGCTAAAAACCAGTTACTAGTGTCAGCTCCCTCTTCTGACCGTCTCAGGCAACCAAGCACATTCACACAATCACAAACAAGTTTTAAAAGAAAAAGATGGGAAGGTCACGGATGAGAAGACTGGCCTTCAACTACCACAGACTTAATCGGTCTGGTACTGACTTTTGTAATGATATCATATGAATGAGTGTGCACACATGAAGCATACATGTAGAAGAAAACTTTTTTTTTTTTTTTTTTTTCCACAAGGGAATATTTATTTAGCGGAGGAAGACAGTGAGAGGAGAGGGAGAGCAGAGAGAGAGGTGGAGGTGGAGCTGCCATGACCACGTGGAGAGAGGGGAAGGAAGGGAAAAGGGCAGAGAGATCTTGCAGGTGCACGGGTCAGGAGCAAGAGCTAGAAGAAACTTCTAAGACAGTTTTCTCCTTCTACCAAGGGCTCCAGATCACCAATACTTCAGATCTTTGTATTCACAGCAATCACCTTTATCTGCTGAGCCATTTTGTAGATCCTACCTTTGTGTTTTTAAAGACTAGGTCTCACTCTATAATTCAGGGTGACTTCAAACTCACAGCAATCCTGCTGCCTCTGCCTCCCCAGTGCTGGGATTAAAGGTATGCAACACCACCACCATCCAGCAAAAGTATGTATAATTTTTAAGTCAAACAATAAATAAATATCTGCAAAAAAATATTATGCTCTGTGGTTCTGTATCAAAACATGAGGATCTCTCATTTTCCTGTTAGATGCTTTTAGAGCCTAAAAAAAAATTCTTGGGCCTCAAAGCCCAAGCCCATCAGCTCTAAACAGAGCACTCTGCTCTCTCCCTTAAGGGAAAACAACAATAGGACATTTAGATAGCTGGGCCTGCCGGGCAGTGGTGGTGCACGCCTTTAATCCCAGCACTTGGGAGGCAGAGGCAGGCGGATTTCTGAGTTCGAGGCCAGCCTGGTCTACAGAGTGAGTTCCAGGATAGCCATGGCTACACAGAGAAACCCTGTCTCGAAAAAACAAAAAAAAAAAACAAAACAAAACAAAAACCAAACGGACCTAAGCTGTGGCAGAAGGGATGGGTACAGGAGGAGTGAGAGGAGGCATAATGGGGGTAAATAAAATCAAAATAGATTTGATGAAACTCTCAAAGACTTAATCATTGTTTTTAAAGTCTTGGTGCTAGAGTACTTGCTGTGGGCTGGAAAGATAGGGTATTAATGGGCTAGAAAGATGACTGACTAGGTAGTTTAAAGTACTGGCTGCTCTCCAAAGTACCCAAGTTTGGTTCCCAACACATATGTGGCAACTCATAACCATATGTAACTCCAGTTATAGTATATCTGACTCTCTTTTCTGGCCTCCAAAAGCACTGGGCATATGTGGTACATACTCACACATATAAAAAAAATATTCTTAGTAAAGGGTCTTAGGACTGGAGAGATGGCTTAGTTGTTAAGAGCACTGGCTGCTCTTGTAGAGGATCCAAGTTCAGTTCCCAGCACTGATATGTGGCTCAAAACCATCCATTAAGTTCAGTTGCAGGGGATCCGGTGCCCTCTTCTGATTTCCAAGGGCACTGGACTTGGATATAGTGCATCTAGGTACAAACAGGAAAACACTCATACAAACCAAATAAAGTAATCTCTGGGAGCTGGGAGTACTGTAAAGTGGGGCCAGCAGATTAAAGTCCAAGTAACACCTATAAATAAGCATATAGAATTTAGGTTAATATCAATCATAAAAAAAAAAATACTTTTGGCTAGCAAGATGGTTCAGCAGGTAAATGTTTGCCACTAAGTCTGACAACCTGAACTTGATCCCCAATATCCACATGGCAAAAGAAGCACACAAGGATTTCCACAAGTTGCCTAATGAGCTACACACACACACACACACATGGGAGGTGCAGGGGGTGGAGGCAGGAGGGAAAAAGGGAGACAGAGGGAGGGAGGGGGAGAAAGAGAACAAGAGACAGAGAAAAAATTGTATACCTGTCAGAGTTACAAAGTATCAATGTGTTTGTTTAGAATACACTGATTTCCTGCCATGGTAGCTCATGCCTGTAATCCTAGCAGTAGAAAGGCTGAAGCAAGTTCAAGACTAGGCAGAACTATATAGTGGGATTCTCTCTCAGAAGCCAAACAAAAAACATTATTCATTGAAAAACAAAAAGTACAATTTCTAAATTAATAGGAAAAAGAAAATGATGACATTGTATTATGCTATTTTATTTCTGTTTATTACAGGGTCTCATGCTGAAACCCAAGCTATCCTGGAGCTTGTGGCAATCCTTCTGCCACCGTCTCCCAGGTGTTGAGATTGCAGGAATGAACCACCATCGTTGGCGGTACTATGTGCTTTCAGCATGCTATGTCATGGATGGGGCATGAGTGGAGGTCAAAGACCAACTTAACACAGTTCGCTCTCCACACGAATTCTGAAGATGAAACTGAAGTTATCAGGTTTGGCAGTAAGAACTTACTCACCAAGTCATCTCACCAACCCCTCACATTTTATTATTTTAATAATTCTTGATTTAAACACTAAACATCCATCATTTTTTCTTCATATGTAAATGCAGATGTGAGCTCTTAAAATATGAACATAAAGATATAGGAAACACTATAAATTCATTTTTTAAATGTGTGTGTGTTTATGCCATAGCAAGGTCAGAGTTCAAAGGAGAACCTGTGGGAGTCCATCTTCTCCTTCTACCATGTGGGTCCCAGGGATCAAACTCAGGTCATGAGGTTTGGTAGTAAGTGCCTTACTGGCTGACCATCTCACCAGCCCAATCTCCCCATTTCTATTAACTCCCAAGATTTAAATATTTCCACTACTGCTGCACACCATATTATAAGTAAGGTGCATGGAAACAAAAGATGCAAATGAGGAGATAGATAAAACATTCTTGGTATCATGACAGAAATTGTGGCATCTTGTGGATTGGCAGGCAGAGAGTGCTGCAGGGAGAGGAGGAGGAGGAAGAGGAAGAGGAGGAGAGGAGGAGGAGCAGAAAGAAGAGTAGAGTGGCTGACTGCTGTTCACTCAAATTCTATGTTGAAAACAAGCTCTCAAGCACCCAGCAAGTGCTCAGTGCATTTTGTTGTTTTGGTTTTCTGAAGCAGGGTCTTGCTATGTAACCCAGGCTGGCCTCAAACTCACCATCTTTCCATCACCACATCCCAAATATTGAGATTACAGGCCATGTGCCACTACACACACCCTCCATGAGAATTCATGAAATAGATGGACTCTTCTCTCCCTTATAAACATTTCAGGGCTCAGTCAACGCCAACAGTCAACTCAAATGTTCCCTGAACTGTGTGCCTGGCTCAAGGCCTCCTGTAGCCAAAGCTCATTATTCTTTTTTTTTTTCCTTTTTTTTTTTTATTGGAACTTTTATTTACATTTCAGATGTTCTCTCCTTACCCCATTTCCCCCCCTCCCTCCCAGGAACTCCCTATCCCTTCCCCCCTCCTCCTGCCTCTATGATGGTATACCCACACCCACCCTCCCCAGAACCTCACCTCCCCACCCTCGAATACCAGCCCCCACGATGTCCAGCCTTCATGGGACCAAGAATCTCTTCTCCCACTTATATATAGCTCCCTTGCATATATAGCTGGAGCCATGGGTCCCTCCCTAAGCGCTCCCAGGCTGGTGGTTTAGACCCTGGGGGCTCTGGTTGGTTGGTATTGTTGCTCTCCTCATGGGGTCCCGTACCCTTTCTACTCCTTCAGTCTTCACTCTATCTTCTCTGTTGGGAACCCCATGATCCATTTAATGGTTAGCTGTGAGCATCCGCCTCTGAATATGTCAGACTCTTGTAGACCTCTAAGGAGACAGTTATGTTAGGCTCCTGTCAGCATGCACCTCCTGACACCCACGTCAGCATCTACCTTTGGTGACTGCACATGGGATGGATACCCAGGTGGAATGGTCTGCAGACGGCCCCTCCTTCAGTTTCTGTCCTGCACTTTGCATCCATATTTGCTCCCTTGAGTATTTAGTTACTTCTTCTAAGAGGGACTGTAGCCCCCCCCCCACTGGTCTTCATTCTTCATGAGCTTTATGTGGTCTGTGAGTTGAATCTTGGGTGTTTCAAGTTCTGGGCTAAATCCAATAATCAGTGAGTGAATACCATGTATGTTCTTTTGTGATTGGGTTCTCTCACTCAGGATGATATTTTCTATTTCCATCCATTTATATAAGAATTTATCGAATTCATTGTTTTTAATAGCTGAGTAATATTCCATTGTGTAAATGTACCACATTTTTTGTATCCATTCCTCTGTTGAAGGGCATCTGGGTTCTTTCCAGTTTCTGGCTATTATAAATAAAGCTGCTATGAACATAGTGGAGCATATGTCCTTGTTGTGTGTTAGAGAATCTTCTGGGTATTCTTACTTCCCTCGAAGCAACTTGAAGCAACTTTCAGACAGGGCCAGAGTCTCTGTAAAAAAAACTTGCTGCCCAAGTCTATGGCCCAGGGAAGAACAAAAAATACATTTCTAGCTCATTTTTTTAAATGAACCCTAGGAAAGCATTTCACATACACCAAGGCCTCAATTAAGACTTTGTTCTTGCCCAGGCAGTGGTGGCTCACACTTTTAATCCCAGCAAAGGCAGGTGGATCTCTGAGTTCAAGACCAGCTTGATCTACCAAGCAAGTTCCAGGACAGCCAGGGCCACACAGAGAAACCCTGTCTCAAAAAAAAGAAAAAGAAAACAGTGAATGATGATACAAAAGACAATGCTGGGTTTTTGTTGTTGTTGTTTTTAAGATTTACTTATTTTGACCAGAAGGTAGTGGTACGTACACACCTTTAATCCCAGCACTTGGAAGGCAGAGGCAGGCAGATCTCTATAAGTTTGAGGCCAGCCTGGTCTACAAAGCAAGTTTCAAGACAGCCAAGGCTACACAGAGAAACCCTGCCTTGAATTACTTTATGTGTATGTGTTTTTTGTCTGCAAGTCTATGTGTGCACCATATGTGTACCTGATGCCCATGGAGGTCAGAAGAGGCCCCAGATCCATCTGGAACTAGAATTACAGATGGTTGTGAGCCATGATACAGGTGCTGGGAACAGAACCTGAGTCATGTGCTCTTAACCAATACACCCTCTCTCTAGCCCACAACAAACTTTTCTTGGAAAAGAGTTCTATGAGGGCTCCTCTGCATTCAAAATACAGGTGCATCTTAAGACATAATCAACTGGAAGGTGAGGCCTCTGCTGGAATGGATGTCGAGATTTTAAACAAACTTGGAGGACTCAGGACTGACACTACCCAGGCAAAGGGCTGGAATAGTGCAACATGGTGAGAACCCACCTAGAACCTCGGATGGCTCAGCTCAGAAGACCTGGCAAATTCATGACTCTGAGAAACACAAAAACATGGAGAGGTGTTACTAAAAGGGATGCTGCCGATCAATAAAAGGGAATCCCTATTATCTACTGAAGTGAGCAAGCCCAAATTGATATACTCTTCCCCAAATAAAATGATAAGCTACAGTCTCTCAAGCTTTCTTATCCTTTATCTAGCAATGCAATTCTCCATTATCACAAAGAGAGAAAGAAAAAAGAAAGAAAGAAAGAAAGAAAGAAAGAAAGAAAGAAAGAAAGAAAGAAAGAAGGAAAGAAAGAAAGGCTCACTAGAGGATCTTAAAAGCCTCAGGCTTCTAGGGACCTGAGTTCAATAAAGCCTTTTATTAATCTGATTGGGTCATTTCTATCCCTTATCCCTAGTAATCTCTTACTGATGAAAACTGCTCCAAAGATCCTTCTAAATGAACACTGCTGACCATGTACCACACACTGTTAATTTTACATGTATGAACTCATTCACCCCTGGACAAGGCTAGTAAGCAGATAGGGATGTTTAAACTCGGTGGCCTGGCTCCAGAGTTCTCTCCTCACAACAATGCACACTGCTCACGATCCTATTTCAAGAAAGCTTAAGCCGTGGGGCAGTGGTGGTGCACGCCTTTAGTCCCAGCACTTGGAAGGCAGAGGCAGGCGGATTTCTGAGTTCGAGGCCAGCCTGGTCTACAGAGTGAGTTCCAGGACAGCCAGGGCTACACAGAGAAACCCTGTCTTGAAAAACTAAAAAGAAAAACCAAAAAAAAAAAATAAAAATAAAAAAAAAAAAAAAAAAAAGAGAATACGGGAGAAGTAAGTTTAGACACAGTGTCTAACGAGCTTCGTCACCAGACACTGTACCAAGTCGCATCCTCTGAGCCAAGCACCATGATGAGTTCCAGGTAGGCAAAGGCTGAAACACCAAGCATGGTGCCGTACCCCTGTAACCTCAGCACTCGGGAAGTTGAAGCAAGATGATGGTGAACACGAAGCCAGACACTGTTCAACACACTCCCCACACCTCAGGAAAGGAAAAGGAACCAGGAGCTGACGGACTGGAGATGAGTCCTGCAGGAAGGAGCAGAGTGCTCTTGTTTCCCAGCACACGTGGGCGGCTCACAACCACGGCTACTCCAGAGCCAGAGGATCGCGTGCCCAGCACTGAACAGGTGCACAGTCACGGAAGGTTGTTTTGTTTTTTTTTTTTTTTTAATATTAGAGGAAAAAGAAAAAAACCCGAACTCAACGTCACACTGCAACAGTGCCAAATGCCTTTTCTATTTTGACTTCTTCACTAGATTTATGGGATAAGGCAGGATGTCTCTGTACAGCCCTGGCTGTCCGGGAACTCTCTCTGTAGACCAGGCTTCACCACACAGAGCTCCACCTGAGTGCTACTGCTGGATTAAAGACTTGTGCCAACACTCCTGGCTTTTTTTTTTTTTGAAGACAGATTTTCATCATGTAGCTCTGAAATCAGTCTGGCCTCAAACTCAGAGATCTGTCTGCCACTCTCCCCAAAGTGCTAGGATAAAGGCCCACCCTGCCACACCAGGCTTTTTCAACTACTGTAATAGTTTTACTTTTGCTGAAATTATAAAAATCTTTCAAAATTTACTGTTTCCTGAAACAAAATTTGCTCTGCCTTCTTTCCTCCCCTTTTGGTGCTGTGAATCAAACACCACGGGTAATAAGCCAATACTCTGCTGCTGAACGGCACCCCAGACCCAAGCTCTTTCTGAAGGGCATCCCATGAGGGAAGGTTGCTAAGTAATAACCTAGTCTGTCCTTTTAATTGTTTTTCTGAAGGGAAGGGCTAAGTAGGGAAGTCTGGCAAGATTACAGGTAAGGAAGAGCTTCCCGCCCAACCCCCAATCAATGGTCTGAATGTTCCTAGCTGTGAAGTAATTGGTTGTGAAGACTAAGACAAAAGAAAGCTCTGAAGTAAAAGCCAGGACTTGAAGGATTGAGAACAGCACAGAACTGAATGTTGACAGGATGGATCACTATTCTGCACACGCAAAAGCTCGGGCTGCTTGGTTGGCTCTAGAGCCTGAGGACAGAGTGACCGTTCCTCTTCTGATCTAGGCAGGAAGCATTTAAAATCACAAACACAAGCCTAAGTAAAACAGACAAAAGTATGCTCTTTGAAAAACCACCACATAGGCTATTAGAGGTTTAAGTTTTTATGCTACCAAGTAACTATAAATGTACAGGTGTCTTCACAAAATAAGGATATACTGTTAAATGAAAAAAGTAAGATACAGAAAATAGTATACAAATGGTATATGTGAGGGGTAAGTAAACACTCATATTTGCATAAATAAATGAGAAAATTCACAAGAAATTGAAAACGATAGAGGAGTAAGGAGTTGAGCACTGGGGACAATTACATATGTAGTATATATACATACATCTTAAAGTTAATTTATAAAAATAATTTAAAAATAAAATACCACTTAGACAATAAATACAGGCACTAAAAATATAGTCTGTGACTGAGGTGTTTTAGCAGGGTGGCCTTAACCTGATTTCACAGATAATAAAATATAGCTTGTAAGGGACTGTGGGCAGTGGTGTACGCCTTTAAACCCAGTGCTTGGGAGGCAGAAGCAGGATATCGTCAAGTCTGAGGCCAGACTGGTCTACAGAGCAAGTTCCAGGATAGCCATGGCTACATAGTGAGACCCTGTTCAAAAAACAAACAACAAACAAAAAAAGCAAAATAAACAAACAAAAACTGTGTCTTGTCCTAAACTAAATATACTACATTAGGTGAATTTTCAAATTGAGAATATACCAAACAAAATATGGCCCTTCCTGGTGTCTGTTCAAAATGTCTCCACTTGTATCTGAACAACTATTAATGAGTTATCTCTCTAAATCTACACTGCTTGATTAAAACTATTTGAGTTTGTTTTGGTTTTTGTTATTATTTGTTTTGAGACAGCCTCACACTGTAGCTATGGCTGTCCTGGGTCTTGTATGTAAAGATGAACTGGCCCTGATCACACAGCAGATCCTCCTGCATCCACTACCCAAGTAGTGAGATAAAGGTGTGCCACAAGAGCCCCGCCTAGAACTTGAGTATTTTCTGAATACTATTTCCATCTTGCCAACAGCAGAGGAGTTCCAGCTACAAGGACTGCTCCATGTAAGAAGAACTCAGAGGACTCACCTCCACTCGGGCTGTGTGACCTGAGTAGAAATGGCCTCCACAGGTTCTTATCTGAATACCTGGTCCAAGGCTGTTGGAACTGTCTGGGAAGATGAGATGTACTTAAAGGAAGAGGTGTGTTGCTGGGAAAAGGGCATGCCTGAATGCCTACTGCCATGCTCCCCACCATAAGGCCCTCTAACCCTCTGGAACCATGAACTCCCAAATTAAATGTTTCTTTTGTAAGTTGTCTCAGTAATGGTGTTTAGTCACAGCAATAAAAAAGTAATGAAGACACTGGTATCAAGGAATACAAGGCAAGGTTTCAGCCAAGGTGAGGGCATTTACCACAGCTGGCATTGAAGGTCACAGGTATTGAGCACAGCCCATCTTCCTGATCAGGACAGATAGGCTGCGTTCATACACTCCTAAGCCTAACAGTGAGCTTACATTGTCTAGTATGTAGGAGGTGCTAAATAAAAATCGTGCAATAAGATTAAACTGAAGCATTAGCAAACAGCAGGTCAGGAGGCATAAGTATCCTAAGACTCAATGCTGTAAAGATCTCAGTAGACTGCTATGCTGGGTATCTTCCCAAAATTATCTATTGGAGACAATCTTCAACAGTGCTGGGAGGTGCAGCCTAAGGTAGGTTATTAGACTGTAAGGACTCCTCACTTGTGAATAGTGGAGTGGGTTCAGACATAAAAAACAAATTTGTTTCCCTTTTCTCTATGCCCACCCTTCAACAGCCTTTCAACAAGGGATGATGAAAGACAGCCCTCACCAGATGCCAACACCTCCTTCCCGAACCATCAGCCAGTAAATTTTGTTCACTGTAAATGTAACCCAGGGGTGTAGCTCAGTGACAGAGTGGTTACCTAGCATGCAAACTGTTCTAGCTATGATTCCCAGCATGGAGAACAGAAAAAAGAGTAAGTTTTCTGTTACAGAAGACACTAATTAAATCTGTCTCTTCACTTTAAAAGTAAAAAACCTGAATTGACATGGTAGCACATACCTGTAAACCACCACTTGGGAGACAGAGTGTCCAAGTTTGAGACCAGTCTGATCTACACAGTGACTTCCAGGCCAGAAAGCTAGGGTTTCAAAGTGAGACCCAGTCTAAATAAACAAACAATAGGTGCACACTCCTTAAATCCCAGCACTAAGGAGGCAGAAGCAGGCAAATCTCTGAGTTTGAGGCCAGCCTGGTCTACAAAGAAAATTCCAGGACAATTAGAGAGAAACTCTGCCTCAAAAAAAAAAAACAACAAACAACAAAAAAAAAAAAAAAAACAAGCAAACAAACAAAAAACTCACCACATTAAACATCTTTACAATAGCTGTTTTAAGCTGGGTTGTAATGGTTTAGGACTATAATCCTATCATTTGGAAGACTGACACAGAACGATAAAGACTTCAAAATTTAGCTCTAGCAACATCACAAAGGGATTGTCTCCAAAATAAATTCTTTAGGCAGGGTTGAGGGATGGGGATGTTAAAGCTCAGTAGTAAAGCAAAACCCTAAATTCAACCTCTAGTAGTTCCCCAGCCCAGTAAGTGGGGAAGTTAACTATTAGTAACGAGTCAAAGATGCACTGTCTCCCTCACTAGAACAAGTCTCCACATGGCAAGAAACTTGTGTGTCTGATCTCCCTGTCTTACTCATAGGACAATCAATAACAAAGCCTTAATAAGTACACATTAAAGGACACGTACACCTCCTGGTCTAGCATTCTGGACTGACAATGTCAGTCAAATTCTGTTTGGATTCCAGGAGCATCTGACTTAGAAAAGTCCCTGTTTCAAGTCTTTCAATCACAACCTGACACATAATTCAAAAGTCACTGGGGACAGATGGTCATACACTAATAAACAGGTTCCAAATTTCAGTTTAGCATCTAAACAGGGATTCCAGACCACAAGTAGACAAATCTGTGTATGAAACTGGGCTTTGTATATCTTTGTAACTAGGTTTTATGTTTCAAAGAGTTACGTCAATCACCAAAGCAAGTAGGTACAACAAAAGCAGCTTTATCTGTCTCTAGCTGACTAGATTTGGAGACAAGAGCATGTATAACTCCCAGAGGGAGGGAAATAAGAAAAGGATACTTCTAGACTTAACAGGTACCACAACTAAGTACACAGGGCACTACAGTAAACCCACAAAACTGCAGAAGACCCAGCTAAGTCAGAAAGCTGGGCCTGACTATACACATTAGCATAAAGAAGTCTAAACAGATTTGACAAAGGGAACCATTCTGCAGGCTTTAAAAACACATCAGGAGAACAATAGCACTAGCCTAAAGTAAGAATTTTGTGGTGGGGATACAGAAGACTAGGGATAGAATTCAGTCTAATCTACTAAATATGTCCCAAGAACCACATACAATTCAAACACAGGATATACATACATATACCTATTATGTACAATTAATAGCCAATATATTTGATACTATATATAGGGATGGTTTGATAATTATGAAAATATTACATAATAAGTGATCTTAAACCCAAATAAGGTGGCACCTGGGAGGCTAAGGTAGGAAGATTCAAACAGTTCTAGGCCTGCTTAGGTTACAGACTAAGATCCTACCTCAATAAAATAAATCTTAAATTATCAATACAGCAGTAATTTGTTGCTAAAATAGCATATACAAAACTGTATACAGGGCTGGTAGACAGTCCGTCAGTAAAGTGCTTGTCATACAAGCATGAGGTCTGAGTTGGTGCCAGCACCCATGTAAAAGCAGGAACAAGCACATCTAAACCCGCTGAGTGCAGAAAGGTGGATCCTGACTTGCTGTCCAAATGTGAGCTTAGTTGAGAGAATCTCAAAATAAGCAGAAAGCAACTGAGGAACATGGTCTTCACCGCCAATCGGCAATACATACACACGGATCATTGCTCATTCAACATACAACTTTCACCTGACAGGCAATACACAAGTGACAAGACGGACACACTAACTAACAACTCTCTTCTATAATTAAGGATCCGGTGGTCCACATTCTCTACGTACACATTTTATGGTGAGCATACAGTCATCAAGTCCTCCACCTGCTGGAACGGATGAGGAATGTAAAGTTAGGTATCACCAAGGTTCAAATCTTAGGACAGTGACACATACATATAGTCCCATTATATAAGAGGGCTAGCACGGGACAAGTTAAGTTTAAGGCCAAACTGGACTACATAAAAAATTCCAAAGAGGTCTGGATAATACAGTGAGACCTGGTATCAAAACACAAAACAAAAGTTCTTGGCTGATACATATGAGACACACCTCTTGGGCAAGCTCACTATCTGCATCTCAGTTTTTCCAAATAAAAGGGAGAATGATAAAAATACCAAGAGACTGTTGAAGACTCAACATGAAATTTGCAACATACTATTACTGCACTAACAATAAATTCTGTTCACTGGTCAACATAACAATTACAACAGATATCTTAAACTCCTTCTTTGGTCAGAGAAGACCACTTCCTTGCCCTATGTATTAACTAAGCTCTAGACTTCCATTGAAAGATACCTGAAATCCCTAAATCAGCTCCATCTAATTCATTCCTGAAAACTCCACATAGTTTAGCCGGTCAATAAACATGGAAAGCACTTTCTAAGAGGGTAAAAGAGCACATAAAGATCTTTCAAAGTGTAGCCACTCTTGAAAATCCCAGCTCTTAGGCCTTACCTTCTACAGCAGCTCCAGAGCTGCTAAAACTGAAGCACCAGCAGCACATTGAGAAGGGCAAGCCTTCTGATACTAGAAACATCTGTCACACAAGAATGCTCCAAACCAGAAAGCGGGCTGGGGTTAAGTATAAAACCACTTTCTTTCTGGATCACACATGCTGCCAAGGAAGCAGGGGTATAACCCAAGTTTTCCTGCTTGGTAGCTGATATTCCTTATCAACCTGACTGGCTTTAGAATCACCTATAACACTCTGGGTTATCTATGAGGGCATTAGAGGAGGTTTAACTAAGGAGAGAAGACCAAATAAACATATGTATCTCTATAATTTTTTTAAAAAGTTACAAGGCCCTAGGCTCAATCTTTCATTTATTTTTTTTCTACTTTTTTCTATCTCTTGAGATCTTGATGTATTTATTCCTATAAATTTAAAAATAAATAGCTCAAGACTATTTATTTTGGTGGGCTCAATTCCCAGTCCCACAAAAAAAAAAAAAAAAAAAGAAAAGAAAAGAAAAAAGAAAAAGTGAAGAGAGAGAGAGAGAAAGAAAAGAAAGAGAGCCAGGCAGTGGTGGCACATGCCTTTACTCCCAGCACTTGGGAGGCAGAGGCAGGTGGATTTCTGAGTTCGAGGCTAGCCTGGTCTACAGAGTGAGTTCCAGGACAGCCAGGGCTATACAGAGAAACCCTGTCTTGAAAAAAACCAAAAGGAAAGAAAGGAAGAAAGGAAAAAGAAAGAAAGAAAGAAGAAAGAAAAAGAAAGAAAAGGAAAGAAGGAAAGAAGGAAAGAAGGAAAGAAGGAAAGAAGGAAAGAAGGAAAGAAGGAAAGATAGAAGAAAGAAGAAAGAAGAGAGAAAATCAAGAAATGACGCCAGATGTGGCGGCATGGTTTTTAATCCCAGGATTAAGGGGCAAGACCATGCAGAGTCCTTGGATCAAGCAGCCGATTTGACAACTTTCACGGGCAAAGTGAATCCTGTAAAAAGACAAAATAAGATCAAAAACATAGGACACTGCCATAAATGTACCCCTGGTACAACATCAAGCTATGGTCATGCTCTGGCTGCTCAACAGAACCATATAGTAAGATAGTAGGTATTGTGAAGGTACACTTGGTTACAAGTATAAAAGAAATCTATGCAGAAGGACCTAACTTGTTCCTCCCGATAACCTTTCACGGTGTCAAAAGATGATATGCAGCTCTTGAGAAGACGAGACATCAATGGCATCCCTTCAACCACCCTACGGCTTTCAATACCAACTGCCAATAAGATGTACCCACTGGTACAACATTGTGGCATAAATACTATGGGGGTAACCAACGGCTTTTGGATTGGATATGAGGCCTGATCCACAGGAAGAAACTCACACCTAGTACTGTAAAATTGTTCAAAAGCCCAGGGATTGAGAAGTCACAGGTCCAAGGGAGGAACCTACTACTGTTGTTTGTTAAAAATATTGTGAAACTGCCTTCTAAATATTTATGCTTATACACAGACATTTAAAGTTTTCCTCTACATTGGCCACAGTAGCTTTTCATTGCAGTGGTCAGCAGTTAATACAAAGTGTAAGCACTCACTGTAATGTCTACTGAATGAGTGTTCAGCCCTAAGCAGGACATCTATTATCAACTCCACTTCCAGCTCAGGGAACACTGCAGACAGGAACAAAGAATGTAATAGCCAGGAGGCTGAGGAGAAGTGCTAGGAAATGCTGTCAGTGGAAAGAGGCACGGGCAAGGCACCATAAACTCACTGCAGCTGTGATAACCTCCAAGAGATCAAGCCAGCAAGATCACCCAGCATCCAGCCAGCAGGCTCCATAGGTTATTTCCAAAACCTGAGAGGAAATGAAGAGAAGGGAAGTGTTGGAGGTGCCTGGGGAGGAGTGGGAGGAAGGAGTCTGTGGTTTCTTGAAGGTGTGGGAGAAGAAACTGGGGTGCATAGGATCAAGATGTACTGTTTACTTGTATGAAATTGTCAAAGAATAAAGTTTTAAGATCAAAAGGACCAGGGTGGTGGCACATGCCTTTAACCTCAGCATGCATGAGGCCAGGGCAGGTCCATCTCTATGAGTTCCAAGCCAGCCTGAATGCTCCACGCCTGTCAAAGCTACATAGTGATACTCTCTGAAACAAACTTTGAAAACAAAGCAAACTGGGTGTGGAGGTGCATGTCTTTAATCTTGGCAATCTTTTGGAAGGCAAATGCAGCACTAAGTTTGAGGCCAGTCTGGTCTACAGGGCAAGTTCCAGGATAGCCAGGACTACAAGAGAAACTGTTGGGTTGGTTTGGTTTTTGGGGGTGGGGAGATCGACTAATACAGCCACTACCCCAGAGTATCACCTATAATTTCACTTTTCCATTAAGTAGTTTACCATTTTGCTTATTCACATTGGCAAACCCCTTGTTTCCTCTGTCACACTGGAGACTAACTCAGAGCCTCACACATGTGGGCAGCACCCACTCACTCAGCCTTACCTTTTTGGACTTTTCTTTTTGAAACAGGTTCTCACCAATCTGCCCATGCTAGCTTTAAATGGTGCCCCCATCCCCATAGACAAGGCAGATTTTAAATTTTGGTCCTCCTGCCTCTGCCTCTAGAGTAGCTGAGATTACAGCCTACACCACCAAACTCAACTTTTGTACATCTTTTTCATAGGGATATCTTCTACTTTTAAAAAGAAAGTTACTAGGTCAGCAAGATGACTCAACAGATGGCTCAAGCAGTTGGCACAAAACCCAAGTGATCCGGGTTTGATCCCTCAAACCCATGTAAAGACAGGAGAGAACTAACCCCACAAAGACAGCCTCTGACCCCCACAAGTACACCCACCTCCACATAATAATAGTAAGTATGTTTTTAAAAGAAAGATATTCCCAGGCAGGGTTTTTGCACATGTGTAATTCCATCATTAGGAGGCTGAAGCAGAATGGTCAGACTGAGGTTAGCTGGGCAACCTAGTGAGTTTCAAGCTAATGTGAACTGCACAGTGAGACATCATCAAAACAAAGTAACAAAAAAGAAAGTCGTCACTCCATCACAGGCACACAGTAAATAAAATGCTCTGCCAAAGTTTTAAGGCATTATTTCCAATACACATTTTATCTGCCTTTTCTCTATTGCCTCCAATTTTTAAACCTTCCCCTTTAAGCCACAGTCTTGATGAATATGTACACCAGTTATATAATGCCAATGATCCCTCCTCCCCTCAGAGGTGACTCGGTTTCTTCTCTCCCCTCCAGCGGTCCATGAAGCACATGACCTTGCACTCCCAGCAGTGTGCCCTTAACTGCTTCACCTCTACAACTGTCCGACCCTGGAAAGCTTATCACCTTTTGTGCCCAGTTTAAACAGTCCTGTTCTAAGACTGCTGAGTCTATGAGAAATAGCATTGTAGCTGGACGTGGTGGCTCGTGCCTACAATGCCAGCACAAGGAAGAAGGAAGACTAGGAATTCAAGGACAGCCTGGTCTCCAAACTGAAATGGTGTTCCAAAAAGAGACAAAAGACAGATAGACAAATACAAAGACTTCCTTCTCTTTCCTTGGGTGATGCCTGACTCTATCTGGGACTACGCAGATAGAATGGTTATCATCAGGCAGACCAGAACTGGTGAGTCATTGGCCTTCTCTTCTTCAACACAACTGCATTCCGAGGTATTTGTCAAAAAGACAGTCCTTTAGCACAGTCATGGAGGATTCCCTTGCAACTTAGCTGCTCTGGAGAGGTGGCTGACTTCCTGCTGAGAAGCCCAACACAGACACCATCTACTCTGCTCAAAACACACTTCTAGGGTGTCTCCCACTTCAATGCCTCTGCCCTGCCCTGTCTTGGGGCTCTGCCAGTAGAAAGACCATTACCAGATGTGATTTCTCAAGCCTGAACCAGAACTGTAAACTAAAATAAATGTCTTCTTTAAAATGAAAAAGTAGTATTAATTACAGGAAGAGTAAGAAAAGGTATAAAATATCTAGCAGTGTCTGGTGTAAACACTTCATAACCTATGGTTGGCAAATGTTTTCATTATTCTACCACTAAGAATGTACTAGTAGCATGCTAAAAATTCCACTTGTGGGTTAGGGATTTAGTTCAGTGGTAGAGCCCTTTGTGTTCAGTTCCCAGCACCAAACACCATTCTTAATACCAGGTGTGGTAGTACACAACTTAAAGTGAAGGCAGGAAGATCAGAAGTTCATGGTCATCCTTGGCTATACTGCAAATTTGAGAAACCAACCTAGGCTATCTGAAACTGTGTCTTCAAAATATTTTAAGTTGTTGCTGCTATTGTTGTGGTGGAGAGACAGTGCCAGGGACTGAACCCACTTTCATACATGGGGAAGCACTGTGACTACCAGTGAGCTATATGGCCAGCCCTTAAAAATAACATCCTACTATATACTCATGCTATTTCTGCTTTTTGTATTTTAAGGTAAACTGATTATGTCTGAATTAACACATGGAACACCAAGATTCCAAAAGATTTTCATTTCAATTCAACCCTAAATGAACAACTTTCAAAGGTGTGGTTTCTGAAAACAATATGGGGTGAGTCAACTAGAGATAAGCCATTTATCTGTAAATGAACAAATTTGAATGAACTCTAGTGCACCCTGGCTTGTTTATATTTCCAAAATCTGTCATCACTAGTACAGAAAAGAATTCCATTTCTGTTGGGAGAGGAAAAAGAATATATCAAAATACAGTGTATAAAAATTAAATAAAATGTTTTAAGAGTCAAATTAATTTTTTAAAAGATTTATTTATATGAGTATACTTAGCTGTCTTTAGAGACCAAAAGAGGGCATCAGATCCCATTACAGATGGTTGTGAGCCACCATGCAGTGGCTGAGATTTGAACTCATAGCCTCTGGAAGAGCAGTCAATGATCTTAACTGCTGAGCCATCCCTCCAGCCCCAATTTAAAATTTTTCCAATGTGATGGACACATGTCTAGTGTTTGGCCCTAGAGTCAGATCACCTGTGTTCGGATCCCAGTTCCCCAATGCTTTAGTTACTTTTCTATAACTGTGATAAAACAGCAGACCAAGGCAATTCATACAAGAAAGCATCTAACTGGGCTTATGACTTTAGAGGGCTAGAATACATTATGGTAGAGCAAAGGCATGGCAGCTAACAGCTGAAAGCTCACATCTCCAGCAAGTAGAAGGAAACAGCACAGTGGGATTAGGGGAGGTTTTTGAAACCTCAAGCCTGCCCCCAGTGACACACCTGCTCCAACAGGGCCCACCTCCTACTCCTTCCCAGACAAACACCAACTGAAAACCAAATGTTCAAATATAAAAGTTAAAAGGCCATTCTCATTGAGACCACAACCTACTAGCTATATAACCTTAGCCTCATCTCTGCAGGACTGCATTTCTGCATCTGAAAAATGAGCATAGTGTCACTATGTGAACAGAATAAGTCTATGTTGTAAATGTCAGAGAGGGAGATACAAGGGAACTGAAGTGCATGATGGCACATGTGAGGTTTGAGTCTCTAGAACTTATGTGAAAGCCAGGCGCAGTGGTACTGACCTGCAACTACAGCACTGAGTGAAGGCAAAGACAGCAAGCACCAGGGCCCACTGGTGGGCTATGTAAGCCAAACAGCTAACTAGACAAGACAGAGAACTAGCAACCAGCAAGTCAGGGCTGGACTGTCTCAGAAATAAAATTAAAAAAAAAAAAGAGCGAGGGGAACAATAAGGACCTACCTCACTGAAATATGCAACAAACACAGGCCACCTACTCACAAAGAAGTAGCTATGCAGATACCTTGTCTCTTCCATTTCTGTATCTAGAACTGTTAGTTAGTAGCATTCCTTCATTTAACAACTTCAAGCATCACCTTACGATATACTCATCCTGCCATTGACGCTGTTTGTTTCGGTTTTACTGTTAAAGAGTGCTCCACGCCTGCGTGCCATCGCGTGTGCTCGCGCCTGTCGCTGGGCCTGCGTCGCCGAGTTCGATCTTCCGCTGTCCTCGTGAAAAAAAACAAAAAAAACAAAAAGAGTGCTCCAGCCGGGCGGTGGTGGCGAACGCTTTATCCAGCAATTTGGAGGGCAGGGCAGGCGATTCTAGTTGAGGCCACCTGGTCTACAGAGTGAGTCCAGGAAGCCAGCTAACAGGAAACCTGTCTTTGATAAAACAAAACAATACACAAACAAAACAAAAAAAAAAAAAAAAAAAAGAGTGCTCCAGCTGAGCATGCCTTTAATCCCAGCACTCAGTGGGCGGAAGCAGGACAATCTCTAATTTACAGGCCAACCAGGGATACATAGTGAGACCAAGCCTAAACACAAAACACCAACATAGCACTCCCATTAACGCTTATTCCTTGGTTTTTTTTTTTGGTTTTGGGGTTTTTTTGGAGGGGGAAGGGTCATTTTTGAGACAGGGTTTCTGTGTGTATCCCTGCTGTCCTAGATCTAACTCCCTTGAACAAGGTAGCCTCGAACTCAAAGATCTGCCTGCCTCTGCCTCCTTAGTCCTGCTGCCACTCAGATCCTTGCCCACCCCTTTTTTTTAATGTCCTGTTTTGCCTGCTGTGTCTGTGTGAAGGGGTTGGATCCCCTAGAATTGGAGTTACAAACAGCTTAACTCCAGTGAGCTGCCATGTAAGTGCTGGGAAGTGAACCTGGGTCCTCTGGAAGAGCAGCCAGTGCACAGCTGAGCCATCTCTTCAGTCCCCTCAGGACAATTTTTTTAAAGATGACTTTTGTTTTTTCAGATAATCTGACTATGCAACACTGGCTGGCCTTGAATTTATTGTGTGGACAAGGCTGGCTCTAAGAGATCTGCTTGCCTCTGTCTCCCAAGTACCAAGACGAAACACATGTGCCACCACATCTGGCCTGAGATTTTTTTTTTTAATTTATTTGTGTGTGTATGTGTGTGTGTGTGTAAAATGTGTACAAGTGCCTAAGGAAGCTAAAACAGTGTAGTAACCCCTGGTACTGGAGTACCGTGTCTCACCCATTGTGCAGACTGATGGTGTGCAGCACTTTGCTCCAGGTGCTTACCTCTAGGCTCCTGCCTTGCTTGAGTTCCTGCCCTGACTTCTTCCAATGGACTGTGAAGTGGAGCTGTAAGCAAAATAAATCCTTCCCTCTCCAAGCTGCACACGGTCATGGTGTTTTATCATGGCATTACAAACTCTAAGACACCCAAGAAGGTGCTGGGAACCCAACCCAGGCCTCTGTAAGAGCAAGTGCTCTAGCCGAGCACTGGTGGCACACATCTTTAATCTTAGCACACGGTGGCAGAGGCAGGTAGAGCTTGGAGTTTGAGGCAGACTGGTCTACAGAGTTTCAGGACAGCCAGGGCTACATGGAAAAAACTCTTGTCTTGAAACCAACCAAATAAACAAACAAAGAGCAAGTGTTCTTCGTTGCTGAGTCACCATCTCTCCAGCCCCAGGAACCCATCTTAGTTTTTTCCCCTAGATTTGTTTTATGTCAATGTTTTGCCTCCATGTCTATATATCACATGTGTGCCTGGTGCGTGGGGAGGGTCAGAAGAGGGCTCTGGATCCTCTGGATCAGGAGTTAGATGGTTTTGAGCAACCATGTGGGTGACAGGACCTGATGCTAGATCCTCTGCAAGAATAGAAAGTGCTTTCCTTAACCACTGAGCCACCTCTACCGCCCAAGTGTCTTTTTTGAAAACACATGATGACTGGCCTATAGACTCCAGTCCTATATTCAAGATGTAGTTTCTCCCTGCTAAGCAGCACAGATTCCTATAAAGCCAGATCTGAACATGCCCAACACTTCTAAGCTCCAAGTAACAGTGACAATGGTTTTTTTTTTTTCCCTTTACAATTGAGAGGAACAAGTTATCAATACACTCCAGGTTACTCATAACAACTGTTTTAAACTGTACTTCTGAAAAAATAAACTGAACCAAACCTGCTTCCTTTTACTTTCCACATGATTCATAATTGTGGAAAGGCAGAACAAACATTAACTATTAAACAGTTCTGTTAAAGTTTAAAATCATGCTAAATTCCTACTTGAAGAAACATAATTCTGACCAAACTAAAAAGGCATTGGAATATTTAATCTGTTAAGTAACCACACCTTATGTAAGACTCAGTTCTTATTGTGGTTGTTGGTTTGTTTCATTTTTGCTGAGGAAAGACTATCATACAGTCCAGGCTGGCCTCAAACTCAATATATAGTGAAGGATGACCTGACCCTCTTGCATTCACCTCCCAGTGCTTGGAATACAGATGTGTACCACCACACCTGGCTTATCTGGTGCCAAAGATTGAACCCAGAGTCTTATGCATGTTAAGCAAGCACTCTATTAACTAAGGTGCCACTCCAGCCCTGTTGGCTTGGTTTTTGCCCTTAGTAAGTTTTGTTTTAACAATGATTAAAGCAGTTTCAGATATAATGTATGTAGTTTATTCAACATTAATATGCATATACTTAATTCCTTTTTTGGAACTTCTAGTCTTTTTGGATGTCTAGAAGTACATAATGTATATTAAAAGTAGAATTAACACATCTTATAGATACCCAGCTAGCAATAGTTGAAATTGCATAAATAATAACTTCTTTAATGCTACTCTCTCAAATGCAAATGGGTATATGGAAGAATTTATTCAACATGGGAGAGAGGAAGAAAAAGAGAGAAATCAATACAAACAGTCTCACGCAGTAAAAATACCCGGAGACTTGTCTTAGTTAGGGTTTCTATTGCTGTAATAAAACACGAACTCAGCTTGGGGAGGAAAGGGTTTATTTCTTCTTACAGCTTATAGTCCATTATCCAGAGGAAGTAAGGGCAGGAACTCAAGGCAGGAACTCTGGAGGAAAAGAGCCGATTGCTGCAGAGGCCATGGAGGAACGCTGCTTACAGGCTTGCTCAGCCTGCTTTTCTGTAGCACCAGACCACCTGCCGAGCAAGGGCGCCACCTACATCCTACATCGTGAGCTCCCACATCAATCATCAATCAAAAAAGTGCACCACAGGCTTGCCCCTGGCCAACCTGGTAGGAACATTTTCTCAATTGAGGTTCCTTCTCAAAGTACTCTCGCCTACTTCAAGTTAACATTAAAACCCAGCCAGCACAGTACCTTTTAAAGCATTTCAGTATTTAATTTCCTGATTCAATTTATAATTATATGAAATGAATGGTTTTGGTGTATGTGTGTAAGCCACAAAATTGAACAACAGTATCAAATAATACCAAGAGTTATGTGAAAATCTGAAGAGTTTGTATAAACAGATCTTAGGACGCTATCCCAGCCTGCCGAAGGATTAGAATTTAGATTCACTTCATTTGCTGACTCTCACTAACCTACACACACATTAGTAAACTAACCACACCACCTGCATCTCTGCAAACCACATCTAAACCCTGAAAAGCTGTTTTGAATGTCAACACCATTCACACTTCCTCAAAAAAACAACCTTACTATCAGGGTGTGGTGTCAATCCTCAAGGTAATCCTAGAACTAAGGGGGCAGAGGCCGAAAATTTGAGTTCCAGACTATTCTGGGCTATTGAGTAAGATAGAGTCTTGCAGGGGGATCATACACAACTTTACCTATCCTCAGAATTAAAGAAGCATTATCAAATGTTTATAATTCAAATGTGATTTATACATCACTGGCTTTAATTAAAGACTGCAATTTTTAGAATCCCACCGTCATAAAACTCACCCCCAATCTGACATGTCCTTTCCTCTCTGGAGCCTGTTGAATCTACCCAGGACTCTCAGCTTGTTTGCATGCGTTGTGCAAAGGAGACACAGCGGACCCGTTAGCAATCTAGTACCTGTCTCGATTGAGATTTCAATCCACTTTTGACCAACACAAAATCTCTCTGAAATTACTGAGCAGTTATGCATACAGACAGCTTTTAGCTCTGTTCTTGGTCTTCGGGGTTTAACAATGTTAGGCCTAAAATCATGGTCAGAACAACAGCAGTTTCAGGTGAGCCAAAATATTTATTTCAAGATGGGTGTGCATAAAACAAACACAACTCATCTACCAAATACCTTGAACCAGGAACTGAATTACAAAAACGAAGTGTTTTAGGGAGAGGTTTGAACGAAAAAACAGAGAGGAAAGGCAAGCCCTATCTCCAGGAAGTTCTACGACCACCTCATTACTACCATCCGTGGACAAACCTGGTTTTTTTCTCCTGGGGCAGAAGGTGTCAATTTTTAAAAGAGCTGACAAACGAAACCCAGATGCACCTTTCCACAATCTCTGCAGTGACCAGCGCTTGGGGCCAGCACTAGCACAATGCTGACCCAGAGAACACAGAGGCCCACCGGCCAGCTCAGAACCGAGTGGCCACTTCCATAAAGAACCACGCATCAGTCCGGGCCATCCTGGGAAGCGACGATGCAGGGTCCTCGCCCCCGCACTCGGAGGCAAGCACCTAGACCCCGGACACCCCGCGCCGCAGCGACCTCGCCGCGCCCTCCTCAGCGCAGTGGAGGCGCCCCAGAGGCCCCGGGCCCTGCCCAGCCCTGCCCTGCCCGCCCAGCACCGCCGCCCCGGCCCTACACCCGCTGCGGGCCCGGAGACCTCGCTGCACTCCCGGGCCTCACCTCCGCGGAGAATCGGGAAACCGCACAGCTTCCCGGGTCCGAGTGCGGCCGCCGACTCGCCTGCGGCTCGCGCTGGGCTCCGCCCCCTGACAGCCGCGCACCCCCGCCGCCTGCTGCAGCCCTCGTCCTCTCCCGCCCTCAACCCTCGCCCCTCTACTCGCCCCCGCCGCCAAACTGGGTGCGGCCTGCGGCGCTGCGGCCCAACAATGCGCAGCCCCATTGGTCTGAACGCCCTATCGCCGTCCAGCATTACTCTCTATTATTGGTCAATCTTAAGCAAGGGGCCGGCCCGGAGAAGGGCGGGTCCTGGGAGGTGGAGAGAAGGGTAGACTCTGGCCTCAGGCTGAAGGCCGTGTCACTGTGAGATTAGCGGTTGCTTTGGTCGCTGCAGCCTACAGGACGGCGGGCTGATGCACCTGCTCACAAGAACGCTAGTTCTCCCACTGAGACTGTCAGACCCGCAAACTGACTGCAAACGGACCTGGTCTAGGTGCGCTGCAAGCGAGATCTTTTAGGCAGTTTGGTGACGGAGCTGTCAATCAGGGTGGAGTCGGGACTGCGACGTCTGTGTGCTCTGATAAAGCTCCACAGACAGGAAAGGCCCGCCGGATGAGAGTGGATTAACAAACACCAAGGCCTCTTCAGAGTCAGAGAACTAGGCTAGGTGAGGCCTTGGCAAAACCAGTCCACCTGGCAGTGGCCTGGTAAACCTAAGGAACCAAATCAGTACCGTCTCCCCTGTCATCTGAATCCTAAAAGATCCAAAGGAAACAAAAGGGTCCAGCTCCTTGTTTCCTTCAAACCATTGAAGGTTGAAGCCTCGAGCCTGGCAAGTGACAGAAGTGTGGTATCCAAGCCTTTTTCCTCACAGCATAAGCTCTGACTTTGACGCCATAAGGGTCAGAGAGGTTGTGGATTCCAGTCAGTACCCTCTGTCCTAGGAACATTTGCCCTACATGTTGACTGTTCTCAGATGACTTTTCTGACAAAGCCTCAAGTCTCTTCCATCACTTCAGTTTCATCAGCACCCAGCAACAAGTCTGACCTGTAAGAGATTCCAGTGAAGGCTTGCTGAAGGGAAAGAGGGAAGGAGAGAGGGGTAGGTGATTGAAACCTGCCTTTACATGCAGATATAAAAATGAAATATAAATCAGACATGTATAGATGAAAATCCACAATGTCTGAGATGGCAAAACACTGAATGGGATTAGGAGACAATTAGTCAGCAAAAGAAACGATTTTTTAACTTGAAGGCATGGGGCAAATGCAGAGCGTGAAGAAACTGGGAAAGACTGAACAGCATATCTGGGAGCTGTAGGACTCCATAGGCCTACGTGCCATTGGAGTCCCAGAAAATGGAGGTGGGGGTGGGAGGGCAGAAATATTTGAAGATTCAAAGTCAGAAATTCAAGGAGCTCAAGTAGGAGAGATGACACAGTATGTAAGGGCACTTGTTGCTCAAGCATGAGGGCCTGAGTTTCAATCCCCATCACTCGTAAAAAGCAGGGCATGACCATGCACCCCTGTAACCCTGCTATTGAGGGTGGAGACGGGGATTACTGGGGCCTGGGGGCTGCCACACTAGCTCTAGGTTCAGGGAGAGATCCTGCCTCAAGGGAATAAAGGCAAAGACTGATAAACACCTGATGGCCTGGCCTCTGCACATTTGTACACATACATGTGCATACTCCACATACATATATCACATTCATATACATTCACAAAAAGGAAAAGGGAAACAGTTAAGTTATTTCTAAATGCTACTGAACCCTGAAGTGGGTTCAACTCGATCCAGAGGTACTGACCCAGACCGGATGTCCCTCACTTCTATAATCTAATGTCTCCTAGTCCATGTGTATGTGTACTACATATGAGGGTTCTGCATGCCACAATCTTGTGGGTATTCACCAGACAAGACTGCTTGGACATAGGTTTAAGCCAATAGAAAGTCTTTAATGGCTGCTGGCAACTACACTGGGTGCTTGGGGTCTCATGTAGCACTGAGCCTTTTTTAGGGTGCTTTTAGGCAGGGTTGACATACTTCAGTTAACAAGAACAGTTAACCAGAAGCAAAACTAGAGAAGCCAAAAGGCAAGATTAGTTAGTATATTTAGAGACTTTCCCAGACCTACAGATTTTGATGGATTGGATCTTTGTTTTCAGTTTTTAACAGGTGGTGCCATCTACTCGCTGAGTTTTACAGCCTGAATAGAACTTCCATCATGGAGTCAGTTGTGTTAAGGTCTTGGGGCCTACGAAGATCTGTTGCAACAACGATGGCTGAAGAAAAAGAAGTTTGTCTTGGTTTGTTGGTGTGAGCTGAAAGGAGTCTACACTGCTGTGTGCCCCCGAGGCAGTTCCAATGGAACATAATGGCGAGATATTATCCCAGAGGCAAAGTTTCAAGCAGTGAGCTTAACCATTCCCACTATGTGGGAAAGAATGTGGGTTGTACCCAGAGGCGGTAGAAAATGGCTCAGCTAATTGGTCAGGAGCCTGAAAGTGGCTGTCTAGAAGTTAGAAGATGGATTGGTCTGAGAAAGAAACATGGGATAGGCTTATGGAAGTTGACAAAAGGATGAAGATATTTGGTTTGTTTGTAGACAGGGTTTCTCTGTATAGTCCCAGCTGTCCTGGTACTCACTATGTACATGACACTGGCCTTGAACACACAGAGATCTGCCTGCCTTTGCCTCCCAAATCCTGGGATTAAAGGCATGTGCCACCATACCCGACCAGACCAGATGAAGATCTGTGCATTACACATTGACCATCGTGTATCTGGCCGGAGGCCTGGGAGGTCAGAAGATGGTACTAAATCCCCTAGAATTGGAGTTACACATAGTTGTGAGCCACCATGTGGGTTTTGGGAACTGGACCTGAGTCCTCTGCAAGTGCAACAAGTGCTTGTAACCTCTGAGCCATTTCTGCAGCCTTAAAGATTTACTTTTTATTATTTTTACTTATGTGCATGTGTTTGTATCCATTTGTGTACCATGTATATACTGGTGCCAGTGGAAGCCAGAAAAGACTGTCATATCATCTAGAGCTGGAGTTAAGGTAGTTATGAGCCACTCAACATGGGTGCTGGAAAAAGAACTTCAATCCTATAGAAATCCATCAAGAGTTCTTAACTGCTGAGCCTTCTCTCCAGCACTGTAAGCACCCTTTTAACAGAGGCTGATCCATGAATTGATGCCACCAGATTTCCAACCTGTAAGCATCAAAACTATAACTGAATCCCTTGGCAAACCAAGCCACCCTTGGAGACAAGATGATTACACTGGAGTCCTTCCTGGAAGGCAAAGCTGACGAGGATTACTACATATTTGGATATGTTTTTGCCTTTTCTTCCTTCGGTACTTTAGCAAGTACTATAATTCAAAAATTTACAAAACAGGGCCTCGAGAGATTCCTCAGCAGTTAAGAGAACTTAGTGCCCTTGCAGAAGACCAAATGTGATTCCTAGAACCCATGTCAGACAGTTTAGAACTGCCTATAAGTCACAAGAATCCAGCACACTCCTCTGCACTCCATGGGCACCCGCCCTCAACTGCACACAGATCCACATGCAGGTACACTGTATGCACAACTTTAAAAATAAAATAATTCTTGCTGGCTGTGGTGGTGGCACATGCCTTCAATCCCAGCACTCTGGAGGTAGAGGTAGGCAAGATCTCTCTAAGTTTGAAGCTGGTCTTGTCTACATAGAGAGTTCCAGGCCAGCCAAAGCTACACAGTGAGATCCTATCTCAAAAAAAAGAAAAGAAAGAAAGAAAGAAAGAAAGAAAGAAAGAAAAGAAAGAAAGAAGAGAAAGAAGAAAGAGAGAGAGAGAGAGAGAGAAGGAGAGAGAGAGAGAAGAGAAAGAGAAGAGAAGAAAGAAACTTAAATTAAAATCTTTGAAATAACTTGGAAAATGTCTGATTTGCTGGAACGGGACCATGGTATACCTGCCTAGTATCAAAGGTTTTTTTTTTTTTTTTTTGTTTTTTTTTTGGTTCAGACAGGTTCCTGGTATCCTGCTGTCTAGGCTCATCTGTAGACTGGCTCGAACAGAATCGCTGCTCTGCCCACTGATTAAGTGGCACCACGTCAGCTTCAAGTTTATCAAAGTTTGTAGCAGTTGACAGAAGTCCATCTTCACTCGAGTGTATTCAGGTTAATAAATAACTGCACAAGATTCAGATGCAGCACAGACCTGGAGACAAAATGCTTTTTTCCAGTAAGCTGTGCACTCTGGACCAAAAACTGTTTTATGAGCTCTCCCGGTAACCATGATTCCCAGTGAACCACTTGGGAAATTCTGCTCCATTAAGTTTTCTTAGGTCTAGAGGTCCTGATTATCAAAGAGGTCATGTCTACTAGGGAACTAGAAAGTTGAAGCTGACTGCTACCTAATCACTTGAAACCCATGTAAGTAAATTAGTAATCACTGAAAATAGTAACCAAATTGGCTGGAATAACTGTGTAGCCCAGCGATTCTGAAACTTGCTCTGTAGACCAGGATGGCCTTGAACTCAGAGATCCACCTACCTCTACCTCCTGAGTGTTGGGATTAAAGGCTTTCGAACATATACCTGACACACCTGTTTTTGTTTTTTAATGTATATTTAATGATTATACACACACACACACACACACACACACACACACACACACGACCTGGCATGTGTGTGGAGGTCATAGAGCAATTTGCAAAAGTCAGTTCTCTCCTTCCACCATGTGGGTTCCAGGGATCAAATTCTGTTCATCAGGCATGGCACAAGTGCCTTTACCTACTGAGACAGCTCACCAGCCCCTCATTCTTGTAAATAGGGCTAACAGCTATGTAACATATCACAATGTATACTAGCAGAAATGTCTGCCATAAGAACATTCTTCACAATCCACCCACCCCGGGCACTAAGTATTAAACACAGGCTCCCCCATGCTAAGCAAGTGCTCCTCCACTACTATGCTACATTCCCAGCCTATAGGCAACTGGGGGGAAAGGAAGACAGTGCTTTCTACATCCATGAGAATTACAATAAACAGGCAAGTTGAGCAACATGCTCAAGAAAAGCATGGTGACATGGCTCAGCAGTTAAGAGCACTGACTGCTTTTCCGAGGTCATGAGTTCAAATCCCAGCAACTACATGGTGGCTCACAACCATTTGTAATGAGATTTAATGCCCTCTTATGGGGTGTATGAAGACAGCTACAGTGTACCTATACAAAAAATAAAAATAAATAAAATAAATAAAAACTTTGGGCCAGAGCGAGTGGGGCTGGAACGAGCAGGGCTGGAGCGAGAGGGAAAAGGGGGAAAAAGAAAAGAAAGCAGAGGAATGAACTAATTAGAAGAAAATTAGAAGAAACAAAGTGCCACTCAATAAAAGGACCATAGAATCGGTAGAGAAGAAAGAGATATTGGATATTACTTATGGCTACAGGAGGACTTGAGTTCAAATCTCCAGAACCCATGGAAAGGAAGGCACAGCAGCATGCACTGTAATCCTAGTGTTCCTGCAGCAAGACTAGCAGAGAGAGGAAAATCACCTGAAGTGCACAGTCCAATACATGTGGCAGCAAACAAGAGACATTGCCTCAGGCTATAGAGATGGCTTAGCACTGTTGCTATTGCAGGAGAGACTGGGTCAATTCCCATGCACACAGATCCCAGAGGATCTCACAGCCTCTTTTGGTCAGACAAAAAAGGCTATACACATAAAACAAATCAAAAAAGACCAAGACAGAGACAGAGTCAAAATCAGAGACTAAGACCATGAAAGGAGGCAAAGGCCAACACCCAAGATTGACCTCTGACTTCACAGAGAGAGAAAGAGAGACTAATACATCATAAAGGATATCAAATGAATAATTAAGGTCCAGTGAGGACGTTGTGATCTCTAGGAAGAAGAAGAGTATTAACTCTAGAATTAGATGAGATACATTCTAACTGGGATAAAGGGGAAATAGAATGACTCTTTAAAAATTGCTGGGCTGGAGAGATGTCTCAGTGGTTAAGAGCACTGATTCTTTCAGAGGTCATGAGTTCAATTCCCGCAAACTACAAGGTGGCTCACAACGATCTATAATGGGATCTGATGCCCTCTTCTGGTGTCTGAAAGTAGCAACAGTGTACTCACTCATATATATAAATAAATAAATAAAATCTTTTTAAAAAATATTGCTCAGTCTAGGGCTGGAGAGATGGCTCAGCTGATTAAGAGCATTGACTGCTCTTCCAGAGGTCCTGAGTTCAATTCCCAGCAACCACATGGTGACTCGCAACCATCTGTAATGGGATCTGACACCCTCTTCTGTTGTGTCTGAAGACAGCTACAGTGTACTCATATACATAAAATAAATAAATCTTTAAAAGAAAAATTGCTCAGTCTAAAGAATAGAAAAAGCACAGCCAGGTTTAGTGGTGCACTCCTGTAATCCCAGTACTTGTGAGGCACAGGGAAAAGAAACACCAACAAGTTCAAGGTCAGCTTTGTCTGTAAGTCAGAAACCAGGCTGACTTGTATAGCACCACCCTGTCTCTAAAAGCAAAAACATTGGCTAGAGAGGCATCTCAATGGTAAGACTATGACTGCTCTTCCAGAGGACCCACATTTGATTTCAGCAGCTACATGGTGAGTCAGAACCATTTAAAATCTAGTTCCAGGGGATCCAGTGCAGCTCTGTGAGCACCAGGCACACATACAGTGCAGACCTACATGCAAGTAAAACACTCACACAGCATAAAATAAAAGAAGCCCCCAGACTGGCCAAAAAAAAAAATCTCTGGCAGCCTCAAGCACTGGCAAGGGTCCAAAGGGTTCTCTCAACTGCATTTTTAACCAGCATTCTTGGAAGGCAGCAAAGACCCTAGAGAAATGATGCATTGTGGGTAAGATGGCTGCTAGCAGCACTATCTGTAATTGTCCCCAAATGGAAACTATCAGACATCCATCTACAGCGAACTGGCTCTGTCAGCAGCAATACAGTCATACGATGGAACTGTTTCAACAATGAACTTGAACAAAGTTAGCTATGTGTGGCAATACAGCAAATCTGATACTGAGCCAAAGATTGCATCTGTGTGATTCTGTTGCTACAAAACACAAAAACAGGAAAGTGCTGGGACGGGTGAAGAATTGGGTGGTGAAGATTACAAGAACATGAGATTCTCAAAGCCAGGGCTGAGGAGAGGAGGCTGTGACAAGGAATGCTTGTGGGTTAGGTACTGCTTCTCAGCCATCATAGACGCCCTTTGCAGTTTGCCACACTGCACATTTATATTTACATTTCTCTGTGTTTTATTTTACAGGAAATGAAGAAGGAAAGTAGTTGTGTGAGCTCAGTGCAGCTCAGGACATGCAAGGGATACAGCCTCAGGCAGAGAGAGGACAGCTGTCAGGAAGCTGAGTGCCTGTGTAGAAGGGTAGGTGAGTCAGAGGTCTGCTCTGCCTCTCCAGTCTCCCTCCAGGGAGAGACAGGAAAGTGGTTTGAAGGGGTCACCACCTGCACATACTTTCATGGTTTGGTGTTGAGGCACTTCCAGAGGCCTCTGCCCCTGTGGCCCCTTCTCCAAGAAAAGGGAGTTTCCTTAAGGACTCCAAAGCCAGGCAGTCTTAACCAGGTGAGGGAACAGAAGATGCAGGTAGACGCTTGCAGGATGTGTCCAAGGGGTGCAGTGAGGATCAGATTTGTGTTGTTCTCCTTCCCTGCTCCCAGACATGTGGATTTGATTCAGGTCCTAGGTCTGCTCTGTAGGCCCCGGCATTGTCTCAGAATTCTCCCAAGGTTTGCATCAATGCCTCTTCTCTATTAGGTTGGCCTGTGCTGGGGATGAAGCTGTATCTGGAGGGTCCAGTTGATAAGGGGCACACCCAGAAACCTGACCTAGAGTGGGAGCAACTGGCACTTGTATAAGTCTGTAACTACCGGACTAGGGCTGTAGCTCAGCAGTACAGCACTTGCCTTTAACATTAGCAAGACTCTGGGCTTCCATCTCTAGCTGTGTGAACAATAAGTGAATTTTACCCCTTTACCAATAAAAATCTTAAAAAAAAAGGAAAACAATCTCACGGAGCAGCAAGGCTCTCCACATTTTCAGATCAGGAAACATAAAACTGTTCCTCCCTGGGCCTTGACCTAAGGATGCTTCCCATGCTACCTCCTTCCTCAAACTCCAAACAGAAGCCATCTATGAACACGTCATAATGGCAGACAAGTTAGGGAACCCTCTCTGGGCTTCAGTTTCTCTCACAGTAGAAAGAAGGGTTTAAGTTTACCCTTAGGGCAGGACCTGGAGCTCCTGTTGCTCACCCCCAAACCACCTCACACACTGGGATCCAAAAGGCAAATTTGTTCCCCCAGAGCTATGGCTCTTGGGGTGGGTGAGGGCAGCTGGGAGCTATGGGAGGTAAGTGGAGCTGACCAGACACCTACGATGATTAGTGGAGCATCGAGGAGCCAGGCAGGAGTCATAGTTTCCACTCAGAGCAGTAAAGCAGTGGTGGAGTCACATAACAGTAAGTAACAAAGCTAAGACCCAAACCCAGGCTTTACATAGTAACCACCACACTATGGATTCCTCTTTCATGCTGTAGGACCAAGGGCTGGACTCTACCATCACCCCTGTACACAATCTTGCAAATAAGGCCCTGGACTTGGGTCAGTTCAAAGAGGTGGACAGCTGTGCCAGCTGGTCCTGAGTACAAGAGATAAGACAAGGCTGTATGAAGCCCCTAGGTGGCCCTTGGACACCCACAGTTTAGTCAACAGTTTAAGTCAGCCTGAAGGATCCATCACATGGCTCTGACCCAAAGAATCCCTAAATCTTCTAGCCCTGGGCTTGAAACACATTAGCCACTGAGCTGATGTCCAAAGCAGGCTCTGCAGCACGGTGTGCACTCAGGAGACTCCAAGGCACAGGATCATCCACTTCTGTTTTATACATTTTACAGAAATGGACACTGTGGCCATTTCCATGACCCCAGTCCCTGGTTGAGTCTAGAAAGGGAGGAAAAATTGATTGCCCCTCTCAAAATACCAACAGTTTCATATACCCTAAACTTGACCATGACATCCTGATTCCTCTCCCCTGGCAGGCTGGAAGGAAACATCTGCAGAGATAGACTCTAGTTCCACAAAGCAGATGGCCACTGGAATCCAATGTCTGTCATTCACTGCACCCTATGATGCCTGGGGGACATAGCCTCCCACATCCACAAATTTGAAGCTTCCAAAATACAGGAGTTGGGGGTCAGGGGCATCCCAAACAAAAGCTCCTCTTACTAGACAGCGGTCCCTGACTACTGAGCACAAGTCCAGTTCTTGCTTTGGGTTCTATGTAAACACATCTCCTCTAGGGCTGGAGCTCTGACTGCTCTTTCCAGAGGACCCTGATACAATTCCCAGCATCCACGCGGCAGTTCACAACCATTCATAACTCCAGTCCAGGAGATCTGCACCCTCTTCTGTAGCCCCTGGGCATCAGGTGCATACACATTTTACACAGACATACATGCAGTCAAGACACTCATACACATAAAATAATAAAATAAAAATTAAAAAAAACCAAACTTCTCTAACATAAAGTGCAATGAAGCCAGATGGAGCCAAGGTCTCTGGCTGCCCTGACCTCCAAATGCATTTATTTTCACAGAAAAAGTCCAGTCTAGACGGCTGTGCCAAGGGTGTGACCTGGACCAACTGGGATCACCCAAACGACTTGGGGGTTACATGGATGCCTCTGTCCTCACCCATCCTTGGCCTGTCCCACTTCACTCTAGCCAGCCCTTCTGTAAGAAGTCCTCCTAGAGCCTCCCCCAGCCCTTCCCCCGACTGGATTCCAAGCTCCAGGATCCTTCAGGAAGCTTCCCAGAACACAGCACCTCCAGCAGCACCTCATACTCACTGACCTGCTCTAGACTAAGCTTGGTCAAGCTGGACTAAGGGCTGCTCACAGCCAGCAACCAGCTCCAGCACCAGGCCAGTCACATAGCCACTCAATAACTGCTAACTGGGGCTTTCAAGTTCAGGCTCCAGCCAAGACTGACAGATCCTGGTGGATCCTGATCTATTATTTAGCTATGTCTCCCAGTTAGTTCACTCAGCAGCCTGTGCCCTGGAAGACTAAAGACCACCCATTAGGGCTGCTCTCAGTAGCTCTCTACCTGGACATTGGTGGTGCTCAGTAGAGCCTGCTGCCCGCTCTGTGCCAATCAAACCCTGGTCATTGAGACAAAGGTCATCTCTGATTTATTGAGAGGCAATAGCCCCTCCTTGAGCATTCCTATGTCTTAGCATTCCAGTGGGTTCTAGGACAAGGCTTAAGCCCCATTCAACTATCCCAGCTTTGCTTGGTCCCAGCCCACTACAGAGTGGGTATGTTATAGGGACCAGATCTTGTGCCATCAAAGCCCAGCAGCACTTAGTCACCAGACCTGGGTTCTTGAGAGGTGGATCATGGAGTGGCTGGATGGGCCAAGTCATCCAACCAGTGTTTTAGTAGTTGTGGCCTGCTCCAGCCTGGAAGCCAGCCTGCTCACTGAGGCTAGGTGTCATGTTGATAAGGCCTGATGCCAAGTCCATTCCTGTTCGTCTCATGCAAGCCGGTCTCCATCTATGTGGCAGGGCTGTGGCCCCGTGACTGTTTCCACCCAACAGCTATGTGAAATGGATGTCACCTGGGCCCAGCGTAGCCATATGGGTGTCGTAGCAACAGGCTCTGATGGCTGGGCAGCACATGGGTGTGGTAGTGCTCCACCATGCTGCCCACACTTGCAAACAGAACCTCGCCTTCCAGGTAGAACTTAGAATCCTGCAGGAAGAAAGGAAGCACGCTCAGCAGGGACTGACTAGCCCGCTGTCTCAGCCTGTACCCCTACCTCTCCCCAGCTTCTTCTCTTTTTTTTTTTTTTTTTTTTTTTTTTTTTTTTTGGTTTTTTGAGACAGGGTTTCTCTGTGTAGCCCGGGCTGTCCTGGAATTCACTCTGTAGACCAGGCTGGCTTCAAACTCAGAAATCTGCCTGCCTCTGCCTCCCAAGTGCTGGGATTGAAGGTGTGCGCCACCACTGCCCAGCTATCCCCAGCTTCTCAAAGGGGGAAGGTCAGTAGTAATGATGGTGCTGATAGTCAGGCCTGTTCCCAGCTGCCCATGTCCCTCCCTGTCTGTCCACACACATCAGGCCTGTGTTCTTGAGGTCTCCTGTCAGTACCCTCTCAATAGTCTCAAGGGTCCAAAGTGAGAACTGCTCTCAGGACAAGGTCTGTAAATAAAACCAAGGGCCAAGGATAGCTACCCAGTACTTCTAGAGTAAGCTAATGACAAAGCAAGGTTAGGCGAGGATGAAGGCTGAGGCCATGGAGAAGAGACGGAGGGCAAAGGACAGGGGAGGGCTGATGATATGGAGGGACCAATCCAGTTTCCCACTGCCAAATCCTGTCAGGGGGACTCTTGGTAAGTCTTGAAGCCAGTGTCCCTATACAACCCTCAGAGCAGGGCCCAGTTTCTCACCTTCTCAAAGATGCGATAATTCCTCACTTTGTTAGACGATTCATCCCATACGACCAAGACCTACAAGGAGGGACAGGAGGCTTAGAGGACGCTGTAAGACTGGCCAGCAAAGCCTAAAGAAGGTAGCAGCAATTCCGGGCTAGATGCTGTAGTTCTCAGGGGTAACGTAAGCTATGTTCCAGCTGCAATCGCCTGTACAGAGATAGCCCCTCACCCTGGAGGTCATCTCTCTGCCCTTAGAGAGGCCCTGATGCTAAGTAGTGGGAACCATCGCTCACGTGAGTGAGGTAGGTGAGGTACTGTGTGAACGGATACTCACCCTCTTGCTACTTCCGCTGCCCCACATGGCCTCCCTCTCCCTCCACACAAACCCCATCCTAATTCACACTCTATGGCTCCAGTGGATGGCAGCCATATTCCCTCCCAATTTACAGCAGTCAGTGAGTTCTGAGAAGAGAGAGAGAATGTGCGGCTGGGCAAGGACCCCAGAGCAAGAGCTCGGTTAAGGTGTCAAGTAAGAGGACAGAAGGCTCTGGGGCACAGCTGTCCTTCAGCAGCTGTCCTACCTTCCCGGACTTGGTAGACGAGTTCCGAATGCAATACAGCCCATCTTGAGGCTCTCCACGGGGGTTCGTAGCTTTGAACAACCTAAAATAAAACAGCCATGTCGATGGGCCAACCTCCCGAGACAGCCTTCATAAGACGTACCTGCTAGCCCTACTCCACTACTGGGCTCTCTGCCCACTCTTGGTTTTTGGTTGTAATAGAGGATATAAAACTAGAGGGGCTTATGAGAATAAAAACCAATGCAGACCCATTTTCTGCTATCATTTCCTGCTGTGCTAAGGCCCCAGGGCTTGCCCAATACCAAAGTAAGCAAGGGGGACAAGAGACCTCACACTGTCACAGCAAGTACAAGAAGCACTTTGCACTAACCTCTCCACCTCGCAGGACTCTGTGGTGTTGACAAACACTGAGTTAGGCAGCGGAACCTGAAAGAGGACAACGGTGTCACTGTCAAAGTATGAGTGACTCCTTCACACATCACTGCTCCCCTAACCGGCTGCCACCTGCCTGCATCAGGTGCTTTGCATGGTGTTCCACCCCCCTCAAACTCAGTTACGGAGCTCTTTGTTCAGGATAGCCAGTGAGGGCCCCGGGCCTACAGCTATCCCATGTCTGCCCACTTGCTGACTGTTGGACCTGGGCCCTCCACTCAGTCTTGCCTTCTCATAGTCCTCATCTGAGTCCTCCTCGCCAGTGTCAGCCTGTGAGGGCTGACGGGCCTTTTCAAAGGAGAAGCCCCTGAAACTCTGTCCATCAGGAGGGGATCGCCTGGAGCAATGAAGAGGAAGACAAGAATATTAGCATTCTCAAACATAGATAGATTACTCCTTCCTCCCCTCCACACATGACCCATCGGAACCTTGGTTCCAGCTTTCTCTGCCCTCTGTGGCTGTAACTGCTCAGGACAGCAAAGCTCTGAGACCCTTGCTCATTGCCCAATGGAGGCAGGAGAGTAATCTTAATCCTGTATGCCCAACCACAAAATCAGGGCTGCCATTAATACTGGTACACAGGAGTGCTGGCCACCTCAACTCAGGTATTATCATATAGTGGACAAATGCACTGGGCACTGCCTGGGCCCAAGATCTACTGTTGATTGTCTGTGAGACTCTGGCAAAGTCACAGCTCTCTTAAAGCTACAAGGAGGTGAACAGACTGGGAGAGGCTGAACAATGCAATCTGACTACAAAGGATACCTCTGGTAAGAACCCAGTCCACTGCACAAGTAGCAGGTAGTCCTCCTGAGCCTAGTCTCCAGGCCTTTAGGGAGAATTAAAGGAAGACACACATGGCCTGAGATACAAACGTACATCAGGATGGACAAGGCTAGACATCGCCTACACCACTGAATCAGCCAGGGAGACTGGTGAGGTGAGGAAATACTTCCCACCTTGTACCTACTACTTCTCAGAATGTAAGGGATACTGGATAGGGAACAGACTGGGTTGAGGGAACCTATTGGCTGGCAAGCAGAGGCACTACCCAAGCCAGACTCACTGGAGGTGGGGAAGAGGTGTGTTCTCTGGTCTAGGCAGCACTGCAGGCCGAACGGTAGCCTCAGGCATGGGCATCTTCTGCACAGGAGGCCTGGGGGCCACAGGGGGCACAGGTGCAGACTTGGCTGCCTCCCTTGGGGAAGCTTCTTCAGTTATCTTCAGGAACTTGGGCTTATTAGCAGGCACAGGTGGGGGCTCTGATGTGGGTGGCCCTCGGGGAGACAGGTGGAATGACTTGAGTTTGTCACAGTTCCTAGAGGTGGCAATGGCCATGGTGGTAGAGCTGGAGACAGAGCTCGTCCCATGGCCAGGGGTCCAGGGTTCTGGGCCGGGATTCACACTGTCTCGGAAGCAAGGATGTTTCCGGGGGTTGGGCACAGTGGGCACGTTGCCCATTGGGGGATCACTCATCCTCCGAGGGGTAGCAGGCACCCTGAGGCCAGGCTCTACTCGCCTCAGGCCCAATGGGTCCTTCTTAGCATCCTCAGGGGCAGGGCCAGTGTCTGGAAGGCCTCGCTTAGGAGGTGGGGGTGGCAGTAAGGGGCTTGGGCTTTTGGAGGTGAAAGAGTGGGCTCGGGGCAAGTCAGAGAAGGCTGGCTTCCGAGGTACAGGCACAGGGGGTGGTGGGTAGGCTGGTGGATAGGTCAGGGCATCTGCAGAACAAAAAACAAAAGCAAGTTGGCATCACATAGAGGTTGGACCACCACCATCCTATACTAGCAACAGGCAGCAGGTATGCACTTCTCGTGGCCATACCTTCAGCTGCCAGCAGCAGCTCATTCAATATGCATCCTTCATGTCTGACCCTTGCCCTACCTAATGTCCACTATCTAGCTTTCCCTGGGCCCAAGCCAGCACTGCTCTCAGGCCCTCCCATCCATACCCCCAAAGAGAGTCCATGTAAGATTTCTACAGCCCAGATAGTCCATGAAGAGCTTTCAAGCCTCCCACAGGTAGAAGCAAGCAGAGCAGGGATTCTCAGGCCTTCACCTGAGCAAGAGGAAGGGTGAATTCTGCACAACAGAGGTGAGCAGGATGGGCCAGAACCACCAAGATGAAGATGAAAGCCTGTGTTTATAATGAGCAAAAGGCATGGGGTGACATCCAGCCCAGATGTCATATGGACAATCAGGACAGTAGGTCTGGGACAAGTGGGAATGGCATGAAAGGAATGAGACTTGAGGCCTGGGTGTCCCTCAGTCACAGGTAGGATGGGGATGTCCCTCAAGAGGAGACACAGCAGACAGAAGAGCAAGAAGGGCCAAAACTCCAGGTATCTGGAGGAATGAGGCCAGTGAGGAGTGGGGATGTCTGTCTAGAGGGTAGGAGGAAGAGTGGCAGAGAGCATTCAATGAAGAGTGCAGGTACCCTGAATGTGTCTACCTACAGCTCAAGGACAGAGACTTCGCTTTTCCACTCTCTGGAGCTGGCTAATCAAGTTGAAGACTAAGTGTAAAAGTAGGCAATAGGAGCCTGGTCACTGAAGGAGCATCAGCAGAGCTGGCCCAAAGGCAGGGAACAAGGACACTAACACCTACAGCTAGTCAGACGGAAGGTGGAAGGTTAGGTCAGCAGAGGACAGAAAATAGAAATGGGCAAGCATCCCAAGACATAATGACAGACAAGACAAAGCTGGAGTGTTCTGAGTGGAGGAAGCAGAGAAAGTACAAGGTGTCGGGAGTGAAGGACAGAGACATGGCCTTCCTCCCCAGCCCTATCCTTCCCTGTCACTCACATATACGTGTCTGTATGCTCATCTGCTCTGGAGACTGTGTGCCTCAGGGGGCACAATGAACAGTGCACCAGAGATGACAATCTAGCCTACAGCTATGATCTACCAAGAACTTGTTGCCATGGGCAATAGATCTGCCTCAGACAACCCACCTCCCAGTGTCCCTTCATTTTCTGTCAGCCTCCAGGACTGCCCCTCTATCCTGACCCTCCATCCACACAAGGTTAACTCAGGAGGCAGCAGGAGCAAATAAGTAAAGCCAACCAGCCCTGAGCCTCTGAATAGTTGGATCACAGCAAGGCAACTGAGTCTACCCAGAGCAAGACTCACAACCTGCTAAATATGGTGGTACATGTTTTTAATTCTATACTCAGGAGGGAGAGACAGGCAGATCTGAATTTGAAGACGGCCTGGTCAGGAAAGATTCAGAATAGCCATTGCTATGGAGAGACCCAACCAAACAATACCACCAGCCTAGGAGAAGCTATTCTTGGTCCCAGTCTCCGATCTCTACTCACCAAAGAGACCCCAGATCCAGCTATCCTACCTACCCTCAAGCTTCATGGGTCCTGGGGAATCAGGCTCCAAGTACGAGTCGTCTTCATCTTCATGTTCGTAATCTACATGTAGTGAACGGAAGATGAGACACAACATAACCCACGCCCCTGCGTGCAGAACAGGCGGCATGGCCCACTGCACTTTGCTCCACTCATGGGAATAAGGGCACCAGGAGGAAGAGGGTTGAGGACAAGGGGTAGGATCTGAAACCTGAGCTCACACCACTAGAGGTCAGAGGCAGAGAAGCTGCATCACTCTGTCGGAGACAGGGCAGGGAGCAAAGCCAAACGTGCATTTCTCTCCAGCCCAAGAAGGTTCACTATCAGCAGAACATATGGCAAGTACAGAGACGGTCTTACCTTCATTGTCTGTGGGATATGAAGACAGGCTGATATCTATAGGTCGCTCTACTGCACCATAGAAGCTATCCGTGTCTGAGCTAGAGTCGCTGAAACCCAGAGCAAGGAACAAGCAATAAGTATTAGACTACGTAGGTGTTCCCCTTGTGAACATGGGGGAACACTCCCGACACCACAGCCATATGCAGGTATGAACATATACAGACACTAGGATAATCCCTCATATGTGTATAGACAAAGGGACACAAAGGTCATATAGAGAGAGACATTTGGACATGTATATACATGGACAAACATAGGGACTGGGGGCTTGGGACCACTTATGGGTGCCACCTCCTTGTCCCCACTGTGGTTTTAGCCACCTTGACTGGCTTGATGTGTTAGAACTGGGTCCATATGTCTATGTTTTGTCCAACCCGATGGCCAGGAGTTCTGGATTCAGTCCAGGACCTCGGGGCTGGTCCTTGAGAGTGCCCAGCCCTCTCTGGATCTGTTTCACTGACTACAATAGGATTGACTTATACTCCCTAAAGAGCCACTGCTGTTTGCTGGGCCATCTCATGGGTGAGGATGCTGAGACCAGGAATACTACATTCCCCCAGGGATAAAGCTGACACCAGGGAGCTAAGAATCCAAAACTCTGAGTAAATGCTGGGCCTCCATAGTAGGGGAAGGAATGGGCACATATGAGCCCCACATAGGAGTTACAAATAAGTACAAGGGATTAAGACAGAGACAGAGCTGGAAGACAGACAAGAACAGAGATGTTGCATGCACACTTGTACATGATTACGTAAGCAGCGTGTGCTTCTGCACACATGAAGCTTGCCTGGCACCTCCAGAAAAACCTTTATGAAAGTGATTATAAGCCTAGTCCCCAGGGACTAGAAGGGAGACCTAGGAGCCAAGAAGTCCTCGGGACTACCACCCACCCATCACAACCCTTGGCATACCTGGTGTCTAGAGGTAGTTCCTTCTTCTCATGCAAGTGGCCAATTTCCCTGCGTAGCAAGGCCATCCAGCTCTGTAGGTCAGGAACAGCCATAGTAAGTATGATGTTGTCCAGAATGGGGTCCCACTCTACCCTCTTCCCATCACTGTCTAGCTCTATACAGTAGGTCCAAGGAGAGAAACCTAGCTAGCCAGGTCCAGCATAGATCGTGTGGCTCAGACATGGAATCACCCTCCTGTATTCAGGCTGTATCCTGCTGGCAGAGTCTCATGGTGTGTACAGGCACCAGGCTGTGGGCCTAATCCACCTGGATGCCCAGATGCCTCAACCAAGTCTTTCTCTTCAGGATCCTAGCCTCTTGTCTAGAGCTCATAGGAAGTCAGAGCCTGGTGATCAGTGTGGCACTTCAGCCAAGTCCTGCCCAGCTCCTGGGGCCCTGCTACCTGCCGATCACCTTGCGCTCATCCTCAGAGGAGGCTGAGAAGAACCACGTGCGGTGCTTCTTGCTGATGTGAATGATCTTGAACGGGAAGACATTGTTGGATGTGGTCTCCTCAGCTGCTCGCATCACTCTGAGGGCACATTGCCAGAAGTCACCAGCTTGTCCACTCAAGAAATGGGTTTATCATCCCCTGTGGCTGGACTTTTGCTACTTAGTGGGTTCTTCTTTTCCCACCCTTTATCCCCGCCCACCATTCTCATCCACTATCACTAGATAGGAAAGACTGTAGAGGGAAGGGGTGGAGGATAGGTCTGAATCTAATTTCTTTCTTCTTTGAGCAAAACTACTAACAAATTGCAACCAACCCCCTGAATGACCAACAACCATGAACCCCACCTCTCAGGGACTTAGCATTTATATACCCTCTGAAAAATTGCCAGAATTCCAAACATCACACAATTGCAGAAACTATCTGCAGCTGGCAAAACCACGCCTCTGCTAGAACATGAGGCAAATCATAGTCAGTGATGCAAAGCAGCCCCACATCCCCACACCTGGAATTAAGGCAAAAACATAGCCTTATAATATATCTGTGCTTGTTTTTTAAAGAAACCAAAATTCCAGACTTTTCACTACAAAGCCCACCCATGAATTGATCCTAGCACTCAGCATCATGCCCGGGGGAACACAGGCAGATGTAGACAGTCTCTGCCTGCTTACACACTCAGTGAATGCTTAGATGCTTCAGGGAGAGAGCAGAGTGTGAGCTCAGGAAGGTGCTGGGTCTGTGAGGACTTCCCATGAGAACAGGGTGCAGAGCTCAGAGACAAGGTCCCATTACTCTCCTTGCCCATCAGAGTCATTCCTCAAAAAGATGCTGCTCCCCAGCTTTGCCACATACAGCCCCTGGACTGCCTCTTTGCTCTGTGGCCTGCTCCCTGATACAGGGCTTTCTCAGACATCAGTCTACGTAGGGGAGTCCTGCTGGCTGGGCACCTGAGCCAGGGGATCTGCCTAGCTCATCATGGGTCCTGGCCAGGGCCTCTCAGGCTCACCCATCAAATGGGGTGGACAATCCTTAGGGTACTGTCACATTTGTCAAGGGCTGAGTTCATGGGTTGGCTGGCACAGCAGTAGGGCTACCAGTCTGGGGAAAGTGACTAGGGAGAGAGCTTTGATTAGCTAGTGCCTCTAGCAAGACTGGCTCATCGAGGCTATGGTCAGGGTGAAGCAGAGGCCCAGAGCAACTCTAGAATGAACAGGATGGGTTGAGCCTTTATGGGGTGATGAAAGTCTCAGTCTAATGCTACAAGGCAAAGAGCCTGGGTATCCTACAGCCCCCAAAGCCATAAGGACTCAAGATAGGCCAACACGTAGGCATTAGCTCAGGTTAAACCTGCCCATTGAGGGGAAGCCCTTGAGGGGAAGTTCATGGATTCTGTCTGTCTGGATCCCACCCTATACCAATGTAGCAGGGAACTGAACTGGAGCCTGAGAAGACCCTAGAGCCAGAAAGTCCATGAAGAACCTGAGTTTAGGATTGCCTGGTATGGATGGACTCTGGCCTCCCTGGAAAGGGGGTGTGGTGAACGAAGAGCAGGATCAGAGGCTAAACACAGAATTTACAGGGTGGTAATTCAATGGGAACTCTGCAAAGTAAGCCACCCAGGCCCTTGGTACCTGAACCCTCAAGAAGCTCCTAGTAAAGGCCTCACCCCACACATATTGCCCCACCCGCTGCTCTCATCAAAGGCCAGAGTAAGTAGAAGAACAGCCAGCAAGCAGATGAAGACCATTTCAGACAGCCAGGGATTGGCTCTGTGGTGTAGGGTGGGAGGGAAAGCAATGGGCACGAGAAGTTGGTGAGCATTCAGGATGGATACTCACCTGTTGTAGCCACTCAGTGAGAAGGCGCCCTGCGGAGAGGCAGATGTGCTGCTCTTGAAGTAGTAAATGCAGCGCTTGTGGATGATCACAAAGCGGAGGGGCCCTGGGGACAATTCAGAGGTGAGCCACAAAGCCACTAGTCAGCTCTACTCTGGGGCTGTCTCCAGGGCCCCGGGCAACTTGGAACCAGACCTCTGAGACTGCAGAACGGTAGAGCAGGAAGCAGAGCTGGTATGCTGTCCCTTCCTTGGACTTTCTTTGGGGTCAAATAGAAACAAATCACTGGCTCACTGCCAAGTTTTGAGGCACCACCCCAGGGAAGGCCTGAGCACCCAAAGAAAAGGGGTAGGTTAAGGCCTCAAGGGACAGTAAGAAAGGGTGGAGCCTGGACCAGAGGCCTAAGGAGGCCATGGGAGCCTTGCTTGGAGCAATAGGGTTATTGGGGAGGTGAGGACCTGACAGGGTAAGGAGAGCAGAGCTTTGGCACCCAGAGCCAGCTGATGAGAGCCACCAAGGTGGAGCTGTTCTCAGGCTCTACTGTTCCTGCCCAGAACAGCCCCTCCTAACCCTGGGGAAAGGTTCTTTATGGTTCTTCCTTGGAGGCTGTCTATACACTGATATGCACACAGAGTCCAACAGTCCACTAGGGCATCTCAGCTAGGCAACACGGGGGCAGGGAGTCCCTGGCAGAGGGCATCACAGGGGCGAAAGCATGGCGTATCCATGGCTGATCAGAGAGCTGGCAAGGCTCTAGTACTCTTTGTCTTCAGCATCCTGACACTCAGCTGGCTCCTGACCTGGCATATGGGATCATTCTGTGTCACATGACTCACCAACTCACCCACAAGTCACATACAAGGCAAGAACAGCACTGAGGAACCAGACCTATCAGACCTCGCCAAGGTCCTCCAGCCTTGGCTGCAGACTGAAGCACTCATGACTAGCTGGTCAGTACCGTGCACCAAATGTTCACCCTCACTTTGCCTAGCTATACTATGTTGGATTCTGTGACAAGGTCTAGTGTAAGGAACTCATCAGGTGTGCCAGCTGCCAGAAAAGGAAAAGAAATCTCAGGAGACCCATTAGAGCAGCAAAGAAGCAGAACCATCCATGTTCTCCCTTTGAAATTCCCATGACTCACATTTGAGCAGCTGCAGCTGGGTGCCACCCTTCTTATGCAGGTAACCAGCCTTGGTCACACCACCAGGCATGGTCAGCAAATTCTGGGCACCAATGGCCTTCATGGGGGCAGGCCAGTGCATTTCCTCAGCCGCCATGAAGCTGCAATTAAAGCAAAAGAGATAGGACTCAGCTGGGGTGGGCAGCAGGGAACAGCTTGGTAGGGGATCCTGGGAGGACATGGCCAAGATCTAGAAGGCAACGTGGAGGGTCAGGTCAATGGAGGAGAACTCTTAGGACTCCAGGCTTCTGAGTGGGACTCTGGGGGCTGACAGTGCTACACGATCTGTTCCCAATCCTCTTGGCCACATACCTGACTCCAGAATGCTGACACAGTCCTTTATCATCATGGGTTCATTGATTCATGGCCCCAGAAAGGCTGGGGCAGTAATGACTGAACTCAGAAAACCCTATCCTGGGTACATCAGGCCTTATGCCATGGCTACCAAGGTTCCAGTGCCAGGGAAGCTCACATGGTGCTTATCTGAGGTAGGAAGTCAGGGGTAGCTTCCTGGAGGCGGCGGCACTGGGACCACTGCCTTGAAAATGGCTGTTCAATAGCACTGAGGCAGGCAATGGACACCTTCTCCATCAGGTCTGACCTTCCGGAAGAGAAAGTAAGGAAAGTCCTGAGATGTCCACCCTTCCTCAGTAACTTCTGTTTATCCCCCTTTTGAAGTCCTGAAGTCAGGTAGTAGGAGAAACGAAGCCAAGAGCCCCCACTTCCCAGGTTTAATGATTTGGGCTCCTACCTAGTTTGGCTTTCTGGAGGAACTCCAGCCTCAGTTATTAGAGCTATAAATTGGGAGCACAGGGTGGATCCGCACACCCTTGTCATCAGTGCCACGAGGACCATTTGGCAGGTTTGCTAGTATCCACATTATCAGCCCGGGGTATCAGGGCTCAGGGGCTCCTTCCTGTGAGGAACCCCAAGTGCCAGTCATAATTGCCCCCTAAACTGGCACTATTCTGTTGGTGCCCCCACTCACCCTATCAGGTCCCTCTTTGGACTCCTGAGGAGCTGCATAAGGGCAAGGTCAGTGGCCTGTTCTCAACAAGGTGGGAAAGCCGAGGGCCAGATCCAGAAGGGCAGGCTGTTGGGATTCCTATTACTACAGTGCTAACCCCCAAAAACACATACAGAAAACCCTCCAGGCCCGGGGTGGCCCAAGCCTGAGAGCTCAGCATTCAGAAGGCGGGGAAATCTACTGTATCAGAAAACGAAAGGAAAAAAGATGGAAATCAATCAAGCTCTTGTCAACCGCCAGGCGCACTCCACCAAATATGTGTTAGAGAATTAAGTTCCGTTGGCTACTCCAACACAGAGAGAGAGAGAAAGAGAGAGAGAGGGAGGGAGGGAGGGAGGGAGGGAGGGAGGAGGGAGGGAGGGAGGGAGGGAGGGAGGGAGGGAGGGAGGGAGGGAGGGAAAGAGAGAATCCATTAACACATTAACACTCAAATCAAAAATGCACTTGGTCCATGGTCCGTGTCAGGGCTATTGATCCTCGAACCACAGGCGGAGGTTTGGAACAATGGCACGACCACACCCCCGTGGAGCGCCAAGGGGAAACGCGGGTCCGAGCACAGCAGTGGGGTGCGAGGAGGGTGCCCACTCCCACGCCCATGGGGTGGGGGTGCTAGTAGATGGATGGACAGACAGAGCGCCAGGCTTGGAGCTCCGGCCAGCCAACTCTGGCTGGCCCATGCTCGCCTTTGTTCTAAGTAGATGCCTGATAGCGCCTAGGGCTCCATGGACCTGCGATCCCCGGTCGTGGTGCAGAGGCTGGAGGCTCAGGTCTGAGAAGTGGGAGTCTGAAGCATGGGTGCTCAAACCCAGGTCCGGGGCCCCAGATCCCGAGCTACAGGATCAGTACTCACGGTGTCCACGCGGCGGGCACAGCTGGCTTCCGGGCGGCGGCCAGCGCCCGCCTCCCTTGTGCGCAGCGACATGGTACTGAGCTGGGCCCACCGGCCGCAGCCTCGTCCCTGGAGCCTGTCTCTCGCCAGCCCCAGCTCCGCGGCCGCGACCCAGAGCCCGCCATAGCTAGTAGAGCCCCAGGCCGGAGCGGCCACTGGCTCCTCCCCTCGCGGGCGGCGGAGTAAGGGCTAGGGGCCAGGTGAGGAAGCGGACCCGCCCCTCCGCACGTCAGTTTCTCCACCCACTGCACTGAGGGTGGTGGGCTACAATAAATGGAAACTTGTACCTATATAGTCCAGAATCAAGAGCCATCTAGACAAACAAGGAAGCCACCGACGCAAACGAGGAAGTCCCGCTCATATTCCCAACACCTGAGGATCCCGACGTCCCCGCCTGTGGATCTCACCACCCAGTTTGTATCTTGGATATAAATTTTTATGGCACCCTATATCCTCTGCTAGTACCCCATCATGTCACCTTGCCAATGTCTACTCTATAGGTCTCCTTCGTGACAGAATTCCTCCAAGGACTCAGGGGTCCAGCCCTTGTCCGCTCTCACCTACTTGTTCTCCTTTGGGTACCAGTCCCGGAAGAGTGTTCCTGGCTGCCTAAGGCTGCTAAAGCCCTGTTGACCTCCTAGGCATCCTTCCTCCTCCATCTCCCATCACAATACAGGCTGCCCCAGGGTGGACTACCTGTGACAGAAGGGAGCACACTTGCGCTACAGAGGAGCTCTGGTATGTTCCTCAGGCTTCATTTCCGCCCAGCTGTTCATTCTAGCCTCTTCTCCTGGTATCCAAGCCTCTATATTAGGCAAGCTCTCCAGGCCCCTTCCCACTATGTGTAGCCTTGAAGTTCCTACAGCTTTCTCACTCCAAAAGTCTGGCTGCCTGGTGCATTGGTTTCTGGAAGAGTACCTGTCGTCTTACCCAGAACACTAAGCTGCCTCCTTCTTCCACCCACCACCCTGCACTATAGTCTCTCCCCACTTTCACTGCTTCTGAGCAGGCCACACCTCTCTCCCTCTCTCCACCAATTTCCCTTCCTCACCTTCCAGTCAACACATCACATCTTTATTCTAAATGCCATGGACACAATCCTGCCTGGGGCAGGGGAGGGGGGTGTTAAAGAGGGTCTCACTCTGCAGCCCTGGCTTTCCTCTACCTTAGGATCCTCCCGTAGCCCTGGCTCAGCCCCCCAAGTACTGGTATGGCTGCTGTACACTATCACACCTGGCAATGTTCTAGCACTTCCTAATTCAGCGCTATCCCTACTTTCAACCTTTTTTATGTGCTTTGCTCTGTGCACAGACAGACCCTACTAACCCATGCCCATAAGAATTCACCTTAGTCCAGGTTGTTTCCACTGCCTGCTGTTGCAACTAAAGTAATTTCGCCTTTAAATATTAGATTCCAAGAACACTAACCATATACAAACTTGCCCAGAAAATATAAGAGCAAAGCCATGAGACTGGTATCATCCCAATACCAAAACCCAAATAAAGTTATCACAAGACATGAAAGCTACAGAACAATACGTTTCTGAGGTTTTTTCTTTTATTTGTTTGTGTTTCTCTTTTATGACAGAATCTTATGTAGCTCAGGCTGGCCTTAAACTAGCTGGGTAGCTGAGGGTGACTTTGAACTTCTGATTTCTCAGCTTCCACATCCTAAAGGATAGGTGACCATGCTTGGCGTAATCAGTGTTGAGGATTAAGACTAGACAGGAATCTAGCAACAGAGCCAAATCCCCAGCCTCAAATCCCCTTCTGGACACGGGCATAAACATTCTCCACACGATGCTAGCAAACTAAATCCAACACCACATGAAAAAATATTCTATAACACGAACAAGGGGGATTTATCCCAGCAATCCAAGGTTGCTTTAACAGTTGAATACAATTAATATAACACACCATATTGATAAAGAACAATACCACACGATCATCTGAAAAGATAAAAAAAAAGAACTTGTTGTTATCTAAATCTTCATAATAAAAAAAAACTAGATACGGGGCTAGAGAGATGGCTCAGTGTTTAAAGCACTGACTGCTCTTCCAGAGGTCCTGAGTTCAATTCCCAGCAACCACATGGTAACTCATCTGTAATGGGATCTGATGCCTTCTTCTGGTGTGTTTGAAGACAGCAATAGTGTACTCATATAGATAAAATAAATAAATAAATCTAAAGAAAAAGAAGAGAATGTTCTAAACCTAACAAAGGTGTCTAAGAAAAACCTACAGCTGTTATGGCTGGAGGTAAAAGGTTGAACATTTTCAGTTTCCTGAAAGGCAGGAACAAGGTAAGGATGTCTGATCCCATTGCTTCTTTTCAACATTTTCCATACGGAAAGTGTGGTTAAGGTAACTATATAATAAAATGAAATTGAACGTCGAGCTGGACAGGCAGGTTAGGGGCCTGACTGCTTTTGCAGAGTATCCAACACCCACTGGGAAGCTCACATCTGTCTGCAGCTCCAGTTCCAGGGGATTCGATGCCCCTTCTGGCCTCCACAAGCACTACATACATTTGGTGCACAGACACAAATCAAGTGTCAAGATAAGAAACAATAACAACAAAACCCTAAGCAATGATTAGATGACTTTGTGTAGCATAAATTCTAAGGAAGTAAGAAATTATCAGGACTAGTAAGTGTGTTTTGCAAGGTGGAAGGATGTACTAGCAACAAGTCTGGGAACAAATGAGATTCAGCATTCCCTCTTCTGACTGGCAGAAGGTCCTTGTCCCCAGCCTGGGGCTAGTGACACAGCCTTCCCTCCACCTGACACCGGCCATAGTAGGCTATCATTATCCTCCAAACTTAGTTTTCAGGCCCAGCACAGAGTGGGGATCCAGGATTCTCCAAGTAAAATAGACCGTTGCTCCTAGTGGGTAGTTGGACTGAGGATTGCGGAAGGAAGCTGAAACAGAGCCCTGCTGTGTTATGTCTGGACCTGCTGCAAGGAAAGATGTAGCCTATCTCCTCCTGGTCCTGCTTGGGTGGGGTTGAGTGCAGGAGTAAAGCAGTTTCAGTTCCATCTTGTTTCAACTCAGTGGCCAGAAGGAGAAGGCCTAGCTACCACCCTACTGTGGGCAGAATGAAAGCTCAAAGATGGCTAACGGACAACCCTGTTGGAGAGGGTGTCATGAGAGCCAAGTGATATTCTACTTCATCTCTCCCAGGAACGTTCGTTCACACTTCAGAGACGGAACTGGAATCATAACCCCTCTTCAGATAAGCCCTGCCTGACACCAGGTGACCCTGCTCAGGAACCCAATGTCAATCCGGGCTAGGAGCAGAAAGGGAGTGCGCCACTTGAGGGTGACTACCAAGCTGTGAGAGAGTTCCTGGAGAGCTTTAGCCCAGCCTACAGACTCCAGCACCACCCTGTCTGGGAAAGCTGGAGAGAAATGAAAAAACTCCTGGTTTGCCTGTGGACAGAATGAAGACTCTTAGCCACTCACTGACCGGGCTAGCCACCTCAGTACCCACAGCACTACCCCAGCCCCAGGGATCCAGTAGCACAACTCATCCATCCCGGGGAACCGACAGTCCACGGGACAGGGATGCTCAGCCCACTTCTCTGTAGGAATAGCAGCCTTGGTGGGCTGAGCCACTGCAGATGAGAGTTTTGAGGGAGAGTATGGAGACATAAGTGCAAACCTCAGCTTCCACTGAGTCCCTATCAGCAGAGAGGGGCATGGAAGAGCCCAGTCCTCTGATAGCCTAGCAACAAATCCCCTCCCTAGGTAGGAGGCTGGGGCAACAGGGTCAGGACTCACTTGCCAGGTTCACTGTGCTTCATGGATCCTTTGCTTGTAGCTGCAGGCCTCTCCCAGCCCCACACAATGGCTTTGCATATGTGTTTGCATCAGTGGTTGTGGCTAGAGTCCATGAGACCATGTAGAAGGTGTGCGATCATTATTTGCGTGGACATACATGGACATGCATTTGCACCTGTAAGTTTATGTATGTGCTTGCATGATCACCTGGAAGGCTGGATGCCTGCCACACATTCTCCAAGTGAAGTCTCTTTGCTTCTATGTACATCCTTCCCCCCAATCCTTCTCTTATAATTGATCTTGATTCAGATGACCCTGCTTCCAGAGGCTGCTAGAGGATACGGACTGAGCCACCAAATACAAACCACTCTGCCCCACAAAGGCAGCCTGAACAAGTTCAGAGATGAGTTCTGTGGCTTGTGCCTGCCCCGGGGCTCTACAAACCTGCAGGGGTGAGTGGTCATCACCTACAAGGGTCCATACATCCAGTGGCTCTGCTCACCTGGTTAACATCACAGGTGTTACACTCATACAATGTACGTGTGTGCACATGGATGTGTGTGCATATATACATGCATATATGAGCCTATACAGGAATTCAGGGTGTGGCCTGTGAAGCTCTGGGCTCTGACAGCCTCTGACACCTGCAGATATGTCCCTGCCTGTGTGAAGCACACTTATTCTTAACTGTGACCAAGCTGGACTGTTCTTTGTGAAGCTGCAGAGCAAGGCAGGGGTGGGAGTCCCAACCCAGGGAAAAGGAAACCAGCTACCATACTTAACCCTCAAAGTATGCATACACGAGCACATGTACTCATTGTGGTGGTTTGAATGAGAATGATCCCCAAATGCTCATATGTTTAAACACTTGGTCCCCAGTCGGTAGAACTGGTTGAGAAGGATTAAGAGGTGTGGCTTTGTTCTAGGAGGTGTGTCACTGGGTGGGCTTTGAAGTTTCAAAAGCCCCATCCATTCCCAATTAGCCCTCTCTGCCTTGTGCTCTTAATCAGATGTGAGCTCTCTGCTACTGCTCCAGTGCCATGCTGTCTACTTGCTACCGTGCTTCCTGCCTGATGGTCATAGATTCTAACCCTCTGGAACTGTGAGCTCCAGATTAAGCACTTTCTTTCATGAGTTAGCCTGATCCCAGTAATTAGAAATCCCAAAATTAGCCGGGCGGTGGTGGCGCACGCCTTTAATCCCAGCACTTGGGAGGCAGAGGCAGGCGGATTTCTGAGTTTGAGGCCAGCCCGGTCTACAGAGTGAGTTCCAAGACAGCCAGGACTACACAGAGAAACCTTGTCTTGAAAAACCAAAAAAAAAAAAAAAAAAAAAAAAAAAAAGAAAGTAACTAAGATGTTTTTGCTGTCATAGGAACAGAGCCACACATCAGGACACAATCACACACATGAATACATAATTTATTCATGTGCTCAGGCACATGCTTTTGAAGCTGTACAGCAATTAAAAGTGGGTGCTTTGAGTTCGAGGCCAGCCTGATCTACAGAGTGAGTTCCAGGACAGCCAGGGCTGCACAGAGAAACCCTGTCTTGAGAAAAATAAATAAATAAAAAATAAAAGTAGATGCTGCAGAGGACCCCTTTGGCTCCCAGCACTCACATCAGTAGCACATACAATACATACATACATAATTTAAAATGACATATTTTAAAAGGCATAAACTCATGTGTTCACACCCACACATACTTACACATGTGCTTTCTCACACATGTATGTTAATAGAAACATTCATACCATACATATATGCAAATCACCTAGATATTCACACATATGCACACAAAGACACACCTACAGTCTACTCAGACCCTTCATGAGTTGTCCCTAGAAGCTGGCCCAGCCCAGCCCACTACCTGACCGCTCAGTAGCCTTGACAGGGTGCATGAACACAGTGCTTTACTTTGCAGTTTACAGGCTGGGACACTGAGGTTCAGAAGGGCTCAGGACTTGCACTGGGCACTCCCCATAGGCCAGACTCTACCTCTTCAGGGACCAACCCACATCACCATCATAATAAGCCCTGGGCGTGGGGAGTCTTCTTTCTTGAAGCAGCAGAGAGGGAAGAGCATCGGAGGAGGGTAAGACTTGGTCTTACGAGATAATTAGGGTTGCTATATAATAAAAAGCTTACTTATCTAAGTCTAAGTTACTATGCTACTGTAGCTGACCTGCCTTCTGTGCAGTTTCTGGCACTTAGCACCTCGTCCTCAAACAGCAAAGGGTTAAGTAGAAAGCCTTTGTACTATCTCAGCAGGAGCTGTGCGGCTCTAACTTTCTACCTGCTAATCCGAAGTTACAGGAACAAAACGGTACACTTAGAAAAATGATTACAGCATTCATTACTAAGTTGTAAAAAGATTCCTCTGGCTGGGCAGTGGTGGCACATGCCTTTAATCCCAGCACTTGGGAAGCAGAGGCAGGCGGATTTCTGAGTTCGAGGCCAGCCTGATCTACAGAGTGAGTTCCAGGACAGACAGAGCTACACAGAGAGACCCTGTCTTGAAAAACCAAAATAAATAAATAAATAAATAAATATAAATAAATAAATAAATAAATAAATAAATAAATAAAAAGTTTCCTCTGAAAGCTATCTAAGAGGAAAAGAGGAAAGATCCTAAGCAGGGGAAAGGGGAAAATTCGTCTAAGTGGGAAAAGGGAAAAATTCTTCCAGGAGGGGAAAAGGAAAAGATTCTTCTCTATCTCTTTGTCTTCAGTACTTATACATCTTTCAGAATACATGATCACATGTTACAAAGTCCATCACAAGTTCACACAAAAAATCAAATCATAAATTGAAATAGAAGTTTGCAACAGAGAATGTTTACATGCATATCCATTAGGGGTAATTATCTGGCTAAACATCCATCGCCTGTCACAGCTCCACAGGTTCACTAAAGGTTTAAAACTATAACTAAGTTATTAGTGAAGTTTTGTATAGATAAACCCAGTCAATGTTTTATCTTCTGTCCTAGCATCTATAATAAATCATTAGCTCCCTTTTTATAACCTTTGGTTAATTGTTTTACAACCTCTTGGAATGTGCTCTGAGTAGGAGAAAGTCTGGTTACTATCTAAGATCAATTAACTAGTGACACTTGGGAGACTGGCAGAGTTCTCATTTCAGTTTTGCCTATCAGAAAAACACCTTATAGCAGTCCCACTATAAAAGAGCTTAATAATCATTGATATAATTTTAGGAATTCTTATAGGATCATCATTAAGACTTAAGAAGTCATCTATTTGTCTATATAGCATCACTACTAGACAATACATCTTTATGGATCTGCAGAGATCTGCTCCAAAGGGATGGGCTATCACTTAGTGATCATTATATATGTTTAATAATAACAGGAAAAGCATATTGATAGCAGGAATCTTTCCTAAAATGAATCCCTTATAGCCTTGCTTGATAAGTACGAACCTGTCAGATTATATAATAATCCAAAGCAGGCCATTTCACCAATGAAGATACGAAGGGTCAAAAAAGCCGACAACTCATCCAAAGCCACATGTGCAGACTCATCCAGTCAGTTAGAGCACTCTTCCCTACCCAGCCCACTGCTTCCCCTGGGGCTGCCCCAGCTCACACCGCCTTACAAGCTCTTCCCTCTTAGTTTCGCTTTCTTCCTTCCTCTTCCCAGAATCTTTCTCTGTTAGAGAATCAAAACCAAATTTCTAGAAAAGCCCAATGATCAGCCATACCAGATAACTTGGGGGGCTGGGGGCAGCCATAGGGGCTGCAGTGCTGTCAACTGCACAAGGACAGCCCCCTACTGTCAGGTTTCTGAGGCCTTGGGATTATCCACTTTACGTCAGGACCTAGAGCACAGCACTCTCATACAGGCAGCTAGGACCTCTCAAGCCCTCTCAAACACACACACACACACACACACACCATGTGTAGACACAGAACCTAACACAAAGACCACCCCAGACAGGGCTTACAGTAGGAAGGGTTCATAGGCCTGGCCTTCTACTCTGGCAAGCTGCCTTTCACCTGCCCACAGCTGCTATAAGGTGACATATAATGGAGTCTTAAGAGTGTTTTAATGGGCCGGGCAGTGGTGGCACATGCCTTTAATCCCAGCACTTAGGAGGCAGAGGCAGGCAGATTTCTGAGTTTGAGGCCAGCCTGGTCTACAGAATGAGTTCCAGGACAGCCAGGGCTACACAGAGAAACCCTGTCTTGAAAAAACCAAAAAAAAAAAAAGTGTTTTAACAGCCAGTTTCCTCTCTGGGCTCCATTTGGACCCTTCAGATTTAGGGGCTAAGTCGACAGGGGCCAGTCTCCTTGGAGTGTATTGCTTCTCACAGGACTGAATCCAAATAGCCCCTACCCCTACCCTGGTAAGGGCTATGATCGCCTCTCTCTCCCCTCCCCCACCACCACAAGTCCTGCAGTGGCTAGGCCAGTGTCACCTCTAGAACCCCAAATCCAGCTGTTCAACTTACCTCATGGCACTGACCCAACACATGGCACAACTTCCTGTGACCTGCTGGGGACAGGTGTTCTTGAGTCCAGAAGGGCTATTCAGCCCAGGGGCTATGGGTAGGGACTGCAGTTTGCATCCCCCAAGCATGAGATCCTTAAGGCCCGGTGCTCCCAGTACTACCTAGCCTGCAGAGCAGCTGAGAGGGCTTCACGGGGTGGGGGAAGCTGGGGCCAACAGGGTTTCCTCCCTGTTTGGGACTTCCTGTTACTGGGCAGTCCCAAGGAGAAGGCGTTGTTTTTTTTTTTTGTTTTTTTTTTTTCTGACTTCCCCACAGCAAGGTCCTAAAAGCCACCTGGGGCTCAGGGCAATACTACACCAGCCTGCTGGGTTTTGGCCCCTGAGTTTACTCAGTTCTGGGGCCAGCTGTGTGCCTACAGAGATAGCTTCCTATAGAACTCCTGGCCAGAGTCATGGCTATCATGAAGCCCCTCAGAGACTAGGATGTCTGGCCTGAGGAAGACAGTGCTGTTATCTCTTATTGGAAGCTCATTCCCTCACCAACAGGCTCTTCCCTACAAGGTACATACTCAGAGCTGTGCCTTGCACCTAGTACCTGTGACTTTCAAGATGGGTATTTCTGTGCCCTTTAACACCAAGAAACTGAGAGACTAGGAAGGAGCTTGGGCCCAGACATCAGTCTCTCCCTACAAGGAATCTTTTGAGTCACTTCTCCACCTCAGCTCAGCTAACATCTGGCTTTCTGGAAAGCAGTCTTTCTGTCCACACAGCCTTGTAGACAAGCACATTGCTGTTGTCATGGGGTTCCTGAGCAGTGGCTTACTTAGAGTAAGCCCCCCAGACATTTCTGCTCCCACAAGTCAGCTTCTTTACCTGCTCTATCCTGGAAACCAATAAGTGGGGAAGCAGGAGTTCCAACCCCATCTACTGAGTACCTCTGCTTCTCCTTGTCTGAGCCCCAATCCCAGGATAGCAAGAGGTGTATGGAGAGGGGTGTTTCTGGGACTGAGGGCCAACCTCAAGGCAGGACTGAGTTCAGAAACTACGGGGATCCCAAGAGTTGTAGAGTCTCTACTTTGCTCAGAAGTTTTTATGAGAGCACCCTCCTCCCTAACTCCATGGATTCACTGTCTATGGCTCTCACTCCAGTGGCCCTGAGTACCAACCCCATGACTGGTTGTGCAAGTGCCTAACCATTCACAGGCATAGGCCTGTGTTAACCACTCAAAAGGGGCAGCTTGCTGATGAAGGAGTGCCTGTCTTCCCAACGTCTGCAGTCTTAGCTCTGCAGCCAAGATCTCCAGGCCATCAAGGCAGCTAATGGGCTAAAGAGCACTGGCTATCTCCTAGAGAGTAGGAAGCGTCAGCTTTGCTGTCTGGGCCTCCTTAGTGTGGGCACAGACCCCAGCCTCCCTAAGCCACTAGGCTCTACCCTCCAAGGGAAGTGTCTGCCTGATGCAGAAAGCTGGGGGCAAGTGTGACTAGGATGTGGGAATACAGGCCCTTCTCACTGCCCTTCTCCTTTCCAGCAGGATTGAGCTAAAGGAGCCCTGAAACATGCAGCAATGAGTACAAAACAGTGAGGCAGTTTCCAGACAGCACAGAGTATCTAGGAGCTGTGGGCTCCAGAGGACATGTGAGGCCCAGGGAGGTTTCCTGGAGGAGAGCCCTAGGTCTGATTTCTAGAACAGAAATAAGCTGAAGGAGTCACACTAGGAAGGGCTCAGGGTGAATAGCACAGGGGAGCTCAGAGGACTCCTCAAGCAATGAGAAGCCAGGGTCTGGGGAGACTAGGGACAGAGATTACTGAATCCCAGTAGGAGACAAGGAGCCAGCCAGCTCTCCAAAGATATGTTACCCCTTATCAGACGAATGGAAGGCTAGATACAACCTAAGGCAGAGGCATTCCCCATGCCCCGTTCTTGTCCCCACACTCCTAAATGCAATAGAAGTCGAAGTGAGCCACACCCACCCTGACCACCCCACCCAGGTCTCCAACCCCAGGGCCTAATCTGTAAATCTAAAGGGGAGTCAGAGCCCCAACAAAGGATTCTCTGCAAGAGGCAGACAAGTGTCGGACCCTCCCTAATCCCAGCCTCTGGGAGTCCTGAGCTCTGTGACTGCTGCAGGGCTCAGTTTCTCCATGGGTCTTCTCATCTCCCCAGGTAATAAATAACGGGTCATTCCACCACCTTTACCTTGTACTATAATGTGAGGTAACACCAGAATCCAATCAGGAGGACATATCTATATGGCTGGGGTGAGCCTATCCTTACTCTAGCATTGGGCTGCCTTGACTTCCACTCTATCCTCCTACCCTGGACTGGTGTCTTAAGTTCCCAAACTTGGGGACCCTTATCCCAATCAAGCCAGACTCAAGGCACTTACCAGAGAAGGTAAGAGATAGCCAGCAAAGCTAAGCAGGGCCCAGGATTAATTAGAATTAAAACTACAAAGAACTTTCTTTCACTCAGGTCCTGGCATGCCTCAGCCTCCTCAGGAATGAGACAAGCACCTAACACTCTCTAAAGGGCACACAGTGCTGGCCCTGTCCTGGCATCTCAAACCTGAGAAGAGGCTGGCCCTGCTGACATCAGTCCTCTATTGAGATTTGGAGGACGGCACAGACATGACCCACAGCCAGGGATCAGAGGCATTGCATTGGAACCCACTTCCAGCACCCAGGACTCCTGGACCCACTCTGGTATCTGCTGACCACCTGTCTGCACAGCTCAGGCATTGAGTGTGCCAAAGGCAAGGAGAAGAATATTCAAGGCTTGGGATGGATGCTAAGCCCTAGGAAGGGTGGGAGCACCACCAATGGGCAACCTCAGCCTCTCAAAATAAGATGGTTCTTATCAGCCACTCCTATAAGGACTTATGTCCATTTCCCTGCCAGTCTAAGGCCCACCCATCTGACCCTCCCTGGCCTGGAGCCCTCTCCCCTTCCCAAGCCCCATTTTGTCACTGCACAATGAGGATGTGCTGCGGGATTCCCAGGAAGTCTGTCCTGGGCCATGGAGTGGGTGGTCTGGAGGGCATGGTATGACTCATATGGTACAGTGGTCTAAATGACAGCTCCCTGTAACCTGTAAACACAACCTAGGTTGGAAGAGGGTCTTACATGTAATTTAAGGTTCCTGTCTTGGATTGGCTAATGACAAACCTGCCTTAAGATGACACTGGAGCTGGGCATGGTAGCTTATGCCTTCTGTCTAGGATTTGGGAGGCAGAGACAGGTGGGTCTCTGTGAGTTTGAGGCCAGCCAAGGTTACACAGAGAGACCTGCTTTTTCAAAAAGGATGACACAGGAAACCATGTAAAGAAAAGAGACTGGAGTGAGGCCTCCCAACATCAGGAGCGGCAGCAAACCAGGAAGGCTCCCTCTACCAGCCTTGAGACGAGGCCTCTGGCATACAGGGTTGCCTTGTCTGGCTGTGGTGGGAGAGGATGTGTCTAACCCTGCAGAGACTTGATGCACCAAGGTTGGGAGATAACCAGGGAGACCCCACTCTCTCAGAAGAGAAGGGGCAGGGGATGGAGGGAGGGTCTCTGTGAGGGGGGAACTGGGAGTGGAGACAGCATTTGGGATGTAAGGAAAGAGAGAGAAAGAAAGGAAGAAAGAAAGAAGGGAGGGAGGGATAAGGGGAGGAAGAAAGGAAGGAAGGAAGGAAGGAAGGAAGGAAGGAAGGAAGGAAGGAAGGAAGGAAGGAAGGAAGGCAAACAGGCAGGCTGGCAGGCAAGTAAGCAAGCAAGCAAGCAAGAAAGAAATGCAGCCCTGCCTCTACCTTGGCTTTGGACCTGTGAGTACCTGAACTGTGTGTGGGGGGGGGGGAGGGGGGGGAGTAAGCTTCTGTTGTCTTCAGCTCTCTAAGATACTGGACTTCATTAGTGTTGCCCCAGGAAGTGGTCCTGAATGGAGCTTCACCCAAGTTCTTGATGGGATTCCCCCAGCTGCCTTCTATTTTGATCTGACTTACACCCTGACATGTCTTATCAAGGTAAGGCTAGCTCTGCAATGCTGTATCTCAAAGGGCTGAGCCTAAGCTGGCTTCCCTGGAAGCCACATTTCTGTGGAAGCCTCTCATGGATCCCATGCGTGGGATGCCATACCCAGTTCAAATCCACCAAAACTGTTGGTGTCTATCTCACCCCCCAAACCTGTTCCTCTTTGGCTCAATCAAACTGCTTCAACAACACAGCAAGGCTAAACCAGCTCTTCAGCTGAGGGGATGTGGCGAGACCACTGTTTCCTGCTCCAGGGCCTGGCCATTCCCAACACCTACATTTTGAAACTGAAAGTCACTTCCTTTGAGGCTAGAACTACCTACAACCTTGCCCTTTCTCTGGAATCACATCAGCAGATCAAACCTCCCACCAGTCACCAAATATGATGCCAGCACTCTTTATTGACCTGCGTCCCACTAAATCCCCAGGGGCTCCAGAGATGGATGATGGAAAGCTAGAAGGTGGGCTTAGGCCATACAGAGGCTGCATCTCTAGTGTGCCTATCACCAGGACATCCCTGAGTCCAGAATGTGTGACTCAGAACCAAACTGATGAACACAAGAGTCTTTCATAGACTTGATGTCCATGTTGGCTGTAGACAAGGCTCACTGATGCTCTAGAATATTGATTGACTGGGTGATATGAGCTGCAAGACTGAACCAGGGTGCTAGGTTGCTACCACAAAGCACAGCACAAAGGAAGCTCATGATGTCTTTATGTCCTGGGATGTCCGACCAGGGCCTTCCTTTCCTAGATCTAGAATCATCATTGTTCCTAATAAGTGTGCCTGAGCTGGGTGGTGACACGTCTCCTGTGCTGAGGACAAGCTGAGGATGATGAGTTCCAGGACTCCAGAAGACCCCCATGCTTGGTGCAGAGTCTGCTCTAGCCAGGAGGGGGCAGCACACTGACTTCAAGGAGGAAGCCTGGGGAAGGGTTCCGTGATGAAGACAACCAGCCCCAACGTGGTGAGGGGTGGGCGGGGCTAGGGAGAATGAGACCGGCAAAATCTCCGGGAAATGCATGCTGGCTGGCGTGTTGGCTGCTGCGGGCTGCTCTCCTGCCCCAAACCACAAGCCAGCAGAGGCGGTTCAGGATTCACACTTCAGTTCATCACAAACACTGACAAATTTCCACCTTTTAATTGCTTGAGAAAAAAATCTTTCTAGAGTGCTGACGTATTAGACCAGGTCCACCCCCAAGTTCCTGGCACCTCACCCACGACTGCAGCCTGCGTCTTTCATGGTCCTGCCCAGCTTGACTCAGAGGAGTCCACTACTCCCCGACCCAAAGCAGCTAGCCTAGGCATTCCAATGATCCAGCCCTTGTACTAAACACTAGGAGCTGCCCCCTAAGACTGGCACTCCATTCTGAGTTCCCCACCTAATGAGCATCTCTCCACCCGAGTGACCTCTGTGAACATATTGGTTCAGTGGTTAGACAACAGATTCATTGGGTTCAGCCTTGGTTTCCCCATCCCCAGACTTGTAACCCACTCTCAGCCTCAGTTTTCTCATCTAAGGAATAGATCCCACTGCTCCCCTGTGGGCCATCTGGCGAGGCGATTGGCTTACTCCAGGATACTAGGCTTCCACTGGCAAAACCTTTCTCAGTCACACTGAAAATCAAGGAAGTATCAGAGAATGCTTTGGAAATTCTCTTGCTTGACATCAGGCAACACTTTCCGTTACACTGGTAAGATGTTACCGTTAGGTCTGGTAAGATGCTCCATTATTCCCACAACCTTTGGCTGAACTGCATTCCCACAGAATCAGCATTTTATCCAAACACACCAAAATTCGTTCTAGCCCCCCAAAGCAGAATTCATTCTACCCTCCCTGCTTTCCAAGGCCCCATGTGCAGACCACTGTCCCTTCTGAAGAACACTTCCCAGCCCCTCACAGAGTCTGGCTCCTTTGTATTCTTCCCTTCAACGCTGTTACCTAGATTCTCCCCCAGCATCAGCTGGTGGGGACAGGGACTCTCTAAGTCCATCCCCTGGATGTCCTGGTTTGTACCTGCAGGGTCCAGTATGACGTAGGCAACAGATTCTTCTTATAGGCTTTGTCTATATCTCAGTATCTGGTACCCCAATACCCCATGGCACTCAGTTCATGGTGCTCTCTTGCCAAATGAAACCATCTTGACCAGTGGTTCTCAACTATGAGCTGCAACCCCTTTGGGGGATCAAGCGACCCTTTTACAGTGGCCACCTGTCAGATATCCTGCATAGAAGATAATTACATTATGATTCATAACAATAGCAAAATTACAGTTATGAAGTAGCAATGAAAATAATTTTATGGTTGGGGGTCACCCCAACACGAGGAACTGTATTTAAGGGTCGCAGCATTAGGAAGGCTGAGAGCCACTGTTCTAGACACATGTATCCACCTTCTTCATCCTAGGAGGGGAAAGGGGGTTCTGTTTACATGAAGAACATCCTTGAAGCTATGCACTCTGGAGACAGCACTAAGCCTTCCCAGAGTGAGCGTTTCCTCACAGTATCTGTGTTGATAAAGCAAGGGCAGCAAGCTGCTGGGACACTCAAACCGTGCTCCTCAGCTTCTCCCGGACCCTCTGAAGTCTGTAGGAATATAGTCAGGGGCCAAAATCTACTAATTTTTGTGGAACAGTCTTGCTGAGGTCAGAGTTGAGCCCTGGTTGTATAAAGAATGTAGCCAAGGGCAGAGCTTTCCCAGGTCCAGCCTGCTCTACCTCGCCAACATCCAGCAGTTGAGAAGATAGAGTTCCCATCCACTAGCCCCTCCTAGAGACACCTACATCACAGGCACAGGATGCAGCCACACATGGAGTCAGGCGTCTGAATAGGCTCCTGCCTCCAGCTGGACCAGAGAGACCAAGGAATCTTTCTGTGTGCCAAGGCTACTAATGTGGTACCTCACAGTCACCTGTGCCAAAGCTAATATTCTGTCGTTTCCATGGAGTCACTGAGGTAGCCTCAAGGTCCCAGGGTTCTAGAAGGCATTTCCTATTAAGCTTGGTTCAGAGAAGCCTTAGGGCCCATCTGTGGAAAGACAGTTGTATCCCCCAAAAGCAGAAAGTCCACCCTCCATGAGGACAGCAGTGCTGGGTCCCAGTCTCTGTAGGGCTCCAGGAAGGAGGCTAGGTGCCAGTTGTTCACACTAGAAAACTCTGGCAAAGAAGCAGAACCCCAGGCCTCAGTTTGCTCCTCAAAAACTGTGAAGTCTAAGGAACCATTGGGCTCAGGACAGAGGAATGGGCGCCTGCCTCACCAGTCTGTAGTGAAGCAAACAAGCGATTCTGAAGAGCTGAAGGCCCCATCTCTCACACTCAGCGGTACTCTGGTGCTCAAATACTAGGGGCAAAGGGAGACACTTAGAGCTTTGCTCTCAATGGGCAAATCCCACAACTTGAAGCCCAGGATCCAAGCTGGCATCATCCTCTCTCTGGGGCTGCCTATTAATAATCTGTGGAAGTGGCCACCTCTGACTCATATCCTTGTGACATCCATTCCACCAGACATAGTGACACATCAACCAGCATTGGGAAGCAATGCTTCATGTGAGCTAGCCAAGCTAGAGGATTACATACCGCACTTCAGATAGAGAAAAGCTTGTACAAAGGCCTTGGAGTCAGGACAGAAGAAGGTGCACACACCTTTAGACAGAAGTGCTCAGTACTCAGCTAAAGCAGACAGAGTCTAAGCACCTGGGCCTAGGCATAAAGCAGGTCTATGCTCCAGTCCCAACTTTGTCCCCTAGCACTGAGGCAGGCCACTTCTCTTCCTGAGAATGGTACTCTAAGGACCAAACCAAACGACTCACAAAGACTTTGTCACAGGAACTGGGCCTAGTATTGGTACCAGAGTCCTTGGGGTGAGGGCACCCTGCTGAGCTTGGATCCCAGCACCAGGGCACAGAGACACTGAGGGAACACACTGGGCATATTGTATGCGGTCATGAAGTTCGTGCTGGTGGGGGAGGGCAGGGATGAAGTGAGGAAAGCAATCAGAGATCTACCCCCACTGTTCCATGCCAGAGCCATGGGCAGAGGTCAGGGGTCAGCCTTGGCACACTGAGTAAGTGCCTGAAGTGTCCTAGTGCTGGCCCAGAGCCACCATACCAGACACTGCACTGTAGCTATCTGCTGGGGTCTCCCAGGGCACTCTAGAGACACCAGCCCTGATCCCTGTGGTTGTTAGTGGCCGTGGCTGCTCCATCCTCCATGACTCAACATTTAGGGATTTTTCACATAATGTTGGCCTTCTTGAGCCACACAAAATCAAGCTTTCTGGATCTGCTCAGCCTGTGCACTTTCCAGCACTTCACCCCAGTGAGCCCCGGGGTCCAGAGTCACCAAGCCTGGCCTTCATTCTTAGCCCCTCTCTACTCCATGGTTTCCTGGGAATGTTCTGACCCCTGTCCACCCTGCCACTGGTAGGCCCATTCAGGCTGGGTCAGCTGACCTGCCCCCTTTACCCACCTTCCATGTTACCCTCAGGTCTGTCTTAATCCATTGGCTCTCTTCCCTTTCCCACTCCCAAATAGTACTATTTTTATGCTGGTCCAAATTGATGTTTAATTTTTATTCTCTGGGTTTATTTTATCCCTTAGTCTTTTGGATTTTGTCATCTTTTATCCCTTAAGTTTTTTGTTATCTGTTCTCTACAGTATGTGGTTACACACACACACACACACACACACACACACATACACACACACTTGCACACACACACACTGGGCAAGTGTTCTACCACTCAGGTATACCTCCAAGCCCCTTTTGTGATGCAAGATCTTGCTATGTTGTCCAGATGGTTCTGAACTTTAGACAATAGTCTGCATCTTTGCAGCATACTTAATAAATGTTTAGGTCTCCTTTTATGCAACACCTTGCCCTTTCATTGGGCTCCCCTTGGGTCAACCGCAGGCCATCAAAGGTAGCACAGGTGATGGTCTGGGCCTTCTTCTGGGGCCTCAGTAGGCAAGAGGCTGTTGAGAACTGCTTTGGCCAGGTCTAAGTCTCAGGCTAGACAGTGAGGGAGAGAAAAAGACAGACCAGGGGGAAGGAACTAGGGGACACACAGGAAGAACTGTGGAGAGGGACCAAAAGCAGGAAGGAGGTGCGGGCCAGACCCTGGCTTGCGGAACTGAGAACTGGTTGTTCCTCCTCAGCTGGGAACCCAGGCCTCAAAGACCTGGTGGTGGACACCATGACTCATGGCCTATTGCTGGCTTCTGTTCTCACCCTTCAGCATGGTCCCACAGGGTGCCCAGCTGACCTGAACATTCCCAGGCACCCTCACACTACCCCATTGTTTGGAGGCCCAGTGAGGACAAGGGTCTGGCCATGGGCCCTTGTGGAGAGGAAAGAGGCCCAGGCCCGGCCTTCTTTAAGTTTGGACTAGTGTGTGACAGCCAGAAGAGGCCAGTCAGGGGGAAGGGGAGAATCTTCTCTCTACCCATCCAGTGGCCCAACCCTGTTTCCTTTCCAAGGCCAGGCCTCTTGTACCTTGCCTCCTGCTTTGAGACAGCCTACCTCAGCCACAGCACAAGGCTGCTTTTAAAGGTGATTGGACTCAGCCTCAGGGTTCAAGGTCTTCATCTAGTACTATGATATCCTGCGCCCCTCTCACACTGTTCCCTGACCACCTGGTGCCATTAGTACCCACAAACTTACTCCTGGCCTTCCAGTCAGGTGCCCCATAGTCAGGCTGTGTGACAATATCCTTAAGGCCCTCAGGCAGCAGGGGCAGGGAGGCTTCTGAAGATGGCAGATCTCTAGTGGCTGTATATGTCCCATTGTTCCCTGAGTCTGGTTCTCTGAGTCCAGCCCTCCTTCAGAGGCCTTGACCACCACAGCCTCAGATCTATGATAATCCCAAATCCTGTGCTTTCCTATCTGCACAGGGGTTCCCTGTCCCCATGACTAGCGTGGCAGCCCCTGGCCTAGTTACCTACCCCTTGGAGACTCCCACAGGTAATGTGGCTTCTGGTGGTCAGCGGAGCCCAGTTCTATGCTTCTAGAGTCAGCCTCTCTTTCTGACTACAGACTGTCCACAGGGGCTGTAGCACAGCTCTGTCAGCATAGCAGTCACAGCCTCAGGATAACAAGGCTGGCTCCTCCCTCCGGAGATATAGCTGTCATCAGCAGCAAAGAGAACCCCAGCAGAGAGATGTGGGCTGTATGGAGAAGGGGCTAGGCGGAGCCAGAACCATTAGACCCAGTTCTTTCCAGCTGTGTTCCCTGTCTGTGGGTTCCTTTGTAGAGCTGTACCCCTCTCTAGTTGCTTGACATCCTCACCCCAACCCCTCTATAGGCCTCCATAGGTCTGGTTTTTTGTTATTGTTGTTGTTTAATTTTCGAGACAGGGTTTCTCTGTGTAGTCCAGGGTGTCCTGGAACTCACTCTGTAGACCAGGCTGGCCTCGAACGCAGAAATCCGCCTGCCTCTGCCTCCCGAGTGCTTGGATTAAAGGCGTGCGCCACCGCCGCCCAGTGGTCTGTTTTTTAATACCTTCTCCTCACTGATTTCTTCAGGGGTTACTGCTGCAGGGTGGGGGTACCAAGATGGCTTCCAGACCCCAAAGTGAGCTTTTGGTTTTTCCTCTTCAATCTTCTGAGACAGGTTCTTACTGTATAGCCTCAGCTAACCTACAACTTGCTATGTAAACTAGATTGATCTCAGGCTTGTGGTCTGCTTCTCCCTTCCGAGGGCTAGGACTAGAGGTCTGTACCATCATGCCCAGCTCTGAGTGATCCTTAAAATCAGAAACCAAAGGAGTAAGGCACTTACCACGCAATCAGGAGGACGTGAGTTCGATCCCCAATCAACCACATAAACTGGGTAAGGCAGTGTATGTCCGTAATTCCAGTACTGGAGGGTGGACAGAGACAGGAGGATTAGTGAGCCCCGTTAACCAGGCAATTTACCCAAATTGGCAAGTTCCAGGTTCAGTGAGAAACCCTACTTCAACAATACAGTGAAAACCAATTGAGGAAGATACCCATCATCAACCTTGGTCTTCTACATGCATGCATACATATATGTACATGAAATAGATGTTTTGGTTGGTTGGTAGGTTAGTTTTTTGAAACCGGGTTTTTCTGAGAAGCCCTGGTTGTTCTGAAACTCACTCAGTAGATCAGGTTAACCTCAAACTCATAGATCTGCCTGCCTCTACCTCCCAAGTGCTGGAATTAAAGACATGTACCACCACTCACTGCCTGACATATGTGCACATGAAGTCCCCTGTACAAAAACATATACACATGTAATCACACACACACACACACACACATCACAGAACACAACCTCAGTGCTCACAAGACCTACATTTCTCCTTGCCTCTGACCAGAAATCTTTTCCTGCCTGCACTCCACATGGTACCTTGTGTATTGTTCTTGGATATCTTAAGTAGGCTGTGGCTGGTGAATCTATTCCTATCTCTCTAGACCCCAGCCCCAAAACAGCTGCTCCCATGATGCCCAGTGGGAAGTACCCTGATTGTGGAAGGGGTGTCTGAGGCAGAGCCCAGCGATGGGGCCAGGGGATGTCCTTTCTCAACACTCTTCCTTCCTAGACAACTTCCTGTCTCCGGAGTAGGCACAGCCACCACGAACCACAGCACTTCACCTTCCTGGTCATATTTTTTGAGAAAATAGGAAGGTTGTTATCAGAGATCGAACTTTCCTGAAACTGAGCAGTGAGCTGGGGAACTCAGTGTTGACCTCAACTCCTACTTTGTGTGTGGTGGACCCAACAGCAGATTCCATAGCTGGCAAAACCAGGGCCAGGCCCCGACTTCCTGAGCAACTATAGCCTTGGGTCTGAAATGGATGGGGCTCAGTTCTAGAGAAGTCCGGAAGGCAGTTATTCTAGAGGGCTCCTACCCTGGGGTTCCATCCTGGAGCAGTAGCTCCCTGGAGCAGAAGTCCCAGCCCTGGCATGGGCTAGGCTCAGAAGCTGGAGTGGGTTCCCTGGAGCAGTGTGGCTCACCCTACTGGAGCAGCGCGCTCACCCTACTGGTAGAATTGGACAGACAAGCAAGAGGAAGTTTGGGCAGGAATTATTCACAGGGAAGGGAGGCCAGCCCGAGGCACAACACAAAGAGCTGAGACAAGTGGGTGCAGGTCAGAGATAGTGGCAACTCCAGCTTCAGGCTGAGGCCTAACTCTTAGCGCCATTAGCTCTGGTCAGTGGGGAAGTCTAGGGAGCCTGATTCCAAATATGGAGGTCCTCAGGCCCTGTGTGGATCCAGTTTCCACTGAGTTACCACTATATACCCTAATGCTAGCAGTGGGCCAGCTCCCCCCTCACCATCACATACCTTCTATTGTGTGATGAGGCTAGACCTTCTATGTCTGCCCTTTTACAGAGAGGGTGGAAAGTGTCCAACTCACACAGCATGGTCTATAGGAGCCAGCTGCACCAACCCAGCCCCAGGTCACCATTTCTGTGTACCTTGAGACTTCTGACAACAGAACATAATAGCATCAGGGGACTTGATCCCTTCCTTGCTCTGCCGCAGTCAGACCCATGCAGCTGGCCACTGATCTGCCTGTCATGACCAGGCCTCCACACCATTTGCCTGGTTGTCAGGGGAAGGTAAGTGTCAGCTACCCAACTCTTCCAGAAAGGGGCTCCCCTTCTGGGATTCCAACAGGAGGAGAAGCATCCAGGGTCAATGCTGTTTCCGCTGTGCCTCCCCCGCTCAGTGCCTCTCTCTGTGTCCCTAAGGTATACTCCTCACATCTGCCCGCTCAGGACTCCAGGCTAGCTTTTCCAAATGCCAACCCACCCCACTCCCCTAATACTCACTGTCTGCCGGGACCTCTTACAGGTGCCAGCTCTTGGGGCTCAACACCCAAGAACCTTCTGGAAGGCAACTTAGGGGAGACCAGGTTGACCCCAACGTTGGCCTCATGTGGATCTTCTTCCTTTCCCTTTTTTCTTTTTTTTTTTTTTTTTTTTTTTGGTTTTTCGAGACAGGATTTCTCTGTGTAGCCCTGGCTGTCCTGGAACTCACTCTGTAGACCAGGCTGGCCTCGAACTCGGAAATCCACCTGCCTCTGCCTCCCAAGTGCTGGGATCAAAGGCGTGCGCCACCACCGCCCGGCTTTCTTTCTTTCAAGAGAAGAGCATGAACACAGTCCCTCACTACCATGAATTATGCAGTCAAGCTTCCCCCATTTGAGGAAGTTGCAGGTGACAGCACATCTGAAGGGTGAACCTTGCCCTGGCAAAACCACCTTCGAGGTAACCATGGTATCTCCCTGCCAGGTAAGTATCAATGTTCGTCTTTCAAGAGGAACAGTCACAGAGAAAAGCACTATTTCCTATTTTTCCCTGTCTCCCTACCTGTCCTGCTTACTGAAGCCAGTGAGACCAGGCTCAGGAGAGGCTCAGTCCCTGCTGCTGGGTGGCAGATGGGAGGGGCTGTGACCGAAACCTAGAGTGCTTCATGAGAGGCCCCAGCACGACAACCCACTGTTGTCTGAATGGAAACTGCCAACCCAGGAAGCATAGTTCCAGGATGACGGGCCGTGTTTGTCTCTGGTGCTCAGTGGAGAGGAAAGTGGCAAACCAACTTCAAAGCCTGGCAGAGTCCTCCACTACCCCTGCCAGTGGTGCCCAACCCACCGGGCCTGCAGGAACCTCCCAACTCAGGGAGGCCAACATTTGCAAGGCCGCATGAGTTCCTGATCAGAGGGGTGGGCACATAGGTCGCTGTGTATACTGAGCTATGAAGAGGCCCACAGCTCAGGAGTAGGGCAGAGTACAGGCAGCTAAGGGGCCCCTGACCACTAAGCAAGATCATTATGTCTTTAACAAATTCCTTCTCAGAGAGTGTTGTGGGATGGGCCCGACACTGAGTTACAGCATTGGCCACCAATCCTTATCCTTGTGCGTGTGGTCCTGGCCACTCCTATGGTCCAGGTTTGGCTTTGGGCCTGGTACACACAGCATACAGCATGCATGGAATGGGTACTTGTCCAGATAAGCAGCTTACTGAAATGTAGTCTGCCAATGTCATAGATGCAGGGAATATGGTGGGGTGGAAATCCTTAGCTCCCCATCCAGCTCCCAAGTGAACTGTAAGTGCTGTTCTAGGCTTTCAAAGCTATGCAGTAAAGCTAAAACCCACCCCAGCATTCTAGGCCCCAGACCAGCCCTGGCCTCTTCCCATCCTGGTTAGGAGTAGGCAGCTGAAAGTGCCTGGCCATCTCCTTACCTGCCTTAGCAAGGTGGGTAGGGCCATAGGGGAAGCCCAGAGTACGAGGACAGGTATTCTTCTGATACCACAGAACAGATTATAATACTCTGAGGTCCAGGCTGTAGAAACCCCCAAATAGACATATTGTCTGTTCAGGGACAAGAGCAGGAATCCCCAGCTCAGGTCTGAGGATAGTGCCTTGAGAGGCATCTCAAGTGAGTGCCTCTCACCTGCAGGTGCTTGAAGTCTGAGGGAGTTGTAATTTAAATATCATTTAAATTACTAATTTTAGCTAATCCTGATCTGATCCCATTTCACAGGGAAGGTGCTGAAGCCCAAAATCTCAAATTGAACAAGGCCTGGGACTGTGGCTTTGTCTTGGTTCTTGTGACAAGCTCTGTGTCTTTCCTGGTCAGCCTCTGCTCTCAGAATCCCAGGAAACCAGCCTGAGCTGGCTTAGCCCTGGGCCATGAGAGATCTCAGCTCTGGTCATGGCATGCATATTACCAACCTGGCAGATCCCAGGCCAAGAACCACACCCCCTTCTGCAGGCTCAAGCAGGCAGACACCCTGTACCTTAATCAGCGGCCTAAAGCAAAGGGCGTTTGGCTACAGGCCATTCTACCATGGCCAGCGGATGTGCAGTAAGCATGATTCAGAGGGAAGCAGACAGCAGTTCTCGGAATCAGAGTTTGGCTGTAGGGCATGAGAGTGTATGCAACAAGGATGTCTGTTTGCCCGTGAGGCCTACTGACCTCCCCGGGTGACTTCGTAAAATGATCAAGCCAATGCTGTTTCTGGAAGCCGGCTAGCAAAAATCACTCAGGTTTATCTGGAACCTCCATAGCCAGCTCACATGGACCAAGGAGTTGTCCCTAAATCCTGGGGGCAGCAATTGTTTCATGGAGCAACAGGGAGTCCAATCACTTGGTGCTAGAACCAAGTCAGTGCTAGGGAAGAAGAAAAAGAGCAGAGGGAACAGCATTTGTGTACCCATGATGCCCCCGTCCTGAAGTCCAGCTGCTTTCTGTTTTATTCCTACCGTTCCTGGAGTTCATGGGGGACACTGACACGAAGCACAAGTCCCCCCATGTGACTCTACACCTGCACTTTGCTTTACAGAACAAAAGAGTGAGTCAAGAAGTATAATATGGGGCTCAACAGTTAAGAGCACTGGCTACTCTTCCAGAGGACTTGGGTTCAATCCCTGGCACCTACATGCGAGTTCACAACTCCAGTTCCAGGGAGCTGACACCCTTACACAGACATCCAGGCAAATCACCAATATACATAAAATGAATAAATCATTTTTAAAAAGAAGTATAATTTGCCTGGGAGGCTCAGGACCCTGAAATCATGGCAGGAGGCAGCAGCCTTTCTCTGGGCTGAGGGCTTGTGAGGGGGTGGCAGGTGGGCATGGAAGTCCTATAGCTCTTAGGCACCCCCCACATGGGACCATCTCCAGCCCAAATAGTACTACTGGAGGACTCCAGAGGCCTACTGGGTACTCTACTCCCCGAGGCGGACTCTGAGGTTCAAAGAGCCCCCTTTCTCACTCTCCAGACTCCTCCATGCTTTCACGACATCTGGCATACAAAGGGCATTTTGATCAGTAATTTTGCCATCCTCCCTGGTCTGTCTGTCTGTCCCTACCTAACAGTTTCATCCCAGCTCAGAGAGTCCCTTTCCCATAAGTCTTCCTTTTCCCAGGCTCTAGGTTCCCCATCTCCTCTGCCCAGGCTGCCCACTTCCTCTGCCAAGCGGGGTTATAAAAGAGCCATACATGTCTGTGCCCAGGGATTCTGGAAGGACATGAACCAGCCAGATGATGGCAGGGTAAGGTCTGACCCTTGGTCCCCACAATGGAGCTTTGAGGACAGAACTCACAATGATCAGTCTTTGTGGACACAGGTGTTTGCCCACAGGACCCATGCAGGCAGGAACCTGGAAGCCTGCCCTATACCCCAGGCCTCTCCAGGCCTGGCCTTGCCCCACCCCAACCACAAGACAAAATGGCTGGTTGTCCCTGTCTGACTAGGACACACACAGAGGAAGCACCCCCAGCATCTGAGTGTCTGCTACTCACCACTGGCAGACTGTGGGCACTCATACCTTGGGTAGACAGTGTTACCCCTCATGTTACAGATGTAATGGAGGCTCAGCAGGAGGAGACGCCTGATGAATATCATGTAGTTGGATTTGAACCCAAGCCCCCAGCCTGAGTTTATGCTCTTCTGTCTGCCCTTCTACAACTAAAGCAGGTCATTTTGAGTCTCTGGACCTCTTGGATTTCTGTAGGCCTACATGTGCACATGCGTCCATATGGGGACAAAAGGATACTGGGGGCTGACTTAGCACCTCACTTCCTCTATCCATGTGAAAAGGAAGGGCCAAGGCAGTCCTGGAGTCTATCCTCCTTCCTTCTGTCTTTCCTAGCCCAGCCTCCTGAGTGGGCTTCTGTATAACTCTGTAGGGGGACTTCCCGAAAGGCTAGACTCCTGTTCTGCTCCTCTCCCGACAGATGAATTTGCCCATCAGATTTTGTCTACCCTTTTGGTTTGCCCCCTCTGCCAGGGTATGTCTCCACCCAGAAGGCAGAGCCAGGTCCCAAAGAGGCAGAGAGGGCATGGGAAAGGAGGTGGACAGACCTGTGGTTCACACCTCCTTGGAGCCCTCCCAGGCCCCAGGAGTGGAGAGCTAAATCTGGGGCCCTAGGCTGGGCTTCCCTGCCAGGGAGAGAACACAGTGGTCCTGAGGGACCGAAGCCAGTGAGCACATCACTCACCTAGGTCACAGAGTTGACTGGAGTCTATGTTCTTGCTCCCAGCCCAGCAACTAACTCCAGGACCCATTCTGTTGTGAGACAGTTCTGTGTATCTCACCGTTGATCCAGCAGGTGATCTTTCCAGAGACCCTTCAGGTGGATTTAGCATCCTTAATAGTCACATGTAGTAACTCCCGAGGTCCCACACTGTGCCCAGCAAAGGGGGGGAGATGGTTCTCAGGAGCTCTATTTGGAGTCACCTGACTAAGAGGCACAGAACTACCAGTGTCAAGGAATGAGCAAACAGAAAGGCAGAGAGAAAACAGAAGCTGTGCAGGGTCATGGGAGGTGGCAGAGGGAATTGGTTCCAACAGGGCTCTCAACCTATTAACAGCCAAGGCCCAGAGCCACAGAAGGGTGGAGGTGGAAACCCACATGTCCACTAACCTACAACTCTCTGAACACTCTTCTAAATTCTCAGAGACTCACTCCTCCTCAAAAATCTCCAAACTCCCCACACCCAGTCAGTCATTCAGCGCGTCAGTGTGAATCAGCACTAACAGGTGGCTTTTCTCTTAAACTTCATGGAGGCTCTGAAGGAAGAAAAGTTTGGAGGGAATGGAAGCAAATTCACCTCCCAAATGTTTGGAAGTCCCGCTAGATGAGCCTTGTAACCTGGGCCTAGCAACGGATGCCAGAGGAGCTGGAGGGACCAGAGGGACCGGAGGGACACAGCACACACTCTAGCACAGCCCTATCTCCTATATTGAACGCCCAGCCCTGAGCCCAGACTGCCGCCGTCCCGCCCTGAGAACCCCACTCCCACCTCACAGCGGGACACAGGTTCAAGGGACCCAAGCAGGTCTCTGAGACAGGACTGTGCCGGGCAGCACAGTCCACGACCCGTCCAGAAACCCAGCAGTGCCTTACCCGCCGGTTCCCAGCCCACGGACCCTGCGTCCGGGAGGCGGATCCCTGCTCGGTTGCTCGGCTTTGCAGCCAGCTGGGCCCGCAGCCAGGCACTCCGGTGCAGGCCCCGCCTCCAATCTGGCCCCGCCTCCAAGGTTCAGGCCCTGCCCTCGCACTGCCAGTCTACCCACCCCTGGCCTGGCTCTTCTCCACCCGTTCCCTTTCCTGCTCTGGCAGTTTAACACACCTTTTCTAGTTGGTTAGAGATTGGTTAGTGGGCTAAGGTGTAGGGTTTGTAACCAGCAAGCAGTAGGTGCCCACTAGATGTAGGCAGGTGTCTGAGTGAGCAGAGTCAGTCTCTCTCTCTCTCTCTCTCTCTCTCTCTCTCTCTTTCTCTCTCTTTCTCTCTGGTGTGTATGTGTACAACACACACACACACACACCTTAGATCCAGTGGCCTCCATGGAGAAGATGTCTGGTTTCTCTCTGGTCATGTGTCTGCTGTGCTGGATGGGGCTGACTCAAATCTAGGCACCAGGTAAGGGCACCTGGTCACCTGGTCACTAACCCCTCACAGTCAAGAAGGGTTTGCTGGGAACCTCTGGAGAGTTTTCAGCTACATCTAAAGGAAATATTGCCTATAGAACAAGGGCTGGGAATTCATGGCTAGCGCTGGGTTGCCAAGAACACAAGGCTTCCTGTGCACAGCCATTTAAGCCTTTGGCTAAGCCCATCTGTAGGCCTGGGGGACCACATGCAAGAGGCAGTGACCTGGGGAGGGGTGACTTCCTAGGAGATGGCTTCCTAAGAGAGCCCTGGGGCCAGGCAGGGATGTGAGCCTGGAGTGGAGCCAGGCTAGTAGAACTTTACAAGAGTGGAATTTTCAGAGAGGGAATTATCTCCATGGGGACTTCCAGGTTCTAGACCCAGGAAACTGGGCTAAGGAAGCACAGGTTCTGGAGGGAGCTACCCGGGTGGGAGGGGCCCAGCTGCTACAAAGATAGGGGCTCCCATGGGTGCTCCAGACCAGGCTGAGCTACTGGAGGGACTCCGGACATCCAGACTGTAGCTGCACAAGTGTTGGTCATGTCCCTGTCCATGTCTGTTCCAGGGCTGCCCAGGGCCAAAGGATCCATGCTTAGCAATTTGATTTAGCTCTTTGATGTGAGGCACCCCTGCAGGCAGAGAGTTTAACTGGGTGTAGGCCAGGAAGTTAGTATGGTCAAGCATGGAGCCCACATAGAGAGAGGCTGGTCCCCACTAGGAAAAGACCAGAAAACCTGTAGTTTGGGAAAGGAGGCAGTAAAATACACGGGAGAAACTTCAGCCAACAGGGCACTGGGTTTTCCATTGGTAAAGGCAGCAAAGAGAGGAGCAGGGAGCATGCTCAGAATCCTAGCCCTTCAGCCCTCAGGGCTGACACACTCATTATTCCTGTCTCTGGCCCCAGGGCAACACCACTTGCCCACAGTTTATACCCAGAGGTTACAGAGACAGGTGCTGACTGGCTGAGACAACTACCCTCTGGGGTACCCATCATATCCCCATGTCTGGCTGCCCAGGTGCAGAGCACATGGCTGTTTGGCCCAGAATCCTACACCTTCAGCCCCTCCTCTGTCCACTGTGTCCTCTGCCCCATCAGCACCTCACACAACCTTACTCCTGGGACTTGGCTCAGGGTTGGACAGGGCTAGATACATCTATCCCTGTGTCAAGTTCAGTTAATCAAATGCATGGCCCCATCAAGGGCCCTGGGGACCCTGAAATGATTCAAGGCAAATCCTGATCTTTATGGCTAATAGAAAATGAACCCAGAGCCGGGCAGTGGTGGCACACGCCTTTAATCCCAGCACTTGGGAGGCAGAGGCAGGTGGATTTCTGAGTTCGAGGCCAGCCTGGTCTACAGAGTGAGTTCCAGGACAGCCAGGGCTACACAGAGAAACCCTGTCTCGAAAAAAATACAAAAAAAAAAAAAAAAAAAAAAATGGCCACAGATGCTATGGTGTCACTTTGCATCTTTTGTCCCCAAAGCTGAGGGAGGGACAGAGACCAAGAGGGAAGTAGAGCAAAGACAGACATTGGTGCCACCTGCAGGAACCTAACTGAAGGCATAGGCAGGGCTGGTTTCCACATCTCACATTCAGAGAAGATAGAAGGAATGAGAGACTAGCATCCCCTGAAATGTAGCTGTGGTGAGGCCGAGGACCTGGGCACCCAGAGCTCCCAGCTGGACTTGAAAGGACGAAGAGGGTGTGCAGGACAGAGCCCATGCTTCAGGAAAGCAGCAGGGATGCAAAACCTCCTAAGCAGGCACTAAGAGGGGAAAGCAGATCTCTGCAAAGCACATGTGTAGTGAGCCAGTCCTCCTGTGCGAGTAAAGTTTCCAGGCCATCTTCTTCCTGGCCACCTGAGGCCCCCTTAGTGGCTCTCCCTGTGTCCCCTTATCCCAGAACCTCTTTCTCCCTTTGAAAAGCTCAAGGGTCACTTTCATTCCCTAGTCTCCCTTCCCACACCCTGTCTGCACTTCTGTCTATCTCGAGGTCCTATGGCCCATGCCCAGTACACTACCTTTGCCAACCATCAGCCTTCTCCTTCCTTTGGCCTGCTCTTCACTAGGGATTCTGTTATGCTCTCTCCTCAGAATTTCCCATAGCCTGTCATCTCCCCAGAGCAAAGACCTTATCCATAGGTGAGCCCAAGACTGCCCAACCCCACCGACCCTCCTGGGACCTCTGTTCACTGCTCCCACTCTGAGTGGTCACACTGTCCCTTGCTCCTCCAATGTTCCCCATATGTACCCATCTCAGAGCCTTTCATTCTGCAATTTCCTCCTGGTTCACTCTTTCTCCATATACTTGCACAGAGACCTATCCCTTCACTTCCCTCTGTCTGTTCTCAGCCTCACTTAGGGTAGAGCAGCGGTTCTCAACCTTCCTAATGCTGCGACCCTTTAACACAGTTCCTCATGTTGTGGTGACCCCAACCATCAAATTATTTTCCCTGCTATTTCATAACTATAATTTTGCTTCTGTCAATAGCCATAATTTGCATATGTGTGTTTTCCAATGGTTGTAGGCTATCCTTATGAAAGGGTCATTTGACAATCCCAAGGGGTCTCAACCCACAAGTTGAGAGATGTCTTGATGAGTAAAGGTATTCACCATGCAAGCTTGACAACTTTAGTTTGATCTCTAGAACCCATGTAAAGGTGGAAGGAGAGAACCAACTCCACAAAATTGTGTGTGTGTGTGGTGTGTGCGTGTGTGTCCATCCTCCTTATATTCCTTCCTCTTCCCCTGTCCTTTGAACCTCAACATTTGACACATCCAGACTCCCTTTAGAATGCCATCTTACTAGAGCAAGACCTTGTTTGCCTCAGGGCTCACTTCCTGGAAAAAAAACAGATGCTTGGTGAAGTTCTGGCTGTAGCCAGTACATGGCTGTGAAGGAGGATTTAGCTCAGACTGGCTCAAACTGCAAAGAGGTGGGGGCGGGGTTGGCCTCAAACATCTGGCAGGCTGAGAACAAGACTGGGTTCTCTGCTGGGAGACTAGCCTAACAGCTGGCCTTCTCGGGTTCTAGGTTCCCCTAGAGGGGCAGGTTCTGTGCTTCTCTCACTCTGGATTGGCTCAAGGGGAGACAGAAAGTTTTCTCCTTTACTGATGAGCCAGAATCAAGGCAGAGGGAGAAGCCAAGGGTAGGGAATGGAGAGACGCTGAAGGGATTTCTACATGCCAGGCTGTAGAAATGGCGTCTGGGCCATACGCAAAGCCACAGGCTTGCTTTCTTCCACTGTGCCAGTCCTACATGCACTCTGGCAGAGCCATCTGATGAGTAAAGATCTTTACCATGCAAGCTTGGATCACAGGATCTTTCCAGGCTCCTGTGTCATGCACCACCCAGTTGTCCCTTTCAGCTTTCACCACACCCTGTAGGGTAGGACTCTACCAGTCCTGCTCAGCTGGCCCAGCCTGTGAGCATCTGGCCAAGCTTCTCTGCTACCTCTCATGCCCAGCCAGGCCAGACTTCCTGGCCAGCCAGAGAGCAGGTGTGAGCTGATGAAGTTAGAGGAGGCTTCCAGAGGATAGCAGGACCAAGCTGGACCAGACCTGGAAGAGCTTTCTTGGAGAAGACATCGTATTGGAGGACAGTGGGGGATGGAGCCAGAGCTACAGCTAGGTGGAAGAGCCCCCAGGACCCTTTCACAGACCTGCGCATGGCTGCCTGGCTTCGGTGATAAAGCCCAGCTTGGCTCTGGCTTTGCCAACTGAAAAGTTTATTTGGCTCAGTTTTCAATCTAGAACCAACCTTCATAGAAAATTCTATTTAAAAACACAAGCCCCGTGGGTGGCAGACCCTGGCCTCACATGTACTTCTATTTTTACACCCAAACATGCTTTCAGCCCCCGGAGCCCGATTTGGAACTTGAAAGCAGCCTGTTCTATTCTGGGACCCACTTCCGGCCTTGGTGGTGTGATAGAGGCGGTGTTTGTACACACAGGCTGCTCTGCCCTCTGCCCTCCCCACCGCCTCGCCTCCTGTCTCTTCCTGCCCTCTTTCATCCACATAACCTCCAGGACAATAAGGAGGTCTGGAAGGAGAAAACCACAAGCTTGGGAAGGGAAGCTGTGGCCTTCAACAGCATGTGGTTCCCCGTTATCTCCCAAAAGGCCCACCAATCACCGAAGCCTGTGTCAGGAGGGGAGGCCAGCCTTTCTCCAGCCAACACTGGACACTGAGACATGGGGTAGAAAGTGGCGCATGTGACAATAAAAAAGTCCTCCAAAACCAGTGGTGGGAGGAAATGGGGAAATAAATAAGCCTGGCCCAGGGGACTTGAGGACTGGCTCCTGTCCTCGCCATAGACCTGCCCCAGGCCCTGCCAAGGTAGGTTTGCCTGGTGGAAATGAATGTGGAGCTCACCCACAAAGTCTCACAATCACCTGCCCCTCCAGGCCTGGCACTGGGTCCAGATGGGCACCACCAGTTTCCAGCACAGCCTGACCACTTCCTTTCCCTTATATTCTTCTGTCTTAGACCTTGGTCTCTATTCCCACCCATGAGAACCCCAAACCATGCTGGTCAGACCCAAGACTCCCAGATGCTACATGACCTTGGGACATAGTGTTGAACCCTCAATACCTTGATCCCTACTGTGCCCATTTCTTGAGAGCTACACTGGAGCCCTCCTATGCCACAGACGGGCCCCAGACACGGTGGAGGCCAGAAAGTCCCTGTTGGTCCTGAGCCTCCTTCTAACTTCCATCCACAGAAGTAGGACTGAAAAAAGTGACAGCTGTGACAAGTAGCCAGACTCATGCTTTACCCAGACATTCTACCCCTCACCCCACAAAGGACCCCCTGCCCCAGGCTGACCCCCTATCCCAGGGTGTGGCTTTCCATTACAAAAGAAAGCTTCCAAACCAGGAAGGCTAGCAGGAGAGCGAGAAGGGGCTCACTGGAGGTGAGGCTGGACCTATCCTGTCCTGTGGTCATTAGTACCCAGGTGAGAGGCAGGCAGCATGAAGTCCCCATTCTAGCGTGCATAGACTGAAATTAGTAAAATCTATTTTCCTTATTTACCATCTTAAGAAGTGGACACTGTAACTCTGGGACTACAAAGATGAATTGAGCCTGAGGCACAGGTTCAGATCAAGTTCCATCATTTCAGCCTGGCCTGACTGTGTAATGCCTGTAATCACAATGCTTAGGATGCTGAGGCAGGAGGATTGCCTAACGTTTGAGGCCAGTCTGGGCTACATAGTGAATTTTAGGATGGTCTGAGCCACAGTTTGAGAAGTTCCATAGCTGGCAAGGCTCACAAGACACAGGAGTTGCCCTCTTCCCCTTCTCCAGAGGCTGAAGTTCAACTCTGCCCATGTTTTGTTTGTTTCACTTCCCTTTTCCTAAAGGACACTTATTGCTACTTCCTGACCCATGGCATCAGCACTTGCCTTAGACAGAGATGCGAGGTGACGCAGAGCCTTCACGTAGAACCTCCCTCTACGTGAATTAGCTAGTTTCCTCTCCTCGGCTTGATCCTCTTGGAGTTACTAAATGCTTTTATTTTTCGTTTGTTCACCTTTATGAGATAAATAACTTAAACCCACCAAATGCTCAGATCTCCCCAAAGGCCTTCTCACTATACCAGATACGCCATCAGATTATAACAGACTTTTAAGTGCGGCACTCACTGCTCCCTCCACTAGTGTCCTGACACTGTCTCTGTTTCCCTGGAATCCCCTACGGTGAGCTTTCCACTTCCTCTTCCTCAGTTTCCCCCTCTTTTTGGAGAAGCACACCCTCAAGCGGCTCCTGAGAAGGGAACACATTTTCTGAGGACTCCTCTGCTGCTGAGGACCTGTACGCTGAGTCCTGTGTCTCTGAGCTTTGTATTTTGCTGGTAGCCACAGTTCTCATCCTGGTCCTTTCTCTCTATACAATTCTAAGGTCCCTGAATCAAGATTCTGAGATTTCTGTAGACAAGTGTGAAGCACACATCTATTTGCCTTCTTGTATTTGAACATTCCATCCATCCTTTTTTTCTTTTTCTTTTTTGTTTTTGTTTTTCCAAAACAGAATTTCTTAGTCCTGGAACTCACGTTGTAGACCAGGATGGCCTTGAACTCACAGAGATCCGCCTGCCTAATCCCTAGTTCTGGGATTAGAGAAATGCACCACTGCCACTGGCTTCAGTCCTTTTAACCTGTATTTTAGTGTGTTTGATAAACACCATTACCAAAAGCAACTTGGAGAGGAAAGGAATTTTTTTTTTTTTAAATCTTGCCGTTTATAGTCCATCATGAAAAGAAGCTAGGGCAGGAACCTAAGCCTGTGCGAGTACTCTCTTGACTAATGCAGAAGGGCCCACTGTGGGCAGTGACGCTCTAGGCAGGTAATTCTGAGTTCTAAAGAAAGCAGGATGAACAAGCCATGAGCCAGTAAGCAGCATCCTCCATGGTCCTCTGACCTCCACAAGCATGTCCTTGTCCTCTCTCTCAATAAATAAATTAATTTAATAAAGATTTCCTCAATCTTATTTTCCAGTTCTATTTTCTATGCTCATGTGCATATATACATATGTATTTTTCTAGGATTACATATACAAATATTTCAAGATATATTATGTATATACATATACATATTGAACTTCTATGATCATGTGTGTATGTCTCTCTACATATACATATATATATATACACATATATGTGTGTATATATATAGATGAGAGGATCAGAGAGAGAGAGAGAGAGAGAGAGAGAGAGAGAGAGAGAGAGATGAGATGAGACAAAGCAAGAGGATCTCATGTAGCCCAGGCTGACCTTGAACTCACTATGTAGCCAAGGATGATCTTGAACTCCTGATTGTCCCACCTTCCCTTCCTGAGTGATGGGATTACAGGCATGTGTCACAACCCTCCCCCCAGCTTACTCAGTGCTGAGGATTGAACCTAGGCCTTCATGTATGATAGGCTTAGATAGTCAACTAAGCTATATCTGAAACCTCCACAATAATATTCTTAATTTTCATGAGTTCTTTATATTTTCTAAATAGTCTTTCTTCTCAGCACCCGGTTCTATTTTTTTTCTATGAATATGTGTCATGGACCAACCACTTGGGTGTGAGAGTCCTTGGGATGAGGGTTCTTGAAGGCTAGGTGGGTAAGGATTTGGCAGTGACAAACAGAAACACACACAGAGGCAGTTTGAATCTGAGTGTATTTTTCAGCTCTCAAGCAAGGGTTTTTATAAATAGAAAAAAACAAATATTACAACTCTTAAAAGATGTACTCAGGAAAGCAATCATTATTATTATTTGGCAGAGTAAAGCAAAAAAATCATCCAAGCATATCAACTCTGAAAAGATATATTCAATAAATCACAAATAGAACAGTTTACATCATTATTATTTGGCACAATAGAAATCATTTAAATGTTACAACTCTGGAGCCGGGCAGTGGTGGCACACACCTTTAATCCCAGCACTTGGGAGGCAGAGGCAGGCAGATTTCTGAGTTCGAGGCCAGCCTGATCTACAGAGTGAGTTCCAGGACAGCCAGGGCTATACAGAGAAACCCTGTCTCGAAAAACAAACAACAACAACAAATAAAAACAAAGATGTTACAACTCTGAAAGAATTATTCAGTGGGGCAGTCATCCAAGGCTACTGGCAGATCTCTAAGAGCAGGTTAATAACTCTTTATGATCAACTATTATTTAACATCTAATACCTGATTTTTTAATAAATCTTCCACACATAAATTTAAACTATTTTAATTCTTTTTATTTAAGGCTTTCTTTACCATATATCAAAGCCCACCTCTGATGACACACATGTAACCATAAGAAATTTTATTGTTGTGAAAGTTTTTAATCTATCATAATACTATTATGTAACTTTGTAAATGATTTATAAAGTAAATTGGTTTCTCTGGAGGCAAGGTCATGGTTAGAGACCCCATCTCAAGGGATGATTTCTTACCCATTTTTCTTGCTTAAGATCTTGGCCTAGGCTATCAGGAACATGTCATAAATAAGAAAGGGGATAAAAGAAAATAAAACAGATAAGTTGCCATGAGAACTACAGCTCAATGTTTTATTCTGGGCAAGAATTCCACAACCAGTTCCAGAAGGCCTCCTTCTTTTGAAGTTTTCGCCTCAGTCTGTGGAACTTATCACACAGATTCTACTGGGGTTGGAATGACAAATATGTACAAATTTTTCTCTTTGTTTCTTGAGGATATTGATCACATGTTCTAAGCCAGGAGTAGTGGCAGACACTTGTAATCCTAGCTAATCAGAAGGCTGAGGGGAAAGGATTGCTTAAGTGCACTTCCCTGGCCCCAGGCACAACTTTTAGGACTCGTTCTTGGCAGACATTAGCATACCTGTTACCCACCTACCTATTGTCTCCACTAATGTAATTAACTTATTCTAGAAAAAATGACTTTTTCTAGAACAAAATCTCATGTAGCATGTAGCTGCTTCTATAGAGTAATGTGTTTTCTGGAGCAAACGTGAGTTCACTTCTCTGGGCCATTGTTATTCATACTTGACTCCAGGATTAACTCTCTCTTTTTCCCTTTGAAATGAGGGCTGTGCTTTGCCTGGAAAAACACATCTCAGTCCCTCTGAAAAGAGGGTTATAACACACGCATTGTGTCTGAATATGCCGGAGCCCTTGTTCCCAGGGCAAACCACAAACTAAACATGGTGATTTGACCTTTGCAGCACCCAAGAAGGAGCAACCTGGACTACCATTTTAAATTTCCCTGGAGAACATGACTGGGGCTCAGGTCTGGTCTCTGATCCCAACCTGAGGCCCTGAACACAGGAACCTACTGCAGCTCTCTGCTGAGTGCCATATGTTCCACACCGGGGCTGAATGCACAGCACTGTTGCCCTTTGTGAGACACAACTGCGGACCTCACTCCTAAAGAGTTGTCTAGAAGTGGGGCCCAGGCTCTGGATATAAACACCCCCACTGCCAGGACAGTGTACAGGCATGCGTATGTACATGTGTGTGCATGTGTGTGTATGTGTGGGTGTGTGTGCATGTGTATATGTGTGTGAGCACATATGTGTGTGCATGTGTGTATGTGTGTATATATATATATATATATATGTGAGCGTGCATTTGTATGTATGGGTGCACGTGTGCATGTGTGTATGTGTGTACATATATATGTGTGTATGTATATGTGTATGCATGTGTGTGTGCGCATGTGCATGTGTGTTATGTGTGTGTATGCATGTGTATGTATGTATGTGTATGTATGCATGTGTGTATGTGTGTATGCATGCGTGTATGTGTGTGTGCGTGTGTGCACATACTCTTCCCCTGAGGAAGCAGAGGGCAGAGCTACCAGGCATGGTGCTGCAGCTAGGGAGCCACGAGCAGCACTTGTCCCATTCTCATGTATAGTACCTTAGCTGAGTCGGGGAGATAGGCTGTGTGTATGGAAGAGAAGCCGCAAAGTAGTCCATGTTGCCAGTCACGCTAGGAGAAAAAAGGACTCCCCAAACAGAAATTCAGTCTTTGGACTGTACCTTACTTAATGTAGCCTGGGAAAGGAAAAATAAATCTATCTTCAAGCCTTCTCTTAGCATATTTTATGGATAAAGGGAACAAAGGCTTCTCAGGTTCAGCATTGTTCCTCTGGGCAGGTGGTGGGCCTTGCCTCTCTGACTGTTTTTTCTTTGTGACTGTCTTTCTGTATAGTGGAGAAGAACAGCTCCTGTTCACCAAGGCCATGAGTCTTACAGTGAGTCCTCCCATTTGGATGACCTCTAGAACTCAGAACAAACTAATCATTATCTGTGTGTATAGGCTCACGATGCGCACACCTGCGTGTGGAGTGCAGACGCTCTCTCACACTTCCTAACACTTACCACCTGCAAGACTTTCCCTTAATGCTCGGAGCCCACTCTGAAGAGCAGCCTGGGTCCACCTCTGAGAGAAGAAAGATTGTTGAGTTAGATGAGGCTTTTTGGGACGACAGCAGCTGCAGCTTGCTCCAGAAATAACCAGGCATCAGTATGCACAGGCATCTCTCACTCACTGGCCAGAGACTTGGGCACCTAGGTCTCAGAAGAGACACCCTAGTTAGCCACCCAGGCTCAATCAGATGTGCAGGCCTACTAGAGTAGATGGGGTTGGTGCCTGAAGTGGCCACACTGCCCCTCGTGGACATTTTCCTGGGAGGACCCTTGTATCTGTGAAGCCCTCGTGTCTGTGGGAAATGTTACAGCAGTGTATGTATGTGCATGAGCTTTGAGGTGTATTGGCATCAGGCCAGTCACCAACCTCACTGGCCACAGGCTCACATATGAGCCTTTCCCCTCAGAGGGAGGCCTCTGCTTATTACACAGCTGCCTTTTGGGCTCAACTGGCCCTTGAGGTCACAAGACAGGACTGAAGTCCCAGCATTCAAAATGAAGCAGGAGAGAATTAGGAAAAGTTGCAGATTCCAAAGGGACCTGTGTGAGAGTCAGAGGAAGAGGCTTTCGAGGAATCAGACTGATTAATCAATCAGCAGACTAAGCCAGAGTTGGGTCAGTGGCCTGTCCATCTGCTCCACAGGATCACTGGAAACTCATGGCCCATCGGGACTCAGAATGAGAGTCCCTTTCTGAGACTCTGAGATCTTCAATCTTCTCCCATCCCACACTTGGGTATCCCTGGGAACCCTCCCTTGCCCATTGTATCCCTTTCTTGGGAATCCAATACCAGGCTTCTTCTCATGCTTTACATTGCAATACATAGGCTGTCACACACATACAAACAAACACACTTGCTATTTATAGCACTGGCTGGTCTCAAACTTATGATCCTCCTGTCTCAGCATCTTGAATTTTGGGATTATAAGTCTGTGCAGTGGCTCATCCAATCACCCTCTTTAAGGTGGGATCCTCCATTCCCTTTCCTTGCCCTCACAAGTTTCCACCCACCTTTTCCTTATTATAATAGTTATTTCTCTTGTTGTTGATGCAAAATACCTTAAAAAAAAAAAACCCCAAAAGAACAAAAAAAATAGAAAACAAGTCAACCTAAGGGAGGAAGGGTTTGTTTGGACTCCTGGTTTGAGGGGACACAGTCACTCAGAAGGAGAAGCTATGGCAGCTGGAGCACGAGGCCACACCTCAGGAAGCCAAGGGAACCGAACAGTGGTACTCAGCTCACTCCCTTCTTCTCATTCAATCTGGATCCCAGCACATGGACAGTGCTGCCTCCATTTAGGTGGGTCTTCTTTACTCAATTAATCCTCCTTGGACACCTCATGGGCATGCCCGCAGGTGTGATCCAGTTAGTGATGATTATTAACCAACGTGCTTGTACAAAGTTTCCCTACCTCTTGGACTGGGCATCTGTCTCCACCATTAGAATATTCATCTATGACTCTCTAGGGCCTAGGCTGTGTAACTGAATTTCAGTTGAAGGCACATGTATGCTGGGAACTTCCTGTGTTAACTTGCAGAGTCTTAACCATGTCATAGACGGTAAGTGTCCTTAGAGGTCTGGAATCTCTCATCTACAGTTCTAAAGTCCCCCAAAGCTCAGAAATCCAAAGTGTTTTTCTTAAAGCTGGTACAATAGTTGACTTGAATCTTGTCTTACTTAACTTGACTGGCCATTCCCTCTGTATTTCCAGAACTGACTTGTTTTGTGGGGCTTAGAGTTGCCCCAGTGGGAGTGTTAAATTGTATGTCAATTGTTCTGTTACTATGAGACAAAGGATTTCAAGTGTAGCTGGGGATGGTAGCTCTAACTATAATCCCAGAACTCAGGAGGCTGAGGCAGAAAGATTACCTTGAGTTTGAGGCTAGCCTGGTTTACAAAATGAGTTCTAGTTTTGTCTACAAAATGAGACCCCGAATGAAAAAGTAAAGAACAAGATCCAAGCATGGTAGCACACACCTTTAATCCTAACACTTGAGAGACAGAGGCAGGCAGATCTCCTTTTGTTCCAGACCAGCCTGATCTACATAGAGAATTCCAGGTTAGCCAGGGCTACAAAGTGAGTTGCTATCTCAAAACCAAAACAGAAGAGAACAAAAAATAAAGAACAAACCAAAAAGATCTTCAAGGAGGCTGCAGAGATAGCCCAGTGCTGTGCAGGCAGAATCTGAGGATTGAGAGAGAGCCCAGTGATGTGCAAACAGATAGCCTGAGAACCTGACTTTGGACTCATAACACCCATGTGAAACCAAGCATGACTACACACATCTATGACCCTAGCATGGGGCTGGGGTTGGGGATGGAGACAGGCAGGTCTCTGGAACTTGCTGGCCAATCAGTGTAGTCAATCTGTGAGCTCTCGGTTTAGTGATGGACCCTGTCTAAAAAATAAGGTGAAGACAGACAGTGGGAGACACTCAACATCAACCTTTGACCTCAATACACATACACCCACATGTGCATGCTATATATACATACACACATATCACACACACATACATGTATAATATATACTAATACACATATCATGCACACATGCACACATGTATGTTACACACACACATACATTTTTAAAAAGACTCTCAAGTGTTAGGAGCTTGAAACAACACCACGCATTTGTTACTTTGCAGTTTGTCAGGAGCCTGGAGTACATAGTTATAGAGGTCAAGTACTCCCTGTTGTGTGGGGCCTGCCCATATGCACAGATACTGGAAACAGACCTCCTTTTGTTGTTGTTGGTTTGGTTTTTTGATACAGGGTTTCTCTGTTAGCCCTGGCTGTTCTGGAACTCAATCTGTAGACCAGGCTGGCCTCAAACTCACAGAGATCCATCTGCCTGCCTCTGCCTCCCAAGTGCTGGGATTAAAAGCCGTGTGTCACCACTGCCTTCCAAGAGTACTCCTTTATAGAGGATGGTTATCTCAGTTACGTGCACGTAAAATCAAAGCTTTTGAACTCCAAACACATGTGGCCCAGAGGTATTTGAATAACTTTCTTTGTTGTTTGATGTCTATTTTGCAGTTTACAACCAGGCTCAAAAGTACTTGAGTGATCTACTCTAGGCTACACATGGCAATAACAGTGAAGAGTTGGAGCCACGTATCAGCTCTGGCCAGGGTTCTTCTGTGTGGTACCCACCCTGCTTTCCCTTCATCACACAACTGCCTCAGTCAATCAAGATGCACCCTGCATGACCATAACCATGGTTGTGCTGGACAATCATTTAATAAGTGCCTTGTGGAAGTTTGAATGAGAGCAGCTCCCATAGGCTCATGTTTGGATACCTGGTCCCAAGCTGGGGACTCATGTAAGGTTGGGAGTGATTTAAAAGTATGGCCTTGTTGGAAGACCTGTGTCATTATGGGCAGAAAGATTTTGAGGTTTCAGCATGCTCTCTGTCTCCTTCTTGGGGATCAAGATGTGAACTCTCAGCTTTAAATATCTGACCCTTAATCCCACTTAAGTGCTTCTATAAACTGCCTTGGTCCTGGCATTTTGTCACAGTTATAGAAAATTCAGATCCATTCTCTAGTGCCACACCACCCCGACCAGGTAGGGAAGGCAGCAGCTGTGACCCATCTCTTCTGAACAGGAGTTTTGGCTCTGAAGGCTAAGAAGGAACTGAATGTGAGCCAGGTCTGTGACTCCCAGTGTCCATCCCATAAATTCTTGGTGAGGTCTGGCTTTGCTTATAGTTTGATACTTGCAAATGAGTGTATTCCTGCAGGCTCAACCAGAGCTTGGCTGTGAGCAGACAGGATATTGAGAACAGGAGACTGAGCAGAGGAGAAACACATTCTCACATAGTGAGGGGACTTCCATGAGATCTTAGGAAGGAGCCTTTGAAAGATCCTCACGGAGGAGAGACTTCCCAGTGAAAAAAACCAGTGTTCGTATGGAAGCTGTGGGAAGGAAAACGCCAGCGCCCTCTTGTCTTCTCGAAGAACAGCTTCTAGCGCTAAGGCCATCCTAACTCAAATTAAGGGGCATGCTGGGGTATGGTGGCTGGCTCTGGGGTCCACCATGTATTCTGGATGGGAAGACCTCTCTGAGCTCAGTGTCCCTGTATGAAGAAATACATGCCAAGTCGCTGAAGAGGAAGGAGCCCAGCCAATGAAACCTGACCACACTCCACGTCTAATGTTTGAAGTCCTTGGATTTATTTGCTTTTCTTCAGCTGCTGTACCAGAGGATACCTAACCCCAAACCTTGATCGGAGATGGAGTCTAACTCCAGGAAAATTCCTCGGACGCAGGGAATAGGGTCGCGGTGACAAGCCTAGGACTGTGGGCAGACAGCACCTAGAAGGAGACCGTGCGTCAAGAGAAAGTGAGATCATAGAGTAGGAGGGGGCGGAGCCAGCTGTGGGCGGGGGCGGAGTCAGACTCCTGGCAATGAGCGAGGCGGAGCTAGCTGTGGGCAGGGGCGGAGTCAGACTCCCGGCAGTGAGTGAGGCGGAGCCAGCTGTGGGCGGGGGCGGAGTCAGACTCCTGGCAATGAGCGAGGCGGAGCTAGCTGTGGGCGGGGGCGGAGTCAGACTCCCGGCAGTGAGCGAGGCGGAGCCAGCTGTGGCGGGCGGAGTCAGACTCCCGGCAGTGAGCGAGGCGGAGCAGTGTGGGTGAGCGGATTTGGCTCTGGGAGTGGCGGGGCGGGATAAGTTCCGGGAAGGCCGGTTATCACTCTGCTGCGTGGAGAAGTTGGAGACGCCCAAGTCCCCACGGAAGGCCCACAGCCATGTCGTCTGGGGACCCAAGGTCTGGTAGACAGGACGGGGCCCCGCGCGCGGCCGCAGCGCTCTGTGGCCTGTACCACGAGGCCGGCCAGCAACTACAGCGCCTGAAGGATCAGCTGGCCGCGCGTGACGCCCTTATCGCGAGCCTCCGCACCCGCCTCGCGGCTCTGGAAGGGCACACGGCGCCGTCACTCGTGGACGCACTTCTGAATCAGGTGGAACTCTTCCGTGAGCAGCTGCGGCGACAGGAGGAAGGCGCTTCGGAGACCCAACTGCGGCAGGTGCGGGGCGGGCGGGAGCGGCTGCCCAAGGCGGCCTGGGGAACTTGTTGGAGAATGTTACGCGGAGTCCAGAGGTGCGCGACGTCTTGAGGGTCGCGAGGATATGAGGCTCGAGGTGCGGATCTGAAGAGCTTGAGGTCTGGAGCATGGTGGTTTAAGGGGTGCGCTGGGATTTGAAAGAAGCTGCGTTATGAAATCCTGAGGGAAGTGGGTCCTAAGGAGCGCTAGGTCCTGAGGTTTCAGGGTCTGAAGGGCGTGGGGATCCGAGGTGCAGGGAATCCTGAGGGATTGGGGTCTGAAGGCAAGAGTCTGGGTGATTAATCACAGCAGTTCGAGATTCATTCGTAGGCCTGAGGGATATGCACAGAAGTGAGCAGGAGTCTCTGGGGTTCTGGTGAGCACCAGGGTGGAAGGGGTGTGACCTTTGAGGAGTACCAAGTCCTGACGTCCTGCTGAGGTCATGAGCAGTTCTGAGGGACATGTAATGGAGATTAATTTGGGACGGACCCCCTGGGTCTCTCGACTATGATGGGTGCTTGCTCATGAAGTTTTGGGGGGGGGCGGTTCTGAGGAATGTGAGGGATCTTGGAGTGCGGGGGATCTGTGGGGCATAATGTTCTGAGGTAGCCTTGAACACATGGTGTTGGTAGTGAACTTCTCCTATATGTGCTCCGGGTCCCAAAAGGATGTGTAGCCGTTTTAATCACTGCTTTATTGCTTTGAAGAGACACCATGACCAAGACACTCTTATAAAAGAAAGTATTTCATTGAGGCTGGCTTACAGTTTCAGAGGGTTAGTCCATTATCATCGTGGTGGAGAGTATGGCAGCTTGCAGGCAGGCTTGGTGCTGGAGAAGTAGCTGAAAGCTACATCCTGATCCACAGACAGAGAGAGACGCAGGGCCTGGTGTGGACTTTTGAAACCTCAAAGCCCATCCCCAGTGACACAGTTCCTCTAACAAGGCCACATGTCCTAATCCTTCTCAAATAGTGCTACTCCCTGATGATGAAAAAAATGCAAATATATGATCCTGTGGGGCATTCTTATTCAAGCCACCACTGTGGGGCACCAGGCTTGATGAAGATGGAGTTCTGAGGAGGGTGGTAGTCAGGGTTCTGTGGGAGCAGGGTTTTGAGGGACAGACACTAGAGGCTCTAAAGGACATGAGCAAGGCATGGGGCCAAGAGGGTCTCAAGGACATCCTGACAGGCATTGCTCTTTGAGGAATGTGTGCAGGTTCCAGTGTGTTTGTGTTGGCTATGAGGGGGCAGTGCAGATCTTGGTTCTTGTGTTCTGTGTTAGGGATGTCTTCTGTGGAATGTGGGTTTTTGAATCTTGTGCCAGGGACCTGAGAGATGCATAGGTTCTGAAGGATGGAGTTCTGAGAGAGAAGACCCACGTTTTTTGGTTAGTGGCATTTTAGTATTAATTGGAAGAAGTGACAGGTGCCAGTCTGATAATATGTAAATTCTTATTTGGTCCTCATTGTCATTTGGTATTATTTGGTTCCTGTGAGATACCATAAGCACACAAAACTGAAATGAGTAATAATACTTCCCTGTAGCAGTTATTTCTACTCTGACAACCTTGTCCCACATTTGGAGGAATGCTGGCATGTTATTCCATTTGGTCCATGGCTATCTTGGTTTTCCCAGGAAAGAAAATAACCTCAAAAAGAGAGTTGGAAGAAGATAATGTTTGTTTCCAAGATTACCAATGCAGCTATATTTCTTTTTTCTTTTCTTTTTTCATCCCATCCCCAACCCCTTTGTACTAGGGATTAAACCTGGTAGCCATTGGTATTCAGTGCAGATGTATCTATACCCAGCACTGGGACTTTTTTATAGCTCTCTAGAGGCTCCAGACAGAACTAGTCTCTGGCCCCAGTATTACTGGTCCTATGTCCTCTGGAATACATATTTTGTTCTAGGATTTTAAGAATTATTTGCAATTTTATTTAGGGAATGTTGTTAACAGTGTGGTAACTAAATATTACAAAACTATTGTGTGGCTCCTCAGTCTGACAAAACAAACTGACTGACTATATTAGCAGTAGAAATATATGTCAAAAATTACCCTGTTTATTTTAATTTCTGTATTGCTTTTTTCTATGATGTAACTTCCTTGGTTATGTGGTTTGCAGAGGTATGCACAGGATAAAGCTAATGTAAATAGTATAATTTATTAGTTATTAATGTAATACATTCTATGCCTACATACTAATAACTGTCTTAGTTACTATTCTATGGCTGTGAAGAGATACTATGACCTAGGCAAGTTACAAATGAAGTATTCAATTGGGAGCTTGTTTACAGTTTCAGAGGGTGAGCCCATGACCATCCTGGGGGCAGAAGGGCAGCATGCAGGTATTGTGCTGAGCAGTAGCTGAGTCCTTACATCTGATCCACAGAAGGCAGAGAAAGAAGGGGTTGGTGAAGAAGATAAAGCCCCTCCCAATCCCCAGTGATTGACACACCTTTTCCAATGAGGCCACACCTCCATTCCTTCACAAACAGTTCCACCAACTGGGAACTAAACATTCAAATACATGAGCCCATGGAAGCCGTTCTCATTTAAACCACCATGGTAACTAATGTAATACATTCCGTGATGACAGATATGTGTAAGCACAATTTTAGCAAATGTCAAAGTGATTATGTGCTTGCCAACTCGATGCAAATACAGAATGACTTTTTAAAAAATTATTATCTTTTTCTTACCTCTTATTGTCATTAAATTCTACTAGCGAATGAAACTGTGAATAGCGAAATTGTTATGTGGGTTTTTTTTTTTGTTTTTTTGTTTTTTCCAGACAGGGTTTCTCTGTGTAGCCCTGGCTGTCCTGGAACTCACTCTGTAGACCAGGCTGGCCTCGAACTCAGAAATCTGCCTGCCTCTGCCTCCCAAGTGCTGGTATTAAAGGTGTGTGCCACCACTGCCCAGCTCCAGAGTTGTAACATTTAAATGCCACCACTGCCTGGCCATTGTTATGTTTTAAATCTTTTGTTTTTCATCTGTAACAAAAGGAAAAGAACTGCAACTGGTTTTAATTTTGAAATCAAACACTGTGGGGGCTAGAAAGATGGCTCTCATGGTGTGATGGTACACACTTCTAATCCTAGCATTTGGGAGACAGAGGCAGGCAGATCTCTGAGTCTGAAGACAGCCAGGGCTGCCCAGAGAAACCCTGTCTCAGAAAAAACAAAAAACAAAACCAAAAAACAAATCAACCAACCAAACAGGGCATACTGCCCTTGTAGAGGACCCAAGGTTGGTTCATAGCATCAAGGGACTGAAAACTGCCTCTCACTCCAGCCTCAAAGGATCTAGCATCCCCTTCTGGCCTCTGTAATAACCTGCACGAAAAAGTGCTTACTAACATATAGACACCTAAAATGAGAAATTGGCACCTGACGTAGTGCTGCACAGCCATGCATAGTGGCATATGTCTTTAATCCCATCACTAGGAGGCCGAGGCAGGTTTGTGAGTTTGAAGCCAGTCTGGTCTACATAGTGAGTTCTAACCAGAGCTACATAGTGAGACCATGTTTCAAAAACTAAAATAAATAAAATCTAAAAGAATAAAAGAAATAGGGTTGGCAAGATGATCCAGTGCGTGAAGGCAGTTGCCGGCAAGCCTGATGATGTAAGCTTGATCCCCAGAACTCATGTGGTAGAAGGAGAAAACAGAGTTCTGCACATTGACCCCTCATTCATGCTAAGGCTTGCAGGCTTTCGTGTGTGTCAGTGTGTGTGTGTGTGTGTTCTTTTTTTTTTTTTTTTTTTTGGTTTTTCTGAGACAGGGTTTCTCTGTGTAGCCCTGGCTGTCCTGGAACTCACTCTGTAGACCAGGCTGGCCTCGAACTCAGAAATCTGCCTGCCTCTGCCTCCCAAGTGCTGGGACTAAAGGTGTGTGCCACCACCGCCTGGCGTGTGTGTGTATTCTTAGTATTCTCTCATTCATAAACTAATTAGTAAATAAACACAATTGTTTAAAAAATAGCAGCTAGATGTGGTGGCCTGTGCACTCAGGACACAGAGGTAGTCAGATCTCTGTGAGTTCAAGGCTACCCTAACCCTAAGTGAACAAAGTTAAAATAAATACAAAGTAAGTCCAGGACAGCCAGAACTGTTACACAGAGAAACCCTGTCTCCAAAACCAAACCAAACCAACCAACAAACAAACAAAAAGTAAGGAAGAGGAAATAGCAATGTGAAACAAATGATTAGTTAGACTTATCTTTATAAAGAAATGGTTAACATAATTATTTCCATATGTAATGAAATATATTGTATAGGCGACTGATTAAACAAGAAGATTGTGTACTAATTTAGATTTCCTGAGGGGCATGCTTTTATACTTTACAGATACAAAGACAGTGGGTAAAAAGAAAATCTCACAAGCGAATGACAAGGGGCAAGCGACTACTAGTGTTCAGAGCTGCACAGAGTGAGGCACATCTCAGCATACAGTTCCTGTAATAGTTGCCTTGGGTTTTTATCCAGAAGAAACCCAGTGGAAAAGCAGGGCAATGCACAGTGTGCCTACCTATAGTCTCAACCACTCAGGAGGCTAAGGCAGGAGGATCACAATTTTGAAGTTAGCTTGTACTACATAGTCGGACTTTGTCTTTAAAAAAAGTTAAAAATAAATACAAACCTAAAAAAAATCCAATGGAGGTCAAAGGCAGAATAAACTCTTCAAAGGGGAGTTACTGCAAATATCTCTTCATAAAATGCTAACATCAAAGAAAAGCACGCACTGTGTAAACTGCGTAGCAGCTCAGGTACAACGGGAAAGGAATGTCTTTACTTATGATATGTGACATTTCTCCACTCATTGCTTTTTTTTTTTTTTTTTGCTTTTTCGAGACAGGGTTTCTCTGTGTAGCCCTGGCTGTCCTGGAACTCACTCTGTAGACCAGGCTGGCCTCGAACTGAGAAATCCGCCTGCCTCTGCCTCCCAAGTGCTGGGATTAAAGGCGTGTGCCACCACCGCCCGGCTTCTCCACTTATTTCAAGACTTGTTTTTCCTGGACCCCCTTTCCATTATATGATGACAAAAAGCTTTTTGAAGACTCCAGATGTGTCCTTGAACATATATAAAATTTGCATCTTGAAGGGTTCAAATGTGCCAATGGGATGTTTTTGATCATAAGCAACTATGTAGTTGTTTCAAATTCTAAGCTAAGAATATTATTGGTTCTGAGCTAGTGTAGTGGCACACACATTTAACCCCAACACTTGGTATGCTGAGGCAGAGACAACTGAATTTGAGACCAGCCTGAGCTATATACCAAGACAATCTCACACACACACACACACACACACACAGAGAGAGAGAGAGAGAGAGAGAGAGAGAGAGAGAGAGAGAGAGATTAATGATGACTTTTTTTGTGGATACAAAACTGATAGAGGAGATTAAACTAAAACTGAACAGCATGTGTTGAAGGTGATTTGAAGGGGTCAGGAAGAACAGAGTATGTTTCTGGTGGTACAAGTCAAGGGCCCACACCTGGTAATGGCATTTTGATGATCCCAAGTTGACCAAGGGAGTGTACATTACAAGGAATGTGTAATTAAATATTATAACTTTTTCTTTAAAGGATTTACATTATTTTGTTTATGTGTGAATGTCTGCTTGCATGTATGTATATCATATGCTTGCTTGGTATACTCATGGAGGGGATCAGATTCCCTAGGACTGTAGTTACAGGTGGTTGTGAGCTATCTGATATGAGTGCTGGGAACTGAACCTAGATCCATTGTAAGAGCAGCAAGTGCTCTTAACCACAGAGCCATCTCTGCAGCTTGATATATTATTACTTTTAAGCTATGTATGTATGTGTTTGCCTGTGTGTGATGTGAAAGTCAGTGCTGGTAAAGTCCAGAATAGGGTTCACCATTGGAACCCATTGGAGCTGCCGTTACAGGTGGTTGTGAGGCACAGGATGTGGATGCTGGAAACTGAATCCCATTCTTCTGTAAGAGCAGTATGCATTCTCAACTGAGGAGCCAGCTCTCTAGCCCCTGTCATTTTTAATTCTTAAGGAGCATTTTAATGATTCAGTAGCTCATGAAAGTGAGTGTCTTTTTGCTTACACATTGGTCACTTTTGTAAGGTCTGTATTTCAGTCATGGATTGGGGAAGAACAGAGAGGTTTATCACCTCAGTCACCACCCACAGGTCCCTTTGTTTACTGAAATAAACAAGGCAGTTTAAAACAACAGCAGTAGCTAGAAATTAGTGTATACCTTTTATCTCGGCACTAAAAAGGCAGAGGCATGTGTGTTTCTGTGAGTTCTAGGTCAGGCTGGTCTACAGAGTAAGATTCTGTCAAAGAAACAAAACCCAACTACAGTAGAAAGCAAATGGTTAGTTGGCTTGCTTTCATTGATGGCCATACCCACCATCTCTAGAAACAGGGATCCTAGACCAGCAGAGACTGATGGTCCCACAGAGAATACTGAAGACTGGGTATGTGGGGGAATTGAGAAGTTCATCTTTGACAGACAGTAACCAGTATGTCAGGATGAGGCCATAAACTTGTCCTCATGGTATCCTGGAGTGGGACTTGAGACCCTACCTCATCTACAATTTGAGGCCTGGATGGTTGATTTTGCAAACTTCTTCCAAATAAGATTTTCTGGGATAATGGTGCTATTTACCATGTTGCCTGTGGGTACTCAACTGCATCCTGTTACCCTGGAGACTAGCCTCATAGATGCTGCCTAATCCTGGCATCTTCAGTCATTTCCTTCCAATTTCCCTCTTCCTGGTTTGCTACACTTTATAAGAGTAGTGGTCTTCAACCACAAAGGATCATGGCTCTTTTGGCAAACCTCTGTCTCCAAAAATACTTACATTTCTTTTTTTTTGGTTTTTCAAGACAGGGTAGTCCTGGCTGTCCTGAAACTACTCTGTAGACCAGGCTGGCTTCAAACTCAGAATCTGACTGTCTCTGCCTCCAAGTGCTGGGATTAAAGGCCACCACCACCCGGCTAATACTTACATTTCAATTCATGGCAGTAGCAAAGTTACAATTATGAAGTAGCAATGAAAATAATTTTATGGTAGGGTGTCACCACATGAGGAGCTCTATTAAAGGGTCACAGCATAAAGAAGATTGAGAACCACTGGCTTATAGTGAAAGACTGTCTCAAAACAATTAACAAATAAAAAAATACCAAACAGTACATGGTTTTATGACTTAAAAAATCCAGAGGCTGGTGAGATGGCTCGGTGGGCAGAAAGTGCTTTCTGTGCAAGCCTGTTGATGTCTGGAACCCAGGGTGAAAGGAAAGAATCAACTCCTGAAAGTTGTCCTCTGATTTCTATATGTGCACCACAACATGAATACATACACACATCATACACACATGCGTGTATAATAATAAAATTAAAAGGAGAGAACTAATTGAAGTTTATCTTTAGTGTGGTGGGTGTTTCATTTATCATGGTGACAAGGTCTAGGGATACAAGATAGAGGCTGTCTGTCCCTGGCTTTTGTGAATTTGCTTCTTCATTTGCAGAGTGGATTAGTTGAGGCTATTTCATTCCATCATGTACTGATTATGCTTGAGGATTCTTTGAAAATAGGAAAGCACACATTTAAGACAAGGTCATTAAAAAATGGTCATTTAGGCCAGGCTGAGGGTATGTGCAATACTCCTAGCCCTCAGGAGGCCAAGCTCGAGCTGAGTGATTCAAGGCAGTCTGGGCGACCTAGAGAGAGGTTTGGGTTTTTTTAAAATTTTATTTATATGCATTAGTATTTTGTCTGCATGAATGTCTGGGCACCACATGCATGTTTAATTTCTGTGGAGGCAAGAGGAGGATATCAGATGCCCTGGAATTGGAGTTACAGACCATGTCAAGTGGCCATGTGGGTGGTGGGAACTGAACTATGTCTCCAGACCCAGAAAAAGTCTTCCCCGGCCCCCAGACAGGGTTTCTCTGTATAGCTCTGGCTGTTCTGGAACTCCCTCTTAAGTCCAGGAGGCCTTAAACTCAGAGATCCACCTGCCTCTGCCTCCCAAGTGCAGGATCAAGGTGTGGGCCACCACCACCATCCGACTCTTCAGAAAAAGTCTTGAACAAAACAAAGTAAAACAAAATGGCCCATGGTCCCAGCACATTGGCAGCCTGAGGCAGGAAGATTGCCCTGAGTTTGAGGTTCAACTGAGCTATAGAGATTTGTGTTTGTGTCAAAAAATAAAAAATAAAAATAATATAATTGTTTTAGGCTGGCCTGGAACTCATTAGGTAGAGAAGGCTGACTGAAACTCGTGGCAGTCCTCCTGCCTCCGCTTCCCAAGTGCTAGAATTACAGGCATGGGCCACCATATCCAGCTTTTTTTTTTTTTTTTTTAAGTAGTAATTAGGATTTCAGGCTATATTTGTTTTCAAACAAAGTACCACAAATGATGAACTTAAAGCAAAAGAGATTTAATTTTCACTGTCTAGAGGTTAGAAGCAGCGGATTGAGGTGTCACTGTCCTCTTTTACCCCTCCCAGCTTTTGGTAGTGGCTGCTGGTCCTTAGTGTTCTCTGTCTTCACATGGCCTTCTCTTCTAAGCACATCTATCTGAAATTCCTTCATGGATGGACACCAGCAGTTAGATTAAGGATAGTCCTAATTCAGTGTGACCTCACTTGAGCTAATGATATCTGCAAATACTCTTATTTTTATTAAGTAACTCATTTTTCTGGTTTTTTGAGACATGGTTTTCTCATTGTAGCCCTGACTTGAAGTCACTCTGTAGACCAGGCTTGCCTGGCCTTGAACTCAGAGATCCACCTATTTCTGCCTCCCACTAATTAATTTTTTTTTTTTTTTTTTTTTGGAGACAGGATCTCACTATGTAGCCCTGGTTAGTTGGAACTTGCTTTGTGTAGACCAGGCTGGCTTCAGACTCAAGGAGAACTACCTGACTCTGCCTCTCAAGAGTTGGGATTAAAGGTATGCACCATTACACCTGGCTGAGACTAAATTTTGAATGACATTTGAAAATATTATAAGAAGAAAAACCTCAGCGTTAATTATATTATCTCTAAAACCTGCCTTCAGAGTGAGTATTATCTAATGATATGTTATCCTTGCCAGAGTTTCTTATGTTTTTATCACATTTTTTTCCTCATGTAGCCCAGACTGGCCTCGAAGTTATTATATAGTTGAGCATTCCTTGTCCTAGCATGCCTGGTTTTGAACCTTTGCTTTTGACATTGCTTCAGTTATTCAGTCTGTGCTTTAATTTTCACAACTATTGAACCTGCCTGTCTCCCTTTACTTTTTTAGATAGGGTCTCCCTGGCTGGCTTCAAATTCTTGATCTTCCTGTCTCAGCCTTCCCACTGCTTGGATTATAGACATGCTGTTAGCATACTCATTGAAACTGTACTTTTAAATTGTTTTCTGCTTAGGAAGTTGAAAGACTTACTGAGCGTCTAGAAGAAAAAGAGAGGGAGATGCAGCAGCTGATGAGCCAGCCTCAGCATGAGCAAGAGAAGGAGGTCATCTTGCTTCGGAGAAGCGTGGCAGAGAAGGAGAAAGCCAGGGCCACCAGTGACATTCTTTGCCGCTCCTTGGCTGATGAGACCCACCAACTTCGCAGGACATTGGCTGCCACTGCCCACATGTGTCAACATCTGGCCAAATGTCTGGATGAACGACAAAGTGCACAGGCAGACGCTGGGGAGAAAAGCCCTGCTGAGGTAGGCCATGTAACTAGATCAAGTGAAGACTCTGGTGTGACAAGAGTCATTGTCTGTTATTCTCTAGGACTCCTGAGCAATCGCTGAGGTCTGGGGCGGAGAATAAGCTTGCTTAGCAAGAGAGATCTGGTAGAACATATGACCTGTAGCCTGCCTCCCCGACTCCTAGTATTGCCTATAGCTGATCCTGCATGATGTCAGGAGAAGGCACTTTGGTTTTCTCTGCACTGAGGAGAGGAAGAGCTTGGAATAGAGGGACTGCCCCAGGAAGTGTTGTCACATGTGTATTTGACAAAGAAACTGAGGCAGATCTAGGTGACAACTGCAGAGAAAGACAACTGCCTCCATATGCCACATATGTAGCTGCTAGAGATACATGAGAGCCAGCCTTTTGCAGGCTCCATACATCTGAGTGGTAAGAGCTGATCTAGCCACATGTCTCATGGAGAGCCAGAACTTCTGTTTTCAGCAACATGGCCTGCCATAAGCTAGACTGCCGTATAGCCACCCTCAGGGCTTCTTCATTATCACACAATAACACAGAACAGCTTCATGCCTTAAAGCTATGAACCCCATGTAGTCTCTGTGTGAGGGGGACAGCAGATGGTGACAAAAGGGCCAAAAGCCAAAAGGGACAAGTTGGAGTAGGGACCTAGGAAGAGCCCTGTATGGCTCCAGGCCAGGATAGTTTGGTGGAGAGGAGCATGATTAAGGTTTCAGCATTGGGCATCCATAAGGTAGTTATGGTGAGAGATGCATCTCACAAACCAGAGGGCTCCTGGTCAGGAGGAGCACATGACTGGTGGGACCAGCACTCAATATAGGCCAGGCACTGGGCATGGTACCTTATTTCCTGCTGGCAAATGGAGCTGACAGGGAAACAGGCACATATGGCATACAGTGCCTCAGTTACTAGTGGGTATATTTGTAGCTTTTGTATTACTATGACTACCAAAGAACAACTTCAGGGAGAGTTTCAGACTACCATGGTGGGGAGGCATTGCCAAAGTCATAGCAATGGGAACCAGTGACAGAGAGTCCTCACATAGTGGCAGACAGGAAGGAGGCTGGGGAGACAGAGACAGACAGACAGAGAGACAATGAGGCAGTGGGACTAGGGGCCAGGTATTTTCAAAGGCCTACCCTTAGTGACTTACTCCTGACTGCTATGTCCCCTAAGTTTCTATAGCCTCTACAAATAGCACCATCAGCTGGGGTCAAGCTTTTAAACCATGAGCCTGTGGGGGACATTTCTGATTCAAATCATAACAGTACCAGGCTGAGTCTACATGTTATATACACCTCCTCTCAGTACACCTCCCCTCAGCCCCACCTCAGGACCTCTAGATCACAACCTTTCTAGGCAGTCCTCTAAGACTGTAGCAGTGTTCATGAGACTGTGAGTGTTCTGAGCAAAGGGATACACGGCTACCAGCAGCTTCTCCAAAGTGTAGAGAAACTTGATCAACAACCATCCATTTCAGTTATATTTCACAAAAAGATCACCCTAGAAGGAACACAGTTGTATATGTTTCTGTATAGGAGATGCTCTTGTCCACGTTTGTATACTGTAACATTCCCCTTGAAGATGTCAGAGCAGCCTCAGTAGGCTGGTATGTGGGTGCTGGCTTATGGCACACAGTCACATCATGTCTCTTAAGACAGTATCATTTCTCAGCCTTGGACTTGGCTGAGTCATCTGGGGCTTCTCAGGAGTCTGGGTTAGGACATGTACTTCCTGTCATTCAAGGGGATTTCTTAAAACTAATCTCTGTGATTTACAGTCCCTCTGTACTGTTGAATGCCTGGGATTTCTGGGATATAACGTATACTCCAGAAAAGTTTTATGATGCTTTACAGTTGTGTCAGCCAACTGCCATTCGGGGTTAGTTTAGAGTGGCTTCTGGATTGAATGCCCTGGTTTTGACCCTGTGTGAAGCACAAGGTAGGCTGCTTCATCCAGGTAAGTTCTCTTGTCTAGAGGCAGGATTTCTGTCTTGGTGACTCTGCAGGAGGTAAGATGGATCTGTGGCCAGGCCTACACTAAGGACCTGGAAAGCCTCCTGGAGATACTGGATATATCTCTGTTACAGAGTAAAACTATGTTCCTGCCTTCCCTATTGCCTGTGATGATAAATAAGTTCTGGTGCTGTGAAGGTTTCATTATAGCTGGTGTTCTTATCCTCTAGATTTGATGACAATCGAATATTCAGTCTAGATTTTAATCCATATTTAAAATACAGACAGCTCATGTTGGTAGGTAAGAAGGAACAAGGACAGTGTCAAGAGTGGTACACCTAGAGACCCTCTGCCAAGGCTGTGTCCTGGCCTCAGTTGAGAGTGGGTCAAGGAGGAGCTGGATTTGCGAAGTTTATTTGTTTGTTTGTTTGTTTGGTATCTGTTTTGCTGCTTCTTACCTCCTACAGTTCAGCTGCAATGCTGGTCTGTGACCTCAGCCTCTGGCTCCAGCTTCCTCTCTATTTCTATATGTTATATGCACGCAGTGACATGGCTTCTCTTTGTCTCTTCCTTATGTAGCTAGAGCATACAAGCAGGGACGCTTCTGGCCAGAGTGTTATTAAGAAGTTACAGGAAGAAAATCGACTGTTAAAACAGAAGGTGACTCATGTGAGTATCTAAAATCTCATTGAAGAGGAACATTAACCCTGACAGATAGTGAATAAAGTTTTTTTTGAAAGCTGATGCCTAGAGACTTCTGCTCCCTGGCTGCTTTAACTTGATACACACAGTCACCAGAGACCTGACCATTCTGCCACAGAGGATATAGTAAAATCAGGAACTCTCTGTCCTCCTAGAATTAACTAGTTAATAAAGGAAGTACAAGAATTACCATCAGGAAGTAGTTTTGAGTGTGTGTGCTGTATCTGTATGTTTGTACTTGCATGTGGAGGCTAAAAAGTGACATCAAGCAATTGTTCTTCACTTTATTTTGCAACAAGGTCTCTTGCTGGAGGATATAGATTTGGCTAGGCTGGCTGGCCAATGAGCTCCAGGAATTTGACTGCCTCCCTATGGCCAGTACTGGTATTACTGACATTTGTGTCATACTCAGCTTTTACACGGGTGCTGGCAATCTGAAATCAGGTCTTCAGGCTTCCTCAGCAAGTACTTGACTAGCTGAACCACTGCTTCCAGAAGTGGTTTTAGGGTTTTTTACTCCTCTGGAAAGCAGTTTTTAAGGCAGGAAAGTTACACTAAGCTAACATCTGCTTAGATTATTATTATGGACCAGTGGTGGTGCATACCTTTAATCCCAGCATTTGGGAGGCAGGGGCAGGTGGAGCTCTGTGAGTGTGAGGCCAACCTGGTATACATAGAGTTCCAGGACAGCCAGAGCTACATGGAGAAACCTTATCTGGAAAACCCAACCAAACCAAACCATCCAAATCAAACAACAACAAAAGACCATTCATATGGATCTTCCTATAATGTATCAGGTTCCCTGGTAGGCTTAGAACTTTCTCTATACCAAAGAAAGGGAAAGGAAGGCAGTTTTTCCTCAGGAAAACCTTACTTGGTAAATTAAGTTGCTGATAACCACAGATCCATGTTGGCTTGAGCAAGTCTCTTTTGGTTCTGTCTTTTCAGGTAGAAGACCTCAATGCTAAGTGGCAGCGTTATGATGCAAGTAGGGATGAATATGTGAAGGGGTTACATGCACAGCTAAAGAGGCGGCAGGTCCCTCTTGAGCCTGAGCTGATGAAGAAGGAGATTTCCCGGCTTAACAGACAGTTGGAGGAGAAAATAAATGACTATGCAGAAGCAAAACAGGAGCTGACAGCTGTGAAGATGGCCCGGGACACTGCGCTGGAGCGAGTGCAGATGCTAGAACAGCAGGTGTCCTCAGGCTTTGAGCAGTACTGACAGGGATGTTTGCCTGTTCACACACCACAGGCAGTGGCTGTAGTCTTGGGACAGCCTAGGCTAAATGTTTGGTGGAACTGGGTGGGATACAGTCATAGAGTAGTGGGAGAAGGCAAGTAAGGATTTTCTCCTTCCTTGAATAGAAATGAATATTCTGTCTATTCTCAGATTCTTGCTTACAAGGATGACTTCAAATCAGAAAGGGCAGATCGGGAAAGAGCTCATAGTAGGATTCAAGAACTGGAGGAAAAGGTCATGTCCTTGATGTACCAAGTGTCCCAGAGACAGGTAAGAGTACAAGAGAGTTTCTCCCTTTAGATGTATTTTCTTTTTTTAAATTTAGATGAATTTTGAACAAAAGTGTATTCACTGGCAATACTGTTGGTGATGTGCCATTCCCAGCTCTGGGCAGAGCAACTTCTCCTGGGCCTAGGGTGTGGCCATAGAAGACCTCTTTGTGGTACTATATTTAACTGTGGAAGTCAGCTTTGTGGCCTAGGTTGTTAAAGGCTAGCTTTCCTCAGGGCCTTTTCTGACTCCTCATAGTTTCCATGCAACAAAAGCATATCCCAGGCCTCAGGTGCTTTACTGACAGTTCTGTAAGTGTCTGTCCGTGTGAGGTAGAGACCCTAGTTACTATTTTGCAGAGGTAGGACACAGGTCCTGAGCACTAAATGAGGTCCTCCAGGATAGCCAGAGGGCCTGTTGCCTTCTCTGGTTTTAGTGCTAGTGTATGTTATAAGTGGAAGTATCTCAGGCATGGAAAACTGGACATATATGCCTTTTACCTCTCCTACCTGGATAGACTCCTGCTCTGCAAATTCCCAGGAAAGGTTTATTATTTTAGCCACTTAGTATCCATACATCTTCTGTCCTATGATGAGCTCCAGGCCCCCTTCAGAGAACTTACTGTCCTAACAGCTTGGATAATAGAGGTCCCTCTGAAAATCAATAGGCTGAGAAGGCAGAACTGGTTTTGAAATGGTCTTTCCCAATTAAGATGTGAGAAGAACGAGAAATATATGAAGGCTGCCCATACTGTTCTGTTCTGAGCAGCTGCTGAACTTGATCAGCCTCTTCATCTGCACCAGGGGCACAGGGGCGTCCTGGTAGATACTTTTGTTTATCAACCTTAAGCTTAATTCATATCAAGGGCTGGACACAAGCATCAGTTCTAATGAATGGAGGATTTTGGTGGAAACTGATGGCCCTCCCAGGTACACAGGACAAGAGGATGGTGCCAGAGGGCTTTAGCAGTAACAGAGGACACTTCCTTAGAGCCTTTGCTTAGTTCCAGCAGCCTTTTTGACATCATATAATGGAGTGTGGATGTTTCCCCACCTTGTTTTAGATCAGGCTTGTTCAGGGTGGTATGGCCATGGAGGAGGCTATAGGACAGAATTTTCTAGCATGCAACATAGCCAGGAATGGGGATATCCTAACATGACTATGTGGGATTGCTGAGCTTTTGGCCTTGCCTGTAGGGCTTTTTGCTGGCTTCTGTGCTTTAGATTGCAAGGTCACTAATGGTATGGTCAAATATGACCTCTCAGGAAGTCTTTTATTGATGTGCCAGAGGAGTGATCTTACCTGTTCTAGGCCTGCCAAGCTAGGCCTGCTGAGGGATTCCTGATCAGCCCCAGAGGCTAGATTTCTGGTGGGGACCAGGGCCTTTGAATTAGTAGTGCCCTCTCAAGCATGTCTTTGCTCGACCCACGGAGAACCACCATATGACAGTGGTGCTGAAGTAGGAGTGACAAGACATTGTCCCTCTGAGAAAAATTCAAATCCAGATGTGAAGTAATAGCACCAAGAGCAGGTGCTGGAGTAAGGCTCCCATACTCCTATACATGTAGCAATGGGCACCACTGCCCAAGGTGCTTTGTGGCATTTGTTTAGTGCACATGTGCCAGGAGTGCACTCATGGCTGCCACTGTAGGTCTCAGGCTGTCTAGCACCTCAAATCACATTGAGGTACAGTGGGACTTAGTTTGCCTATTCCCTCGTTAATGCCCAGCTGCCTACACCACCCCCAGCTTTGTTTCTCTCACTCTGGTGTTAGTGAGGCATGGCATCAGGGTCACTTCCTTGACTGAATATCCTAAGGCTGAGGGCTCCAGTCAGGCCTCCCACTTCTGTTCTTTCATGATATGACCAAGTACCTGTAGGACTTCTTCAGTTCACTCAGTACTTTCATCTAGACAGCAAGAAGCATTAGAATTTGAGGAATGAGGTCTTCCAATTTAAGCCTTTAGAAATTCCAGAGAGTCAAATAAAATACCTTGATTCCAGAGGTTAGTTCCCCACTCCTTGAAGAAACTCTTGTGGTATGTGGACTGAGAGCTGATGTTTGATGGAAGTGAGGTATTTTGGTACAGAAAGCAGCAAGGTAGTGAGATTTAAGGTCTATTCTGAGATGTCTCTAGTTGTTAAAACATAGGGCCAGGCTCTGTTGACCCCTAGCACAGCCCATGTAAACTAACCTTTGCCTTCTCTGCAGGACTCCCGGGAGCCAGGACCCTGTCGGATTCACACAGGGAACAAAACTGCCAAGTACTTAGAGATGGATGCACTGGAGCATGTGGCACCTGGCGGCTGGAGACCTGAGTCTAGGTCCCAACAGATGGAACCTTCTGCAGAGGGTGGGCATGTCTGCACAGCCCAGAGAGGTCAGGGTGACCTTCAGTGCCCTCATTGCCTGCGGTGCTTCAGTGATGAGCAAGGCGAGGCATTCCTCAGGCACCTGTCTGACTGCTGCCAATGAGCCAGAGCCACCATACCCGTGTGACCCGTGACCAGCATAGCTAGCTGCTCTAAGGGATTGGGAGGGTGTCCTCAGACTCAGTCTTCAACCCAGTGTGTTGCATTCTCCTGGGATCTAGGGCCCAAATGGACAGGGTGATTGGTAGGTCATTTTGTTTTCATTTGGCCATGGAGCAGATTGGGTTGGAGGGAACTACTGACTGAGTAGGAGAAAGAGATGGGGTTAGGGGCATCAATTTTGTCTCTCAGCTGTCAATTGAAAGCTGCAAGCTATCTGTTGTGGAAGTATTCTGAAGTCTGCTTGCACCTAGAGTTGTGCTACTTGCTGGAAGGGGAAGCTGCTGTGGGAGCAGTGGGTCCTCTTTCCAGGGTGGTAACTCCATCCTGTTGAGTAGTGAGGTATTTCACTCTCTGACTGGTCTGTGCTGCATTATAGTTACATGATACACTAGAACCTTCCCAAACACAGCAGAGCCACACAGCTGCATCCAGTACCATTACCCTGCAAAAACACTTGTATTTCCAAAAGGGAAAGCACCTTTATTTCCTAATCATTTATAATAAATGGATTTACTACTGTGTTGCTCTGAGAGTTGGGCTGGGATATGTGCAGGAACAATGGGTGTTTTTGGTTACTAAGGAGAGACCAGATGGTAAGGAGAAACATTCCCACTGTCTTGCCTCAATTCAGAGGTGTCAAGGAGAGCAAAGGAGTTAAGTCTCTTCACCAAGATCACAAGATTAAATGGCAGAGGTCTGATTAGTGTCCAGGCATGGAGTAGAGTTGGTCCAAGGATGTAGAGAAGGTCAGGGTGACCTTCAGTGCCCTCATTGCCTGCAGTGCTTCAGTGATGAGCAAGGCAAGGCATTCCTCAGGCACCTATCTGACTGCTGCCAATGAGCCAGAGCCACCATACCCATGTGACCTGTGACCAGCATAGCTAGCTGCTCTAAGGGATTGAAGGTAGCAGAGGAGTAAGGATGCCCAAGGAGCCCCACTGATACCACCTAGATTTCCAGATGCTAGACAGCCACAGAATTAGTTTTGCTTTAGAATGGTATTTCCATGCCATCTTCCTATTCCTCCCTTGTGAAATGGGAATGTCTACTGTGTATATATTGGAAGTATATAACCTATCCATTTATTTATAGGGGTTCATAGATTACCTTGGGGCTTAGAAGAGACCTGGGACTTTAACAGTGTTGGGACTGTTAAAGACTAAGAGGAAACTAGTCATAAACTAGGGTAAAACTCATTAGTGCTTTGAGACTTCCAGCAGCTTCAGTAGAAGCTTCAAATTCAGGTTTAGGGGCCAGATTGATTCCAGTGTAGGTCCATAGGTTCTTAGGAAGTTCCATATCTTAGACCAGCTTCAATGAAAGGTGCAGACCCAGTGAAGAGAGCAGATCTGAACTGGAGTAAGGCCCACTGGCCCTTGGGGAGTTCCAGAACTCACAGCAAAAGCTGAAGACCCATGCAAGAGACACCAGCAGACACAGGACAATATCTGATCCAAATACAAAGAGCCTCTAATCCTAAATACCAGTCCCACAGAGGGAAATGACACCTCAACTTTATTATAACTTACTCCTCTCCTGAGCATTGTAAATGTCACCACTGAAAGAATAAAGGAAATGTGAATGTAAAAAACAACAACAGCCGGGCGGTGGTGGCGCACGCCTTTAATCCCAGCACTTGGGAGGCAGAGGCAGGCGGATTTCTGAGTTCGAGGCCGGCCTGGTCTACAGAGTGAGTTCCAGGACAGCCAGGGCTATACAGAGAAACCCTGTCTCGAAAAACCAAAAAAAAAAAAAAAAAAACCAACAACAAAAATATACAAAAGAAAAAAAATTTAACCAATATATTAATTCCAGATGGGCAACTCCCAGCACAGAAACAAAACCAACATGAAAAACCAAGATAATATGCCTTTCTTAAAGATTACTAATTTTACAGTACTGGCTCCTTAATGGGAATGATTTGTTAGAATTTCCAGACAAAGAATTTAAAGAATATTTATGAGTATGTTCAAACAGCTTAAAGAATACATGAAAGCACTCTAAGAGAACAACATCAAAGAGCTAATGAAATAATGAAGTCATTCTAAGAAATGAACATCGACTTCAATAAAAAGAACTGCTGAAGAAAAACCAAACTGAAATGATGATAGAAATGAAAATTCAATAAGCCAAAATTAAAAGCTTGGTGAAAATCTTCACCAAGAGAATAGATCATGTAGGAAATAGAGTAACTAGGGCTGGAAGATGCAGTACAAGGATTGGATCAGACAATTAAGGTCAGTGAGGAATTTTTTAAAAAGTAAACAGAACATGTAAAACTGTTGGGACACCATAAAAACACTCAACCTTTGAACTATGAGCATAAACGAATACTATACTAAAAGCATAAAATATTTTTTCTTAAAAAAGCATTTATGTATGCAGGTGTTTCACCTGTATATCTGTTTTTCATATCTGTGTTTCTTATCAGTGCTCACAGAGGCCAGACAGGGGATTGGACCCCTTGCAAGTGGAATTACAGGTAGTTGTGAGTACATGTTGGAGATCAAACCCTGGTCATCTGGGAAAGAAGCCAGTGCTCTAAAGGTCTAAGCCATCTCTCTGGCATATTTTCAATAAAATAGAAGAGAATTTTCTGAGTCTAAAGAACGAGAAACCAAATCATTTACAAGAAGCCTACAGAATACCAAATAAGTAAGATAAGAAAATAAACTCCCAACATGTTTTAGTTAAAACACAAAAATACAGACAAAAGAAAGGTATTGAAAATTGCAAAAGAGAAGGGTCAAGTTACCTATAGAGGAAGGCCCATCAGAATAACATGAATATTTTACAGAGACATTTTAAAGCCAGAAGGGCCTAAAAAATGTATTTTGAAATACAGCTCTGAAAGAACAACTGTAAAACCAGATTATTATCCAGCAAAGCTGCTTATTAAAATTGAAGGACATATAAAACACTTTCTATGTTAAAAATAGTCTAAAGAGGGCTAGATGGCTCAGTGGTTAAAAGCACTGACTGCTTTTTCAGAGGTCCTGAGTTCAATTCCCAGCAACTACATGGTAGCTCACAACCATCTTTAATGGGATTCGATGCCCTCATGTGGTGTGTCTGAAGATAGAGACAGTGTACTCACATACATAAATAAATCTTAAAAAAAAAAAAAAAAAATGTCTAGCCGGGTGGTGGTGGCACACACCTTTAATCCCAGCACTTGGGAGGCAGAGGCAGGCGATTTCTGAGTTCGAGGCCAGTCTGGTCTACAGAGTGAGTTCCAGGACAGCCAGGGCTACACAGAGAAACCCTGTCTCGAAAAAAAGAAAAAAAAAATATCTAAAGAAATTTATGACCACTAAATTTATGACCACAGAAGATCCTGGAAGGAATGCTTTGATCTCAAGAGAAATATAAATCAATATAGTGTCAATAATAACTGAATATTAGTAGTCTTAATTCTTCAATAAAAAGATTTGATTAGCAGCCTGGATTAGAAGACAGGATTCATCTTTTTTGCTGCCTTCACCACCAAAGTAGATACCATCTTAATGCAAAAGGGTGGGAAAAGTTATTCCACACAAATGGAACTGGGAAACCAAACAAGCATAGCTATCCTAGTAGCTGACAAAATAGACTTCAAAAACAGAAGAGATAAGGAAGGTCACTCCATCAATACTCATCAATAGAAAAATCCATCAAGAGGACACTATATTCATGCAGCCCTCTAATCCTAGTAATCAGGAGGCAGGAGCAAACAGATCTCTGTGAGTTGGAGGGCAGCTTGGGCTACACAGACCCTGTCTCAGAATATACATACATAATACATACATACATACATACACATGCACCAAATATGGGCAAACATATTTTCTTATAACATTATTATATGCAAAGCCACAGAGTAAGCCTAATATAGTGATACTGGGTGACTTCAGTATCTTACTTTCACGAATAGATAGGTCATTTGGACAAAAACTAAATAGAGAAACACTGGAGCTAAGGGTCATCAAAAATACAATGGATGTTACAGACATTTATAAAGCATTCCCCAAAGCTGATCACATATTAAGCATAAAGCTAGTCTCAATAAGTATAAGAAAATTGAAATAACATCCTGTATTTTATCTGACCAAAATGAAATAGTGCTGGATAGCAACAGCAATAACAAGAATACAAACTCATAGAAATTAAATAATAAACTACTAAATGATGATGTGTCAATGATGGAATCAAGAAGGAAACTTAAAGAGGTGACAGTTTATAGTGGTAAATGTCTGTATTAAAACATTTTGAGAACTCTTAAAAGATGTTGGTAGGCCATAAAGCCTCAGAAAAACAAGAAACCCCAAGAATAGAGGGGGAAAAAAAAATCAGAAACAGGGCAGAAACCAATGAAATAGAAATTTAAAAAATTACAAAGAATCAGTGAAATGAAGAGGGCGTTTTTAGAAAAGATAAAATTGTCAAAACCCTTAAAAATTAACCAGAAGTCCAAAATTAATAAAACTGAAAAGTATTATAATAGATTGCAATATCCAAAATTAATAAAACTGAAAAGTATTATAATAGATTGCAATATAACTCAGAAAACTATGGGGACATATCCTAAGAATGTATATTGTTACTTCTTTTTTTGGAGACAGGGTTTCTCTATGTAGTACTGGCTGTTCTAGAACTCTTATGTAGACCAGGCTTGCTTCCAACTCACAGAGATTTGCCTGCCCTCTGCCTTCAGAGTGTTGAGATTGTGCCATCATGCCTGGCATCTTCCAAATGTTTTATGAAGCTAGTTATTCTGATAACAAAATCAGGTAAATACTGCACACACATGCAAAAATTAGACTGATCTCCCTAATTATTGTAAATACAAAAATCCTCAATAAAATGCAAACATCACATTGAAAAGCATTTATCATGACCATTTTGACTATTCCAATGATACAGGGATGATTCAACATACATAATTCAGTACGTGTGATTCATAATATAAATGGACCAAACCCAGAAATCACATGAAAGTCATAGAAAAAGGCTTTTGACATATCCAGTATTCCTTCAAGATCAGAGTTGTGGAAAGGCTAGACATGGAGGGAGCATACCTCAATATAATAAAGACTACATATAACAAACTTATAGCCAACATCATACTAGAGAGAAACTCAAAGCATTTCCACTAAAATCAGGAATAAGACAGAAGTTTCTATTCTTTCCACTTCTATTCCATACAGTGCTTGAAGATAGACTAATACAAAAAGAGAAGGGATATCAGTAGGAAAAGAAGTATCTCTTTTTTCAGATGGTACCAATCTTATACATAACAGGTCCTAAAGAATCCACCAAAAAAAGAAATTCTTTGAGCTGATAATCATGTTCAGCAAATGACACACAGAACCTGAGAATAAACTTAACCAAGGATATTAAAGACCTCTATAATGAAAGTTTTAAGACACTGAAGAAAGAAATTAAGGAATACACTAAAAGGTAAAAGAGACCCCCCCATACTCATGGATCAGAAGAATATTGTGAAAAATGACCACCCTACTTAAAGGTCCAGAAATAACAAGGAGGCACAATCAATCAGATAGTCCAAACAATCCTGAATAAAAATACTGCAGAAGATAACATCACAGATGGTTGCAAAGTATACTAGAGCAGTATTAATAAAAATAACACAATACTGGCACAAAACAAACACATAGATCAATGGAGTAGAATTGAGGACCAAGATATAAGTCCATGCAACTAGAGTTAACCTGTAACCAGTTACAAAGATACCAAAAAAATTCATCGGAGAAAAGAAAGCATCTTTAAAATGATGCCAGGAAAACTGACAAAGAAATGAAATTAAATACTCCTCACAGTGCGCAAAACTAAACTCAAAATGGATCAAAAACCTCAACATAAGACCTGATACCCTGAAAGTGCTAGAGGAAAAAGTATATATTTCAACTAATAGGCACATGAAAGGACTTTCTGAGTAAGACTGATCACACAGGAAATAGAGCAACAGTTAACAAATGGAATCTCATCAAACTAAAACTGAAGTGAGTAAATAGTTGGCCTACACAATTAGAGAAAAATTCTTGCCAGCTATTCATCTAACAGGACTAGTGTGTAGAATATATGAAGAACTAAAAAAGCTAAACATGCCAAGCAGTGGTGGCACACACTTTTAATCCCAGATCTGAGTTCAAGGCTAGTCTAGTCTACAAAGTAAGTTCCAGGACAGGAAGGACCACAGTGAGACAATGTCTGAAAAATAAATGAATAAGTAATATAAAAAGACGACCAATGAAAAAATGTTATGTGGAACTGAGCTATTTCTTACCTTGTATTCCTGAGATCTTGGCTGCGATTCCCAGTGCACATATATGCATACATATGTGAATCTTTTTGACTACTATTTTCTCTCAGGCATCCATTTTTTTTTCCCTGAGACAGTTTTTTTTTTTTTTTGTATAGCCCTGGAATCACTTTGTAGACCAGGCTGGCTTCACACTTGCAGACTGCTTCTACCTCTTGAGTGCTGGGATTTACAGTATGTATCACCACTGGTCTACATTCCATAAATTCACCGTTTCTTTGGTGGGTAGCTCTATATAGGTTATTTTCTGCCTCATATGTTTTTCTTTTGAAGTATCATTTGATATTTAATTTTTAATCCTTTTCTTCTTTCACAATGTTTTAATTGTATGCCTTTGGTCATTATGTATGCATTTAGATTTTTATAACTCACTCTCCTACCCAGGATCTTTGTATGAAGCCCTGGCTATCTTGGAACTTACTATGTAGTGTCTGGTCTTGAACTCACAGAAACCCACCTGTTTCTGTCTCCACAGCACTGGGATTAAAGATATGTGTCACTTTGCCTGACATTTTAAACTTCTTGCCTGTAAACCCTTCACCTACCCTTCTTTGGTTTCTTTAGATTGAAATTTCTCCTATTTCTTGCTTTTGGTATAGACTGAGAAAAATCTGCCAACACTGAATTTTACTTAAGACAGAAGTGTTTGGGGGCAAGAAGTAAGGTTAGTTTCATCCTTCTAAAGTGTTTTTGGTTTTAAGACTTATTCTGCCAGTGTTATCCCTCTGTTGGGTGATGCCCCTTTGAGGACTTACTGGTACCCTGAGTGCAAAAGGCAAAAACAAAATTATTCCTTTTTTTTTTTTTTTTTTTGGTTTTTCGAGACAGGTTCTCTGTGTAGCCTTGGCTGTCCTAGAACTCACTCTGTAGACCAGGCTGGCCTTGAACTCAGAAATCTGCCTGCCTCTGCCTCCCAAGTGCTAGGATTAAAGGTGTGCACCACCACTGGCCAGCAAAAGGAAAATTCTTATACTTTAACAACCAGGTCATATTTGAAACTTTCATCTGTAATAACTGTGGTGCTTTGACCAGTCTCTAAAAGCAGAGCATGTTTTTAATTCTAACAGAGGCAGTGGAACTCTGTGAGGTCAAGGACAGCTGCATCTACAGAGCTAGTTCCAGGACAGCCAGAGATACATAGAGAAATTCTGTCTTGAAAAACCAAATCCAACAAAACAAAACCCAAATGGCCAGTCCCAGATAGCAACTTGTATTTACTACTCAAGTAGCCAAAGTAAAGGGATGATTGCCTGTGCATCCAAATATGGACATCATACAAACAGCCCTAGACACAAGACCAACTTCGCTGCCTGAATGCATTGATTTCCTCCTAGTGGCTTGACTGAGAACTTACTTGCTGCTTCCTAATTGTATTTTTGTTTGTCCATACCTTTGAAAAATACTTTACTACTTGTCACGTCTTCCATACACCATTTATGCATGGAACTTCTCATTATATTGTCTTCCTACTCAGCCTACAAGAAATGCTGAAAAAGCCTTGCTTACTGTTTTCTGGTGATCCACTGCCTGGGCTCATGAAACATTTGCAGAATATGGCTGAAGGCCTTAATAGCTCTTAGCTTGTCTCATCTTTAGAACCTTAGCCACAGTAGCCCTTCCACACCCCAGCCATGGATTCCAAGTTGGCTTTGTATAGTATTAAGATCTGTAAACTGCCTTCAGGCAGAAACTATGCTCTCTAGGCGCTCATCAGGTTTCCTTGTCTCCTGACATGTGCTGCCTATACGAAAACACTGTATGGGAGGAGTCTCTGCAAGTTGGTCCCCAGTTCAGTGTATTATCAAGTGGTCAAAATTCTCATTCGTCTCGGAACTACTACCCACATTTACCATGGAGGTGGATCCAGAATAATGCTAGTCCGGGTCTGCAATGAAACTAAGGCACTTTCAGTTAACATCTCAGGACAACTTACGAAGCTTCACGTTTAAAACAAATTTTAAGCATGATTACTTCTGCTTCTCATTGCCACAAGTATACTGCCAGGCATGTTGTCAAAAGACGGTGCCAAACCAAGAGCTGTTCAACCCAGGCAATGGGAATGTATTCAATCTTAAAACAAACAAAAGAACAATAAAAACCCTTGTAGGCTGACAGAGTGGTAGATGTTGCTACTAACTTTACTGCCTTTCCCCCCACCCCTTGTTTGAAAAAGAGAAAAATTAAAACCTTTTAGAAAACAAAATTTGCTGTCATGTTTTGTGTAGGAACCAGAGGAGCTTGTTGCTACTTGGATTTGGGGTCTGTTACGTGTTCGCAAAGAGAATCCCTGTCTTAGTAGGAAACTTCCAAAACTATTTATACTAAAAGACCTCAAGTTGGCAGTAATCCTGCTAGTCAGAGATGCAGCACATCAAGCCTTGAAGTACAGATGACACTTGCCATCCAAGTACAAGCCTTACTCACACCTGTTCAGCAGATATAAAAAGGAAGATGGATTTAATGGTATCAGAAGTGATCTCTGCTGTTCACTTCATTTGTTTTGCTGTTTTGATTCTCTTTAGTGGTTTGAATGAGAATGGCTCCCTAAAAGGTTCATTTTTGAATACTTACTTGGTTCCCAGCTGGTGGAACTCTCCGGAAGAGGATTAGGAGGTATGGCCTTTTGTACAGGTATCACAGGGTTGGGGGGTGGGCTCTGAGGTTTTAAAAGACCAGCAACATTCCAAGTCGTTTCAATTCTAGTGCCATCCCCTAACTGCCTACCATGCTTCCCGGCATGATAGTCAGACCCTCTTAAACTGCGAGCCCCAAATTAAACACATTTTTCTATAAGTTGCCTTGGTCACGGTGTCTTATAAAACTAAGATAACATAGAAAGTTCAATGAAAAATTTTCTAGTTAATGCTTCTTTTCAGCTATTTCCTTATTTCATTTCAGGCTTATACTGAGTAAAGGAAATACTCAAACATGAAGCTCCCCTGGAGCTTGCCCACAGGCTCTGGCAGGAAGTCTTTAGCCTCCCTCAGCTAATGACCACTTTGGGCTTTGGTTCCCCACCTAGAAGCAGAATGCCCACTCTGCTAAATTGCAAAAATCCTGGCAGCCTCTACAGCCATGAAAAGGGCTGTCCTCAGAACTCCCTCACCACCTACTTTCCTGTTCTCCATCAACTGGGACCAGAAGCTTCTACTGTCTTCTGGTTTTTTGTTCCTCAAACTGGCAAGTTATAAGTTAAGCCTTGATGAGAGAAACAAAGAAACTTGAGGTTTCTAGGGAAACAGAAAGCTCATTCCTGGCAGTGAACAGCATATAACGAGAAAGTGAGAAACTGGCCTGAACACAACACCGTAAGTACTCAAGAGCTGGGGGCTGAGTTCTGAGTGGCTCTGGGTCCCAATATGGTACTTGCTGTTGGGGTACCCAGGCTTTCCCCTCGCCATTATAGTTCCAACAGTTCCTGCTGATGCTACAGATGGAGATCCTGGATTCCTCTTGGCAGGTTGCTTGGCTCCAGAAGAAGCAGAGGCCCAGAAAGGCAGTGTCTGGAAGGCAAGCCCAATACTGGGCCTCTCTAGCCATTTCTGTGACCAGGAGATAACACTAGTATCCCTGGGAATAGAACCAGAATCTCTTGCCCTTTCAAGAACACTGTTTATGAAAGGTCACATCCCTGCCTGCTCTTCTTTGCACAACTATCCAGGAACACAGGGAAGGGCTGCTTTCTCACCTAGAAAAGAAAGCAACCTGTTTTCTAACTCCTCTGGATACTGATTCACACTTCCTGTTCTCTGGTACAAAATCTTCAGAAGGCTAGGACCTACTGTTCTCTCCCTCTCACAACTGTTCTACTAGCTTGTTAGTGTCAGGTCTTAGTCATCTTCTCCTAGATGCTGGAAGTCTCAATGTTGGAAAAAATATGAGCCATGTAGTGGGGTGAGGTAAGCTGAAACTGGAGGAACCCAGAGGCAACTGTGTGAGCTTTTAATTCCTGAAGGGACAAAAATGGGACTAACCAAGCCTCTTGCACTTTTCAATACCATTTACTTTGTTCCTAATTTAAACCCGATTAAGCATTCTACTACAGATCACAAACCTCCTCTTCCCCAAATGTGGATAGGTACCTGCATATAAGGCTGTAAGTGACCCTCTGCTCTGTGTTACAAAGGCTCAGACTCTATTCCATGTCCTAGTGACCTGGGTATAATCCACAACCCCATCTTGAAACTTCCTGGTACTTCTTGGCATGAGCATATGAAACCTAATTATTTGTTTGGCTGTTGTATCTTGCTCACTTCTCTGTTCTGGTATCTGTACCAGCCTGGTGTCCAGAAGACAACTGAGGGCACCAGGAACCCTGAGACCTAGGAACACCAGAAAGTGACTTTGGGGTTGGTGGCCATGGCTCCCTGGGAACAAATACCACCCATTTGATACCTCCCACCACACCCATCATCCCCAGCAGAAAGCAACCAGACTGGGTCTCCTGCTGTACTAATGTATTCCATCTTTCAAAAAGAAAGACATGATTTTAATATTACTTAACAATATGTTAAAAAAGTAGCCAGGCAGGCCTCCGTGTTAATACGGTTGTACGCTCTAGAACAGACTTGATGGTGTGAGTACTGGGTGGGTTTCTTGTTTTTAACGTTCTCATTCTGCAAGGGGTCTTACACAAGCTGGCTACAAGTCAGGGGGTCAAACACAAACAGCGCAACGTGTACACTCAGAAACAGTAGATTGTGAAAGAGGACAAAGGAGGCCTGCCCGCCCAGCCCGCCTTGGGTGGGACACAGGGCACATGGGAGCTGAAGGATGACTGACACCCTGGCGGGGACAGATGACAGGACAGGGCGAGATGCACAGGCGACAGAGCCACGTGGATGATGCAAACTCGTCTCAAACCATGGCCCAGGCCTCTGAGGCCATGGTGGTGGAGGAATTGGCGGGAACTACTGTTCCATTCCGACAGCACAGAGCTACAATCAAAGAAGTCTCACTCACAGACTACACGCACACAAGCTAACAACGCAGGTCGAGCAGCAAGTTCTCGGTCTTGGGGTATCAGGCTACAGCATCCCGCCCACACACCCTGGGTGGGTACTGAAGCTCAGGGGAGCCAGTGAGGGGCTTGGCTCTTGAGTGGCGCAGCCCAGCTGCCTCCCACATATCCCTCTCCAGGCAGTCCTCATTCAGTGGGCAGCAAAGGTGGCTTTCTTCAAGCTAAAGTTGGACCAGTTGATGGATAGTCTTTGTCGGTTCTGTCTAGCCGAGTCCAAGCAGAACCTGCCAAAACAAAAAGGCAAATTGTCACAGGAGAGAATCTTTACCCAGACTGCAAACCGCCAAGCCAACCTATGATTCTTGCTAGCAATTCACTAGGGAGGCTCAGTGAGGTTTGAGCTCAAAAGTCTCAATGCTTGGAAAAGTGGTCCCACCTTCAGGACACTGGCCAAGTTAAGTGGCTTGTGTATCTTCTGGTGTTGTCATTTGATACTGTGTTTAGGAGACAGGCAGGAAAGTGTAAGAAAAGCAGCATTTACTACTGTAGGTGAGTTTACCAAATATCACTGAAGGGCTCAAGGAAACCTCATGTGACCACCTGAGAACAGCTGACATCAGCCACTATTACGCCTGAAAAAAGGGCTTGGGTCCCTGCTATTTCCCAATCCCAGAGGCTCCTTGAGACTGATGTAGATTCTGATGTGCTGTCTAAGCCACTACCTAAGTCATAGCCTGCTGCCTAGCAGGAGGAACTGCTGGCAGCATCAGGCTAGTGATCACCACACAAGACGCAGGATTTCAGGACAGTCCTGCAGCAGGTCTTCCTGTGATACATACCTCACAATCTTGGTCAACTGCATGAGCTCACTCAAAACAACAAATGTGTTCAAGGTAAGAAGCCACCAGCTGGCTCAGCCTCCACAGCAGCCATGAGTCTCAGGAAGGCAGGCACATTGTGGTCAATGTGGCTGGGTATGCAGGAGAGCCACAACAAGGGTCACAGGTAGATAACCACTTGACCAGGACCTTGTGCCACAGGAGCTGCTAGGAAGAGCAGGTGCTAAGCTTAAGGATACGGTTGCCATTAGCCAGCCAAAACTTCTGTAATTGACCAGAAAGTGCTACAAGCTTTGTAGATCCTAGAGTCTGTAGCAATCTCATACCCTGCCTCAGTGACACAAGTAACCACGGCCATAAAGACTCAGCTGATGTCTCTGACGTTCATGTAAAACAACATTTAGAGAGTAAAATCCAAAGTCTGTATAACTTTTGTGTATCTGAAAATATCTGTTCCCCAACTCCTTCAGTGTATACATTCTCTTAGCTCAGGAGGAGTCACACAGGAGCAAGGGCAGGCTGGGTCTGGCCCACAGCCTGCAGCAAGTGGATGACATCAATGGTGACAGCTAAGCCTATATATAAAGTGGAGGTTCTGGACTGTGTTAGACTTATGCACAAATTAAAAACTTACTATAATGAAAAGGTTACAAGACTCTGCCTTCCACTCCATCTGTCCTCTGTATATGAAGGCCTTCAGGCTTGAACCACCTGCCAGCTCTATGCTCTGAGCTACAAACATTGTAAGCTAAATAGCTTCTGAAAAAGACCACCATTGGAGATGGAGAGATGGCCTAGTGGTTAAGAATGCGTAACAGAGGACCAACAGTTGGTTCCCAATACACATTTTGGGTGGCTCACAGCTCCTTGTAACAATAGCTCCAAAGGCATCTCATACTATCATCTATCTTCTGTGGGCATAAGCGTATGTGTGCATGCACACATATGTACGTACTTATACACACACACACACACACAATTTAAATAAAATAAAAATCTTAAAAAAAAGTTACCTCATTTCTTAGGTAATGGTCAATTTGTCTATTAATGTCTTGTATAATTTATCATTTTAACATTCCAGCTCTCACTGAGGAGTGGAAATTATAATGAAACCTAAAATGATGATTTTTAGTTGGTCTGAATGTTTGTGTTTAAACTGTGGTCCAATCATTCAATCAGGTACCTGTCACTGCTCAACTACGTATTTGTCCATTTTGTGATCTCTGTCCAGATGGAGAAAAAACAAGTCTCTGCCAGGGAAGGGTTGTGCCATATCAACTCCAGAATCAAAATACCTTTCTCCATAGCTAACCTTCTAAACCTCTACTATCTCTTGTCCAACTGTCTCTCACATGTGTAAGCTACATCCCAGTCCCCTTTCTCTACAAAGCAGGAAGACTGCCTAAAGCCATTCTGGAACAAGCTCAATCCTTTGCAGAGGCAAAGTTTACCAGAGACTCAAGAACATAAAACACAAGCTGATCCCCAAAGACCCAGGCCCTGCACATGGACAACCTCATCCATATCTAAGACCTAGCACCATTAGGTTTGCCATTGCTGGACTGCATTCTGCATGCATTGCACATGTTTATACAGGGAACTAGAATGCAGAAGCCTCAGTGTTTGTTCCAAATGTAGCCCTTGCTGTGCTGGCATTTGAGTGAGGCATCAATACTCAGCAGTAGTCTGGCTGTACTGTTTGAGCATCTGCATACCGAATCATATCGAGTGCTTATCTTTTACCTTATTGTTTCTTCTACTTAATAGTATGCTTGAGTTTTCTCTATAAGGCAAGTCTGTTCAGTTGACTGTCAAGTCTTACAGTGGATAGTGGATGTGCAGACAGCACTACCAAAGTATGATTTACCAGGCTCTTACTTATTTTGAGATGTGATCTAGCTTTGTAGAGTAGACTCAAGTTAGCACCCTGCTAAAGCCTCCTGAGTAAAAGAACTAGCAGTATGTACCTCTGTACCCAGATTATGGCTCAAAAAAAAAAAAAAAAACTTTCCCTATTCTCATTTCAGAAACATTTGTTTTCTTCTAAATTAAAAGTTTTATTTTGTACGTAGTACTGAAGACCAAATCTAGGTTTCTCTGCATTACACTTGTAACCCAGACAAAAGCTTGCTTTTGATACTTAAATTCTTTTTCTTTTTTTAATTTATTTATTATATATATAGTACTCTGCTGCACATACATCTGCAGGCCAGAAGAGGGCACCAGATCCCATTACAGATGGTTGTGAGCCACCATGTGGTTGCTGGGAATTGAACTCAGGACCTCTGGAAGGTAAGTCAGTGCTCTTAACCACTGACATTTAATTTTTTTTACCCATGACGTGTTGGTTTTTCAGAATGGTGGAACTGGTAGACAATTTCAGTTTTTCTTTTTTTGGATAAACAACTACCATAGCCCCACCTATGAAGAACTTCATTTCTAAAGCAATCTGCTGATCCACCTTCTGTAACAAACCAGGTCCAGTATTTTCACCAAGTTGTTTCAGGGCTTTTTCTTCTTCACGGCCATCAAAATGTCTCAATGTAAGGCTTCTACAACTTTAAAATGGGTAGGGATAACAGCCTCCCTTTGTTCTTATTCTTCTGGGAAGGTATAACCAAACCATACTTACCCTTCTTGTAAAATGTAGCATACATGAATTATTGAAATGCATAATATAGTACTAGGATGCAGAAGCCCCACTAACAGCCTAGTGAGCCCCTGCTGTCCTGACAACTCAATGTCAGGTACACACTTCATCAGCTACTAAGCCACACTACTTTGGCTTCAGTTCTTCTCTCAGAAACATCTTGGCTTTTCACTGCAGTAATTTCCTCATGTTCTCTATAGTTTTAACACATACATCTGTATCTGTGAACATTTTATTTCTTGAGTGAGGGTCTCATGCTGGTCTTCAAATCACCATGTACCTGACAATGACTTTAAATTATAATCCTCCTGTTGCTACATTTCAAGTACTGGTATTATAGGCATGAATCTCCTCCATGTCTGTTTTTATGAAGTGCTGGGGACTGAATCTAGAGCACTCTACCAACTAGCTATACTCCCTGCACCATAATTGAAAAATGGACTTTATTGAGTCTTAATTCATGAAAAGAGCACAGCTAGATGGTATGAAACTTACTGGCTCTATCCTTGTGGGTCACCTCAATAAAGTCACTTTGCCACACCTTTTCCTGCCTTGTCCTGTACTACTAAGCTCTATCTTGATTCAGCATCAAGAAATAGTAATAAAGGTCGTCCCTCAGTGGGTAAATTCATATGTCATCTGGCAACATGTATCCTGTGCTGGCCTGGTCACTGAGAACCAACCAAATGGACAGGAAGGCATTTGGGAACTGCTGAATTCTGCTCCTTGGTGTTACTGTACAGCTTCCTCCTCTCCATGACTCAATCGCAATGTATTCTAATATGCTTTAGAAATACAAGTTCCATGATTGCAATGGCTAATCTTAGTTGACTAGATCTGGAATCAACTAAAACCCAGGCTGCTGGGCATTCCTGTGAGAGATTTTCTTGACTGGCTCATAGGAAGACCCATGCTAAGTCTGGGCCATACATTTTAGTGGACATAGGGGAAGGGAAACAGCCTGCTTGCTCTCACTCTCACTGGCAAGTCCATATATTCTGTTGAAGCATTCCTTTGCTGGTATTAAAACCCAATTCTTCAGGATTCCTAAATAGACTAAAGACTAGCAGCTCTCTATGAATGCTCTAAGACTCTAGTACCAGCTGGGATAGCAGATACATCCAGTTTTGTGGCCTTTCTGCTAAGAGACAGCAATTGTTGGACTAGCAGCACCCTGGCCTGTAAGCCACTCTACTAAATCCTCTTAATATTTATCTACAGTCATTCATCCTCATTCATATATATACACAGTCATTCTATCAGTCTCATTTTTTCTAAAGTATTCTTCTAATACAATGACCATTCTTGGGATTTAAGCCTATAGGTAAAACCTGAAAAATTCAATAGCTGTTAATTCTTGTCTTTGAACAAGATCTGGGTAAAGCCTTCATTAGTGCTTTGTTGTTTTAAATTTTATGTATATGTATATTTTCATAGCATGTTTGTATATACACCACATGCATGCCTGGTGCTCAAGTAGACCAAAAATTGGACTTACAGTTATGAACCACCGGAGGGTTTGGAAATGAACTTAGGTCCTCTCCATGAGCAAGAAATGCTTCTAACTGCTGAAGCCATCTCTCCAACCTAAGTGAGCCATTCCCCCCTTTTCTTTGAAACACTCCCTTCATTTTTTATTATACGGGCACATGTATGTCAAGGCACAAGTGTGGGAGTCAGAGGACAACTTGCTGGAATTGGTTCTCTCCCTCTTCCATGTGGGTTCTGGAAATCGAGTTAGGTTGTCAGGCTTGGCAGCAAGTGCCTTTCTTTACCTGTTTAGCCACCTAGTTGTCCCTCTTTATAATTTTTTTTCCTTTAAAAGCTTTCTAGATTTCTAAGTATAAGTCTTGTATAACCTCTGCTAGCTTCAATTATGGGTAGTACAGTGATTTGGGTATTATGGTAAATGCTATCTGCCTCACCCTTTATTATCTGTCCTCTTTTCTTTTTTTGGAGAAAACCTAGGATCTCAAACAGCTAAGTAGGTTCCCTACCAATGAGACTTAATCCCTAGCCCATAAACACTGGATCCATTTAAACTACAATTTTGGATTATTGGTAGTGCAGAGAAAAAAAAGTTAACTTTAATACTGACTCCACACAACTAGCCCTTGTGATGTTCCTTACTCTGTAGACAAACGATTATCAAATAGTTTTATTCCCTCCTGTCAACTTGTTTAAGCCTTCAGTTTCTTTTTTCTGTACTGGCTAAGAATTACAGCTGGAGGCTGAGCAATTTGTAAAGACACAGTACCTCTATATACATTCTTCTTCCTTTCCCAGGTAGGGAACTGCTACCTACAAAATTTTATTTTTGTCCTATCTCTTTGTATTAGTCTGGGTTCTCTAGAGGAACAGAACTGATTTTGTGTGTGTGTGTGTGTGTGTGTTATTTATTAGAATGATTTACAGGCTGTAGTTCACTTAGTTCAACAATGACTATCTATTAATTAAAGTCCAGTTCCGTCCACAAGGCTGGGCATCTCAACCAGTTTTCCGTATAGGTCAGAATCTCAAAGAGGTAGGTTCTAATGCCAGTGAAGGAATGGATTTAACAGTGAGAGTGAGGGCAAACAGGCAAAGATAGAGCTTCCTTCTTCCATGTCCTTTACATAGGCTGCCACCAGAAGGTGTGGGCCAAATGAAAGGAGGATCTTTCCACTTTAAATAATTTAATTAAGAAAATAACCCTCACAGTTGTATCCATACACGTGGGTTTTAGTTAATTCCATATTAACTACAACTGGTAGTCAAGTTTACAACCAAGAATAGCCATCCCATTGTTAGAGTATACCATTTTACTAGTTGGTTGTTTCTTCACTGGTCAATATTCAAGTTCTATTTGTTTTTCTTGTTTTGTTTTTGTGACAAATGTCTCATAAACATTTGCCTTGGCTGATTTCAAAATCACCTGAGATCTGCTTGCCTCTGCCTCCTGAATGATGGGATTAAAAAGTCATGTGCCACACCTCTCAGCAATACTGTAGTCCTTTTTGCTTGTCTGTTATTTCCACTTTCTTTTGTAGCTTTTTAAAGATAATTTCTCTTTGTACATCAGGCTAGTCTTGAATTCACATTCTAGGTGTGCAACGCCATGTCTGGCTATTTCAAGTACATCATTACAAACAGTATGCATAAATAAATATACAGTCAAACTTTTTAATATCATCTAATACAGTGGTTCTCAACTTCTAGGTCGTGACTCCTCTAAGGAGTCAAATGACCCTTCACAGGGGTCACATATTAGGTATCCTGCATATCAGATATACATTACTATTTATAACAGTGCCAAAATTAGTTATGAAGTAGCAACAAGAAGTGAAATTTTTTGTTTTGTTTTGTTTTTTTTGCTTTTTTGTTTTTCGAGACAGGGTTTCTCTGTGTAGCCCTGGCTGTCCTGGAACTCACTATGTAGACCAGGCTGGCCTTGAACTTAGAAATCTGCCTGCCTCTGCTTCCCAAGTGCTGGGATTAAGGGCATGCGCCACCACCACCCGGCTACCAAGTAGCAACAAAAGTAATTTTATGGTTGGTGTCACCACAACATAAGGAACTGTAGTAAAGAGTCGTAGCATTAGAGAAGTTGAGAAGCACTACTCTAACAGCAACTTTTATTTTGATCTATATAATGTGTTCTAACTTATTTTGATTAGATGTTTGTTTTAAGAACAAGGTCTCTCCGGGCGGTGGTGGCGCACGCCTTTAATCCCAGCACCTGGGAGACAGAGGCAGGCGGATTTCTGAGTTCCAGGCCAGCCTGGTCTACCGAGCGAGTTCCAGGACAGCCCGGACTACACAGAGAAACCCTGTCTCGAAAAACCAAAAAAAAAACAAAAAAAAAAACAAAAAAAAAAAGAACAAGGTCTCATGGTAGCCTAGGTGCCTGAAAATGACGATGTAACCCAGGTTGTTCTTGAACTCACAGTGATCCTTACCTCAGCCTCCTGAGTGCTGGGAATACAAATTTAAGACACTGCATCTGGTCACAATTTTTCTTTTTATTTATGGTTACTGACATATGATTGTGTTTACTACCATCTTCCTTCTTTTATAAAACATTTATTTCTATTATTTACAAGTATGTGTGTCAGTGGAGGCCACAGGAGTTGGATCTCCTGGAGTTGTAATTGTTATAGGAGGTTTTGAGCAGCACCTTGTGGATGTAGAAAATTGGTATTGCAGTCCTCTGGAGAAGGCTTGATCCTTTTTTGATTGTTGAGCCATTTCTCCAGACCCATTTGTCTTTTTCTCAAAGGTCTACATCTTTTTACTCATGTGTAGGTCTGTGTGTCTGTGTCAAGGTATATATACATGTGAGTACAGGTACCCAAGAGCTGAGAAGAGGGCATTAGACCCCTGGCTCTGTAGTTACAGTCAGTTATGCGATACTGACACGAATGCTCAGAGTTGTATCTGTATCTTTGTGCTGAAGTAGTATGAGCTCTTCACTTATGAGCCATTCCTCTAGTCCCTACTTCTAGTTTTTGGAGAAAGATTTTCTCCGTGTAATCAAGGCTAGCCTCAAATTTGCTATCACCTTAACCTCAGCTTTCCAGATAGCTGGATCTACAGAAATGAATCACAATGCTTGGCTTCAGCCTTGCTGTGTTGACATCTATTTCCAGGTATTTGTGGCCAGGTATGTAGGCTGGTATGGGACTGGTGGCTGAGTACCTACAAACTAAGGCATGAAGAGGTTGAGGCAGGAAGATCATGAGACCAAGGCCTGTCTGAGTAACTTAGTAAGCTCATTCCTCAAACATGGGACTGGGAAGCAGCTTTGCAGTAGGCTATGTGTCTGTTCACCTGTCCCATGTCACCCTACATTTCTGGCTACAAGTACCTGGGAACAGATGCCAGGACAGCATAGGTCCTACAGTTGAACATTTCAGAATGTAGATTGGGTATGTGTCCCTCTGAAGCTCCTTACAGTTTATGACATCAAAGCAGAATCCAGTGCATTGACTTTGTACACAACAACCCTGAGCAGATGCTTTAGTAATTCAAGTATGATATGGTGATATATGCCTGTAATTCTACCACTAAGTAAGTAGAAGCAGGAGGCTATACAGTGAGTCTAAGGGCACTCTGGGCTACATGAGACTTTGTCTTTAAAAACAAATTAATTAATTAATTAATTTACTTACAAGCTCTTTTGGAGTTTATATAAATGTACTTAAGCATGTACAAACAACAACCATTTCACTTCTTTTTCCTTCCTTTGGTTTCTTCTTGGGCTTCAAGAGTTTTCCATGTCTAACCATTAATATATGTCCCGCAGGTCTCTAATAGAGGGTAAACGCTTTTGTCTTTTCTTACATATTATCTTTCTTACACGCCATGCCCTTCATGGCCTCAAAGATGGCTCAATAGTTAAGAGCACTGACTACTCTTCTAGAGGACCCAAAGGGCAAAAAAAAAAAAAAAAAAAAAAAAAACCAAACCCAAAAACAACAACATCAACAAAAAAATCCAAAAAAACCAAACCCCAAAACCCAAAAAACCTGTTTATAACTCTAATTCCAGGGGATTCAACACCTTCTCCTGGCCTTCCTGGGCACTACACACATATAGTGTATAAACAAACATATAGGCAAATACTCATACATGTGAAAAACAAAACAAAAAACCGAATACATAATGTACCTTCTGGTCTTCATGCAGTTGAACAAAGTTTTACTATGTAGGTTATACTTTCTGGAACTTGTAACCTTGCCTCAGCTTCACAACTACTAAGGATTACAAATATAAGATGAAATATGCTGCTTAAAATATTTTTTTTTGCTGCCATAATTCATACAGTAAATAAAACATCCTTGAATATGGTCCCAATCAAGTTTGCCACCAAAACACTGCTCTATCTTCAATGTTACTTTTCTCCTTAAAGAAGGCTATTTTACTACACTCAAACGCCCCATGTACATGAGAGTCATCGACTAGGCTTCTAAGAACACAGGTGGCTAGAATAAGAAGCAGCAGATTTGGAGAGGACCCAGGTCTGAAGTGAGGCTGCTGATTCAGGCCCACCAGAAGAACCAACAACCACTACCAACTGCTCTTTGAACACACAGACAATGAAAGGAGTAAAGATGAACTGTGTACACAAGAGCAGGGATATGGGTGGCATGAGGTGGGAGAGCGTGGGACTGTTTGTTATTTGACTTGTTACTGACAATTATCCAGGGTGACAGAAATGTCATGGGAGGGTTATAAGAATAGGCAAACCAGGTAAGCTAGGTAAACAGGAAACCACCAATGTCCTGACATGCAGGCCTTATGTTACCTTTTGAAATACTCCACCTCCCGCTCAGTCTCATCCATATCCACACTGTCCAGGTCGATGTCTTTAGGCAGAAAAACATCATCTGTAAAGTGAAGGAAAGGAGATACCTCACATTATCAGAGTGGCCACCTCATCAGAATAAACACAAAGAGTAAGACAAGATTCTGCAAAAGACCAGGAGGGCAGACTGCTCTTGTGACTACTTAGAGCTACTCACTCATATGCTCAACAAGCCATTACTACTTCAAGGTCCCATCAACAAGACTTGCTGGAGAGAACCCCAACTCAGAACTCAAGCCTTTCACATCAGAAGTGCAGTCCTGATTTACTTTCCAGGGCACCAGAGGGTCATTAGTTGAGGGACATTCTACTTCCCAAAATCTCAGCTCAGTCTGAGAATTTCAACTTTTCTTCCCTGCTGTGCCAGGTCTGACTGGACACTAAGCCCCTTCCCCAAGCCTGGGTCCAAGTATGCAGTATCAATGAAAATGTAAACGTAGAGGGAGCTCACAGTTCTTTGTTAAAAAATGAACCTTAGTCTCCCAAACAACCATCACCCTAGTTCTATCATGGGACATTTGCACAGTGACATAATTAGGGCACATCTTACTTGCCTAACAGCAGCTGCCATTGTAGCAACCCGAATGACAAGAGTACCAAGGACTGGGAGTGCCCATTCTGAAAAGCAACCAAGTCCAGGAGAGGGCCTCTGGGTATCTTAACTCAGAAGGAAGGAAAGACAAGATTCAGAGTTTCCTGAATAGCCAATGATTCTGAGAAGGCTCTATATACCTACACAGGGCTGTACTCCAGACCAGACCCTACATTTGAAGATTCCAGTAATAGAAATAAAAAGCAAAGAAAGAAGATGGAATGGCAGTGAACACCTGTTATTCTAGCCTGGGTTACACAAAAACCTATCTTGGGGGGGGGGGGGGGAGAAAGAAAGACAAAACAGGACAAAACAGGGCCATTGCCAAGGTCTGACTACCTCAGTTGGATTCCTACAACAGTTGCTGCAAGAGAGAACCAAGTCTGGTGCATTACCTACTGATCTCCATTCTTGCACTGTAGCATGCACACGTACCCACACAACAAATGAATAAATGTAAAAGGAATAATAATAATCAAAAGGAAAGAGAAACACATATACACACAAACTGAGAAGCATCTATAGATCTGGCCCTGTCAGGGGAAGGCAAAATCGTGACTGCAGGTGTGTGATGAGCAGCCTTTCAGTCTCAGAGCAGGGGCAGTCATAACTGCACACATACACTGAGCACAACAGTGCAGGTAGTAATGCTACAGTGTCTATCATAGACTTTCCTAAACAGAATTAGCAGTCTCAGGCTAAGAGTCTAGCTTAGTTTAGCAAAGTGTTTGCCCAGCATGCATGAAACTCTGGGTTCAATCTTCAGTACTACATAGAAATTGCACATGATGGTACATCCCTGTAATCCCAGGACTCAGGAAGTATAGGCAGAAGGGTGAGAAGTGCAAAGTCATTGAGAGATACATAGAAAGTTAGAGGTCTGCTTGGGCTACATGAGACCCTAGCTCAAAAATAGAAAATAAATGAGTATTTATAAAACTTTAGTATTAAGAAAGCCATATTTAGTACTGAGAACAGTTTTTCCACAGAATATTTTTTTTTAAGGTTTTTCGAGACAGTGTTTCTCTGTGTAGCCCTGGCTGTCCTGGAACTCACTCTGTAGACCAGGCTGGCCCTGAACTCAGAAATCCACCTGCCTCTGCCTCCCAAGTGCTGAGATTAAAGGCGTGTGCCACCACTGCCTGGCTTTTCCACAGAATATTAAAATGCAAATGTGACTTAAGAACTTTAAATCTAACGGAGCCAAAATATTCACTGCCAATGAGCAACAATGTAGCCGATGAGAGAGGACATGTTGAGGTTACGTTCCACTTATCAGAGGACCAGAGCACTTAGAAGAAGGCCTGTCCCAAGCATTACCTAAAGATGCCGCATTCTGCAAAAGCAGAAGCAATGGAAAATTAGCAAGATGAAGAGAAGGAACAGGAATAGAAAAAGTAGAAGTAGTGGAATTGGCTCAATGGCAGCTACAGAGGAAGGAGGAGGTATGGTGAATGCCTTGAAGGAAAATAAGGTAGGATGTACGAGGGGATGACAGGAACTGGGCACTGAAGTAGTAAGTCTAAAGCAATCTACCACAGTTGGGATATAGTTTGACTCCACAAAACCACACTGAGGCTTACCTCCTTATTTAAGTGCTAGAAGCTGGGGCCTAGAGGGCAGAGCCACACGAATGACTCACAGGAGTCAGTTCTTTCGTTAAAGGCCCCAGATTATTTATATAGAGTGCATGTTCTGAGGGCTGGAGAGATGGCTCTTGTTGCCTTTCCAGGAGATGCCAGTTCAAATCCCCATCCATGTGTAGCAGCGCATAGCTGCTTGTAACTCTAGCTTCAAGGGATCCAATGAACTCTCTTTTGGCCTCTGTTGACACAAGGAGACATACAGACAGACAGACACACATTCACACCAAAACAAACAAACAAACAAAACAAAAAGGAAATGTATGTTCTAAAGGGCCATTACTCCATCTTCCTAAGAACACACCTGCTTTTCTTGGGACTTTTCTGCTCTCCCTGGAAGTAGCACAAGGCCTACAATAGATAAAGCTGTTGGATCTTGCACTTCTCAGCCTCTAGAACTATGAGTGAAACTAAACCTCTTTTTATCAACAAATGACTCTGTCCCAGGTATTTTGTTACAGCCAACAGAAAAAAAGATTAAGACACACACATATGTGTTCAAAACCTCAATTTTTCCTAAGTACCAAATATGTTTAGAAATAAAAGCGTTGAAGAAAATACCACAAAGAAAACAACAATACATACAAGACATTCAAAGTAATTACAAGATAGTGATAACATTGAGGGCAACTATAAAGTTATAACAATGTGAATGGCTTTAACTCACCAAAGAAAACCTTTCTTTTCTCCTCTGACTCCAGTCTTGACAGAGTCTCATTATATATTCTGGGCTAACCTTGGAGTTATGTGGTGGTGCATCTTGTAATTCTACTCAGGAGGTTAAGGCAGGAAGACTTCAAGTTTGACACTAGCCTGTTTGTCCATCCCACTCCACCCCACCCCCCAAAAAAAGTGGAGCTGCATCTTAGTGGCAGAGTACTTTCAGTAAAAGTAATTTACGTATCACAAATAACATAAGACAGAAATACATCTGAACCTTAAGTTCACATGAGACATTCGAAAAAGCTGACACACAATAGTTAGGATTGCAGGAGTCCCACAAAGGCCAAGGGGCTATTGAGAGGTAACGAAAACTATGGAAGTGGGGACTCTAGGGAAGAATTTAAGTCACAGGGTCGGGGGTGGGGGCATTCTTGAAAGAACAGTGGCTTTTTACTCCCAACCCCATCTCTCTTGCCTCCCAGTCATTTTAAGTTGAACTGATTTCTTCTGTCATTATGTGTTGCTTCATCACAAAGCAATGGGGCTGACTAGAGGCTAAAACCTTAAGAATTGAGAGCAAAATAAGTCTTCCCTCTTTAAAACTTGATTATCTCAAGTATTCTGTGCTAACAGTAGAAAGCTATATGTTAGGTTGAGAGTGGAGAGATCTGAACATTTCCAGGGAAAGAAATGTTCAAATACACTAATGGGGGGTGGGAGGAACACGGGGACAACACACACCTAGAAATGAGCAACAATAGGCCTACCCACCTAGAAACTCAAACTGCAAATATGCTACCTGGTGAAAGGAAGAAAAAAATCATACACATACAAAGCCAACAAAATGTAAACCACATTTCTAAACAACCTAGTTGAAAAATCACCTGTCAGACCACAGTGCCAAATGTGGCAACACGACCATGTGCTCCCAGAACTCAGGAGGAGGCAGCAAGCTAGAAGCCAGTGGGTAACACAGTAAGTGTGCAGCAAGCTTGAGCTCTTGGTAAGACTTTGTCTCAAAAGATTCTTTGGGATACAATTAAAGTAATGGTAGCAATTAGTGGAAAACTCCAAGTGTCAAACACTTTTATCAATAAAGGTGGAAGAGGGGTGAAAAACAAATGAATTTTCTTCTTTTCTTTCTCTCTCTCTCTCTCTCTTTTATTTTTGAGTCAGTCCTTCCACATATCTGTGGCTGACCAAGAACTCACAAAGATGCACATCGTTTCTGCCTCCAGAGTGGTAGGATTAAAAAGCAAGTGACACCATACCTGGTCCCAAATTAAATTTCTAAATCAGAAAGTTACACATGAACAGCAAGGTAACAAACAAAAAAACCAGAAAAATCACATGAAAAGAAATAAAGGTAAGAGCAGAAAACTAAAAAGGAAAAAAGGGAAAAGGGAAAATCTGAGTTAAACAAACAACAAAACCTAACAAAGGGCACAGATGATTAACTTAAGCAAAATCAAAAAAATGTAAGTGACAGGTCACTTGTAAGGGCCATAGGAGTGCAATTTCAGCCTTGGCAATATAGTATGGGCCACAAAAAAGCCTGTCCTAAGCAAGCACTCATATACTTTGTAGACAATGTATATAAAATTTGGACTTACTAAAGAAACGTAGTCCTCCAAAATTAACCTCATTACCTGAAGAAATATGAGAAACTGTCCATGGAAACAGACAGAATGCTATCCAACTTCTAAGCCTTGACAGTTCCAATACAGCCTGAAGGTGTTCCAGGACTGGTTATGAGGATACTGAGAATGTTCTCTAATTCCTTTTATGAAGATTATTGATAGACAACCCCATTCTGCCCTGTGCAAATACAGCAAGTAATTAAAAACAGCAACAAAAAAGAAAGTTACAAACCTATGAACATCAAGACAATATTAAGTAACAACAAATAGAACCTCAACCAAAGAATATAATTACCATAAGGCAAATGGTAATTATTACAGGAATTTAAGGTTGGTTTAATGTTGGGAAACTAAAACAATAACACTACTATAAATAGTTCTGAGGAGAAAAATCCTAATTCCCTCCGCAGGTGAAAACAAAACCCACCTTGATAAAATTCAATATCTATTCTTCATAAAGACATTCAAGAATGTCAAGAGTCACTGACTGGCTCCTGTCCTAGCATTAGGTGGGATAGTGAAACCTTAGCCCTAGAGTCAGCATCTCAGTTAACAGGGAAACACAACAACCCTTTCCAGCAGAATATGATTCAGTAAAACAACTAGAGGTCCAAGTCTTGGGGACAGTCTGTGTGTTATGGTACACACCTTTGATCCAGTGCTAGGAAGGAAGAGGCAAGCAGATCTCTGTGAGTTTGAGGCTAGTCTGGTCTACACAGTGAATTCCAGGGTAGCCAGAACTACATGAAATCTTGTCTCAATAACAGACAACACCTCCCCCCCTCCAAAAATACAAACAAAACCCCCAAAAGCTGGAAAGATAGCTTAGTGACTAGAAGTACTGGCTACTCTTAAAAGAGTCCTAGCACCCACATAGCAGCCCATCATCATCTGTAACTCTAGTTCCAAGGGAACCTAACACTCTTCTGACCTCCACAGGTACCAAGCACACACATGATACATAGACATACATATAGGCAAAACACCCATAAACACAAATATTCAAATCAAGCTGGGCATGGCCACATAGGACTTTAATCTCAGCACTCAAGAGGGGAGGCAGAGGCAAGCAAATCTGAGAACAGTTAGAGAAAACGACTCAAATTAGTATAATGTAGAAATAAAAAGGGAGATGACACTGTAACAGAAATGAATGAAATTCAGAAAATCTTCTCCACCCTGAGACAGGGTTTCTCTGTGTAGTTCTAGCTGTCCCAGAACTCATCTTGTAGACTAAGCTAACTCTGCCTCCTGAGTGCAGGGATTAAAGATTTAAAGACATCAGCCTACACTACCACCACTCGGCTAAAATTCAGAAAAATCTTAAGGATATATATATTTCACTAAATTAGAAAATGCAAAAGAAATGAATGGATTCATATATATATATATATATATATATATACACACACACACAACATGCTAAGACTAAAGAAATTATTCAAACATCTAAAACCAACCACAAGATTGAAACAGTAAAAGTTCCCCACATTAGACAGATCCCAAAAATAAATGGATTCATATAGAACTCTATCCAGATTTCAAAGAACTAATGCCAATACTATTTTAATTATTCCATAAAATAAGGCTTTTAAACACTTCTGATTCTAGTTTCACCTTGATACCAAGATCAGATAAAGATGTAACAACAGTAACAAAAGAAATTTATAAGCCAGGTTGGGGGGGGGGGTGACATACACCTTTTAGTTCCACCACTTGGGAGGCAGAGGTAGGTGGATCTCTGAGTTTAAGGTCAGTCTGGTGTACAGACTGAGTTCTAAGACAGCCAGGGCTACACACACACACACACACACACACACACACACACACCACACACACACACACACACACAAAACCCCTGTCTTGAAAATTAACAAACAAAAACCCAGAAACAAAATCAAACAAATCAAAAGAAGCAATTGAGCAGGGCGGTGGTGGCGCACGCCTTTAATCCAGCACTTGGGAGGCAGAGGCAGGTGGATTTCTGAGTTCGAGGCCAGCCTGGTCTACAGAGTGAGTTCCAGGACAGCCAAGGCTACACAGAGAAACCCTGTCTCGAAAAAAAAAAAAACAAAAAACAAGAACAAATCAAAAGAAGCAATTGGATGTGTAGGACTGCTAGTAACTAGTTGGTAAAGGACTTGCCTCCCAGGTTCAATCATTACTACTGTATAAAATAGAAACAGTAGCACACATCTATAATCTTAGGAGTTAGGAGGTGGAAGCAGGAGAATCAGAAGTGCAAGGTCATCCTAAGCTCTACAAAGACAGCTGGAGGCCTGTCACAAAACAAACAAACAAACCAAAAACAGTAGCAACATGAGAAGAGAGAGAAAGAGAGAGAGAGAGAGACAATGTGTGTGTGTGTAGGGGAAAAGCACATCAGTCACTCTGTCTACAGACATGTAACGTAACTTTTCCAGTAAAGTCTAATGACTGACAAGACTTGAACAGCAAAGCAATTTAGTAAAATAAAAGATGTGAAGTTAGCACAAAAAAAGTTTCATATAACCAACCAGTGAGGCTGCATCGTCTAACAAGAATGAACTCGATTTGAGTAACATTTTTAAGAGTCAGATTTTAAAACTTAAGAAAAAAAACACATTACATTTAGTAATAATTTAATAAAATATATCAAAATAGTATTTCAACATGTAACTATATATAAAATTTACTGTAGTAAAGGATGAAGCTCAGGGATACAGTGTTTTTCTGATATGATATAGACCTTGGGCTTCAACTCCAGCACCCAAAACTAAATACATGGAGATACTTCATCCATTTTAAAAATAAGTTCCAGAATACACTACACACTTCACAGTTACCCTACCTTAGCCTACATCTCAACTCATTGTAAGTCATACAAAAGAGCAGCAAAATACTAAGAACAACAACTAAGAGATTAGAGAAGCACCTATAAAACCTGTGAAATACAGAGACTTCAAAATAACAGTTCAGAGCAGGGAACATAGAAAAGGACACAGAGCCAGAAACAGACCAAGGGCATATGAAAATCTGCCGCAGAGGGGCAGCACAGGGGCAGGAAGAGCTTCCTCATAAATTTTTCAAGACAACTGTGTAACCATTTGGGAAAAGAGAAAAATAAACCTGCACTTTACCTCATAACCAAGAATAAACCCCAAACATGTTTAAGAGCTACATGAAGGGAAGAAGAAGAAACCACACAAATACTCCCTCCCTAACCTTGGTGTTAGAATAAGGCTAACAATTATCAAACTCCAAAGGCAGTTTACAACATAAGACTTACAATGTAAGACTGGTAAAATGACTATGTAAAAGCAAACAATAAAACTTCCAAATGGGTGAAAAACTGAGTAAACCAAGTTCATAGGAAATTTAGGAACAAGGAGAAATTTTGGCAGCACCGAACAGAGGTGAAAAACCTCATATCATGCAAAAATTTCTTAAAAACCAAACTTTTTGAAAGAGGGAATCTCATTGAGAAAATGATCCCACCAGACTGGCCTATGGAAAAGCCTATGGTGCATTTTCTTGATTGATGTTGTGGAAGGGCCAAGTTCACTGCATGAACAGTGCTACCTTTGGGATGGTATTCCTGAATAGTATAAGAAGGCAAGTTCAGCAAGCCATGAAGAGTAAAGCCAGGAAGCAGTATGTCACCTTTATGTACAAAACAGGAGTTCATACTTCCCCAGAGTGTAAGAACAAAAAACTCTGCAACTACTTCAAGAATGTTAGAGACCTGTGTAAATCACTATGAGAACAAGTTCTTACTAATCAAGGATGTCTGAGAACACCAGTCATACACTGGAATATTATGGGAACTCACTGTGACATAGACATCAAAACTTACTGACTATAAGATAGGAACCATCAACACAACTGTATTAGAAAGAGGTGAATATAACCTCACCCAAAGATGACCCAGGATAGGAGGGATGTTACACCTTCCTTACTCTCCAGTTCTGTACCTGTGTTTTCAACTAACCACAAATCAACAAATGAAACCACAGAATATTGGGCACTTTATATGTCTAAAATTATTTCAAAATAATAGTATAGATAGAAGCTACAAGTATTATTATTGTTGGAAAAGTCACAGATGAGCAACATCCACCTGCAGGGGCCTGTAGAAAGCTCACACACACAGACCACCACCAGCTAAGGCTGGGAACAGTTCCTTGTGCTCTTTATTTACCAATTGAACTGCTGGTTCTGTCTCCTTTCTTCTTTTTATTTTTCTTATTCTTGCCCTTGGGCTGAGGAGAACTGGCCAGAATCAGCCTGCCATTCTGCAGGAGCTGGCTGGGGGAGGGTGGCTCAGGAGTGACAGTGCTCAGCTTCTCCTCTTTGATGTGGCTCAGCTGCTTTTTGTTGTTGTTGTTGCTGTTGGTTTTCCTTTCCTCCCTCTTCTGCTCTGTGAGGAGAGCAAGGTCAACTACTTTAGGCTTCAACTCTGGCTGGGCCCGAGGTTTGAGCTGTACCTCTGTGGTTTTGGGAGGCTCTGTGGGCTTTCTGGCTGGCTCATTGCTGGTCTTGCTGGTTTGCTTTAACTTTTGCTTGCTATTTCCCTCCTTGTGATGATGCATCATGTCCAAGAGAAATGCAAGGGGCTCATGCTGCTTCCATTGACTTCCTTCGGTAGCAGAAGCTTGGAGTCTCTGGGGTCCACAGGGTCTGTAGCATCTCCATTGGCTCCAGGCCCTGGCCTGGGCTCTGAGTGGTTCATGTGTCTGGAAGGGGAGTGAGATGAGGTTTCTGGTTCTTCCGTTTGTTCTAATGAGCCATTGTGGATGTTTTCAGAGTTAGAGATAGACTCTGTTGCTGCCTGGAAATTTCTAGCAAGCATGTCCAACTTGGAACAGTCTTTACTTGGCCGATCCTTTTTCTTCTTTTTTGCTGCTCGTAACTTCTGAAGCTCCTGAAGCCGCTGAAATTCCTCCTTGAAACGCTGTTCCTCATCCTCCTCCTCTTCTTCCTCCTCTTCCTCCCGCTGCTTTTGCTCCTCCTGATGATGCAGATGCTCCCGTGCCCTGGCCTCAGCTTCTAGGCGTGCCTTCTCTTCCAGCTGCCATTAACAAAAGAGAAGATGGTTTTAGACCATGGTAAGAACTACAAAACTTGACAGGGTTGCTAAGGTGGCTCAACAGGTAAATGCCCTCTGACTTACACACAAATTATGATGGCCTCCCCTCTCCACACATATAAATGTAATTTAAAAAATTACTCTAAAAACTTGAGATATCCATCATATATTGAAAAATAAACTTTGAAAGAGACAGTAACAGCTAAAAACTTAAACATACCTACCTGTAATATTTCACCCAAAAGAACTGATAGATCTATCTCATCTACCTACCAAACATACGCTTACTTTACTGGGAACAAGGAGGCTAGTCTCTGACCAAGAAGTAGGTACCAGGAGCAGTCAGACCAGCAGTTGTGCTGTGTGTGCAGCACCCACAGAGCTGACCATCTCTTTGTAGAGATGGCAAGGAATCAGCTTACTGATTGCATGATCACCTGACAAACTTAGCTGTCTAGGTGAGGGCTGAACCTGAAACAAGGACCTGCATAAATAAGACACAAACAAAACGTGTCCAAATATTTAAAAGTCCCTTCCCACAGTAAACAGACAAAATTCTCAATACATGTTGAATTACACAAAAACAAAGGGCTTTCAGAAACAGTATCACATGGCAAAGTGGCCCCAATGTAATTCTGCTTTCCAACTTGATGGAAAGAAGTTTCACCAAGTGAAGATTTCATTTTAGTAATGATTCTAGACCACAGACCAAGTCCTTTCACAGCCCCAAACCTGAGCAAATAGATGTCTACTTTTCATGACATGCTATGGTCTCTGGGGAGGTGAAAATTGCTCAGAAGTTTACACCAAGGACAGCTACCTAACCTTACTCTTTATAAATGTTGATGCTAGGAGCTGTCCTTCAAGTAGATGGGCCTGTGGGTCAGAACAAGAATGTGGGAAGTCTGTCTTGGAAAGGTCCCAGAGCTCTATCTCCTATCAAAGATCATCTCTCAGCTTCTAAACCCCAGAGTCCCATCTTCTCTGCATCACAAAATCTATTCCTTCTGTCTCTTTGGAAGAAAGATTCCTACAAAAGTGTCTGCAGGTTCTGCTGTTCCATTGGCCAGACAGAATAGGCTGCACGAAATCCTATTACAAACTCAATATTCTAGGAGAAGACAAAGTGATACAGCTACTAGTTCAGGCCTTCTGAGATAGGTTCTCAGAGTACCAGGACAGGCATGTCAGTCACTTACCTTCCTCTGCTTGTGCCTTGCTCGTTTGGCTGCCCGACTACTACTAACCGGCTTGGCCTCTGAGCTGTTTATAAACTGTAACAAATCCTCCACTCTCCGATGGTCAACCACACCCTCCCGTTCTGAGATCTGCTCCATTTTCTTGGGTTGTTCTTCCTTCCTCTTAGTCAGCCGTAAACGAAGTTTTTCCCTCATTTCTGCATAATTTCTACTTGTTGGTGCAGCTGGAGGCTAAAATAAAAATATAAATAAATTAGGCCTCAAGTTTAACAACTTTGAATATAACAAATTTCAGAACATAGCTCTAAAAATAATCCGTTTTTCAAAAAAAATTACTTAATATATGCTTAAAACTTAACATATGCCTCTAGACTGATTATAATACTTAATATATACTTACATATAATCATTGTAAAAGAAAAATTAAAAAAATAACTTGAATGGCAGGATAAAAAGCAAAGCCTAATTATTACCATATAACCTAAAAGATGAAAGTTATTAACTACCTTCCAATTGGTATACATTTGTGAAAATCTAGCAAAATATATACAAATGGATTTTTAAAACTGAAAAGCATTACACATATTTGTATGTATACTTTTATTTAGTACAGTGGGATTATCTTCCCTACCACCAGAGCTGGGGACCAAACCATGGGTTTTGCATTGGCTAGGCGAAGATTCTATAACTGAACTACTGAGTTAAATCCCTAACTCTGCTTATTTTTTGATGTTGATAAATCTCTGTACTGTATTCTTTTCAGTAATCTTTACTTTCCTTTTCCGTGTTAAAAGAGGAACAAAAGAGAAAAGACCTGGTTCTCAGTCCTACTGCCACATTCCTTACTATTAAAAATCACGCACGTATTTTAGGAAATGGAGATAGCACAGAGCAAACAAAACAAAACACCTATATGCCCCTTCACTTCTTATTTACCCTTCCCAGGAACCATGGACAACTTTGGGTTGCATAAATACAGTTCCTGCTCTGGAGAGTTGTTCAAGCACGTAGTATAACAGTATCTTCTGTGCTATTCCAACAAGAGGGTTCCCACTAGCCACACAAACTGCAGGAGAGAAACTACGGTGGGATTTACGTAACGAACTACTTCATTGACTATTTAAAATCTCATAAACAAACACAAAGTTGCAGCAATAGGCAGGTGGCTCAGTTCTGTAATCTCAGCATTGAGAAACACAGCATAAGATCAGCCTGGCCACGTAACTAATTCCAGGTCAGTTTAAAATATGAAGAAAATGTCTCAAAATCAGAAATAAATCACCATCAACAACAAAAATACTGTGATAAGAAAGCTGTAGTGATGAAATCCTGTTTCTTTAGGTAAGTATACCTGGAAGTGCCTATAAAGCTCATACATTTATACAGTCTGATCACATTCATCCCATTATCCTCTCACCCTCCTTATAACTTCCTCTGCACCCTTTATTCCCAGGAAAGTACCAATCCAATCCTAACAACCCACTAGGGGGCTGGAGAGATGGCTCAGCTGTTAAGAGCACTGACTGTTCTTGAGAGGATCTGGGCTCAATTCCCAGCACCTCTATGGCAGCTCACAACTGTCTGTAACTAAAGATCTGACACCCTCACACAGATATACATTAAAGGTTAAAACACCAATGCACATAAAAGTAAATTATTAAAAATAAACAACAGCAACAATAACAACCCATTAAGGGGGCTAGCTCAGTGGTTAAGCGCACACATTACTCTTCCAGAGGAACCAAGTTCAATTCCTAGCACTCAACTCACAATCATCTGTAACTCCATTTCCAGGACATCAGCCACCTTTAGTAACCACAGGCACTTGCACATACCCACATAGAGATACATACACCTACACATAATTCAAAATAACAAAAATAAGTCTAACATACAATTCTTGCAAGTCACACAACTGTCAGGTCATAATACACTGATATCATGCACTTACCCCGCCATGTCCAAAGAACTCACAGTAGCAGCAGTCACAGTACTTGCCCTCCTTCTGGTTGGTGGAAGTTGAGGTGCTAGAGCTGTGCTCGGAGCAGCTGTCCTCATCTGCACTCTCATCCCCATCATCCTGCTGTGGGTCATAGACACCATTCTCGCAGCGGTGCCCTTCACAGTCAGGGTCACTATAAAACCACATACAGCTCATTAGCAAGCAGCCAATCTAGAGGCACTAATTATTCCTGATACCCACCCGCTGTTCTGCTCATTTTTCAGACCAAGGCAGCAAAGAAAGTTCATGGCTCTGGAGTCAGAGAATTGTGTGCCATCAGCCAAGAATACAGTGACTGGGCTCTGGCAGACAAGTGTTCAGTAGTCACAGCACACCTATAGTACCACTGGATGGACACAGGACTCTTCTGACTTCCTTGAGACCACTGGTTCCATAATGGGAGTTACAAAGGACATTTTTCAAGGCTAGTTTAAAGGTAACAGAAATGATCTTTTATAAAAATCACTGTGTGTGGTATTAGTTTTAGTATACACATCTTGGAAATTTCCTGCAGATTCTACCCAATATATAGCAGATACAACTTAAAAAAAAAAAAAAAACAAGCAAGGCACACCACACCCTTAATGCCACCAGTGGAGATAGCCAGCATCCCTGACCCTGGTCTTGGCAGTTGGGCCATTGTTCTTTCCTCTGAAGAACTAGAGGCTGAGAGTGAGACTGGAGCCTCTCCAACTCCACGGCCTTGGCCTCTGTTGGTGAGGTCTCTTTCTTCTGCACTGGACTTGTTACCTGCCTGGACCCAGAGCACAGTCTGTAGCTATGTTAGTGCAGCATGGCTCCCAACCCTCCTCTCAGGGACGTGGGTTCTGTGGCTTACCTGCAGACACTAGGAGGGGCACTTATGGAGCCATCTGTTGTGGAGGGCGGGGGTGCCACAGGGGTAGGACAGAAGCTCTTGCGTGTATCCACGAACCCAGGGGCTGTGGTTGCAGTTTTGGGGAATGATGGGGTAGCAAGGTTTGGAAGGTGAGGTGTGGAGGCTGGAGAGAGCGCAGAAGGAGACAAGGATGGGAGTGGGGCAAGGGCTGTGGGGCTGTTCCTTGGAGCAGTAGGTGCTGAATGTCTGTGATCCTCTTTGTTGAGGCCATGAAAAACATCACCTACATGTAGAGATACAAGAGACTGCCATTGGCTAAAGAAAACAAACATTTTTGTTGCCTTTAATTACATTTTTTCCCACCTTTTTTTTTTGGGGGGGGGGGGCGGTGTTCAGATCTGGAGAAACTTTGAAGGAATAGCACAAAGAAGACCACCCATATGACTGGCTACATTTACTTTGTTTTCTATACACACCAGATCTGGCCCTGACATCTATAGGAAGCTGTGCTCTAGCTTTAGCTCTTGAGACTGGAGAGGTCTGTAGATAACCAGTCCTTTCTCTAATGTGGGCATCAGCGTTCACAGGCCTAGAGCTCGAATTCCAAATGTAATCTGAATCTAAGATCCTAACTTTACCAAATTCACAGCTTCTCCAACTAATCCAGCTGCTGCTTGGCTTTTCTTTTTCTTTTCATAAGGCAGACAATTCTAAAGAGGCCAGCTGTCTACCTACCATTTAAATTCATGTGGGAAGGCCTATCTCAATTGTGAGGGAACCGTTTTCTGATAGGTGAACCTGGACGGTATGCTCTTAAGACACTGAACTGAGCATCTGCATGCATGCATCGCTCTCTGCTTCCTGTTTATGGATGCAATGTGGCCGGCTGCTTCACTGATTTCCCTGGCAGAATGGATATAACTTCTTCTCTTTTAGGTTTTTTTTCTTCAGGGTATCTTGTCACAACGAGAGGTAAAAGTAACAAAAATAGTCCCTGATTAGGCTGACTTATATCAGCCAATGGCTGACTGAAGCACAGTAACTTTCTTTCTACTCTATGCTTCTGTAAAGAGGAGTTTGTCAACAGTAGGAGCCTCTGAACATCCCCAGGGATTCTTGACAGTAAGGAGAACAATCCGTGATCCTTTCTGATGTTCAAACTACCTCAACTTTGGTTGATGAGGTACCAACCGACTTCCATGTCCCAAATCTCTATAAACATTTCCTTGCTTTGAGGCTCCTTCTAATTGTCAATAAGTGATTAGTGTAAGCAGGCTAGTCTTATTATTGGCTTACACAAATTTTCTTTTGCTTAGCAGTAGCTGTGCCCAGAAAGCAATGATCTATGCCTATCACAGAAGACAGGCTGGAGACAAGACACAGAGCTCAGCAACCCAAGGGTATTTATTTTGAGGGCAACTATAATTCTAACCAGAATCCACAGGGTATGTTCTTGTGCACAAGCACCCTGGAGGTTTGGGTCATTGCCAACTCTAGAAAGGCTGAATGATAACAACACGGGTGGTGTTAGAAGTGATGGGCTGTAAGGTTCTTGGGGTTCTTACCTATGGAAGGCGGCCTTCTGGATGACACCTTGAACTGACTGCTGCTAGACTGCACAGTGGTGGCTGTGCATGACACAGAGGATGTAGCTGAGGAGGTGGCCATGGCAACTGTGTTTGCCATGGCAACTTCATTTGCTTCCATAAAAGCATCTTGGAAATTATACAAACACTTCTTTTTTGCAGCATTTTTCTTTTCTTTGATATCTGAACCTGCAGGAACCTCATTGCTGGGTGGAGGTGGAAGGGCTTCAGGTCTTGTTTCTGAGAGCACTGGCCCTAATATATCATTTCCTTTGGAGAAGAATGGGAAAATTAAAGCTTCTAAGAGAAACAGCACTTAGTAAAACCCCCTAAAGAACATGCTAACACTGGGGCTGCTACTGAAACCAGAACTCTTCTGGGATGATGCTTTTAGTCTATAGGAGGTTTATTGAGCACCTATTATGTGCCAATTCCTGTGCTAGGTGCTTTTCAGTATCACTGAATGCCTTGAAACCTGTTCTTGAAGTTGGAAATATTATTCCCATCCTAAAGATGAAGAAACTGAGGCTCAGAAAGGCTAAGCAACTTGTCTAAGGTCACACAGCTAGAAATCCCTTCAAGCATAGATCAAGAATATCAGGACTAGCTCTGTTCTGAGCATATTCAAGGTTGGGCGGGTGACTGACCAGGGCCTCTGGCCATCTAAAGACTGAGAGGTGGGGGTATCAGCCCTTCCCAGATGCCTCTGGACCTAAGATTGAAGTAACAGATGAGCCTTGGCAACTGAGGCAGCTGGGGAGAAGGTGCTTGTTAGAGGAGAGAGAGCTCATTAGGGTCAATATAGAAATCAGCAAATAGGAACTTGAGTCACAGCATTCAGGTGGATGTGTCAACATCTCCCTGCCTCCAAGCACTGAGCCAAGGTCTGGTAGTCACCACTATTTGAGAACTACAGGCCAGACATAGACCCTGGAGACTAGATCCTCTGTGGCTGGGCAGCACCATGTGGCTCACTGTGCTGGCAGGTAGCATGGAGCTAGTGTTAGCTCTGTTAATCAGTGCAGCAGACCCATCAAAACAGATGTGGTAGGGTGGGTGGGATTCCAGGCCCCAGGGCCTCCCACTGGGGAATGCAATGATGACCATCTTACTTGGCTCAGGATATTTAAAACCTTAAGAAAGTTTTAATGAATTCCTTACCAGAAATTGTATCTGGCAAGAAAGTGCCAGGGTTCCAGTTCTTATCATTCATCATTTCTGATTCCCAAAGACTTATAAATTTAGAACTATTCCAGTCTGGAGTGTTCCCAAAACAGCTCGGGTAAATATGGTCTTGAAGAGATGCATTGAATGCCTGAGGCTTATTTGTGTGACTCTGAACAGGTGCTGGCGGTAAAGCCTACAAAAAAAAAGTTCTAATCACATATCAAAATTAATATTCTGTATACCTGTGTAGTTCAACTACAGACAGACAAATTGTGACTGAAACTTTGAAGGGTATGCTTCCCACAAGCTGATGTCCATGGGGAGCATATCTCACAAATTCTGGAGTGGAGGTTTACTTAAGAAGGCTATACATGTAGGTCAACCTTTAACCAAAAGTTCCTGATGCCTTCAAACAACTCAGCCACTTCTAACATTCCTGTCTAGTCGTACTTTAAATGTAGTCCATAAACGTAAGAGCTGTTCTGTGGCTTGGTCTCCTTAGACACTGTACCCATCAACACTGTCAAATCAGTTAGAAGTACTGATAGCAATGGTAATGCCTTTAACCCTCAACTCTTAGAGCTGTGCAAAGAATAACACAGATCTGAAGAGCTAGAAAGATTTTGGTTATGCTCTGAAACTAGGGTGCTGACTTACTCTTGTTTCCAGGGAGTAAGTCATTCCAATGTCATCACCAAACTGGCCTGGGCCCTTGAGAAAGGCCCTGAGAGGCCAGGGATACGGAGTCGGATACAGTCAGTGGGCTAGTCAGCAATGCATATTTACTGAGTGCCAAGTGCTGGCAGCTCCCTGCACTCACCTTGGTTCCCTAGAGCCCTCCCTGCTTGAAACCTAATGAAGTCCTAGAAGGGCTTTATTATCCACACAGCTTCACTGCCATGCTGGCCTCTACTGGGATCTGGGCCCAGTCCTTCCCTCACAGCAGCCCGAGTGATCTGATCTTTATTTAGAATGCTGAGGAAGCTTTCTGCTACTTTTCAGATGAAAATCAAAGTCCCTCTATGCCCCATGACATCCTAGAGAAATAAAGACCACCTCTTCCTGCTCAGAAAGCCTGGGCACACAGATCTTCCTTTATGGTTTCCACCTCTCCAACCTCTTTTCTTTTCTCACTTGCTCACCTGTGTCTAAGCTCTGGCACCTCTTCACGTACACTCATTCTCAAGCCTCAGTCCAGACGCCACTGTCCCAGAAAAGCTGACACTGTTTTGCTCTAGATCCAACCCAGGACCAAGGTGAGACCCCCCACTTAAAACCCTGGGATCTAGCTTCTTCCTCCACCTGCTGTAGTAGAATGGAAGATTGACTTGTAGCCTGGTATTTTCATATCTGACTTCGCCTAAATCAACGTCATTTCATAAGAAAATGAGGCATTAAGTTCCTGGCCTTGGCTGGTCAAGGCTTTTAGTCCCAGAACTTGTGAGGCAGAGGCAGGCAGATCTCTGAGTTCGAGGCCAGCTTGGTCTAGACAGTAAGTTTCAGAACAGCCAAGACTATATACAGAAACCCTGTCTTGAAAAACCCAAAGAAACAAAACAAAACAAAAAATCAAAACCCCAAATCCAAAACCAATCAACCAAACAAAAAAAGATCCTGGCCCAGTACCCCAGCTCTAGACAATGCTGTGTAGAGTTAAGTATTGCTGAAATGAATGGACTATGCCTTGGGTGAGCTTACAGACCTGGCATTAGAAGAATGCCTGGTGATCCCAATCTTTGTGATGCATAAATGATCAGTGGATTCTGTAGATTCAAGTGTGAGGACTTCAGGGGAATTTCCAATTGCACCAAGGGATGGTCAGATGGAGGAAGGGGGAGGATAGAGAAGAGATGGTCCATTAGATGTGAACAGTAGAGGCTACACCAGAGGCAACTGTGTGGTTACTATACTGAAGAGGCAAGGGAGCCATTAAGGGTGTCAAACCAAGAGAAGACAATCTGGTCAGTTTATTAGAAAGGTCGGCTGTGGCAACACAGTGATGATCAGCAAAGCAAGGATGTACTGAAGCTGCTGGTTAGGTGATGAGAACTGATGATATAACGGGGTGAAAATGGTGAGGAAAGGAGGGAGGTCTGTGTGAACCTGGAAGTCATCCCTGGCTCCATTGTGAGAGCATAGTCATTGAGAGCTAAACAGAAACTAGAAATAAATCTCAGCCTCTCTTTTAGTAGCTGTGTGACCTCAGGCATATCACTCAATCTTTTGTGCTTTAGTTTTCTCATCTGAAATCTAGAAATAGCTACCCCAGAAGTTTTGGTAAGTGAACACTGCCTGGCCTGCAAGAAGCATTTGGCAAGGGCAAAGATGGATTCCTAGTACTAAGACTATGCCAAATCCCACCAGTTGGACCCACTCTAACATTCGAAGAGCTGGGCAATGACTCCATTCATCCCATTGGTATAACACAGAACATCCTCTAACCTGGAGGGCTCTGGGAGACAGAAGAGGAGACAGACAAGCAGAACAAATGCTTGGGGTTCAAAAGTGTTCTTGACAGAGGTAATAGGTTTAGATGGCCTAAACAAGCTGTTTTGGCATGGGAGCCCGAGGGAGCAAAAAGCAAGGAAAATAATGAAACTACATTTTAATAGACACTTGGTTCCACAAAGTAATAAAAAGCTCAGAGGGACCTTGGTTAAGATTCATTGATAACAACAGGTAATTTAGGAACCTTTGGCTAAGGGACACAAACACCTGCCAGTGTACCTTAGCCTGCTTGCTAGTCCAGGATGTGGGGTGGATCTGAGCTACTTTAAGAGCTGCCTGAGATTCTCCTTGGACACAGGTGTGTATTGTCTGGCTTCCCCTTTGGTCCCTCACCTTTACTACACTCATGTCTAGACCCTTATTCATTCTTTCCAGTGCCCTCTACTTTGTGATGACCTTTGTGCTACATTCAGATCTGTTATCCCATGTTACTTTCCTACCCTATGTCTACCCTGAGGCATGACAAGGTGTTCTTTCTGTTGTGGCTCAGGGGATGGAACCAAGAGCCTTGTGCATACCAGGCAAGTGTTTTACCACTGAACCACATCACCAGGCTTGCTATAAAATTTGATAGTTTATTCTGATGATGTTTTAGCCTTCTCTTTTGAAAACACTGACCAGGATTAACTGACCTGGGTGTTCCTAAAATGCAGCACAGGGCCTGGCACATACTGGGTGCTCAATAAATGATTGCTGAAAACAGCTTAGTTCCAAAGACTAAGGGGTCCAATGACCATGCTCTTACATATTTTACTTACATGCTTCTTCAAAAGCCCACCTACACAAATAGGAGGCCCAGTTGCAGAGACTGAAGGCAAAAGTAAGGGAACAGACAATAAGCTTTTTTTTTTCAAAGATTCTGTGCATGATACCTGATGACCTTAGCAGCATAAATGTTCCTTCTGAAAAAAGTTCAGCTATCTGCTAAGTGGACCATTGTGGGTTACGCTTTGTTAGTGCATCAGTGATTAACCGATGTAGTCAGACTCTTCGCACAAATTCACAAAGCTTCGAGTAACAGTAATTTTGAATTGTTTTCCACTTTATGGCAAAAAGTAACTCGTAGGAAAGAAAATTCTTTGCTTTAAGTAAAAACTCTGATGAGAATCCAAACAAAATCGCTTTCATAAAGCTGCATCCCTTTTGGAGTGGATGACCCAATCTTCTCTACCCACACCAGCTCAGACATCAAGACTGAGAGAAAATGGCATGCCAAGACAAATAGATATGGGACTATTAACTGAAAAAACTTCCACTATACAGTCAGACCAACAGAAATTACAGCCAATGACAAAGTTAACACAAATATTTCTTAGTTTGGTTTTCCTGTATTTTTTTTTTAAATACCTCCCAGAGATGGTAAAGAGGCAATAAGACCTTAGATGGCATCACTATTCTGAGACTAGAGAAAATAAGCACTACCTCTAACATAAAACACACAGAGATCATCATAACAAAATCCCCTATCATCAGACAGTCTCCACACTACATCTCACCATAACGCCTAATCTGAATTGGAAAGAAAACAATTAAAACAGGTCTCTCGGAAACTATGCACTCATAGAAACAATAGAGTTAAATATATTTAGGACACTACAAGAAAATCCCACATACTTAGAACTATGCAATCGGTAAATTAATCCTCCAAAAGTGCAAGAGAACTGGGCAGGTGGTGGTACACACCTTTAATCCCAGCACTCCTGCAGAGGCAGGCGGATCTCTGAGATGGAGGCCAGTCAAGTCTACAGAATGAGTTCCAGGATAGTCAAGGCTACACAGAGAAATCCTGTCTTTGTTAAAAAAAAAAAAAAAAAAAGGACAAATGAAAAATTCAAAAGCCTAAGGCCTAAGGAACTCAACTGTGATAGACTGTCTGAAATTAAATGACTCTCTTCAGGCAGAAAGAAAAGTACACAGGTCAGATGGTTGGGTCCACTGACAGAAAGATAAATAAATACAACATAAAATATTTTCTCATATTCCTAACTCATGTGAAGGCAACTGTCTGGGAAATCAACTCATGTACTGAATGCTTTGTAAAAGGGTAGAGAAAGGAGGAGGCATTTTCTAGAAGCCCCTTGGGCCATGTGTAGAGGGCCTGACAGTTGATCTCAAAGGAAATTTAGTTAACATACACTGTGAATCCAGGAAACAGCAAGAGGGTTAAAATATAAGTATTACAGATAAATCATAAGGTATTGAAAAGTGTAAAATATAGTTAAAAAGAAGCCTTTGAAGATGAATATAAAACTATACAGTTGATAACAATCTAAATATATTGAAAAATCATTCCTATCAATATTATGTTTCATAAAAATAGAAAAAAAGATGAATGATATAAAAATATCAATAAAAATAGAAGCACAAGGTATAAGAAACTCTACACTTATCTATAAATATCCATTCCAAAAGATTTACTTCTGTTTCTTTTAATTAAGTGGTGGTGGTTGGGGGTGAGTGTGGATAGAGTACAGAAGCCAGAGGCATTAAATACTGCTGAACCTGAGGTTGCAGGTTGTAAGCTACCCCATGTAAGGGCTGTGAACTAAACTTGGGTCCTTTGGAAAAGCAGCACATGCTCTTATCCCTGAGCTATTGGCTCAGCCACAGACATCTACTTTAAATACTCTGTAAGTTAAAAGTGAAGAGATAGGTCTGTCAAGATGGCTCAGCAGATAAAGATAGTTGCTTATTAACCTTGTGTGCTAAATTTTGACTGCTGGGACACATATGGCAAAAGCAGAGGATAGGCTCCATTAATCTCTCTTAACTTCCACATATGTGCCATGACACCACTCCCCTACCCAACCAGTAAATACATGTTTAAGAAAAATGCTTAAAAGAGTAAGAAACCAATGGATGAAAGATTAAAAAAAAAAAAAAAAAAGCTAGGCATACTTGAAAGACATAAGGAAGATTTTGAGTTTGTGTCATATCCAGGCAATAAAAAAAGACTTTTGTCCAAATAATAATCATCAAAATAATTAGGGTTGTCTCTTTCCGCCATCTTGGAGCCTGTGGAGGCCTGCTGGGAACAGGACTTCTAAAAGCAAGTATGTCTGGAAGGCTGTGGTGCAAGGCCACTTTAGCTGGCTATAAGCGAGGTCTCCAGAACCAAAGAGAGCACACGGCTCTTCTTAAAATTGAAGGCGTTTATGCCCGACATGAAACTGAGTTCTACTTAGGCAAGAGATGGCTTATGTGTACAAAGCAAAAAACAATACAGTGACTCCTGGAGGCAAACCAAACAAAACCAGAGTGATCTGGGGGAAGGTAACTTGGGCCCACGGAAACAGTGGCATGGTTTGTGCCAAATTCCGAAGCAACCTTCCTGCAAAGGCCATTGGACACAGAATCCGTGTGATGCTGTACCCATCCCGGATTTAAACTAATGGAGAGTAAATAAATAAAAATAATTTGTGCTCTTGTATTTTAAAAAAAAATAAAATAAAATAATTAGGGTTGTAATAAACAACATTGAAAATAAACTGAATCAAAAGATCATGGATTAGAGAGATAGCTCAGTGGGTAGGAGCACTTGCTTTTTATTTATTTATTTACTTTGGCAAAAAGTTTGTGTTTGATTGCTACTACAAATATTGGGCATCTCACAACTGTCTTTAACTTGAGTCTCAGGAGATCCAATACCATTTTCTTTAAGTTTGTGCACATGCGAACCTGCCATCAAAAGCCAGAAAAGGACACTTGCCTTTTCCATTCTGGAGTTTCCAGCAGTTCTGAGCTACATAACATGGGCATTGTGAATAAAACTTGGGTACTCTGGAAAAGCAACTAGCATGCTCTCACAAGAGACAGAGTGAGAGATTGTTCTTTGTAAAGACTGACAAAATTGAGAAACTTTTACTAAGATAGACTAAAACAAACAAACAAACAAATCAAAAAAACCAAACCAAACCAAAAAACAAACAAAAAACCCCAAAACAACAAAAAAAAACCCCACAAGACTCAAATTACTCAACTCAATGGAAATGGAAACAAGTACTGACACAGAATTTTAGGTGGAGTAGGCCTAGGGCTAAAGATAGAACGAAGGCAGGTATTAGGCCCTAGGGAGTTGAGAGGTACATTTCTTTTTCACTTTCTTTCTTTCTTTCTTTCTTTCTTTCTTTCTTTCTTTCTTTCTCTCTCTCTCTCTCTCTCTCTCTCTCTCTCTCTCTCTCTCTTTTTAAAGATTTATTTATTTATTTATATGAGTAAATAATGTAGCTGTCTTCAGACACACCAAAAGAGGTCATCAGACGGCTGTGAGCCACCAGGTGGTTGCTGGGAATTGAACTCAGGACTTCTGGAACCACAGTCAGTGCTCTTAACCACTGAGCCATCTCTCCAGCCCAAGAGGTACATTTCTAACCAATTCTATTCAATACAGTATTAGTAACCAGTGCCAGGGTACTTAGGTGGGGGAAAGGAAGAAAGGAATTGTTTAGATTATACAGGTTTATAGGAAACCCTAAGCATTTCAGATGTAAGGAAAACCAAACATGGTTAGAGCTAATAAATGAATTCAGCCCCACATCAAGATAGGTTAACATTAAAAAAACATTTACAATTTTATGCACCAAAAATAACCAGAAAACACAAAAAGAATAGAATATTTATGAATTAACCAAAGAAGTGGGAGGACAAATGAAAACTGACAAACTGTGACTATCAAAGACGACTGCCAACATGATACATTACATTTCTATATGTCTTCTATCTGTCACAATATCAATGATTTTTTTCAAAGAAGGAAAAAAATCATCTTAAACTCAAACAGAATATTAAAGAGTCCATAACTGTCATAGTTTGAATAAGAGTGGCCCCCAGCCCTGCAACTTGCCTGGGGAGCACAGTAGAGCTGACCCTGGTTGGGAGGTTTCGGGCTCAGCCCCTAGAGAACTGGTCCCTGCATCTCACCTGGGCAGCACAACAGAGCTGGCCTTGATAGCATGGGCACAGGTAAGTCCACCCCAAGGGTGTGAGAGGAGAGCTAGCTCTGTCCCTTGCCAGCTGCAGCATTGGATATACTAACCAGGACAGTGGTGGAGAACTCACCCTGGTAGTGTGGGTGAGGGAGAACTGGTGAGCTAACCAGCTCAGCTACAACCCAGACCCAGTTTGAGGGCTTTGAGATGGACCACCCCAACATCTACTTCATCTATCAACTGCTAAGTGAGTGAAAGGGCTAGTCCTACAGATCCAAAGCTATAAAATCTCCGTAACACAGAGCAACAACAGAATATCCAAATGGAGTCCCAGAGAGGATCCAGTATTGATAGGATAGCAGAAGCCAGAGGCTTGGAACCAGACCAATGACTCATTGCAATGACCATTGCAAGTAAAGAAGTGTGGACAAAAGGGTATACAAGGGGATACACTGTCACACACTACAGCTTTGACAATGATACCCAAAGCCTGTTGTAACCCCAGACTTTTCCACCCACTCTCCAACTGCCAAATAACAACCTTGGAAGCTTATTTATACACAGTGTCTTATGGCCTTAAACAAGGGCTTATTCCCCAACTAGCTTGTTAACTTATTTAACCTATTTATTCTGTGTCTGCCACATGGCTAGTTACCTCTCCTCAGTTTTATACATCCAACTTCCTCAAAATTCGAGGAGAATCTCCCACCTCTATCTCCCAGAGTTCCAGTCTCTTTATCAGAACTCCTACCTGCTACTTCCTGCCTTTTGCTAGTACATTGGGACTCACTGTGACAGAATATAGCTTCCACAATGAGAATTTTTTTTTTCCTTCGAGGAGAAGGTTGCAAGGGCAGAGGATGGGGAGATGAATTTGATTGGGTGTGTGGATGTAAAATTCACAAAGAATCAATAAAAAGTTTTTAAAAAAAAAAAAAAAGAATGTCCCCTGTAGTGACAATTCTGGAATTTTGGTTTCTTTAAAAGGCACAGAAATAAAGTGCTATTTTATAAATTCCACTTGTGGAGTTATGAGGCTGCTTCAGACTGTCTGCAACAGCTATGATTTTTCTCATGCTCTAGCAGAGGCATGGTTTTGCCAGCTGTAGATAGTTTCTATAATTGTGTGCTATTTGGAATTCTGGGAACTTTTCAGAGAATATATAAACTCTAGAGCCCAGATAGGCTGTTTAGGTGGTTGTTGGTCATTCAGGGTATTTGCTTGTAGTTGTTAGTAGTCATACTCAAAGAAAAAAAAAAAAAAAAGAAAGAAACTAGATTCAGGGATCCCCTCCCCCAATTTTTTCCTTCTTTCTCTATCCAGTGATGGGCATGAAATGGGGTGGGGGAGTGGAGTAGAGAGATAAAGGATAGGAAAAAGAAGAACCCACAACATAGCAAAGGCCAGCTACAGGCCTCCCTAGGCTTATATATTTGAATGCTGAGTCACCAAGGAGTTTGAAAAGAATAGGTGTAGCCTTGTTGAAAGAGTGTGTCACTAGGGGTGGGCTTCAAGGCTTTAAAAGCCAATGCCAAAGCCAGTGTCTTTCTGACTCTGACTTCTGATTAGGATTTAGCTCTCAGAAATTGCTCCAGCACTATATGTATTGCCATATTACCTGCCGGATAACAGACTGACCCTGTGAAGCTAAGCAAGTCCCCAATTAAATGCTTGGCATGGTCATGATGTCTCTTCACAGCAATAGAACAGTAACTAGAACAATAATCAAAACTCTACACTTGTATAAAATGCACTGCAAAACTCCAGTCATAAGCCTGTAGCACTGGCAGTCAAAACAGACAAGCAGTACAGTAGAACAGAAAGCAGGAGGAAGGGCAAGGGCATGTAACCCCATACAGCCTGCTCAACAGAAAGATCCTAAGTCAGTGGTATATCACCTCACAGCTGTCAGATAGCCACTATTAAAGTAAATAAAATAACAGGCTGTATGGATAATCTCTTGTGTACTATGAAGAAGCATCACCTGTCAATAAAAAGCTGATGGCCTATTAGCAAAGGCAGGAAGTAGCAGATGGGAGTTCTGATAAAGAGACTGGAACTCTGGGAGATAGAGGTGGGAGATTCCCCTCGAACACTGAGGAAGTTGGATGTATAAAACTGAGGAGAGGTAACTAGACATGTGGCAGACACAAAATAAACAGGTTATATAAGTTACAAGTTAGTCGGGGAATAAGCCCTTGTTTAAAGTCAGAAGGCACTGTAAACAAACAGGCCTCCAAAGTTGTTATTTAGCAACTGGGGAGTGGGTGGAAAAGCTCAGGTTTACAACAGGTGTTGGTAAATATGTGGAGAAATAATTCTTGTGCACAGTAGATAGGTAAGCCTGAAAAGTGGCACAGTCTAGGTGGAAAACAGTACGGCAGTATAGGTACCATACAATCCAACTATTAGAGTATATTCTCACAAGAATCATAAGCAGAGTCTTAAAGAAATACTTGTTCATCCATCCATGCTCAGAAATATTTGTTCTAATAGTCAAAAAGTAGAAACAAACCGAGACATGTAAAAGTATAACAAACCAAAACGGTATCAGATCAAGTAAAAACAACAACAAGTAAACAAAAAACAAGGGCACACATGAACCTAACAATGAAATATACAAGTATGTAAAGCAAAACCAGAGAAGACTGGAAAGAGAAATAAAATAATTTTCTACTACAGCTGGAGTCTTCAATCCCTTCTATTAAAAATGGATGAATCAAGCAAGCAAAGATAATGAAATGAACACCAGCAAATGGATACACTGCCTTCTACAGATTACCCAACACAAAACACTCAGTCTTCTCTAGCTCAGAGGGAATATTCACCTCTTAGTTTTTTGACATGGGGTCTCTCTTGAAGTCCTGCCTCTCCTACAGATCACTATGTAGTACAGGCTGGCCTCAAACTCACAGAGGTCCTCTTGCCTTTGCTGAGATTAAAGGTGTGGGCTACCGTACCCTGCAAACATTCACTTCTGGATCACAAACACTCTTACAAATTCAAAAGTAGCAAACAGGCCTGGAAGGTGTAATTCAGTGACTAGCACTCTATACTACAATGCTATTTTATTTATTTGTTTTTGTGATGCTGGCAACTGAACTGGGACCTTGTGCAGCTAGGCAAGAGCCCTATATTTTGTTTTCCTTTGATATTTCACTGCAGTATTTTTCTTGTCCTTTCTTTAAACTTTTACATAGCTCATATCTATCTTAACAAACAAATATATTATTGGTACAGAATCTTAATTTCCTTAAAATTAAGAAAATTAAATCTTGCCGGGCGGTGGTGGCGCACGCCTTTAATCCCAGCACTTGGGAGGCAGAGGCAGGTGGATTTCTGAGTTCGAGGCCAGCCTGGTCTACCAAGTGAGTTCCAGGACAGCCAGGGCTATACAGAGAAACCCTGTCTGGAAAAACCAAAAAAAAAGAAAAAAAAAAAAAAAGAAAATTAAATCTTTATAGTATTCACACTAAACATTTAATGCATGAAATATTTAGCCACAATGGCCAGAGTGTAAATTAAGACAAAAGTACAACCATGACATTAAACATTACAAGCAACAATTGTGACTTCACCACAGCAAAAACTCCAAAGGAACAAAAGATAAGAGATACAGTCTGGCCCAAAACCCTCAGTGTGAGTGGTTGTCCTCCACACACAGCACCTGCCCTTTGATCTTGGTTATACTGAGACACTCCACTTCACACCTCCTGAGAAACCTCCATGGGAACTGAAGACAAACTTGTGCCATTCTAGAACAGCTTGTCCTGTTTCTAGAGGGTCCTTCTACTAGTGCTCTGTGGGGCTGTTCGCATATTGTGCATTTAAAAAGTAATAGCCATAACATTTAAGTAAGTCTGCTTACTCAAATGATACAAACCAATTCTGTAAGGCCCCATAAGAGAAAATACAAGCTTGTTTCAAGAAACCAGTATTTTTACACCAAATACACATGAAGTATTTCATCAACTGTGTATACTTCCCCTTCCACAGTATGTATCAGAGGATCCTGAATGCCAGAAAACACAAACACTCCACTGAGATACAGCCACAGCCCTATTAACAACATTTTATTTTCCACAATAAAAAGGCCTTCAATAGATGTATTTAAAATGGATCAGCGTGTGGCTGGAGAAACAGCTCAGTGATTACGAGCACTGGCTGTACTTAAAGAGAACCTGGATATGAGTCCCAGCACCCCAACACAGCAGCTCCAGCTGCTTGTAACCTCAGTTCCAGAAGATCCAGCACTACCTCTTCTGGCCTCTGCAGGCACCAGGCACACTTGTGGTTCACAAATATGCACACAGTCAAAAAGATCACACATAAAATGAAACCTTAAAAAAAAATAAAAATGGACCAGTGTATAGTTATGATACCAAGAAGCAATGCTGTTGAAATGCAGCTTAATTATAAATTTTCAAGTTTCTCTATGACCTTCACTATATATGGCTAGACCTCTGTATTTGCCTTCCTACATATGAATCTTTTACATTTACCTATGTCCTAAGTGTAACAGGACTAATGGAATGGGTATCAGATTTTAAAAAAAATGGTATTAAAAAGGTTTTTCTTCTTTGACCCTTTTATAGGAGAACTCAAACTTCCTTAAAAAAGGTCAGAGTTGGGGCTGGAGAGATGGCACAGAACACATGGCTTCAGTTCTGAGCATCCACAAAGAGACTCACAACCGTCTATCAACTCCAGTTCAAGGGATTCAATGCCCTCTTCTAGCCACCATGGACATGGAAACATTCTTAAACATAAAATAAAAATAAACAAATCTTTTGCTGGAGACATGGCTCAGTGGTTAAAAGCACTGGCTGCTCTTTCAGAGGTTCTGGGTCTGAGCCCAGAACCCACATTCTGACTCACAAAAAAATGCAGACAAAACAACCAAATATAAAATAAAAATAAAGGGAGGAGGGAAAGAGGTCAAAGTAAGGAAAAAAAAAAAAAAAACAGTAAACAGCTAATAGGAGTGTTCCCAGTAGACTTGGAGAACATTAATTTGACTACTTTCTTGGGATAGTTTTAAAAAATAATTCTTGAATAGTTTCAATCAGCAAAAAATATACAATAGACATTCTTTAATCTTTTCTCAGAGTTAGATAAAAGTTCTTTCTAGAAAAAAATAGGAAGTTGACAGAAGTTTATACATTCACCCAGAGCAAAGAAGGGTATAAGTCATAAAACCCACAAACACAGCCTGGCTTTGACTAAAAACATTTTGCTAATAAAGACATTGTTACATATTCATATGGGGCGATACCAAGTCTAACAAAACCCAAGTATAGGTGTGAGTAGCTTCTGAGTAAAACTGAACTTGAACCTTACTCATTTTTAAGTGTGGTATTAATCTACTACCTGTGCCCTCCTCAGCAAACACACAGGGAACCCGTTTACTGGCCATATATCATACCATACCATAGAGTACACCCAGAAAACCAAGCCCTTTCCATGTCATGGTCTCCCTTTCTGTCCCACTTGAGAACCACTCTGTTAAACAAATGAATACAGTTAGGGAGAATTATGATTAATTGGTGCCAACTAATAACACAACAAAATCTCAGCATTATGGTGAGCCAACAATGGAAGCGTAAAGCAGCTCAAGAGGCAAAGGTACAAGGAATGAATTAGCTGAAGATGGTACACACCAGTAATCCTAGCAATAGGGACACAGAGGCAGGTGGATCAGTGTATGTTAGCCTGGTCTACATAGGATTTCAGGTCAATTTCTCTAAATTTATCTTCAATGCCTAAAATGTTAAGTATATATATGGAGTTTTTTGAGGAGAAACTCAAAAACTGACAATTTTCTAGACTTTCACTGCTTTTCGTAAGTGGGCTCTTTGTAAGTTGGATTTTAAGGACCCTCTTCTCTCCCCGAGCTATATTGCCATAGCCTCAGAAAATAGCATTTCTTTGCAATGTATACTGTGCTTTTCTTCAGGCTTGCAAATTTTGACAAGGCCCTAGTTTTCAAACTAACGATACCCAGAAAAGATCAAGGATTGATGCTATTTTCAACAAATTTTACCTATATTGAAAAAAAGATTCAGGCCATGTGTAGAAAAATGGACTTTTGTTAAGCATCCTTGAGTTCAACCTGTTAGCAGTATCACCTGAAAACTCTCCAATTCTAGTGAGTACATCATGGTTTTGTTTGTTTACCTACACACTGTAAAGGTTCAACATTACAAGAATTTGTGAGACTACAGCCAAAGCACATGGTTGCAGCCCATCTAATCAGGAGCAGATGCTGCTCTGCACATGGGTCAGCATATGCACCCCTGTCTGCTTAAGTAACGGCTCTTGTCAGAACTCAGTCATGAGAGACTTCCAGGCCCTTCCTGCCTTGGCTTACCTTACTGTGTGTGAAGGGGGGTGCTGGATACAAGGTGGGGTGAATGAGTGGTCGAGGCAGGTGTGGAACAGTATGCAAGGGCACATGTCCATGGATGTGGGGGTACAGGTGAAGCGCAGGATGTGTCGGTTTCTCTGGGCTCAGGAACTGATGGCCAGGAGGCAGAGCTCCAGCAGTCATTGCTGATGCTGGTAGCCCAGAAGCTTCTTGTTTACAAACGTGACATTCACAAGTGTTCGGTGTTTGTTCTGCCTAAAAGGACAAAAAAAGAAGTACTTGTATAATATAGAACAAAGAACGGCATAAATTAAGCTGCAGTCAGTCAGATAATACAGAAAAAAAACACAAGATACAAGCCTGAGATAACCAAAGCCCTCACAGGAGAAGGTACAGACAGATACCAGAGCTGGCAATAAGGCTGCAGAGGGGAGAGCTGAGCCTCACTTTCCATATGGGTATTTGCAGAGGCAGCAGCCAATGGTCAGTAACCTACATGAATAGGAATAAAGGCCCCCAAAAAGATAATAGAAGGATGAAGCTACAGGGGAAATGGGACAAAAGGAAACAGGATCACTAAGTAGCTGGTATCTGCTGAAATCCTACTGTTCATTCAACAGCTGCAATGAAACCTCTGCCATAAAATGTAGACAGGATGCTAGCTGGTCAGAATGAAACGACCAGCGATCTCTCTTTACCAAACAAATGTGAAACTGAACACAGATGACACTTCAGACTCTAGAACTCAGACAAAGCCAAATCCTGGGAAGTCTTTATTATAAGCTAGCCAAGAATATGAACTTCCTGCCAAGGCCTTTCCTTGTCCTAGCTCTAGTGCAGGAAGCAGAATGCAGATCAGGGGCATATGAGTAAAGAAGTCCTGCTCAGTGTCCAGAAGAGCTGAGCCAAAAGTAGTAGATATTAGGTCTCAAACCAGGGACAAATGGCTGAGGTCCCTATTTAACACAACAAAGCAGACCTGGCTGCCAGATTCTCCCAGCATCCCTCAGTTCCTCCCTGTTACAGTGTATGGCTGACATATCAAGGGCCCCTACCTTAAACTCAGCACAGGGGCTGGGCTACTCTTCCCCAGATTGCACTTCCCTATATATTCCAGCCATTTTGGCTATCCAGCCAGTTCAGCTACCGTTTACTTTCCTGACTCTCCCATCTTCCTTCTCTACACATGGCCCACTCTGGATTTTCCCAAATGCCCTCCCTCATATCTACAATAAACTTTCTCCTCCACCACACCTAGGAACGGTCATGTCCTTCCTTTTATTTCTTTTTTTTCCCATTAAGTAGACTCAGTGGGAATGGACAGTGAAGTGAATGAAACAGAAACACAGTAAGACAACTCTGGAAATGAGGAAACTGTGCAATACTCCGTAAGCTATCCACAGCTCAGCGGCTGACTAGGAGGACATGGTGTACACAGAGGTAGTACTTCATAGCACAAAGGGAAGAAACCAAAGTTCACTGAGCATAAGCTGAGCAAAAATATGTCCCCCAATCTACACATAGATGTGTTGGGACACAGGAACCTTCAGAGTAATAAGGCAACAAGGATTGAACTGAAAAAGCAAGTAGCCAAACTAAAAATAAAAGAGAGCAAACAAAACAAAAACTGGGGAAAAAAAATAAACAGGGAGAGCAGAAGCCATACACTGTGAATGAGATAGACGTAGCATTTAATAGCAATAAAGTAATGACCAAAGAAAACAAAAACCAGACACACCCCCTCAAAAAAACTAGAAATCCCAAAGACAAAGTCAGAATTTGAAGTTGTTCTATTATTTAAATCGTTCAATTAGGAGAAGTTGGGGGCGGGGGGGGGGGGAGGCACAAAAAAGTACAGTCAGTAGACAGTGTCTCTTGGCCCACATATCAGATCAGTACATAAAGGTGTCTAAGAAGTTATTATAGTTTGTTCAGAGAATTAAGGAAAATGTTAAATATTTAATATAAAGAGAAAAGAAAAAATATATAAATTCTAATATAGATTGAAGATGACAGAAAAAAAAAATCTGTGAACCCCAGTAAGCTATAGAAACTACTCCTGTGCAAACTGTATTATCAAAACCTAGCAGAACTGGAAGGACAAAAAAAAAAAAAAAAAAAAATTATCCAATATCAAAATGCATCTCTCTGTAATTAATAATCTGTATGATGCAATTCTAATCTCCATGAAAGTGACATTAGGAAGTGGGACCCTTTGGTGGCTCTACCCTCATGAATATCCTCATTCTTTTACCCATGTAAGGATACTGTGAAAAGATTGCTACTTATAAAGAACCACACTGGTGGTTTGAATGAGTCCCCATAGGCGCATGTATTTGAATATTTGGTTTCCAGTTGGTGAAACTGTTTGGGAAGGATTAGGAGGTGTGTCAAAAGCCCAAACCATTCTTTTTTTTTTTTTCCTAGTGTTAATGAAAATATAATTTATTTATTATTTATTTATGTTTGTTTGTTTTTTATTGGAAATTTTATTTACATTTCAGATGTTCTCTCCTTACCCATTTCCCCCTCCCGCCCAGGAACTCACTATCCCTTCCCCCCTCCTCCTGCCTCCACGTTGGTGTACCCCACCACCCTCCCCGTATCTCACCTCCCCACCTTCGAATACCTCCCCCCACAACGCCTAGCCTTCATGGGACCAAGGACCTCCCTTGCATATATAGCTCCCTTGCATATATAGCTGGAGCCATGGGTCCCTCCCTAAGCGCTCCCAGAGAATTGACATCCCTGACCTCAAGCTGTACTACAAAGCAATAGTGATAGAAATGGCCTGGTATTGGTACAGAGACAGGCAGGAAGATCAGTGGAATAGAGTTGAAGACCCAGAAATGAACCCACACAACTATGGTCATTTAATCTTTGACAAAGGAACTAAAACCATCCAGTGGAACAAGGACAGCATTTTCAACAAATGGTGCTGGTTCAACTGGAGGACAGCATGCAGAAGAATGCAAATCGATCCATTCTTATCTCCTTGTACAAAGCTCAAGTCCAAGTGGATAAAGGACCTTCACATAAAACCAGACACACTGAAACTAATAGAAGAGAACGTGGGGAAGACCCTCGAATACCTAGGCACAGGGGAAAAGTTCCTGAACAGAACACCAATGGCCTATGCTCTAAGATCAAGAATTGACAAATAGGACTTCATAAAATTGCAAAGTTTCTGTAAGGCAAAGGACACTGTCAATAGGACAAAACAGCAACCAACAGATTGGGAAAAGATCTTTACCAATCCCACATCCGATAGAGGACTAATATCCAATATATACAAAGAACTCAAGAAATTAGACTCTAGACAACCAAATAACCCTATTAAAAAATGGGGTAAGGAGCTAAACAAAGAATTCTCAACTGAAGAAATGCGAATGGCCGAGAAGCACCTAAAGAAATGTTCAGCATCCTTGGTCATCAGGGAAATGCAAATCAAAACAACCCTGAGATTCCACCTCACACAAGTCAGAGTGGCTAAAATAAAAAACTCAGGTGATAGTAGATGCTGGCGAGGATGTGGAGAAAGAGGAACACTCCTCCATTGTTGGTGGGATTGCAAGATGGTGCAACCACTATGGAAAACAGTCTGGCGGTTCCTCAGAAAATTGGAGGACCCAGTTATACCACTCCTGGGCATATACCCAGAAGATGCTCTAACACATAACAAGGACATATGCTCCACTATGTTCATAGCAGCTTTATTTATAATAGCCAGAAACTGGAAAGAACCCAGATGCCCTTCAACAGAGGAATGGATACAAAAAATGTGGTACATTTATACAATGGAATATTACTCAGCTATTAAAAACAATGAATTTGATAAATTCTTATGTAAATAGATGAAACTAGAAAATATCATCCTGAGTGAAGTAACCCAATCACAAAAGAACATACATGGTATTCACTCACTGATCATTGGATTTTAGCCCAGAAGCTTGAAATACTCAAGATTCAACTCACAGACCACATAAAGCTCATGAAGAATGACAACCAAGTAGTGGGGGGCCTCAGTCCTTCTTAGAAGGAGTAACAAAATACTCAAGGGAGCAAATATGGAGACACAGTGCAGGACAGAAACTGAAGGAGGGGCCGTCTACAGACCATTCCACCTGGATATCCATCCCATGTGCAGTTACCAAAGGTAGACATTGATGTGGATGTCAGGATGTACATGCTGACAGGAGCCTGATATAGCTGTCTCCTTAGAAGTCTGCAAGAGTCTGACATACTCAGAGGCAGATGCTCACACCTAACCATCAAACTGATCATGAGGTTCCCAATGGAGAAAACAGAGTGAAGGTTGAAGGAGTTGAAAGGATTCGTGACACCATGAGGAAAGCAACAATACCAACCAACCAGAGCCCCCAGGGTCTAAACCCAAACCATTCTTAGCTAGCTTTCTGCCTCTTCTCTCTCACTTTGCCTCTTGCTTAGCTATCAAGATATTAAGCTCTCAGCTATTCCTCCAGCACCATGCCTGCCTGTCTGCTGCCATGGACTCACCTTCTATACCATAAGCTCCAAATATACCCTTTCTTCTGTAACCTGTCTTGATCATAGCTTCTTATCACATTGGAAGAAAAGTAACTAAGACACACATCTACCAGATTTGGGGGGTAGGCTCTACTGTATTTTAAACTTATGATAAAGCAACAGACAAAAGTGAGCTATGGTGTAGGGACAAACATAAAGACCAATGGACAGATGTGTAAGCCTGAATTTTCAACATGGGAAAATATGACCTTTCCATAAAAAAAAAAAAAAAAAAATGGTTTTGAGTCTAACCTTACACTCAATCAGAGGTAAAGTTATAAATCTAGAAGAAAATATTTTTGTTTAATATATCAATAAATAAATGCACGAAAACAAAAACCTTATGCTTTTCAAAAAATACCGTAAGAGGCTGTGGAAAATATTAGCAAGTGTAAGGACTGGGGCTAATACTCCAGTACTCAGTGCTGGCAGACAATTCAATATAGTAAGATACTCCACAGATCTGAGAAAATAGTGTAAACTAGAACTTGCACCATATACAAAAAAGAACTCTTGAAACAGTAACAAGACAGAAAGCAAACAACCCTTAAATACATAAAAGGCAACCAAGAGAGTTTGCCATTATTAATATCAGTAAAACTTCAAAACTATGTTGTGACTGACTCTTTGAGGGGCTCTGGGTGACCATTCTGACTCAGAAGTCATTGCCAGATTCTATGGACACATCTGCTTATGAACAGAATGTCAGATACACAAGGCAACTCCCTGAGTAGTTTGTAATGGTCAAAAGAAAGAAACAATGCAAGTGCTGGCTAACAGTTAAAAATACAGAAAAGCCAGCACCTCCCCAGGAGGGAATTAGAACATCAGTAGGATGTTAAAGAATTTCACAGACTTAGTCTGAGATCCTTAGTCAAGATTCTAAATTATTAAGAGCCAAGAGTGGTACCACATGCCTGTAACTCTAGCTTTAGGTGGTAAAGGCAATACGACAGGAGTTTAAGGCCAGTCTTAGCTATACATACCTTGTTGTAAACAAACAAAACCTAAAACAAACTAAAAACAACAATAATCATACAAACAAGAAAAAGCAAACTTATTCAAAAAAAGAAACACCCTAAAACAGAACCTAAAGAGGTAACTCATCAGTTAATATACTGCTTTCACAGAGGACCTGATTTTAGTTCCTAACAGCAATATCCAGTGACTCACAAGTGCTTCTAACTCCAGCTCCATGAGATCAGACATTGCTGCCCTCCCTAGTCACGTACACTCAAGTGCACATGCCTACACAAAAAAATGCTATTAAAAATAACTTTTAAAAATTAAAGTTATAAAAAATGAGGATATAGAAGCACACTCTTCAGAGACATACTGTTAAGTGAAAAGCAAGGTAGTCATTCTTATAAGACAGTGGAAAGTAAATGTTTGCATGTGCACTTAATAAAACTGCTCATCTACTGGGCCTAGGGGCTGAAGGTGCACAATGAAGAGACATAGGTAACTGAGTAGATGACTTTTAAGATTTCCCAATTTATTCCTTTAATCACATACTTACATTACCTATTAAAACTAATGAGCTAAGCATCTGACCTTCATTTGTTCTCCCTTTCATTTAAATATTGTTTATTGAACAAATAAAACTCTGAAACTGGATATAAACTTGATAAGTTTAGGTAGGAAGGTCATGAGTTCAAAGACAACCAAGAGTGAGAACTGTCTACAACACAAATGATGAAACCTGTCTTATTATACTTCTACAGAAAAAAAAATCAGAAAGAGACAGAAAGGAAGGAGGGAGAGAGGAAGGGAAGGAGGTAAAGAGGATAGAAAAGCAAAAACATTTATCTCAATAAACACAGATTGCTATAAAACTATTGACAATCACAGATCTAAGAAAAAAAAAAAAGAAAAGAAAGAAAGATTAAAATATGAGTTCTGTAAGTATGCTTGTTTCTCTATAGTACTAATCTTCAGAACTTGCTGAAATTAACATAATTTGATTCTACTTACAGACAATATAAACCAAGGAAGAGACCTTTGGGAAAAGAGAAACATGAAACAGAAGATCCTACCTGCTGAGCTGGGTAGGATGGAGGTGGAGTGTTGACGTTACTCTCCTCTGTCCTGGGGTACCATTTCCTACGGCCTCCTCTTGTTTGGGAGCTCCTGGGGGCTCACCACTACTCTCACCATCAGCATCTTCATCATCAGCCTCTGAAGAACTACGGCTGGTGCTGCTTACCTGAGGGGACTTAAAAGGCAGCATTCTGTAGCTTTAGTTTTCAAAACAATAATGTGAATGAAGTACAAAGACCACCAACCACTTCCTACATTTTCTGACACCCACACCTCCTCACAAAAAAGCCACACTCATACCTCATCTTTCAGGGCCATGTTTTCCCCACCACCATTCAGTTCACTGTGGATTCCATTCATGTTGGCCACCACATTGGTATCATCGTAGTTGGTCAATGGATAAATGTCAGCAAACTTAGCTGACAATGGTGCGACGTCTTCATCATCACTACAACTGAGACAAGCAGAGATGGTCACCATGAGGCCCTTCGATTGGGGAGGACAGTGAGGAGCACCCCCCCATCTCCTCTAAGGTCATGGGTCTGCTGACGAAGAATGTTTAGTATCACCTACACTACTTAACACCTCTTAGTCACCTGAACACACACACAGCACACAAAAAAAGCCTGGATGAGTAATATCTGTGACATGGAGGATGGGAAAGAATGTCCCATAGTAGACATTCTGAGGAAACCACAAAAACTTAAGAAGAAGAATTGGTATTGCACTTTCATTTGGCCTGAAAAGTCCTGGAGTAAAAATGCCATTCCCAAGAAAATATAATTTTTATTAAAATGTTAAGATATAGAGAACAACTTCAGGTCTTCAGTGTTTGATTTTACAGACACCAAATTGTTAGAAAATAGCCAGCTGACCAAACTCGAAGTGTTATGTATCAACACACTAATTATGCTTACTCCACTCAAGTCAGTTATTAACAATCAACTTCATCAATGTAAGGAGAAAATGACATGTTCGCTAAAAAAAAAAATGAAAACTAAAACTTAAAGCAAACCTTCTGGATTTAGCCCGTGGAGGCCACTTTAAAATGTGACTTCCTAATATATGAGAAGAACTGACATGCCTAACCCCGTACTATCTAAAACTTGCACCAATCTGTCCTCTCTCCTGGCATACAATGATCTCCAGAATGTTAAAAATCCTAGGTAAAAATCCTCTTAGGTCTGACCTCTAAGAAAAGGCCAGGATTATCAAGCTCATTGTACTCTCCTTTTTGTTCTGTTTGCTTGTTTTGTTGAGGGGTCTCTCTACATAGCCCTGGCTGTCCTTGAACTCACTATGTAGACCAGGCATTGAACTCACAGAAACCTACCTGCCTCTGCCTCCTGAGTGTTGATGTACTATAACAAAACCTAATCTCACCAATAGAAGAAAAAAAAGCACCCACCAGCAAGGGTATGTGTTGGCCAACACAGCATTCCTGAAGTATTGTCACTGGCATAGTGTTAGCAATGGGGAAACTGATTCTGAAATGAAGTGACCAATTCATACCTGGCACACATGACAGCTGGAGGCTTCTCCACCCCAGGAAGACCCAGACTGCACTGCACTAACTAAAATGATGCTGCCATTTCATCTGTTTAGAAAACAGCACCGTGAACGACAATGTACACTAAGGGTCACATGGATTTTCAAGTCACAGAGGTTGATTACCTGGAAGACACTAATCACAACTTGTTGGGGCCTAGAGTATTAAAGGACATGAGCTGCCAGACCAACAGTGGGCAGTTTCCCCCAGGCAGAAGGGTCCAATAGTGCATTCTCCACTAGTGATCACACATCAGAGTCCACTATTGATATTAGCAGTTTTGACAGTTAGTGGGATAGTTTTATACATTTGCATTACCTAACTTCAATTATCAATGAATTCATCTGCCTGGTAAATTTCCATATGCCTCAGTTAGAAGCTATATAACAGCTAGGGGAAAAAAATCCTCAAAGTGCCTAAGGCCTGAGAGCACAAGCAGCAGAACTCTGACCAATAAAGAGTCATCAATGGACTTCAACCCAGGGTTTTAGAATTATTTTGGATTTGGAGTTGGGGAAAAGACTCAGTGGTAAAGTAGTCGTTCAGCATGTATGAATCCCTGAATTCTATCCCCAGTACCATAAAAATTGAGACCTGAAAGACAAGGAAAAAACTTTCAAAGAGGAAAACATAAGCAGCACCATGACAAATGCAAGTGAAATGTGCGATAAGCATCTCTATCAGTTGGAAGAATCTGAGGATTAAGCACAGCCAGATATAGTCAGCAATCCCTCAACGAGAGTACCTCTGCAAGGCTAGTGATGCCTGCATATTCAACTGACTTCACTTAAAAAACACATACAGGGGGAGCCTGGAAGGGATGGGGGCAACATTTGGGATGGAAAGGGGGAGACAGGGAGGAAGGGAAAAAAAAAAAAAACTGTACACAGCCCAGTGTGGTGGAATATGTACTCAGAAGGCAGAGGCAAGTGGATCTCTAATTTGAGGTTAGTCTGGTCTACAGGGTCAGTTCCAGGACAGCCAGAATTACTTAGAAAAACCCTGTCTTGAAAAAAAAAAAAAAAAAAAAACAAACAGCCGGTCGGTGGTGGCGCATGCCTTTAATCCCAGCACTTGGGAGGCAGAGGCAGGCAGATTTCTGAGTTCGAGGCTAGCCTGGTCTACAGAGTGAGTTCCAGGACAGCCAGGGCTACACAGAGAAACCCTGTCTCGAAAAACCAAAAAAAAAAAAAAGGAAGAGAAAGAAAGTAGAGAGAGAGAGAGAGAAAAGAGAGAAGCAGCTATATACATCCATTGCAAATTACCTTATGAAGCCTCAGGGTCACAACTGAGTTTTCAGCCCCTTTGCTAATATGAAGTACACTGCTTTACAATTCGGGAATACAGAAAACACAAACTTTCAATTGCTTGCTAAAGTGATCTTCTGAGTTCTTAGCAAGACATGGAACGAGCATGAAAATTGGGTTGACAATGAAGAGGATGAACAGCCACTGGCCACCTCAGACAGAATGAGAAGATGAGACCAGAACTGCGGAGACATTTCCCTGCATACCAACTGGCAATTATAAATTTACTGAATTTATTTTTCAGGTAATAAAACAGCATCAGTTTGAGTTTACAAATTTCATGTTTTAACAGGTGCTTAATACACTGATGTCTTTTTTTTTTTTTTTTTTAAATAAAAAGCACTGTAATGATGATCGTATTTCTGTAGACTGAGGTCTGTATTTCTCATTATTGGATAAATTTCTGAAACTATTATAAAGTCACAACTTACAAAGTTGGTGCAGAGCCACTGTCTGTGAGGATGAGTCTGGGATGTTGCTGAATTGTGATGGGAGAGCTGGAACCTGACCCTGAGCTTGCTGATGACACACTAGGTGGGCGCATCTCAGACAGATAGTCGGGAGCAGAATCCACTTGGAGTGGTAGCTGGTGAATGTGGATGTCATCAGTGACGGGGGTGTCCATGATACCACAAGTGAGGATGTGTGAGAGGCTGCAGTCATCACAAGCACATCTGATCAAGAATTAAGGACAGTTATCAAGAAAGCCAAACCTCTGCTTGTTTTAGTGTGGGGTGAAGGCCAGCAGCACCCAGAGAGCCCAGCTCACCTTCGCCTGTAGTTGCAGTTGGGGCAGTCAGGCATGCTCAACCGAGATGACAATATGTGCCTCCTGGTATCTGTGAAGTTGTTCTCGCCAGTAACCACTTTCTTATTAGTTAACTAGAGGAAATTTATCAAACAGTGGCTTAAATTTGCAAGATACTTTCCCCATTTTAACTATAACAGTAATCATTTACAAGAGGCCCACTTTTTGCAGATGGACAAAACAAAACAAGGCAGTAGCCTTGGAATCTGCAGGCAGGGTTAGCCAAATAAGCAAAACATCAGGAACTCTCTTGATGTTCTGATCTCCACCAGATACATACCATGTGCATTTTTCCGATAACCAGAAGGCATGTCTGCTGCAGACACCATGTTTACTCAGTCTGCTCTGGGTGCTCAGGACTTGTTAGACACTTCTCCACTGGAGAAGACTGTACCTGAAAGCTATATAGCAAGTAACACCCAAACTCACTTGACAAGTAGGCACTCAGATTTCAAAGGAAGAAGGGTGTACCAAAACCCAACAGAGCCTTTTGGCACATTCAGGCAAAAGGGACCTCTGTCTCATCCCATTGGTGGGAGGAAGCTCAACTTCAATCTGATGCAATTGGCTAACTGGCACCAACAAGAAGTTCACAGAATACAGGTCCTTGTACCAGTTCTCACAATTCCTACCAAGAATATTCTTTTCAAACATGTATATGGAAAACTAAGAAACAGTTATTCTCAATCAGCTTATCTGAAAGTTAAACCACTATGTCTAGTGACATTTATACTGGCAGGAGATGCCAATGGTCTTCATTGGTATCCTGTAACAGAAAGCATGCCTAGATACTAAGGTGACATTTGTTCTGGACAGTCATTTACATGTCTCTCCTATCTATCTTACCTGTTCTTCAATTAATCTCCTTTGCTTAAAAATCTCCCAATCTTCTGTTAACATACGCTGTTTGGTTTTCATTGTCATCTAGAAAAGAAATATAAAAACACACATAGAAACAAAAACAAAAAAACCTTAGTAACAACTACACAGAACACTCTCAAGGAAGATTCTTTTAAATGATGAAGTCAAAACAGGAGTATAATACAAAACAATGAACCATATACAAAACAATGAGCTATCACATTTCAGCCTACTGCCTGACACTTAAGAATATTATCATAAGTACTTTCCTTACATGGAAAAACCTCAGGAGCTCCTGACCTCGGAGATCAGGGTGCATTCTGTGCAGAAGAAAGTAAACGCTTGCTCTCCTGTACCTGATAGGCCACAAGCCTGGTAGGGGACTCCTGGAGCTGGTCTGTTCCACCCATGTGCAAGACCTTCCTAGTCTTGAGAACACTAGCCCTGAGAACACTGGTCCTATATGGTCCTTCATCTATATGTAATGTCAACAATAACAGCATAAAATACATTAAAAATTAAAAAAAATGAAGTATAAGAGAGGCAGAGATGTAGAAGGAAGGAGACATACTATATGTCTTTCCTCACTATGTGTCTTGCCACAGCATGTGAGTCTGTATCAGCTGACATCACTCTGCCAATCAGCTCAAGTCTGCTGAAGTGGCAAGAAGATGCAGTATACCACTAGAAGTTTTTTGCAAAGGAAGTTAAGTCTTGAGACAGTTTTTCCCAAGGAGACTTCAATAAAATTATCAATTCACAACAATAAAAATATATTGGAAGATTAAAAAACAAAAGAAGTATAAAACAATGCCATTTGAGAAGAAAATCTGTAACAGACTAATGAAGGAACCTCAAATGTCTGCCAACCCTTTTTGGCACATTTCCCATCCCAAGAACTAAGGCATGTACAGGCCAACACATACCCCTTTCTCTCAAATTTCCAAAAGCAGAGATGTACAGCAACTTCTCAGTCAGAACTGAGACTGCTAACTGGAATGTGGGGCTCAAAGCAGACACCAGCATTATTATTATGGGTACTGTTGCAAGCAACTTTACTATGCCCTCTACAAAGTTCTCGGTCTTGTACATGCTTGTCTGAAGAATAGAGTCCCTACATCACATTGGATCCCTCTACCACTGTCCACTCAGTAGAGTGTGAAAGGCAAACCCGGATTAGTATAGGTGGTAACCCTTTACAGGCAACAGGAATCATTCTATATGGTCTTAGCATCAGCACACATGGCCTGTCCTGTGACATATTGGATGCACAAGGATATTTTGAGTTTAGAACCCCTCTGCAGTTCGTAATCTTAGCTGACTTGAATAGGCGCAGAAGCAAGCTCTCCTATTTTTTGCTATCAATTCAGTGGTACTTTGTATACCTCTAGCTCCTCATCCCTTCTATGTATCACTCACTATGATGACAAGAGTTATCCAGGTACAGGTTGGTGTTTAGTGCTATAGTTTAGCTCTTTTTTTTTTTTTTAAATGTATTATTTTATATGTATGAGTGTTTTGCCAGCATGTATGTCTGTGTACCACATGCATGCTTGGTGCCCATAAACACCAGAAGAGTGTGTTAGATTGCCTGGGACTGGAGTTATAAATGGCTATAAGTTGTCATGTGGATAATGAGAATTGAATCTGGGTCCTCTGAAAGAGCAGCCAATGCTGTCAACTGCTGAGACATCTCTCCAGTCACCTATAATCATTAACAGGCAGAGTTTTCACAAGTTCTTGACTGTCTGCGCAAGGTCCGTGTGCTGAAGACTTGTTCCTCAACCAAGTAACACTGGAAGGTGAAGGAACATTACAAGAGGTGGCTTCCAGTAAAAGTTAGATCACTGGGGCATAACCAGGAAACACAACATTAGAACCTCAAACCCTTTCTCTCTGCTTTCTGGAGCCCTAAGGACTTCCTCTATCATGACCTCCAGCCGTGTGCTGTGCCACCACAAAAGCACAGCAAAAGTCAAGGGAATCATAGATTGCAGCCTCTTCCCTTTAAGCTGGTTATTTAAGCCAGAAGGCTATGAACACTAGCACTCAGGACACAGAGAAAAAAGGATCACAAGTTTACAGGCAGCATGGACTGTGGAGTGAGACCTGTTACAAACTGTTGTACTCTCTCATAGTGATGAGAAACTGAGGAATGTTTTTTTACTTTATTGTTTCAGACTACTAATGACCCAGACCCTCACTGCTTCTCCCTGACTTTGGTACCCTTAATAAACAGTCATGTTCGGATTCTATGAATGTTCTCTGCAGAGTTCACACTGTTCACAGTGCACTACAGTCTGCTTTATCAAACTATATATAAAAAAATACAAAACTTTATTTACAAGTCTGTAAAAAGTAGAAAAGCTCATGTAAAATTAAATATCACTTATGTGATTCTTTCACTGTCACAGTAAAAAGCTGACCCTGGAGTCAACTGCCAGGGCCCTCCATAGGATCCTGGGAAACAGATCCCCAGAGAGAAATTAGCTTCTACTGTGGCCCTCCCACTCCAGGACCCAGATCTCTTTGCTGCCAAAACAGCAGGGTTCAGAAAGCAGATTGTTAAACACACAGGGCTCAGAGGGAGGGTAGCTACTGGATCCTTTTCTGTGGCTACCTCTGCTAGCTACCTGTAGGATCAGGAACTGATTCTTGAGGCTGTAAAAGGGATAGCTGTAACTGAGTCCCCAATAATACCCAGGTGTTAGCTTAGCCATTCTCATACTCCTCCCTCCCCCAATCCACAGGTAGACCTTGCAGCTAACTAATCAGTTATAGTGTCAGTCTCCCAAACTGCAATCTATTGTTCAACTCAAGAAGAGCCAAGCTCCTCGCTCAGCTGGAGAGTGCATCTGTCCATAAGGCCAAACAAAAAGATGATTTAGGGTCACTCCCACTAGAAAGATAGTATAGAGTTAACAAGTGGTTCCTAGCAGGGTCAACAGCCACACACACAGCAGGGAGGGTACTACAAAGGGAATGACTAAGCAGAAGCCAAGGTCATATTACAACAGAATTACAAGTGTCTAGGGGCCTCTGGACCTATAATAAGCTCATAAGATAAACATCACTGAACTCCATATGCTGACAAACTGGGACTAGTCCAGTGATACTATATGAGGGACGAAGTCATTAACAGGGAATGTTTTCACAAGTTCTGAACAAGAAAACCTCTTCCCAACAAACTTAGCAGCAAACAGAGAGAAGAATAAAGGACTCAACCAGTATCTAAATGGCATAATGATCCTGGGATTTATGTGGGACTAGCTTAAATCTCAACCTCAAACAGTTGCTCTTATCTGTTTACAAACTGTCTTGCACACACAACTGGGCTGCCATTTCTCCTTTATTACTCTTTATATCAATCTCTTTAAAACAGAACCTTTAAAACTTAAAGCTGTTCTTGCTTGGCTTCATCAGAAGCTCTAGAAAGGAAAAAGCATTGAATGAATGGCAGAAATACCATCTTAACAACATGTCTGGTGTCCCCTGAGATAGAGTGGCCACTTAGTATACGCATTTCAGGTCCATCTTCAGAAGGTATATCTCACTTGTCCTGCTATCCTCTGCCCTTATGAGCTGTCTGTCTGTCTGTCTGTCTGTCTGCTATCTACTGAACAGTTCTGGATGAGGGGAGAACAGGCTCTGAGTAATACCCTGATTGATAAGTGGCTGCTGGATCGGAAAGGCCTGGTAACTTCCCAAGGTCCTCTATCAGGACACAGGGACAGTGGGCATGATCTCATTGAGGCCACACAGTAATAGTCAGATCAGAGGTCTGTGATGTTGCATAATTTTTACCAGGGAATATCAAAAGCCTCTGCTGGGAGCTCTGCAATTCAGATTGTAGCTAGCAACTAGCACAGAGGCCCCAGAGTACAGGCTGTGTCACAAGGGCAGTATTTACCTGCTCATCCACATAAGCATCGATCCTCTTCTGACACTCCAGCCACTCCTCAGCAACTTTGCGCAACTCTTCCTCAGAACGCTGGTACCTCTGCAGCAAGGTGCTGTACATGTCTTCATTGCAGGTGTCATGTGTGGTGGTTCCTAGCCTAGAAGGGAGAAGGCCTATCACAAAGGAAGAGCCCAGAAGTTCCGGGCCAGACAGAAGAATCTTGACTGCCTGTTGCTATTGTCTAACTTTATCACAAAACATATCATAGCAAGTCTTAAAGATTATATATAGACTCTGAACAGAACCACATAAAAAGGAGATGTTCAAATAAATAACAGCACCTGCTGAAAGAAACTAGCAGGAATCTTAAAAATACTAAGGCTACAACATATAGACCTGTATACACATTTCTTATTAATATACACTGACCCAGAGAAAACAAAATGTTTAATGACAAATACAAAACATACAAATCTTACAATTACACACGTATGTTCTGAAGTGGAAATACATTCATGCTTTAAAAAGGTATGACCAGGAGGCTGGAGAGATAGCTCAGCAGTTACATTGACTGTTCCAGAGGTCCTGAGTTCAATTCCCAGCAACTACATGGTGGCTCACAACCATCTATAATGAGATCCAATGCTCTTTTCTGGTGTGTCTGAAGACAGCTACAGTGTACTCATACATATAAAATTAATTAATTAATTAATTAATTAAAAGTATGACCAAAGCATGTTTAAAATATGTTGTGCATAAACACAGGAAAAATATGTGTAAGAAACACAAAATAGTTTACAGTGCCTACCACTTCATGATTCTGTCTATAACAACTTAGTGATTTAATAATGAAGAGAAATAACAAAATCATTTTTTATCAAAAAAAATTTCACAGGTAAGAATGGACAGAAATAGTTATCAAAGTCTTTTCCTTCACTTTGTCAGGGTGGGTCATTTGTGAACACTGTATAAACAGGGAATTCCTAGACAATCCACTGGTTACAAGGCTACTTGGCACAGGTGCCCACCTAAGCTCTGTACCAACGCCTGATACCTCCCTAGGTCTCAAGTTGTATGTTGCAGCCCTGAAAGAAAGTCTTCTGCTGATTCCTACTGCTGCCAGCCTTGAACTGATTCTATTCTTCAATATAAACCCCAATTCCCATGTGTGATGGTTGGAATGATGGGGTATCTGAACACTTGGTCTCTGTTGGTGGTGCTGTTGGGGAAGTTTAGGAAGTACAGCTTGACTGGAAAAATTATGCAATTGGCTTTGAGATCAGAAGCCTCATTCCACTTCCAATTTGTTCTCTCTGCTTTGTAATCATGGCTGAGGCATGGGTTCTCAGCTTCCTGTTTCTACTGCCATGCTTTCTCACCAAGAGGGACTCCTGTCTCTGCAACTATAAGCCCAAATAAACACTTCCCTCTATAAGTTGCCTTAGTTATCGTGGTTTTTTTTTTTTTTTCACAGCAACAGAAAAGCAACTAAGACACCGTGAACTTCCATCCTGCCTTTCTTCCCAAGTGTTCTTCCTCCATATCTATCTATTTCAAGTTATAAATACAGAACATCTGAACCAAGGAGAATGGAACTGACAGGGATCGTGAAGATTGCCTTGGTGGGGGGATGAGGTGGTCAGAACATTCTCAGAGCACCTCTACAGGAATCCTAAGATACTAAGTCTACAACAAATGGAGACATATACATATTTCTTATATTAAGGACAAACGGCCTGATTCTTTAATTGGTAACTTGCCAGGAAAATGGGTCAAGGCAGGAGCTGAGCTCAGAGAAAAGACTCTCAAAGGACAAGGGGAAAAGAGAACTTCTGTTTGAAAAACATGAAAATATTTTATAATTATTAATTGTAAACATTGTGAATTAATGTTACTGAATCATAACTTAAAATGGTAAACTGTATTTATCAAAAAATTTTAAATCAATCAAATGGCACTAAATTGTAATTTTAAATCAAGTCAAATGGCACTGAACTGAATGTAAATGTACTGTATAGTAAGTAAATATATCCCAATAAAGTGGCCAATAAAACAAGTGGTTTTCTTATGTTTTGTCTTTAACTATTATGGTTTGGCTCTGAAATGTCTCCCAAAAGCTCCTGTGTTGAAGCCTTAGTTCCCAGAACAGCATTTCAGAGGCGGGGCCTTGGGCATGCAGGGGGAGGGGGAGCTCTGACCTCACAGCTTTCTAGACTACATAACAGGAACTGATGGAAACCTGATGCACTTTATTCCTGAATCCTTTCTCTGCTTGGCAGTTACCACAAGGTAAACATCTTTCCTTTGCCAAGTACTTCTGTGACAGACTAAATTTTATGAAATAGGGAGCCTCCTTATAAGTTCCTATCTGCGGCATTTAGTCTGTGTTAGAAAGCTAACAATAATTAAGTTTCTCTGAATAAGGATGACCTTTAAGGAGATTTACTTATTTGTACATGTGCGCAAAGCCATTTACTGCATAAGGTGGGCAGAGGAGGAGTCCTACTATCTTGTTCTATCACTTTGGTCTCTTTGGCTTGAGATAAGACCTCTTACTAAACCTGGACTTCAACAATTCACACTAATTGGCTGGCAGACCCTCATTTACCTGTCACCTTCCCAATAATGGAAGTTCTAAGAACATACAGCCATGGCTTACTTTTATGTAAGTGCAAAGGTCTCAACCTCAGGTCCTTATGCTTGTACAACAAGACCTCTTACCCAGTGACACCCTCCTATCCCCAGTTACGTACATTTTTTTTAAATGGGTCTTAACATGAAAATCCTGACTGCCCTGAAACTCCCTAACTCCCAATGCAGATCAGATTGGCTTCTAAAAGAATGTTAACAAGAACAATAAAAAAGACATTAAATAAACCTGTGCTGTCCACAGGCTGTTTGTCATCTCATAATCTATTAAGCTACATGTGTATGCACTGCACAGCTCACATCTCTATTTTACTTTATTAACTTTTTGCCTACCTCCTTTTGAGACAGGGTCTCTCTACATAGCCCTGGCTGTCTTTGAATTCACAGAGATCCAGCTACTTGTGCCTTCCAAATACTGAGATTAAAGTTACAAGCCACCATGCCCAGCTGACTTTATAATTTTTGTAAGTTAAATGGGTCTACTATAACTATGTATTTCATTAGTAATTTGTGGCAAAACTTTTTATGAGTTGCTAAATATAGATCTATACACTAAAAATTCAAGTATAAACTATTCTTAGGTTTGACAAGTAAGTCTGTGGTGAGACACAAAGGAACAGCATTTTCTGGACCGACTAAGACTCCTTAAAGGGTATACTGCTTTCCCTCTTTCCTATACCTCATTTCCTACACTCGAGAGTAATAGGGAGTGAACACTCTAAACTAGGATATTCTTACTCTTTGGAATCTGACTGTAATTCCTATTGAGAAGAATATGCTGAACATGGGAGCAGAAAAGAAATCATTTCTGTCAGCCACTGGAGATCAAATAGATGACTGATACATCAAACCCAATACTTGCCAAGAAAAAAGCAAAGGGCAGGTACCAAGACTTATTCTAGACCCACAGGAGTCTTTGGATAAATGTGATCCTCAGAACTTGGACAAAAGTACTTTCTTCATGTTAACTCTGGTTTCCTTTCCTGTCACAAGGGTCAGAGTCAGAAATTCCCATTGTAATGTACCTCCAAGAGTATACTGTCTGGTTTTAATTTTTGAGATTTTATATGTTTGTGTGTGTGCATGTATCATCTTTTAAATGTGACTTCACATGTGTGGTGTGTATATGTGTGGTATGTGTATATGTGTGCATGATAATGGGTATGCACATGCATAAATGTGCCATAGCTCACATGCAGAAATCAAGAGAACAACATTCAGGAGGAAGTTGCATCATGTGAGACCTGGAGATCAAATTCAAACTCAGGTCATCAGGCTTGATAGCAAGTGCCTTTACCTGCTGAAACATCTTGACCACCCTGTATTGAACACTTTTAAATAGTGGGCATGGAAAGAATGGCTGTGAAGCAAACTGAGGCTGAGGAAAACTGGTAAAACCCTGCAAAACATATACCAATTCTGTACAGTACTTTATCCTGATTTCCTTGTGTTGTTCTCTCTGACCAACTGCTTCAGAACTGGTTTTCTTCTCTAGGAGTGACATTTAGTAGGGCAAAATAAAAGTAGCTGCTGTTACTGTGTATCTACATGGTGACAATGTACTATGTGGTTAACAGACAAGAAACAAAATCAAATAAAGATGATACTGAGGTAGCTAATCGCCATTCAACTCTATGGAGTACTTCATCTACTGATGAAAAAGAGGCTGGCTATAGGACAAACATACACTCATACTTCAAACTTCCATTTAGCATAGTTCACCCCAAAAGATGCCCACTAGAGAGTTCTGTACTTGTGTACTTGTCTTGGTAACAGTAGAGACTCTCCTAGTGAGAAGTGACGTAGGCATTCTATACTAGGACAAATCTAGATGAAAATGCATACCTAATTCCAAGGGAGTCTAAGGTACTCTGAGATCCATGTTCTTCCTCCTCCTCAACCTCCCTTTACCACAATGTAACAATCCTACCAGGATCCATGACTGAGCCAAGGCTTGTCAAGGTAAAGCAATGTGTGCCAAAAAGCCTTTATCCATTTATGAAGTACTATAGTGTTATGTTTTATATGGTATTATGGCTTGTTATTTAAAATTTCAGGTCTAGAGAGATGGCTCGGCAGTTAAAAGCACTGACTGCTCTTCCAGAGGTCCTGAGTTCAATTCCCAGCAACCACATAGTGGCTCACAACCATCTGCAATGGGGTCTGATGCCCTCTTCTGGTGTGTCCGAAGAAAGCAATGGTAAATATATTGAATGAATGAATGAAATTTCAACTAGGAGCTGAAAAAAAATGGCTCAGCAGTAAACAGTACTGGTTGTTCTTTCAAAGGATGCACCAAAAAAAAAAAAATAATAATAATAAATAAAAAAAAAAGCCGGGCGGTGGTGGCGCACGCCTTTAATCCCAGCACTTGGGAGGCAGAGGCAGGCGGATTTCTGAGTTCGAGGCCAGCCTGGTCTACAGAGTGAGTTCCAGGATAGCCAGGACTACACAGAGAAACCCTGTCTCGAAAAACCAAAAAAAAAAAAAAATAAATAAATCAAAGGATGCAATTTTGGTTCCAACACCAACATGGTGGCTTAGAACCACCTGTAACTAGGGGATCCAATGCCCTCTTCTGGCCTCCCTAGGCATTGTAGCATGTGATACACAGACATGCATGCAAGCAAAACATTCATATACATATAATAAATTATAATCAAACAAAAGTTTAGTTGTATTATATCTTAGGGTTTCTGTCCACTGTCTTTTTCCCTATGTCCTGTTATTTTTCCTATAAGGACTTCCATGTGTGGTGATCTATAGCCACATGTACATACACAAAATTACAGCAATAGAGAATCTAAGTCAAGACAAAATACCTGATCTGAGACACCAGTGCTGGCAGGTTGCTCTGGAGAAGTGGCTCTGAAAAGACCAGATTTTCAAACAGATGTTTGTTATGCAGTTCCCATGTCACCTGGAACTTTTTCAAATGTTCATTTTCCTAGTTTAAAAAAAACAAAGACAACAGAAGAGGTAATGAGTGGAAGAAACTATGAAACTTTCCAGAACAATATTCCCCAACCCCCAACCCCAATGTCCTGCCATCTTCTACACAGGCCTAGCACATTCTGCTTCTTAAGAGTCACTGCTCCCCGCCTGTGTCAAAACACACCAAACCAGATCACTAACATGAGAAATATGGGTTAGTACCTCACTGCCTTCTAAGTAACCTCTACCCACCCCAACCCTAGACATGGGTGGCAGGTGAGTTCGGAGATTTAAAAATGACAGAAGGAAAAAACAAAACCCAAGACTGGAGACATGGCTCATCTGGTCAAGGTGCTTCATGGTAACCTGGTGAACTAAGCACAATTTCTGGAACCCACAAGGCAAGAATCAGCTTGTACAACTTATCCTCTTAACTTCCAGAAGTATGAATACACAGATATATAAAACATTTTTAAAAAGAAACATTTGAGTCAGGACAATACTTTCCGTGCCTGTCTTTGTGAATGCTCATTCAGATACCTGCAGATACATTCTCCACTGGGGACATCCAAACAAGGCAAGAGCTGTTATTTTCCTAAGGAACATGAGCAAGCTCCTCAAGCGCTATAGACAGCAGCCTGCAAGCCCACAGCAGTGTCGCTCTGATGCATCAGTGCTCTCTGACTCCTCTGATGTGCCCCATTTCTTTGTCTTTTGGGGGCATATACTACAGAGCTCAGGATTCCATTACTTTTCTCTAATTTACCAATTTTCTTTTCAGTCTTTTACTGTTTGTCTATTAAACTTTTTGTCTCCTTTCTGTTTGCTTTTGCACTACCAGAGTTTAACACTACGCTTTGAACATGCTGCGCAAGCCCATTACACTGATCTACATACCCAGACCTTTTTTTGTTTGAGGTAAAGTTTCTCTATGTACCTACATTGGCCACTAACTGAAGATCCTCCAGCCTCTACACACTAAGTGCTGGAATTGAAGGCAGGGTGTGGGGGAGGGGAGAGGGAAGAGAGTAGGGAGAGCTTATGTGTTTCTGAGTTTATTTTGCCACAAACTGAGATGACCCTTTTCCATCATCTTAACCTTGACTATGAATTTAAACACATTTTATTTCTTTAGACATAGAAACCAGTTACTTTATAGCCTGAAAATTCACTATCTTCAGTGTTCAGCTGTAGTCTCTGCTTACTCTCAGTTGTGTTGCCTTCAACCTTCTGTGATTTTTAAACAAACAAACAAACAAACAAACAAACAAACAAACAAACAAACTAGGGCTAGAGAGATGGCTCAGCAGTAGTGAGCACTGGCTGCTCTTCCAGAGGACCTGAGTTTGAATTTTAGCACCCATATGGCATCTCACAACAATCTGTAACTCTATTTACAGGGGTCTAGGGCCTCTTTCCTGATCTGGTCTGAATGGAACCAGACATGAAGTTGGTTCACAGACATACATATAGCAAAACAGCATACACATTAGAAAAAAAAAAAATTAAACTTCAAAATATAAAAAAAATTAAATTTCAAAACAAAGAAACTGGTAAGCTTCTCATTTGAGGGAAGATGTTACCTATGCACAGCTTGGACCACTGCAAAGTAACTTCCCGGTTCTTTGGTGTATCACAAAAAATCGAGGGTCATGATAAACAGCTCCTACTCTCCTTCCAGTGCTCAGGTTGCAGTCTCTTATGGGCCCTGCACTTCAAGCTGACTCCACCCTGAACTACACTGAGACCTTATTCTATACCAGGACCAGCACACGTTTTCAGGGTTCCAATTTTCAACCAAGTTTTGACCACTAGGTCTTTTTCCTTTTTATGCCTTCTTTGCAAAGACTTTTATCTTCTTTTATATGACTTCCTATACTTACCTGTTCCCTTGAAGAACAAATACAGCAGACTATGTAACCTATGCCATGCATAATCAAAAGTAATATTCTTACATCTGCATTTTGTTCAAGTTTTAAATGGGTTCAAACCACATGAAAATATTTCTGTATTATAAGTTAATAATTATTTAACTCCTGAACATATACCCAGAGAACTACATACCCTACCATATAGATATCTGCATTCAGTGACTGGAGAGATGGCTCAGCAATTAAGAGAGAAAGAGCACTGACTGCTCTTTCAAAGGTCCTGAATTCAATTCCCAGCGATCACATGGTGGCTCACAACCATCTGTAATAAGATCTGATGCCCCTTTTGCTATGTCTGAAGACGGCTACAGTGTACTCACATATATAAAATAAATTAATAAATAAATCTTAAGAAAAAAAAAAAGATGTTTGCACTCCCATGTTTATTACTGCTTAATTCACTATAGCAAAACGTTAGAATCGACCTAGCTGTCTACCAACAGGTGAATGGACAATGGAAATTATATATTATATATATATATATATATATATATACACACACACACACACACAACACACACACACACACACACACACACACACAAAACCATCATATAGTATTCAGCTCTGGGGAAAAAAGTGACTATTTGCAGGAAAATGGATGGACTCAGAATATATATTAAGTAAGGTCACGAAATCCCAGAAATAAAGAAGCTGCGTGTTTTCTCCTATATGCAGAATCTAGCCAATACTATATGTACATATGTAAACAACTGTGCACATGGGCAAAGCATAACATGACAGAAAGAAAACAAGAAAGGCTATTAGGGATGAGACAGTACTGAATGCAGGTAGGTAATGAGCACCAGCTGTAAAAGAGGATTTTTTTTTCTTTTTTAGTTTTAACGGTTTGAGTGGTGGGTAAATGCATAAAAATCTATTTGATAGTGAGTAAAAGTGTAAACATCTAATGTACAGCTATACAACTTCTATTCTGAATGGCTATTCTAACTATATAGAAGTATACTGAGATGCATAGACTTTAGAACTGGTTAATTTTGATGTGTGACTATTACCCAACTGTCTGTCTGTACATAATGGGATCTGATGCCTTCTTCTGGTGTGTCTAAAGACAGCTACAGTGTAATATATATATATGCGCTAGTTTACTGAATTTTGGCACAAATATATATATATATATATATATATATATATATATATCTTTTTAAAAAATTTTAAAGTATTAAGTATCACTTAATAATCAGATAACATAATGGTGAAGACTTGCAGACTGTGAGGGTTGGGTTGGGAACAACACTTGACAGAATATAAGAGGCAACATAGGGGAGGGAGTTTATATTGTTGTTCCAGGGGATCCTGGTCTGCTTCCAACTGCAATGACTTTCCATACAATGCCTCTGTCTACCCAGGAATGGAGTGGTCAGAAATTCACTTGGGTCCCTAGAAGGACTGTGAGAACAGTATAAAGAGAGGGCAAGGCAGCTACCCTTTCCCAAACTGTGCTGCTAGGTACACATGTGAAGAAATCTAAGCAAGAGGCCTTTGGCTATGCCTTTTATCAACTGGGACACCAGTCACTGGCAGTATATCAACACCAACCCAAGACACCAAAAACTTCTTAGACTCCCCTCACAATGCAACACTGTTCTCATATCTTAGTGGCTAACTTCCTAGTGCTCAGGTCTTCCCAAACAGATTTCCATCCCATGGCTCCTGGACATTAATTCTCTAAATGCTTCTACCTGTCAGCAAAATCCAGTAAACTAGCATTAATCCTACCCCACCTTGTGTGGAAAGGAGTCTGTGATTGTACAAGTAGGACTTAACCATATGATCAGTCCCCTAGCCGCATATATCTCCCCTAGCACATGCTTTTGTTCTTATGTTCACCTCAGCAGCCAGGAAAGAAGTGGATATGGTCTCTCACCAGAGTGCCAAGAAAGGTACTGATGGATCGTGCAGCCTGGCAGAGGGCACCATACTCCTCCAGGAGTAGGGAGACAAAGTGGTGTGCCTGTGGTGGGCCCTGCAAGCCAGATGGTGCCTTGGCCTTTGCTGCAGCAGACAGCTGCCGGAGCAGACGGACCTTCATTTCTAGCACATATTCCCGGGCTTGTTGCTCCAACCGCTGGTAGAGCTGATAGGGGTCCCGCTCACAGAGCCTATAGAGACAAAGAAAAAGTCATCATTCAGCCATAATCTGTCCACACAAGTCAGTTGACAAGCAGTTTTCATATCAGTGTCACTGACAGTCTTCCTTGTGACAATCTATGGGAGTCACTGATAAGGAACTTGGACACCTAGAGCATTTGATGCCAGGTAACTCACAGAGACACTGACTTGACCCAAATGCTTCCTGGGACTACACTGTTTATGCAACCTGTGCTCCATGCCTACAGTCCATGAGAAAAGATCTCAGCCCATCTCTGAAGAAAGTATTATAACTTACAACCAAGAGGTAAAAGGCATCCCCTTTTACTGTGCCTGAGAGTCGATCCCAGGTACTAACCCAATGAGTGAATTAGAAAGTGACAAGCCCCAATCCCAGCAGAGGTGATACCTGACTGGAGGGCTGGGGTCAAGTTCACCTTCCTTCTTTCTAGAAACTCATTTGTATCATACAAATGAGCCTGTGTCATTTTCATAATTAGAAAAAGTGTTAGATACAGGTTATTCCATTTTTAAATTATCAACAAAGCAACAAAATGCATAAAATACAATGAAATGCTTAAAAGCAGGGGAAATGTATCCCTGCAACTATCCACAATGTAATTAACATCCAAATTTTGAGAAACTATAAAAGTTACCATCCTGAGAAAGATAACTTTCTTCCTCAGCCTCCTGATGCTGCATTATATAGGTTCATGTATGAAGATGATCCAGTTTTTAAAACTTGCTCTATAGTATGGCATTACTATGATTAAAGTTGCCACTTCTTTAAAAGGTACATTTCTGAGATGCCTCTAGATCAGAAGTTCTCAACCTGTAGGAGAGACCATTTTGGGAGGGGAGGAGTTAAGTGATCCTTTCACATGGGGTCACCTAAGACCATCACAGAACACAGATATTTACAATGATTCATGTAGCAAAATTACAATTATGAAGTATTAATAGTTTATGATTGAGGATCACTACAACATGAGGAATGTATTAAAGGGTCACAGCATTAAAAAGGTTGAGAACCACTGTTCTAGATGGAAGCAGAAAGCCACTGAAGCAATAACCAAAACATGTACTGGAATGTGTCACTATGAAAAACCAGCTGAGATCAGTGGCTATTACAAACCAAGTGTAGAATGCTTTAAGCTATAAGTTTTCCATCTTTTGGCCACCACATTAAATTTTAAGAAAAGAGGATAGATGTTACCTCTTCCATTAAAAAAGGAAAGGAGAAGGGAGAGGGGAGAGGGGGAGGGGAGAGGAGAGAGGGGAGAGGGGAGAGGAGAGAGGGGAGAGGGGAGGAGAGGAGAGGGGAGAAGGGAGGAGAGGGGGGAGAGGGGAGGAGACGGGGGGGGGAGAGGGGAGGAGAGGGGGGGAGAAAGGAGGAGAGGGGAAGAGCGGGGAGAGGGGGGGAGAGGGGAGGAGAGGGGAGAGGAGAGAGGGGAGGAGAGGGGAGAGGGGAGGAGAGGAAAGGGGAGAGGGAGAGGGGAGAGGGGAGGAGAGGGGAGAGGGGAGGGAGAGGGGAGAGAGGGGAGGAGAGGGGAGGAGAGGGGGGGAAAGGGGAGAGGGGAGGAGAGGGGAGAGGGGAGAGGAGAAAGGAAAGGAAAAGGGAAAGGAAAAGGGAAAGGAAAGGGGAAAGGAAAGGGGAAAGGAAAGAGGAAAGGAAAAAGGAAAAAGGAAAGGAAGAAAGAATTTTTTTTTTTTTTTTTTGGAAGAAAGAAAATTAGCCCAGTGTTGTGGATCATTTTCATTCCAGTACTCAAGGTGGGAAAATCACTATGAGTTGGATGCAAGCCTGGTTTACATAGCAAGTTCCAGCCTAGCCAGAGTTATACAGTGAAATCTTGTTTTAAAAACAAACAAACAAAATAAATAAATAAAAATATGTATTTATTATTTTTAATATGTGCATGTATGTGTACCTAAATTTATGTACACCATGTACATGCCTGAACCCATGGAGACCAAGAAAGGACATTGTATCCCCCTGGAAATGTGCATTATAGGCATTTATGAGCTGCTATAACTGGAATAGGTTTTGAAAAACAAACCCAGGCCCTCTATAACAGCAGCAAGCAGTCTCAACTGTAAGCCATCTCTCCATTCCCTCCTGTTCCCTTTCTAAAGTTACACATCACTTAAGTTGTAAATGATAAGAATCAAGGTAAAATGTGCAAAGTCATATAGAAATAGTTATCTATATACAATCTGCAAAACAGTATGTAAAGCCTCGTGTATAATGTGCAAGGTAATAAATATGTAAAGCCTAGGCTACAATGTGCTTAGAGAAAACAAACAGGTAGGATTGGTAACTTGGCTGCTACATTTCAAAAAGATGTATTAATTTTTGTAACATTAAAATTTAGTGGCTTTCCCCCCATTATTAGAGATCAAATCCAGGGCTTTTTACATACTACCCAAGAGCTCTACCACTGAGCTATCCCTAGCCTTTGGTTTTAGGAGACAGGGTTTTGCTATGTGGCTTATGTAGCCTTGAATTTGCTACTGAACAATTGAACTCACAAGAACACTAGAGAGCTGAGAAGGCTCAGTGAGTAAGGTCACTTGCTTTGCAAGCACCAGGACCTGAATTTAAACTCCTAGTACCCTTGTAAAAGGCCCAACAGCCCTGAGCATGTCTATCACCCCAGCACAGAAAACAAGTGTTTTCTGAAAACTCACTGGCATCCAGCCTCGCTGAACAGGAGTGGACATCCAAAGCTTGACGGCCAAACAGTACATGTTGTAGAAATATTTAATCTTGACCTGGGCTTTCTACCCTACCCTTAGACCATTTAGTTTTCAGATAAAAATCATATATAACCTCCGTACTTATATTAAGTCTTCAACAGTATAAATGTTGGGAAGCTGCCTACCCTCTATACTGTTAGATCTATTGGTCTATCAATATCCCCAAGATATTATTTATTATGTTTTGTTTTATCTGGACTATTCTTAACTCCAATTGGCCAGCCCTCGGGGCTACATTTTCTTGACACCTAACCCAAGGTGGCTTCTCTTTTTTTTTTTTTTCCTTGTGGTCCTCCTCTGATCCTCAAGCCCAGAAAATCTAAACCCCACTTATGCCTCATTTGCCCAGTTATTGGCTGTTGATATCTTTATTTACCAAATCATAAATAACTTGGGGCCAAGGTGTATGTGGAGATTCTCTCATCTCTGGGAAAACCAGGTCTTGGGGGCTCACACTTACTATTACAATAGATAACAAAAGACCAAACCTCAACAAGTACATCAGTTCAGTGAAAAGCCCTATCTCAAGGAAATCAGGAGAGCAAAAGATGAAGATACCCTGGCCTTTCCGAACACATATACAACCACATACTCATATGCATATAACAAACATATAACAAACTCTTAGAAAAACGATTTTTTAATTTATAATTATGTGAGTTTTGCCTGCATATAGATGAGTACCACATGTATGCCTGGTACCCCCAAAAAAGGGTGTTGGATCCCTGAACCTGCAGTTATAGACAGCTGTGAGCAAGTCCTCTGCAAGGGCAGCCAGTGCTTCTAATCACTGATCTAATCATGAGCAATCTCTCTCCAGCCTAGGCAAACAGATTTATGTGAAAAAGACAATGCAAGTAGTTCATCACTTAATCATTCACAAGTGTTGATAGGTGCTGCTCCACCTGGATAAAACTAGTGCTGATAGTGTTCTAAAGCATCACAGATGTACCATGAAGGATCTGCGATGTCATGGGTTTCATGTGTCACTAACTAAAAAATCTCTCCTTAAAAAAGGCACTTACTGGAGGGACCCATGGCTCCAGCTATATATGCAAGGGAGGATGGTCCTGTCAGGTATAGGTGGGAGAAGAGATCCTTGGTCCCATGAAGGCTGGACGCCTTGTGTGTGGGAATTCAAGGGTGGGGAGGTGAGGTAGGGGGGCAGGTGGGGGCACACCCTCATAGAAGCAGGAGGAGGGGGGATGGGATAGGGGGTTCCTGGGAAGGAGGGGGGAAAATGGGGTAAGGGGAGAACATCTGAAATGTAAATAAAAAACAACAACAACAACAAAAAAGGCACTACCTGGAACTGTCTCATATAACACTAAGTAGGTCACAGGTCAAATCTGGAACACAATGCTTTGTAAATCAACGCCACTGCTTCTTTGGCATAATCTATAGCAAATATGACTTCATAAGATGCCAAAGTGTGTAATCAAAACATGAGAAAAAAAATGAAAAATGAGAACTGATCCATGAAAGATTTGTTGCTTTTATTTGGAACATTTCAAAATCAGGAAAAGACAGCACACTTAATTTGTAAGAAAAAGCAGAAGTGATGCCCACCTCACTTTCTGTCAGTCACTGGGCACTGGGAGCCTGCTGAAGAACAGATGCTGGGTAGAAAGCACTCCCTGTGAGAACAGCTGCTGTGCACCTCATGGAGCAGGTGCCTTCACAAGCTGCTCAATCTCAGAGTGCTTCATGGACAGGAGCACTCTGCCTTTCTCCCTGAGTTACAAATGCAAAAGTGCTTATAAAAATATATAGTATCACCTGGCATAGCAAGAACTCTGGCATTTTGGTTGTGCTAATATATGGCACATGCCATATGTCTTAATACATGACAGAAACATTTCAACTTAGAAACAGGAGAACCTAGCCAGGTATAGTAGCACATCCCTTTAATCCCAGCACTAAGAGGCAGAAGTTGACTATAAAGTAAATTCCAGAACAGCCAGGGCTACACAAAGAAACCGTTTCAAAAACAAACACAGAAAGAAAGGAAAAAAGAAAGAGAAAGAGAGAGAGAGAGAGAGAGAGAGAGAGAGAGAGAGAGAGAGAGAGAAGAAGGAGGAGGAAGAGGAAGAGGAGGAAGAAGAGGAGGAGGAGGAGAAGGAAGGAGGGAGGGAGGGAGGGAGGGAGGGAGGGAGGGAGGGAGGGAGGAGAAGGAAGGAAGGAAGGAAGGAAGGAAGGAAGGAAGGAAGGAAGGAAGGAAGGAAGGGAGAACCTGCAACTTTTTACCCAGAAGGCTCCTGTTTGTCAGTTATCTGCTGAAGACCTGAGCTGCACCAAGAGCTCAAAAGTCCAGCTGAGCTTCACTTAGGATAAGAACTGAGGCTCCATGTACAGTAGAGAGGGCAGGGATTAGATGGGGCTGTAACAGCAAAGGGCAACCTGTACCTATCCACGAGCTCCTTCACTCCCTCTTTGTCGGGAACCAGAGACTGGTCCTGATCTTCTGCAGGGGGGTCCCTGCCTGGCGGTATATGCATCGGACCATGTAGCGTACTTCTGACCAATAGTTCTGCAGTTGCTGCGGTTCCCGATCTGTCTCTGCTGAGATGTCTCTGTGACAACATAGGAACCAGCAGAGTTAAGGAAGGCAGTCAACCTAACTACTTCCCACCAGGTACTACTCCTCAACTCCATATTCTGAAACCATATGACAGAGCCCTTGCTTTCTACCCTTTGGTGCCTTGTTCCAGGACAGGGGTATAGCCTCTTCCTTCAACTCCTAACACCTTCCATCACAATCTCCTTTTCCATACATTCCAGCAATTTTTATGCTCACCTTAAGCTCATTTTTCTTTTCAAATTAGTACTCTTTTTCTTGAGATAAAGTCTTGCTATATATCCCTGACTGCAATGGAACTTATAGGTAGATGGCTCTGCCTGTCAAGTGCTGGGATTACAACACGAAACAAGAGTTGACCTTTCTTTACATTCTAAGAGTTCTCCCATTTTGCTCTTTATATGGCCCAGTTTACTAGTGTTTAGTCTCTCAAGGGCAATAATTTTGTCTTTTTGTATAGTTTTTTCCCTCATAATAGAAAAAGTCATGCCCTACTCTTGAGGATATGTCAAACAGATATTATTTGTCAAAAGAACCCCATGTCCCAGACAAGCACAACATATTCTTACATACCCCATGACCCTAACATAAGGGGTACAACACAATACATACCTTCGTTCACTGCAGGCCTCACATGAACAAGCATCTGAAGGCGTAGTGCCTAGCCCTGATGAGGTCATGGTCTGTGTGCCTAGGGCCAGCCTCCCAGTACCACTGGTCTCAGGCTGGGAACCCCCAAGTGATGAGTGAAGGAGAAAATCTTGACCCTGCTTTAAAAACAGAATACAACAGACCAGTTATAAATACAACAGACCAGTAGGTTTATGACATCAATTGTCTACTGACTTCTTAAAAATTCCTTTTAGAGACAGATAATAACTTTTATCCCAGCACTCAGGAGGCAGAGGCAGGTGGATCTCTCTGAGTCCGAGACCAGTCTGATCTACATAGTGTTCTAGGACAACCAGAACTATATATAAAGACCCTGTCTTAAAACAAAACAAAACAAAATAAGCCTACTACAAAAATGTTACAACACAAACACTGAAATCTATATAGCAAACTTTTGGGCAGGCTGAAAAGGGGCTATCAGGTGACAAAGTCTACTGCACAGCAGCACAGGCTGGCCTTGAACTCGTTGTGCAGCCTGCATTTTCTTGCCTCAGTGTGAAGTACACTGGATAGGCAGGCAATAAACTCCAGGTTTTATCTGGATCAATGCTGTTCTTACTTTCAATAGTTTTCAGCATCACATGACAACATCCAACAGATTTATTCTAAGGAAGAAAGGGGAGGAGGGAAAAAAGAAAAAGCAAACAATCTTACTTTCCAGTGCCCTAAATGGCATGTGGTAATCATTCTAGTAGGCACTTGTAAAGATGTGACATGACCACAACTTCCTGAAAAACAAAGGCAGTGGGGCCAGAACCTATACTATCTTCTCTCACCATGGACAAGAAGGCTTGAGATCACTTTAGGTAGACAAGGTAGGTTAAAGCACTGGAATATACTCAAGTCTACAATGGAGCCAGACTGCTCTGATAACATCCTAAGAGAGTAAAAGATTGAAGAATAGAATAGTCTTCCTGAAGGGAAAGGGCCAGATGTGAGAAATGTTTCCTGTACCTCCTGTTCCTATAGAATACACATACATACCTTTACGCCACCCTAAGGCTACTGCTGGTCAAGAAACAGACACCTCAAGGCTAATATGCTTCAAAGGTTTGGCACATGGACACTAGAATCAGACTCTGAAGTGGAAGAACCCAAGAGCTTCCTGCCGAAGAGATACAGCAGGGAATTGTACTGTCACTACCACATGGGAGAAGGAGCTGTCATAAGCAAAGAACCCATACAAATAGGTGCTGAATGATGAGAAGGTCCAGTTAAGCATCCTAGTTCCTAAACCAGAGGAAATAAGTACCTAGTGTTGGTCAGACATAAAGTCTACAAGTATTCCTGCTATTGTGATAGCAACAAATAACCTAGAGCAAGCACCTTTTAGCCAAAAAAGCAAGACAGCCTGATAAGAACCTAGACCCTAAATGTCTCCTTCCTGGGCCTCCTCCTCCACTCTGGAATATAGAAATATAAGGACATGAGACATAGCCTCTACCACTGTTATTCCTATCCTCTCTTTATAGACAATTGCCATCATCCTTGCCCAGAGATAAGTGACACAGCTTTTTCTGGTGATAAGAATCACCAGATTTTTCTCAACAGCAGCAGATCAGCCACATAATGTACAAGGCTGACTATTCTCTCCCAGCTCATGCCCACATCTATGCTCGACTCAAACTAGCACATCCCCAACCTGCCACTCAGTATAAGCCTGTCACCTCTCACCTGGTAACTGCCAGGCTCTCTACTGGCCTCCACTTGCCCTTACTCACTCTCAAACAGCAGCCAGAGAGAGTTCACCGGCTCCACTACCTAAAATCTTCTGTTCATTTCTGGATCACTTTGGAATACATTCCTTGCTTCTTATCAAAGCCTTCGAACTTGTCTGGGACAAAGTCCTGCTTCTGTGTCACTGTACTTATTCTTCTGCCTATAGTGCTCATCCACTAACCTTGGTATGCCTTCGGATGGCCTAATCAAGTTCTCTAACACGGATCCCAGACAAAAAGATTCCCTACCCAGACATAATAATCAAGCAATTTTTGATGGCTTTGTTTGTTTGTATTTTTGGCCTCAGTTCAATAACCAACTCTGCCACACTCTACAATGAATAGACACATGTCAACTATGTAAGAAACAGGTAAATGTTCAAGTGTGGGCAGAAGATAGAAGAACACTGAAGGGACCTCAAAGTTCCCTGCATATTTCCTCCCTTACTCATACTACCAGATATCTTTGTCATTAAAGAAATGGGGACTTGAAGACATGCTCTCTCCAGGGAAGGAAGTTTTGCTAACACCCAACTGAGCCTGTAGCACCCGAGGAGCATCTATTCTTCAGTGGGTCATAACATCCTCTCCAAGTTGGTTTCTTCAGTTCCACAGCTTTGGTTACTCTGGACAGTTACCATGATGGTGATCAGGGCTCACTTCAAAGATCTGAGGATCTGATGATCTCCTGCCTGTCCCTGGTTAGTTTCTCCCTTGTGTTCAGATTTACTATTTACTGATGAAGTACCTGACTGCTGGCCAAGTTCTGTCTGGTACACCAACCATGGTTAATCTCTTCTCTTACAATTTGCTATCTGAAATCTTGGCTTTTCTTACTTTCTGGAGGGTTTGTTTGTTTTTTTGTTTTGTTTTGTTTTGGTTTTGGTTTTTCAAGACAGGGTTTTTCTAACTTTCTAGAGTTTTTATCTTTGACACTGCAACAGAAAGTGGGTATACACGCTCATAATATGCACAAGTACCTACAGTGACAGCTGGCACAGCAACCACGACTGAAGTGCCATTTCCCAGTAATAAAGGATAGCTAAGGCTAACAGTAACTACACATTATTGAATGTGGTACTTTATAGTACTTATTTAGGCTGAATCTCAGGTCATTATCTTCTGCCCAAAGTGAACACAATTTTTTAAAATATGAGAATTATTTTCTATTCAGTAGGCAATGTGAAATGTACAATGATCAGCTGCCTGGCCCCCACAAAGATGCGAAGTAAGCTTCCATCATCATAGATTACTGCTTCTGCCACCCTATCTGCCCCACAATGATAGTCTGTACCTTCAAGGTATAGACCCAAATAAACCTCTGACCTCAAGCTGTTTCCATCAGGTACTTTATTAGAGTGATGAACAAGAAAAGCAGGATCATTTCTATGATAAACCAGACTCTGATTCCTTTGTGTAAGCAATGTAGAACAGTTTGGAGGTTCTGGCTAGATAAGCTTTCGAATGCATTCTGATGCAGTTTAGACAATCAAACTGCCAACAAAATGAAGACAGCAAGGGCCAAGAGGAACAAGTTGAGATACACAGGACCTACCTCTTCTTAGGACAATGACAGGTTTAAGTTCTGCTAAAAAATAAAACAAACAAACAAACAAAATAACCCATTATTAGTCTTTCTGACTCAGTTTTGAAGGTTAAGAATGTAAGCTCTCAGCTACTGTTCCAGCACCCTGCTTTCCTGCCCGCTGCCATGCTGATCATGGACTCACACTCTGAAACTGCTACGTCAAGAGAAAAACATACAATTCAATAAAGCAAATTCTGAAACAGCAAAACTGCATCTTGGCAAGAAAAGACCAAAACCAAGCCAGCAGCTGGCCTAGTGCTGCATGAGTGAAGGTCAAGATTCTCTATTATATACAAATATTAGAAAATATCAGTATTTCTCCCAGTTGAGAAAGCTCTTTCCTTAAAGCATCAGGTAAACTTCCCCAAGTAACTTCAGGGTAAACTTAAACATTTAATTTACACAACAATTGAAAAGACAAAATAGATTTACGTGTTCCTCCTCTACTTTAAACAACATATAGCATCCTCAAGGTAATAGATAGATACATAGATAAATAGATACATACATACATACATAGAATTTTAATGCTCACATTAAAGATTATGAATTCTGACAAAAGGGAAAATGGCTTAGTCAGTGAAGTATTTGCTATACAAGTATGAGATCCTGAGTTCTATCCTGTTATAATGCCCCCACAACGTAAAAAGCCAAGAGCAGTGGTACATGTCCTAATCCTACTACTGGAGATGAAGAGGCAGGAAAGAGTGCAGTGGGATGCACTGACCAATCAATCAATCTAGCCAAATGAGTGAGCTTGAGGTTCTATGAGAGACCCTAAAGTTTTGAGTAAATTATTATGGGAAATACTCAGAACAACACTGCCATAGATCATACACTATTTTAAAAAGTTCTTGGGCTGGAGAGATGGCTCAGTGGTTAAGAGCACTGACTGCCCTTGCAGAGGTTCTGAGTTCAATTCCCAGCAACCACATGGTGGCTCACAACTATCTGTAATGGAATCCAATGACCTCTTCTGGTGTGTCTGAAGAGAGCAATGGCATCCACATGCATGATGTATGTATACATACAAAAAAGTCTAAGGAAAAAAAACCCTCATATTAATCATAATCTTTATTTGTGCCTACCTCTCTAGTCTCTGTTCCTTTTTTTTTTTTTTTTTGGTTTTTCGAGACAGGGTTTCTCTGTATAGTCCTGGCTGTCCTGGAACTCACTCTGTAGACCAGGCTGGCCTCGAACTCAGAAATCCGCCTGCCTCTGCCTCCCAAGTGCTGGGATTAAAGGCGTGCGCCACCACCGCCCAGCTCTCTGTTCCTTTTATTTTACCATTTTTATACTTTTACTACAGTATGAGGTATAAAATTCTAAAGTATCTTTAAGCTTATTCCAAGAGTATTTGACTACTAACCTCTGTACTTCAGATTTTCCCCACTAACTTACCCTTTTTTGTTTCTTTCCTATATATACAGAGCCAAAAAGCTAATGTACATTCACTCTCTGGTATAGATACTTCAAATATTTTAGTAAAGGCATCCAGTTACTACAAACAACATAAATACAGAGCTCACAGTGGTTAAGGGCATAGGCTGTGAAACCAAAATACTGTGGTTTGGAACCTGACAGTGCCTCTTCTGTTTGATCCTAGAAAACTAACCTTCCTGGCCTAATTTTTTCATCTATAAAACTGGGAGCAATAATATTGCCCCTGTATGGATGGTATTGAGGTTTTTAAAGAATTATTATATGAAATACTTAGAACAGCACTGTTATAGAAAATGCACTGTGGAAGAAATATTATTTTGATGACCCACACATATATACACAACATATATGCATATACTCATGAATATTTGGGATTATGCTACTAAATGGTTATATGCTAAATACATTTCTTCTCAACCTTATTTTTATTCTTTTTTTTTTTTTTTTTTTTTTTTTTTGGTTTTTTGAGACAGGGTTTCTCTATGTAGCCCGGCTGTCCTAGAACTCACTCTGTAGACCAGGCTGGCCTCGAACTCAGAAATCTGCCTGCCTCTGCCTCCCAAGTGCTAGGATTAAATGAGTGCGCCACCACCGCCAGGCCTTATTTTTATTCTTAATGTAATTCTTTCACTTTAGATTATATTATAGAGAACACTTCAAGCAACTAAACTGAATTACAGAATATAGTTGTATGATGTTAAAGATCTGTAATAAATTAATTCCTATTAGTGAACATCTGTGTTATCTCTGAGCATTTTAGCACTGTCAGACTTTACCATTATAAACAACGTCCCAGTAAAAATTCTCCTTTTTTTTTTTCCTAGTTTTGAAGACAGAATTTCTCTGTGTAACTCTGGCTGTCCTAGACATTACTCTGTAAACCAGGCTGGGCTCAAACTCATGAGATCCACCTGCCTCTGCCTCCTGAGTGCTAGAATTAAAGGCATGTACCTCCACTGCCTGGCTTCATTAAAAATCCTTAAACATGCATTCTCCCTAAAAAAAAAAATTTTTTTAAATCACTGTTACTACTACTAATAAATTCTTTAAAATTGTATCTGTGGCTGAATATAATGGCACATGTCTTTAATACCTATGCTCGAGAGGAAGAAGCAGACATTCTGGTCTAAATAGTAGTTCTAAGCCAACCACACACAGTTACATAGTAAAATTCCATCTCAAAATAATAGTATGAATACATGAATAATAAAATAAAATTATATTTGTAAGCGACCTGTGTGTGTGTGTGTGTGTGTGTGTGTGTGTGTGTGTGTGCGCGCGCGCCTATTTGAGACAGGGTCTTTCTATGTAGTTCTGGCTATCTTGGAACTTATCATGTAGAACAGGCTGGCCTCTTAACTCCTGCTTCTGTCTCCTGAGTGATGGAATTAAAGGCATATGCCATCACTCCCAGACTATAAGCAACCTTGATATATGTTTGACTTTCTACACTCAGCTACTGGGCTCTTCCATGCTACCCTGCCTACCTTGAGCAAAAGGAATGTCAGTCAGATAGCTAGACTTAACTTTACACTGGTAATAGCTATTTTGAACACTTCAAAGATGTCTTTTAAAAACTAAGGAATTGCAGCTGACTGGTGTACACTCTGAAGGCACAGCCTCAGGCAGTGCTGACAGAAATAGTTTGTATAAAACTTTTTGTTATCACAAGCCTCTATGAATTCTAGATTATCTTTTCTACCACTTCCCCTGGTGGTCTTTAGAGGGACTGCTGTGACAGGCCATGAGGCAAAGATATGACCTAAACAAATAGTTTTGATTTGTGCAAATACCCTTTCCTGGACTATATAAGGCTACTCGGATACAGGGAAAGAAGCAACAGAACAATAGTGGTTGTGGAAGAGATCAGCTGTGACAGCTGAAGAGGCAGTAGCTGAACCCTTCAAGAGTCAGAACAAGAAGAGCAACAGGAGATGGAGAGGGAGAGGGGAAGAGGAGAGGGAAAATAGAGTGAAAAGCTTGAGATAAAGTTTTTGAGATCATAGTCTCAGATCGATATTGAGAGGTGTAGCCAGGCACACGCCTTTAATCCCAGCACTTGGGAAGCAGAGGCAGGAGGATCTATGAGTTCGAGGTCAGCCTGGTCTACAGAGTGAGTTCCAGGACAGCCAAGGCTATACAGAGAAACCTTGTCTCGAAAAACGAAAAGCAAAAAACAAAAAACAACAATAAAAAAAAGAGATAGGTGAACACTGGCAGCTACCAAGGGTCAAAAACTACCACTATACCAACCCTAGAAAAGTACTTTTAACAGGGCTGGAGATATGGCTCAGTGATTAAGAGCACTGACTGCTCTTCTAGAGGTCTTGAGTTCAATTTTTAGCAAATACATGGTGGCTCACAACCATCTGCAATGGAATTGAATATCCTTTTCTGGTGTGTCTGAAAACAGCTACAGTGTACTCACATACATAAAATAAATAAATCTTGAAAGAAAGAAAGAGAGAGAGAGGGAGGGAGAAAGAGGAAAGAAGGAAGGAAGGAAGGAAGGAAGGAAGGAAGGAAGGAAGGGAAAATTACTTTAACACTAGAGAGAGCAGCTTGCTGCATCTCCCACTTGCTTACTGCTAGCGCTGATACCAAGCACTGAAAGAAATGAAAGCTGCCAGAGACAAGCAATGAAGACAGGCACAAGCAAACACTCTTACTCACTGAATCATCTTGTAGTCTGAGGAAGCCTAAGGCACTTAAAACCAATGAAAAGGCCACTGCAGTATTTTTTCATGCACTTCAATCAAAAGATGAACCAGCATACAGAAGACTACTTAGAGAAAAAGAGAGCTTCAAAAAATGCAAACTATGCCATTCTAATCACTCAATTATTTTTGCTTATGAAAATATAATATTTCATTTACAGGCAATCAAGCTGTTTTTATAAATACTTTATATCTCAAGAACTCCTTCCATCTATCTATAGAGAAAGACATTTGTAATTGTGATCCAAAAGAATAATCTTTAACAGCAAAATTTGGAAGCTCAAATGTATTATATTCATACAGGTAACTAGTACACAGCAACAAACCTCAATTACAATGAATGAATACTATATGGTTATGGTTATAATTTTTTTTTTTTTTTTTTTTTTTTTTGGTTTTTCAAGACAGGGTTTCTCTGTATAGCCTTGGCTGTCCTGGAACTCACTCTGTAGCTGGCCTCGAACTCAGAAATCCACCTTGTCTCTGCCTCCCAAGCGCTGGGATTAAAGGCGTGCGCCATCACCTCCCGGCAAATTTTAAACATTTGAAAAGTGTTTAAATCAAACTACAATGTCTAGATTTAGATGCTTCAGTGCTATTACTAACCGAGGCCAGAAGGTGATCAGCAGCTAATAGGAAGGCAATCCTGAGAATTAGAGCCACTACAGGATCTAAGCTGAGGAGCAGTGCTCAATTTCTCTGTGTTAAGAGTCAACACCAAACATCCAAAACCACAAGAAGCAACTAGGCCTAACTCACCAGTAAGAACAAACTCCAAATAAATCTTCCCACTTTCGTTTGTTCGTTCCTTCCTTCCTTCCTTTTATGAGACAAGGTTTTACTATGTGGCTCTAGCTAAACTGGATTTCAGTATATAGACCAGGCTAGTCTCCAACTCAAGACAGAGCTACTAGTCTCTGTCTCAAGAGTGATGGTATTAAAGGTGTATACTAACACACTCAGAAAGTCTACCTTTCTACTGAGCGTACAATGAGAAAACCTAAAACAAACTATCCAGAGATAGAAAAGAAAGGATATAGGAAGGAAGGGAGAAGGCAAAAAGAGGAAAGAAAAGTTATAAATCAACATAAAAGTTATCCTTAAGGAAGAAGTTGCTTCCATGAGGCTCCTGCACAATAAAGAAGAAAATGTATAAGGATTAAGTAACTACAACAGGCTCAGTCAGTATACATCCTGAAACCATGTAGAACAAAACTGGAAACATTTATTTTAAAAAAAGAAAAGAACAAAAATATATAGAGAATAAGAGATTTCAAGTTATCTCACTCAAAAATTGGTAGATTAAGCATATATACACAAATCAAGACTGGAGAAAGGTTTGGCACACAGTTTAGAAACAGCTATAGTAATGGATACACACAGAGCCTTCTACCCCAGTCAGACACATATGAAACATTCATGAAACTCAACAATGGGTCAGAATTAGCAAATGCTGCTAAGTAAATGCAGAATAACTAATATATACCACAATTTCTAACTAATATATACCATAACTAATATATACCATAATTTCTAACCATACAACATCACAATAAAATCAACACAGCATGAGAGCAGGAACTCAGCTGGCCAATGCTCAGGCTGGAGAGAGTAATAATAAACACACTTTAAAATGTATAAGAGGGCTGCACCTGCAAGATGGCTCAGTGAGTAAAAGCACTTGCTGCCAAGCCTGACAACCTGAGTTCAATCGTTGTAATCCACATGACAAATCAACTCCTATAAGTTGCTCTTGGACCACAGGATGAGTCCACGAATACATACAATAAATAAAAAAATGTAGTAAAAAAAAAAAAATGTTAAAGTTGCCTTTTGAGCACATGCCTTTAATTCCAGCACTTGGGAGACAGAGACAAGAAGATCTCTAAGTTCAAGGCTAACCTGGTATACAGAGTAAGTTCCAGGACAGCCAAGACTACAAAGAGAAATTCTGTCTAAGTAAGTAAGTACGTACGTACGTACATACATACATACATACAGCCAGCATTTAGCTTTCTGGGCATAATATAAACAGAACATGAATGAGGCTGGAAATGAATGGTTACAGAAGAAATGATATCTGGAGTGTGCTGGCTATTCATGTTTTGTTTTGTTTTTTGAGCCCTATGTAGTTCTCCCTGGCTGGCCTGACACTCATTACATAAGCTCCGAACTCATGGCAATCCTCCTATCTAAACCTCCTAAGTCTCCAGAATGCAGGAATTATAGGAATGCACCATCCTTGTATATATACATAATGTATATTATGCAGTTGAAAACATTTTAAAAACATTCTTCACTACATTCTTCACTTTTTAAATATTATGTTTCTGAATTAAATAGGAACATGGAAAATTTTAAAGGCAATGGAATATCAAACCAAAGGTGCAAGGTATCGGCTTTACAATAAATGAAGGGTTATGAGAGCCATCAAAGTGAAATCCTGAATGAGTAAGCACTTCCTAAGTCTTAGGCTGTGTGGGGCTCTGTACAGAAAATGGAGAAAGGCACAGAGAATAGTCTCATTCTTGATCTGGGAACTAACATTGGGGAAGATGACCTAGAACACACAGACCCCAACCATTTTGCTTTTACAAACAGGGTGCTGGCTATTCATGATTGTTAACTTGACTGCATCTTGGACCAACTAAAATTCAAACTGCTGGGCACTCCTATGAGGAACTTTCTTAGATTATTTGAAGTAGGAAGACCTACCTTAAATATCTTGCCCTTATTCTCAATGGCCAGTTCATTTATCCTGTTCTTTTACCAGTAGTAGAATCAATTTATTCAAGATTTCAGCACTAACTGAAGATCAGCAGCACTTCAGTAATTCTCTAGGACTACAGCAACAAACTGAGACTGTAGAGACATTCAGCCTGTATATAGAACAACTACTGGACTTCTCAGCCTCTCCAGTGTAAGGCAAGGTATTGTTTGGTACCCCCAGAATGAGTAAATATATGTATTCAGCCTCCCAAAGTCACTGATGGGTAACAGCATCAGACACATCCTCTCTAATCACTGCCTATCATTTGACCAAGCAGAATGGGGGCAACATAAGCAAGAACAACACTTAAGGAAGAAATGGAAATGCCAGTTCCATATAAGTTCTCCCCAAAACAGAGACACAACTCATTTTATGAGCTTTAAAGGACACTACAAGTCAAGAGGGCTCAGAAAAGACATTCTCTCTTGTTGTGGATTGCTGTTTGTATTTTCTGCTCCCTCACCCTCTTGAGAGAGCAGAAAATACAAACAGCAATCCACAACACTCCCTGACTACAGATGCCATACTAATGGAGCAACATGGAAAAAGGACATCCTGGTAGATTTGTACAAGAACATGGCAGTTTTCCCAAAGCAATCCAAATATGGAAACAACCCATAGGCCTAGGAACACACATGCAGACACACACACACACACACACACACACACACACACACACACACACAATTTTAAAAGGAGAAAAATATATAATGGGGGAGGGAGAAAATGAAAAGGGGTACCTACACAGTTGGATTGGGGAGAAGCTCCTGAGGCTTCCATCTATCCCTGAAGAGCTATTATTAATGGTTTCTTGGTGGGTTATCATTTTCTTCACTGGTAAAGCCACTGTTTTTTATTTTATTTTTTTTTAAGATTTATTTATTTTATATATGTGAGTACACTGTCACTGTCTTCAGACGCACCAGAAGAGGGCTTCAAATCTCATTACAGATGGTTGTGAGCCACCATGTGGTTGCTGGGAATTGAACTCAGGACCTCTGGAAGAGCAGTCAGTGCTCTTAACCACCGAACCATCTTTCCAGCCCAGTAAAGCCACTGTTAAGTAATCTATACTCCAATAAATAAGCCCCACTTTCAATACTCATGCCAATAACCCTAATCAAACCCCTGGTTCACAGAAAGAAAAACAACAACAACAACATGAAAGTGGGAGGGCACTTGTAAAGGTTTTTGGAGCAAAAGAAAAATAAGGGAAAGTAATTGGGGGAAGTAAAAATTATCAAAATGTAATATATACTTATACAAAACTGAAAGAAAAAAATCTGAGAAGAAAATTTCAGACTAATTATGTTCTGAATCTTTAGTGAAAAGATTACAAGAGCTTTTCTTCATTCCTTTGCTTATTCATTCATTTACTAACTAAAGCAAATGAGTACCAGATATGTCAGGTCAATTGATCTTGGCTAAAACATACACAAAAATAACTGTGTTCATGGAGTTTAAACTACAGAAAGAAGACACATTGTGTATGTGAAGTATTTAGTCAGAGATAGATCTAGGGAAGAGCGACAAAGCAGGAAACAGGGCTTGTGGAAAAAACACAACTTTGAGAAAAACACTAACTTCTAGTCTGATCAGCACTGAAACCACAGACTTAGTTACTAAAACTCTGCCACCAACACTGGCATTGAAGCTGGAGATTGTCTGCAGCCAGCTGAACGGCCAATGATGAAGAAGACTAGGCCTTGGAGGTGGAAAGTCATCCATACTACAGCCAAATCCTTCTCAAAACTCCACTGGGACTAATCTAAAGACAGAAGACAGGAATTGCTGCCTGTTATTGGCCACAAGAAGCAAGAGATCAGAAGAGAAGTGACTCAGAAAACAACTTCTTGCATTCAGCAATCAAAAGAAAAGAAGAAAAATAAAAGGGAAGAGATAAGCCTTTAGTATGGGAATGGTTGAAAAAGCCATCTTCTAGAACACAAAGAGGTAAGAAAGCCTAATGGAACAGGGGCCACGAAGACTTATACCAAAGATTAGATCAAGCCTAATAGTCTCCAGTAAGGGAAGGCCTGGAATCAAGGAGCAGGGAAGGTCAAGCTTCGGAAGTGCATTGCAGAAATAATTTTCAGATATTTACCAGTACACAGGTCTGTCTAGAACTAAACACATGAACGTCTTACTAGCTTTTCAGGAAACTTTATCACTAAAGAAACCCTGAGGTCAGATGCAAAAGCCAAAAAGCACTCAACTAGTGGCCAGCTTGCTGACTGCAAATAAGGAAGCAGATGTTCTCCACCTACTGCTGGTATGGCCAGCAAAAGCCAGGAGAGACATCCCTGTTGGCACAGGTCAAAAGATAGTGTTGAAGGAAGCGTTTTGATGACAGATGGAAATCCTTTCCTTTCATTGCCAGTTAGCCCCACCACCCACAAGAGAGAAGCAAGAAGCCCACCAAAGCTGCAGCCACTCACCGGCTGGTCAAGACCGCTGTGCCTCTCTTCCTTCTCCACAGTCCTCCGGCAGTCTGGGCATACCCACAGCGGCAGGTGGAGCACGCTGTTGCCCTTGGGAGCCATGGAAAGGGCCAATTTGCTCGCGGTCTTAACTCCACTCTCTAAGAATGAAGAGTCTTTCCGTTCACTTCTGCATAGAAGACAATAATCCCCAGCGGGGTAGGGTGGTGTCCTATGATTCATGCCAAAACTAAAAGGAGTCTGGAATAGAAAAAAAATTCTATGTTCAAAACCTGAGCCAAGAAGCCAAGATTGTTAAATATATATATATATTTTATACATATGTATATTTATATAGAAAAAGATTAACTAGAAAACATATGAAGCTGAACCTCATACTCTAGAAATTGGTGATATTTCAAATAAAGTAAGAACATCATAAAGAAGCACTCCGCCCTTCACCTAGACTTTTGCATTACCTTGGCCAGGAAAACCCATCAGCATGAATCTTCAGATCTCAACTAGGCATGAAACATCATACCAGATGCATTTGCACAAAAGGTCTTGCATCAAAGCAGCAACTCTCCTTAGAAGTATCTCTGAAGAGGGCCATCCCTGGTCTAAACTCCAGAAAACAATCTCATGGCAACTGCATACCCAAGACTCAAATTCCCAGGCATAATGCTGAAGTCACAGCCTAATTTCAACAGTTGTTTTTTCAAACTATGGGGTAAACGTGGGAATAGAGGCTTGAAGCAAAGGATCCTCTGGAATACTCAAAAAAGCTAGGGGTCGTAAGTTTGGAAACTGACTTAAAGACCACTAAGCATGGAACAAGACTTTAACTCAAAGCAGATAATTAAAATGGGTTCTCCTACAGCATTACTGTCCACTCACTGAGGGATACCTGCAGTATTAAGGCAATCCCAGAAGGCAAGTGTGACCTTGCAGGAGCTGGCTGGCACTCAGCACCTAGCAAAGGAAGACAGCAGATCCCTCTTCAGCCTCTCCTATCACAGTCAACAGATGAGAAGGAAGAACATCTCATTCCTCTCTAGTGTTCAGCTGTCTTTGCCAAGCCAGCTCCTCAGATCTTTACTTACTCACGTCTCTCCTTAGACTATCATCAACATTCAACCAGACTATGAATGTGCACTAACACACACAACTGACCTACAACAACCAGAGCTACCAAGTGGGCCTTAGGCTACACAGAGTCACTGGGGCTAAAATTTGGGGCTGAATAAATAAATTAATGAGTAAAGGAAAAGTTTTTCACATTTACATGCTCTGATAATGGCTGAAATGATATGAACCCATTATACCCATAAAGCTATCTCAGTGTGTGACAGGGTGAGCAAAGTCCCCAGTTATAGCCTACAAATTCCCCTGCCCAGATCCCCACCAAAGAACAAACAAACCAAACAGTACAAGAGTATTCATCTTTTTCCATACAAGGAGCCCTGGGATCTCAACATCATGAGAATTTCAAAACTCACCTCACTTGAGTCTGTCTTTTTCTTGCCATAGACAGAATAACCATAACCATCAGATCAGTGGTCACAGGCTATACATGCACATGCTGGGCACAAGTATACCAAAAGCCAGGCCAGAAATGTAATATGACATCCAAAACTGACAAAAAACACACACTCACTCACCACCAAATGCATGGATCCAGAAGTACTTTCAAAAGTGAGATTTCAGCTTTATTCAGATCCTAGGATGTCTGAATACATATTAAAGTAATTTGGGGATGGGCCCAAAATTTATGACTATGAAAATTTTGTTTCAGATGAACCTTACACAGACAGAAACCAGTGTCACTCCATCCATATTTTATGTGTATTAGTACTGTGACTAAAACCATTACATGGGATCTAGTGATGGAATTTTAAGTCTCATGTTGATACTTGACATGGTTTGGACTTGGTAGTGTTTCAAATTTTGTACTTTTTGGATCAGAGATGCTCAACCTGTACTCACTATGAGCCTACCATGTGCCTAGGCACCAGGGCACAGTAGTAAGCTTTTACTTATTCACTGTCTGGAAGAGCTAATATCCTTACCAAAGCAAAAACAGAGATCATCAGAGCTTAGACTACTACTCTGAGACTAAGGTAGAAATATTCTAGGCCAGCCTGGGCTAAATTCTTTCTTAAAATCAAACAAATGAACAAATAAAAAATGATCTCTGTAAAAAAAAAAAAAAAATGTCTTAGGAACAACTGATAAGAGTGCTGGTGCTGGAAGAATGCTCTTTCATTTAGGTTGCAATGAAGGCCTCTTGTCAGGAAATACGTGCAGAGATGTCATCTGCACTTAACTGTAGGAGAACAAGCACAAAGAGAACAGGAGCTGAAGAAAGAAGAGCTAGGGAGAGCACCAGCCCCAGGCTCAGGGAGAGCTAATGAGACAGCTGATGAGCCAGAAGTGAGGCCTGAGACAAGACAGGTCAGGAACAGCTCTAAAAAAGACACATCTATACACCTCTGAAATCTCTACTCTGGGCCATCTTTTAGGTGAGACAAAAATAAAATGCAAAGAACAGAGGCCCTGTTCTTCTAAAGGACACTGAACAGGTAAACTCGGAGCCACAGGCTCTTAGCCTTTGTTTCTGTTTTTGAGATGGTATCTTTCTATATTACTCAAACTGGCCTCAAAATCCTGGGCTGTCAAATCCCCCACCTCAGTTTCCCAAGTAGCTGAGACTACAGGTTTGAACTACCAAGAGTGAAATGTAGAAAAAAAAGCAGAGACCCAAAGGAAACTTGTAGACCTGAAAGAGAAACAAGGCATGCTGAAAGAGCAACACACACATCTGTATATGCCTATGGTAGCACAAACACAGGCAAGTGATCTAAAGCTTCTGTAGCAGGTGGACAGAGAAAGAACACTTCACTCAGGCTTCTGGTTCTCACACAAGAGAAGACATGATCCAATATAAACTCTATGGACAATGACACAGACATGTTGCTACAGGCAGTTCTGAGTGAAGAAGAGGTATCTTATACTTGTGGGAAAAATAGAGAACAGCAAGGTGGAATTCATAGGGGCCTAAAAGGTCAATAACTAAATACCATAGGGGAATCCCAAGAGATAAGATAGGTTAGACCAGTGGAAAGAACCAAAGGTCAGCTTGATTGTTGTTCTCATGAGTGATAATATCTAACGTAAAGTTTGTATTCCAGAGTAAGACACTCTGGAAGATGGGGTGCAGTTCTATATGTAATTGGGCACCATGAATACAAATGATTGGAAAATCACAGAACTAAGGATTAAGGAGATGGCTCAATGTATAAGTACTTGTTATTCAAGCATAGAGACCAGAATATGGATCCCCAGAAATCCATGTAAATGTTGGGTAGGTGTGGTGACCCAGCTGTAATTCCAGCATATGAAGACAGAAACAGGGGACCAGGATTTGACTGAAAGACCCTGCATCAACAAATAAAGTAGAGCAGCTACTGAGGATGACTCCTGACATCAATTTTGGCTTTCACATGCACACGTGTACCCACACATAAGTATCAGAAATATATATGTGCACATATATATCTCCTTGTGCTTATGTATGTCCCTCAATCTTTTGTGGTCCAGTATTCAGATCTTTGACCTAGCTTGAAGTTTGTAAGTCTGATTCTTAAAAGAATTAGCTTTTGATTCTATGAGTTTCTGTAAAAAAGTTTCTGTTTTATTACCGTTATATCTGTGTTATTTTCACTTTGTAGTAACTTCAGATATAAATGACTACATTTTCCACTTTGCTAAGGTGAAAACTTAGGTCATTAAAGCTCTCCCTCTTATATAATCCATGTTGTTAGTCATATATATTTCCATCTGTGCTCTAATTTAGCTATACTTAACCAATTTTGATGAGTCTTTAACTCTCCTTTAGTTTAAGATAATTTTAATTTTCATCCTTGGTGTTTGCTTTCATTTTTCCTGGATAGATCTTTCTATGTAGACCAGGTTGGCCTCAAATACACAAAGATACACCCACCTACCTTTGTTTCCTGAGTGCTGGGATTAAAGACATATACCACCACACCTGGACAAATTTCACATTTGATTTCTTCTTTAACACGTACTTTGTTTAAAGTATGGTTAGTTTCTTAATTGTGGGGGTGGGGGGTGTTCTATGTATCTGCCACTGAGTTCTAACATAATTCAGCTATCATCAGAAAAGAGCCTAAAGTGTACATTTCTGGTTGTGTCATGTGATGCGGACTCATGTGACCTTTTGCTGAAGCTAGACTCTTGACAGGGCACGTAATGTTTGGAAAGAGTGTAAGTAGGGCTCACAACAATGATGGCACGCCTGCATCGCTTGTTGCTCATCTTCACTTCCTTGAGAGAGACATGGCAGAGAACTTCTGGTATTCCTAATGGTTCTGGTCGTTCCCAATGACTTGTGCCAATTCTGTGGAGGCCTGGCTGTTTCTGCTGGATCATGCCACTGATACGGATTAATTAGTGTTTGGTGACACTTTGAACTGGACTGTTGGTATCCTGACAATGGAGACTGGAATCGCCCCCAAAGAACTACTTCTAAACAGGTCCACATACCCTTGTCCTATTTACCATCTTTTCTTCCCTACCTTTGGATGACTGGGCTAGAAGGGGGAATTGAAGGGTTTGAGAACCCTTATTAAAGTAGTTTTGAATAATCTAAGCCTATAAGAGCCTTAATGTAATTTTAAATCTTCTACACTTAACTAATGAGAGTTTTTCAGTGATATAGAACATAGTTCATATTGGTGGATATTCATGATATCTTCCTAAATGAGAGTGGCAAACTATGAAGGCTTGTGAAAGGCTACATCAAATATGTACTCCATCTATACTAATTCTCAGATCTCTTTCCCTCACTTCACCTCCAAATGCATAGGGTCAACTCACACTGCATGAAACCATAAACTCTGTTTTCTAAAACAGATGAATCCTCAGCAAGGCATCATACAAGACATATGAGGCTCTCAGATGGTTGGAGTACCCCTTATAACAGTTAATTACCTGGTTAAAATTGACAGTTCCACATTCTTTTTTTTTTTTTTTTTTTTAAAGATTTATTTATTGTATGTGAGTACACTGTAGCTGTCTTCAGACACACCAGAAGAGGGCATCAGATCCCATTACAGATGGTTATTAGCCACCATGTAGTGGCTGGGAATGGAACTCAGGACCTCTGGAAGAGCAGTCAGTGCTCTTAACCGCTGAGCCATCTCTCCAGACCCTCAGTTCCACATTCCTATTCCATTTAGGACTGCGATTTTCACTTTGCTTAAAAATAAATTTTTAAACATTTATTTATATGTGCATGAGTGTACCACATGTGTGTTGAGGCCAGAGGATATTCTACAAGTCAGTTCTCATCTTTGCAGTTTAGCTAGCCCCTTTGCCTATCGAGTCCTTTTGCTGGGCCTTGACTTGCATTATTAGTACTTAGTATCTCCCACTATGAAACACCAATCTCCCTTCCTTTATCAAAAACAATGGGCAATTCGCTATATCTCACTGTGGTTTCTTTTCTCCTTTAAGTTTTGCTCCTCACTCTTAATACATGCTTCTAGTAAGTAGCTAATTACTACAACTTTATATAGACACATTTATCATAATATGAAGTATCCTTTGCCTGTCTATCTTCTCACTGGACATTCAGTGTTTTTAGAACTATAAGGAACCCAACACCCACTGAAGGGACTAAAATATACAGTATATCAGAATGCATAGTCATGTCTTCCAGCTTGCCTCACTTTATTAAAGCATACCTGCCTGCACCTTCCTCACTTCTTTCCCAGAACTCAAGCACAAGTAGTTTCTGCGAGCAACAGGCACTGCTTAGGAAATAATTACTAAACAGAAACTGAATCCTCTCATACTTACTTATCAAAAAAAAAAAAAAAAATTCTGGTAACAGAATCAAGAATTTAGCTACACAATTAGCTTAAAAACTTAAAAAGCTTTGTAACAATCATTGCTGGAATTTTATAGAATACATAGCAATTTATAGATTTCAAGTTTGTTCTGGAAACTCAACATAATTTACTTAAGTACTGATTATTGATTTAAAAATGTATTATTTTTGGCACCCCTTTTTCTTTTTGTGTGTTGTTTAAGTTTTGAGACAGTGTCTCACAGAGCCAAGGTTGGCTTCGAACACCTGATCCTCCTGTCTCTGCCTCCTGAATATTGGGATAATAGGCATATGGCATCATCCCTATTTCCCTCTCTCCCTCTCTTTTGAAGTACCAGTAATCAAACCCAGGACCTGACATATTAGCTAGGCAAATGCCCAACCTTCTTTCTTTCCTTTTCTTCCTTCCTTCCTCTCCCCACCCCCCATCCCTTCCTCTACGTATATCCCTGGCTGTCCTGGAACTGACTATGTATGTAGTTTACAGAAATCAACCTAGCTCTACATCCCCAATGCTGGAATTAAATGCACCAATCCCCTTTTAAAATAAGGTCTCACTAAGTTGTCCTGGCTGGCTCAAAGTTGTGATCTCCTTTCTCACCCTTCCAAATAGCTAAGATTACAGGCTCCTGACTTTTACCATCTTTTTTTTTAATAGCTTTTATAGCCAGAATGAGTACTAAAAAAAGTTTCTATGTATATAATTGTTACTAACATGGTTCCCTCTATAAATGTAACTCCTTCATTTGAAGTCTATTACCGTTTGACCTGATTGAATTTATCCAGAAGAAAATCACCTCAGTATCCTTGGAACAGGTCTAGTACTCTACTCTTATCATCTGATAGCACAGCAAACATCTGAAAATATTTCAGGCCTCTGCAGCCTGGAAAACCTGCAAGTTGTAAGTCACCCACAGGTACCACTTTCATCACTGTCATTGTGCTCTCCTGATCAGAGGACATCCATGCCCTCTGAAAATGGTGACCACAGACAGAACTCAGAATTATATACTTAAAATAATGTTAATAGGATAAATGTTATAACATTAATATTTATATGTTATATCCTCTATATTAAAGGATTCATTTCATATTTTTGAAATTCTAAGGTTCAAACCCAAGGCTTTTTGTACGTTGTTGAAAAACTTTATGGTTCATAGATTCAAAATGCAAGAAGATCCAGGAACCTTCATCACAGGGAACAAGGAACTACTAAGGCTCTAAGTACACAAGAGTACCTGGGAAGGAAAGCAGCGGAATAAGGAGCCTGAGAGTTCACGCAGCACAGACACTTACTTAAAGAATAGAAGCATAAGTGCATTGTAGACTGCTAAAGGGCATGTAAAGGATTAACATTCTGTTTGGGAAACTATTTGGCACTGCGTTTCCCAGAGTCCCAGCCCACTCATCTTCTTTTACCTTACCAACCAAACTACCTCCTCACCAGGGTATATATCAGTCACATTCCATCATCACCCAAGACCCTGATTATACCCTTCCCCCACTTTTAAAAGACATAAGCTTTCCCTTCTTTCCTTTAGGACACAAACATGCTGTTCCTATCTCATCTTCCTCTTTTTTTAAAAAAAAAAAAAAAAAAGATTTATTTGTATTATTTTAAATATGTATTGTGTGTGGGCATGTGTATGTAACTACAGATTCCCAAAGAGGCTAGAGGCATCTGATAACTCTGGAATTGGTTGCAGGTTAGCTGTGATTGATCTGACATGGGTATGTATTGACTTGGGTCCTCTTAACTGTTGAGCCATCTCTCAAGCACCTCATCCTCATCTTGACTGCATTTTCATCCACCTCTTACTAACGTTCAACAAAGTTGTTCAGAGATATCCAACCCACCTCCAAAAGAAACCACAGAAACAAAGCCACTCAATCTCTTTCTACAAATACACAGAATATACGAGTATCATTAAAAACCTACTGGAATGAACAAAATCCAGAATACCACCAGATGCTAGTAAACATGCAAAGTGGCACAGCCATTTGAGAAGACAGTTTTGAAATGTCTTACAAAATAAACCAAATCCTAACCACTAGATCCAACAACTATGTTCTTTAGTATTTATCAAATAAACTGAACATTTACATATACAAAATTGGTACACACAAGAAGAAATGAGCTATGAAGTCATTAAAAGGACAGGCAGAATTGTAAATATATATATTACTAAGCTTAAAAAAAAATTCTGAAAAGGCTACACACTACATAATCTAAACTACAGGATGGGTGAGTGGGTGCCAGGGGCTATGAGGAGAGAACAGACTGGTTTCCTACTTTCTACTCACTTTTCAAGAGCCTAAAAGTAGTCTATTAAGCCAAGCAGTGGTGGCGCACGCCTTTAATCCCAGCACTTGGGAGGCAGAGACAGGCGGATTTCTGAGTTCGAGGCCAGCCTGGTCTACAGAGTGAGTTCCAGGACAGCCAGGGCTACACAGAGAAACCCTGTCTCGGGAAAAAAAAAAAAAGGGACTCTTATGGGAAGCCAAAGAATTTATCAGGAAGCTTCCCATAGTAATCCTACTGAAATCTAGAAAAGATATAGAGAATTGGGATCAGAAGCCCTTTGCACTTGTAAGTCCTACAAACCCACTACTGACAAAAAGAGACACTCGGTAGAGAGCATCTCAAATGTCACATATGACAGTGGGTATGTGTGGAGCCAAGAGGCAATGAACTGCTAATTGGCACACCTTCCTGCTCACATTTTTCCATGCTGGCTGCAGACATAATGCCTCTTGGCTTAAGCACCTCTTTCTGCTTACTCAGTGAAAAGAGGCAGGTCTCATAAATACTGATGCTCCTGGACTTACATCCCAGTAAATTTCACAAGGTAAGCATGCAATGTCCTACTCTAGCTACTGCACAGCCTGCTGAAATCAAGCAAATACTGGGGATAGTGGTGCACACCTTTAATCCTAGCATTTGTCTAGAGAAACAAGGCCGATCTCTGAGTTCCAGGTCTGCCTGATCTAAAAAGTGAGTTTCAGGACATCCAGTTACAGAGAAACTCTTGTCTTGGGGGGGGGGGGGGGGGGACGGACACATAAAGTATGGCTTCGACTTTGTACCATGTTAAAAAAGCCCTCTATAATTGTTACCAGTAAGAAATTAATTAAAACTTATCAATAGAGGGAGCTAGAGAGACAGTGGAGAGGGAAGGCTTCCCTTTCAGTGTCTGCTAGACATAGCACAGACAGGCTCCTGGAAAACACTTGCATTGCCTCTACAGATGAGCTTCTTAGACTGCATTTCTCTAGAGCTAGATGTGTGAAGGGCACAGCTTCTGTAATATTTGACAATGTGTGCTTTCTCTACCTTTGGACTTTAGAAATAGCAGTGTAATATCTAAGAGCTTCAGAACATGCATCTGTATCCCAACCCTAATTACTGTTCCTGCTTTCCTCTAAGCCCCATTCATGCCTCCACCTACCAGAGTCCTTCAGCACTCAGACTAGCCTACCTTCATTCCACATAATGGCTTGGAGCTGCCCTGGCTCATACCTCTCTCTCTCTCTCTCTCACACACACACACACACACACACAACACACACACACAAACCTACTTTGTACTCACCCATCACTCTCAGCTCTCTTACACTCCAGGTTATTCTGACTTACCTGCTGACTGAGGATCAGCTCTGGCCCAGGAACCCTGACCAACCTACCAATTCAATCTTCCATAGGTCTGATCTCCAGCCTTGGGAGAGAAGGCTCCTTTCAAATATGTTCCTTGGAATTTGTTTTAAATGGCTAAAGTTTGTAGCCATGCGGTGGTGGCGCATGCCTTTAATTCCAGCACTCAGGAGGCAGATGCAGGTAGATCTGAGTTCTAGACTAGCCTGGTCTTCAGAGTGACTTCCAGGACAGCCAAGGAACTCTGGTCTTGAATAACAGTCTCACTAGATACAGAATATTCTATATAAATGACCAATACATGATACTTGGTCTCCTGTGGTCAGATAGACAAATTTGAGAATGGGTTTAAAATTTAAACTTAATGAAAGTATACTCTCTCACTGTTAAGCATAATGAACAAAATCCAAAAAAGAATAAAATCCTTCCCAATTCCACAATTTAGGATTCTGACAGTTAAGAAGTCTTTATACACAATAGGTGAACAGCTACACCAGGTAGCTGACAATAGGCCTGACCATAGCCGGTATTCACACCTCTGAAACAACAGCTAAAAAGCAAAGCTGTAAATGTGTAGACCAGGATAGGGGAAGTTACATACAGACTTCATCATTAAGAACTACTTGTCTAGGAATAAAACTCTTAATTAAATGTACCAACAAAGTAAAACAACAAGAAAAAATTATCAACTATGACAATAGTAAAGGGGGCAAAGAACATGAAATATGTAGAATCCTAAAAAGTGAATTTTGTTTGAAAATGTCTTTCCTCAACTAAGCTCCTTTCCGTAATGTTGATGTGACTTCCCAGATTAGTAACACTGGTACTGATAAATGTTCCAACCATTGAATCATCTAAATTTGTTATAAAACAGAATGAAGAAGAAAATAACAAAACATTACCCCAGAACCATATGTTCCTCATCCAACAAAATTTAGTCAGCTTGAGTTCTGTATTTGTACCTACCTACTTCTAAATATAATGCCTACAAAATCAAGACTGTATTGGAATAAACAACCACAGACTAGCAAAACACTTCCCATATCTCAGTGTACGTCATCTTCTAGGGGAAACTAACAGTCTGAATGTTAAAAGTAGTGAGAAAGAAAACTGCACTTCAACTCTGCAGTCAGAAAACCTGAATTTCAATTCCAACTCCCAACAGGCTGTGTGCAACCTTGAGAAGCCTCCCCCTACCCCTATTTGCACTATTTTGAGAAACAGACATTCTGTAAGATCTGAAAACACTGTTTTTAAATCAATACTGAAAATTATAGTTGCTCAGAGAACAAACACTTGGAATAAAAGAGTACAACACTGGTTGACGCTCACTAACTACTCTTCATCCTCTAACAAGTGCTTAGCACTTCTTGGCCTGTGTCTTCATTCATTTATTAATTTTTTTTTTTTTTATTTACTCAGGCTTACCAGAGAACCAAATAAGATGCTGAATTATTATATATGTCATTAGCTTTAATGCAGAATCTAAAGTCTAGACCCTTGAGCACAGTGATTACCAGTCAACTATTAGGTGTATGACACCTAATAAAATTGTATGACACATGCATCCTTTGACCCTCATTATGACGTTATTAAATTATCCATCTGACATGGGGAGGTTCTATTTATTACAATTAAAATGAGAAAATGCAGGGGCTTAGAGAGATGGCTCAGTTGTTAGCAGCACTGGCAGCTCTTGTGGAGGACCTGGTTCTGTTCTAAGCATTCACATGATGGTTTACAAACCCTGTAACTACAAATTCTCAGGGATATAAGGCATTCCTCTACCCTCTGTGTGTGATACATACATGTGGTACAGACATACATGCAGGTATACATCCATACACATAAAATAAAAATTTTTTTTTAATGGACAAAATATAGCTCCGTTGGTAAAGTACTTGTCACACAAACATGAGAACCTGAGTTCAGATCCCCAGCATCCACAGAGCAAGTCCAGGGATACAGGCCATATGAGATCAGTATAATGAACACAAAAATTAAATGAATGAAACTGTTGGTATCAGATCATCCCTTACCCTGAAGCCAAGGCTTGAGGTGTCAAACTTGCAGCAACTGTCCTGCCTCAGTCTCCTGTGCACTAGGCTTACAGGTATACATTACCATGCTCATTTTATTGTTTTTAATGTTTTTCCTGTGCTGTGGAACCAACCCAGGGCTCCTCCCATTTGCAAGTGCTCTACAATCGACTACATGCCTGTCTTAGAGTTTTACTGCTGTGAAGAGACACCATGACCAAGGCAAGTCTTATAAAGGACAACATATATTTGGGGCTGGCTTATAGGTTGAGGTTCAGTCCACTTCATGCCAGCACCTATGCAGGCAGAGCTGAGAGTTCTACATCTTCATCTAAAGGCTGCTAGTGGAAGACTGACTTCCAGGCAGCTAGGATGAGGGTCTTAAGCCTACACCCACAGTGACACACCTACTCCAACAAGGCCACACCTCCTAATAGTGAAAACTCCCTGGGCCAAGCACTTGCATACCATCACAATGCCCAATCCTTAAAAAACATTGTACACATTTACTGTGTACCATGTAATGATTTTTTGTTTAGTTTGGTTGAAGTTTTTGCTTTGTTTGGTTTGGGTTTTTTGTTTTTTGGGTTTTTTTGAGATGGGGTTTTTCTGTGTAGCTTGACTGTCCTGGAACTCACTCTGTAGACCAGGCTGTCCTGGAACTCAAAATCTGTTGCCTCAACCCCCCACCACTGCTCAGTTGCCATATGATTTTTTTAATAGAAGGTGAACACAATTTAATGTTTCAGTAGATGGTATACACTATTATATCAGTAGATGATATGCATTGTGATGTTCAGGAGTACATGATGTATGCTGTGCTCAGTAGTAGATGACATACACTACAATGTTTCAGATGGTATTCACTGTCATGTTCAATAGTAGATAGCATACATCATGATGGTAGATGGTATATAAAGTATATATTATATAGTATATTTCAAATCCTTCTAGGGCTAGAGATGTCATTCTTGCTAAACATGCACAAGACCCTTTTGATCCCAAGATCCTTAAAAACAAAAACAAAAAATCTAAGGTAAAGATAGAGGTTGGAAGGGAAGAAAGAAGTGAGAAAGGAATAGGGGAAATTCTGTCTTTAGAGTGTGGTAAAGTGTTACACATTTGTTAATTCCAGCACTTATCAGGAAGTCAAAGGACCCAGGGATCAAGACCAGCCTCAACTACATAGGGCAGTGGTCCTCAACTTTCCTAATACCATGACCTTTTAATACAGTTCCTCATGGTATGGTGACCACAAACCTTAAAATTATCTTCATTGATACTTCATAACTAATTTTGCTGCTGGTATGAATTGTAAATACCTGATATGCAGGATGAATGACTCCTATGAAAGGTCATTCAACCCCCAAAAGGGTAGTGATCCACAAGCTGAGAACCACTGATACAGTCTGAAGCTAGCATGAGCTGCATGAGACCCAGTAAATAAATAAAAAAAACAGCCTGGTCTACAGAATGAGTTCAAGGACAGTTGATCCTGTCATGAAAAACTAAAAATGACAGATGGATGGATGGATGGATGGATGGATGGATGGATGGACGGACGGACAGATGGGATTATTTTTTAATATCTTGGCATTAAACTACTAGGCCATATGACACTGGAGTGCGTATTCAGGCTGAATATTGCCAGCATGAAACTGCTTTGTAAGGTAATGTATTCTTCAATAACTTGACCCATTTCAAAACCAGTTTGAGTGCTTTAAAGATGCTAAAACCATTGTGGAGACCCTGTACTTGGGCTCCATCATCTACTCTGACATCAAGTTTTTTGAGCTCACATCCTCCAAGCATTTAGGCAAGCAAACATCAACGGCTCATGACTAAAGACACTTAAAAATGTCTTCATCAAACTCCCTTAATCAAGTTCAGAGCCATGAAATCATCAAGCTGGCAAATGTAGACCAAGATACGAGCTAGAACAATAGCTTGATGCTGCAATCACCACCCTGATAACTTTTTCCTCCTCTGACCTCTGGGGACTTTTCCTACCACTCTGGGCTTATATACTGTTCTGAGGGCTGTTTACTACTTTTCCAACCAATCACTGCTTTTGGAGTTTGTTTTTTTTTTTTTTTTTTTTGGGGGGGGGGACTATGTACATGTTCTTCTCTATGCACACTTATGTGAGTTCATGTAGAAGCTAGAGGTTAATGTCAGGTGTTTTCTATTAATCTCCACCTTATGCTTTTGAGAGTTAATTCTTTGAGTCTCACACTGAACTTGGAGTTCACTGATTCAGCTAGACTAGCTGCCAGCAAACATCAAGGATCTGCTCTATCTCTGGACACATTACACACACACTGGAAGGAGAAGAAATGTCCCAGTGCACACACATGCATACAACAGAGCAGCACATACACATAACTCAGTGAAGAGATCAAGAAGAGTGTGATATGCCCCTTCTATTTTCAGATGAAAATAAGATAGAACCCCACAGCCCTTTCCCCTTATTTGCTTCATCTTGGGCAAAGGCCACCACAGGAGGAAAATGAAATAATTCAGGATCAGCTTCTTCCCTCACTCCTTTTGCTTGTCCTCTTACGTTTAGTCCTACTCTTGCTTGAAAGAATGGGGCCAGAACATGTATAGGATGTTGCACTTTAGTCAGGCCTAAAACTGGAGGCTAGTCGAGAAGGTTCAATACCTCCTCCCCAAGGAGATGTAAAACATATATTTATACAGACATTATGATTAATCAATGCCAGTACTGCTCAGCCGTCAGTATAACTTCACTTTTTATAAAATAAGCAGTGATTATACATTTTCTTAAAGTCTCAGATTTATGAATGGCACATGATAATATGTACTCTGTCCTACTATGATTGTCTATCTTACCTACTCTATGTCTATGTGTTTTATACACATATCACAAAGCACTTTATCCACTGTCCCACTAAATATGAATGTTCTGTAATTAACTTATTTTGTACAATATACCACTGACATTCTCAATGGTCATATTAGAACTTTTTTAAATTAACTATGAAAATGGCCAGGTACACATCTGTAATCCCTGCACTGAGAAGGCTGAGACAGATCAAGACTTTCAAAGCTAGCCTGGTGTATAAAACCAGACCTTGTCTTGGAAAGGGGGAAGGGAGAGAAGGGCAGGTGAGGGTAGAACAGAGCAGAGTGTGGTAGCTCATGTCTTTGTATTTCAGTACTCAAGACACTGGGCAGATCTCTGTGAATTTACTGAGAGCCTGGTCTATATAGCAAGCTCCAGGACAGCTAGGGACAAAGAAAGGGAGGGAGGGGGGGGGGAGGGGAGGGAGGGATGAAAGGAGGAGAAGAGGGAGAGGAGAGAGGAAAAAGGAAGGAAGGAAGGAAGGGAGGGAGAGAAGGAGGGAGGGTGGAAGGGAGGAAGGGAGGAAGGGAGGGAAGGGAGGAAGGAATCAGCAGCAGCTCTTTAAGAACTATATAACTGGGGCAAGAGAAATGGCTCAGTAGTTTCAGAACATGTATTATTCTTTTTTTTTTGGTTTTTCGAGACAGGGTTTCTCTGTATAGCCTGGCTGTCCTGGAACTCACTCTGTAGACCAGGCTGGCCTCGAACTCAGAAATCCGCCTGCCTCTGCCTCCCAGGTGCTGGGATTAAAGGCTGTGCGCCACCACCGCCCGGCTAACATGTATTATTCTTGTAGAGTCTAGAAATAATCCAAAAAGAAGGCTTTCTGGAATATACAGATGTTACATAGGCCAACTGTAGGCTTAAATTTTTTTAACTCTATTTTTAATAAGGGTTTTTTTTAAATGTTTTCACCTCCCTTCTAGCCACCAGAGGTAGAGGGAAAGAAAGGTTATTTAGGATGTGTGGGAAGTGGACCTGTTTAGAAATTGTTCTTTGGAGCAAATCCCATCTATGTTGTTAGGAAATCAGCAGTTCAGTGCACAAGTCAGCAGTGGCAGCTCAATCCACTTGCAAACACTTCACAAATAGACCAGCAGTCCAGTTCAGTAGTGTTGTGATAGCAAAGATGAGTCAGCAGCAGTGCACAACCTAGCAGAGACAGCCAGGCCTCAGCCGAATCAGCAAAAGTCAGCAAGAGGGACCAGGACCATCAAGGACAACATGAATTCTTTGATGTGCCTCTCTTAATGAGGCGAAGATTAGCCAAGATGCAAGACCAAGAAGTACTACAAAGCTAGCTATGCAAGCATGCCCCTCTTATAGTCTGTTGAGTCCTATTTATACTCCCTCCAAAATCAGGTGTCCTTCCACAGGTCTTGCCTCAGCACATGAGTCTGTATCAGCTGACATCACTCTGCCCAATTGGCCAGAGTCTATGGAAGTTGCAAGAAGCAACAAGAACCTCTTGAGAAGTTTTGTGGTGCATTTCTCTCTATGGAGTCATGACAAATGGAGCTCAACAACGCATGTAAGATGAACTAACACATACAAGTCATTGTCGAAGAATCCTTCATCAGGCGTCCTTTCACATTCTTGCTTTACCAAAACATCTTTTTTACTGTATCTGCTCTAGTAAAACATTCTTTTACACATCTGCCTTAAGGGAAACATCCTTCCACCTGTGTCTGTTTCAGCAAAATGTTCTTTGACATAACTGACTTTCCAAAGAAACCAGAAGTTTCCACTTCAGCCAATTGGACTAATAAATGTACATTGACAAGGGACAAACAAGGTAACTCCTTGTCAAGAAATATCCCCAAAGGCCCCAATATCAAATTTAAGTCAGCCCAGATCAACAGTGGAGAAACTCAACCATAGAACAATTAAACAACACTGCTCCGGATATAACCTTAATAACCCAGATATCAAAGCTAGAACAGCTCAACAGGTAAGACAGAAAAACTCGCCAGGCAGTGGTGGCGCACGCCTTTAACCCCAGCACTTGGGAGGCAGAGGCAGGTGGATTTCTTTTATTTATTTATTTTTTCTTACTTTTATCTCCATTTATTTCATGCTGAATTTATTCCCGTGCCATGAGCTTTTGTTTTTTCAGTTTCTTTCTAGGATATTCGTTTTCTTCTGTGCACCCTCCTCTTCTGGCTTTGGAACAATCTGTTCCTTCTCAGTGAGGATCATCTCAGTGTGGCAGGGGGAGCTCATGTATGGCTTAATCCGGCCATGAGCTCTATAAGTTCGTCGGCGCATCTTAGGTGCCTTGTTCACCTGGATGTGTTCAATGACTAGAGAATCTACATCTAAACCCTTAAGTTCAGCATTACTCTCTGCGTTTTTAAGCATGTGCAGCAAAAATTCTGCGCTCTTTTTTGGCCACTGTCCCTGTGTCCAGCCCCACTGTTTGGCCTGGGCGCATCTACCAACTCCACCATTATACCGACGGAATGGCACACATTGTTTTTTTTAAAGTGATATCCTTCAGGTACTTGGTAGTTTTTTGGATGTGCATGCCCTTGATGACGGGGCAGTTTCCCGGGTGTTCTTAAAGTGAACACGAAGGTTTGAACCTCATGATTTACAAGATTTTGTGGGATTTTCTTTGGTCAAGAGAGTAGCGAACCATCTTGACGGGTCACCTCTCGCTGCTTGCAGGTGGATTTCTAAGTTCGAGGCCAGCCTGATCTACAGAATGAGTTCCAGGACAGCCAGAGATACACAGAGAAACCCTGTCTCGAAAAACCAAAGAAAGAAAAAACTCAGGAAAGAGCAAAAAAAAAAAAAAAGTATTTTGGGACTGTCATAAAAGATAAACCACCAAAGCTAAAATTACAATTAGATAAGAATGAAATTAAAGGCTTAATGGATACAGACACAAATGTAACTATTTCATGAGATTCTTGGAATCAACTTGGTCACTTCAAAAGCTATATCTACACAGCACTTAGGAAATGGGACACTGTCTCAGGTAAAACAAAGTCTAAAATAAATTAAATGCATAGGATCAAAAGGTCAAATAGAAAAATTAAAGCCTAAATATAGACAGTCATAGAAGAAAAACTATTAAGTTTAAATCAAAACAGGTAACATGATTTGCAGATCCCTCTACAGGGAACAGCTCTGACTGGCTGAGACATGAAAATGTCTCCAGCCAGACTTCAGCTATGCATAGCCAATAAATACTGGCTAGAGAACCCTCAAGACTTACCATGCCTTCCTTTCAAAATAGCATAGTTTAAAATGTTTATTACACTTTGGTTTATAAACCAACTAACTTACACATGCCTTACCTGCTTGAACACAGAGCAATTATCACGTTTAAATTGTACACAGTGCACATTCCATATATAAGTTATTGCAAAAATGTATATTACCTGTGAGAGTTTACAGGTTTACAGACAATGAAGTCAAAGCAATCCTGACAAGATTCACTCTCAGGGATGCTGCTTGATCTTACCTTAGAGTGCCTTGATGCTGTTTCCTCAAAAATCTGCAGTCAGCACAATTTCAAAATGGCTAGATTATCTAGCATCATAAGACTGTTCCAGTCAGGACTTCAATTAAGCCCTGAACTTTCTCAGTATACAGAGTCCAAAACAAAATGCTACAGCTACCTTTCTTAAGACTGACCAATATCAGCTGGGCGGTGGTGGCGCACGCCTTTGATCCCCAGCACTTGGGAGGCCCGAGGCAGGCAGATTTCTGAGTTCGAGGCCAGCCTGGTCTACAGAGTGAGTTCCAGGACAGCCAGGGCTAATACAGAGAAACCCTGTCTCGAAAAACAAAAAAAAAAAAAAAAAAAGAACGTGACCAATATCCAAAATTGGGGGGAAGGGTGGTAGAGGCAAAAAGGAAAAATGATGCCCCCAAATCACCATGAAACAATTTTAAGAAAGCAATGGCCTCATTCACAAAAAGTGGGGTGGATAGTTTTTGATCATTCATATTCATGGATGGATGTTCGTCATCATTTAAAAGGGTAGGTTGCAAGTTTAATAGTCTTGACTGGAGAGGAAAATAATAAGGGAGGTTGTATTCAAGGGTTTCTTTTTCTTTCCTCTATCCTTCTTTCTCTCCTATCTAGTGTTACTGAGAAAAGAGTGGAGAAGGGGGAGGGGATAGGAATAATAAGAATAAAGGGTGATTACTGAATATACTCTTTAATTATATAGAGCTTCTGCTAGCCAAAAATGTATAGATCTTTGTATACTGGTATAAAATTAAGTTATATTTGGTATAGATCTTTGTACATTGATACAAAAATTAAGGTCTATATGGTTACAACATACTATGTAGCAACCTTTTTTAAGGTATTATAGCTATGTAATTCTTAACAATCCAAGGTTAAGTTCTAGTACAAACTGTTTAGGATAATTTAAAAATGCAAGTTAGTAGACATGGTCATGTTAAATATTAATTTAGGTAATTACAGAAATATGTATCCAAGGTTAAACAGTAAATAGCTAGAAACAATTCAGATATACTACCTCAGTGATGTACAGAATATGGTAAAGATAATTTATTAAAAGGCCTTTTTGACAATGAGACAGGTTGGCTCCTGGCAGTACCTCCATTCTACTTCAAAGCAGATTGAAGAACCTCCATATGGAGTTTGCTTCAACAGTGGCAAGCTAGCTACTGGCCAAGAAATTGCCCTTGCTTCAACTGCTGGGGGAGGAGGGGGACGCAATGACGGGGACAAGAAAGAATACAAAGTATAATGACAACATATAAGAAGAGATTGTCATAATAAAATCCACTGGTTTTTTTTATGCTAACTGAAAAAAATTAATTTAATCTGGGCAGTGGTGGTGCATTTCTTTAATCCCAGCACTCCAGAGGCAGAGGCAGGCAGAGTTCCAGGACAGCCAGAGCTATAGTAAAAAACTCTGTCTTGGAAAAAAAACAAAATACAAAAAAAGAAAAAAAAAAATTGAAGTGGAAACTTCTGGTTTCTTTGGAGACTCAGTTGTTTCATGTGATATTTTTCTGGAAACTGTCTTATGAGAGGATGTTTTTACTGAAGCAAACACATGGGAAGATGTTTTGCTAAGAAACAGACAAATGGTGTTTTTTCTGGAGGCAGCCTGGAAAAAGAACATGTAATGTTTTCCTAGAGTAGATGCTTGAGGAAAACACGTGATGTTTGGAAAGGATATAATATAGCCAAATGGACAGTGGACAATGCTGGATGACATTGGTACACCTTGCCATTGTTGGGCTTTGATGACACTGGTCTTTACCGATGACACTGGATGGTATTGGTACGCCTTACCACTCGCCTTACCACTCTTTGTTCGGCACTGTTTGTCGTGACTTCATAAGAGAGAAATGCACCAAAAAACTTCTAATTGTGTTCTGGTGGCTTCTTGCTTCTTCTGTGGATTTGAGCCTTCAGCAGCTTCTTGCTGCTTCCTCGGATTCAGCCAATTGGCAAAATCTTACAGTTTCTTCTGTATCAACCTGCCATTGCTGATTCGTGAATGGTGTGTTTGTGACTCCTGCCTTTGCTGATTCATGAATGATGTTTGCAACTGGATCAAGCTGCTGCTGCTGATTTGTGTGAACTAAACTGCTGATATCCTGATAATGTAGACTGGATTTGCTCCAAGGAAGTATTTCTAAACAGGTCTACATCTCCTTTGCCCTATTAACCTTTGCTTTCCACTACCTCTGGTGGATAGGTAGTGTGCTAAAAAGGAGGTTTTAAGAACCCTTCTAAACCTACAAAAAATTAGTTTAAGTCATGAAAAACAATGTACCATATTTTCTGCATTCATAAAGAACAATAAATATGTATATAGAACAAAGGTGCTCACTTATTGGTGAGGAGGATCAGAACAGACAGCGTCAAGCCAGGCCTGAAGATGCTAGGATTTTAAAGACAGATGAGGCAAGAATGGGAATGGACAAACAGGTGTTCCTAGTAGTCAGCAGAAGCCTCTTTGCCAAAGTGAGGATGCTCAGGCCCAAGGACAAATGGGACTGATCAGAAAGGCACAGAGGCACCCAGACAATTGAATTTCAGAACTTGGCTCTTGCATACATAGGTCACATAACATAGTGCACATAACATAGTGCACTATGGTGAAGCAAAAGAAATCCATAAGAGCACCTACATTTCCCACACTGATTCAAAACATAATTTATGAATAATCACACACACACACAAAAGATCTGGTGTGCTATGCTCACTGGAAGAGTACATGCTAAGTACACGATAGGGGAGGGGAGATGGCTCAGGAAGTAAAGGTGCTGTTGCCAAAGCCTGACAACTTGAGTTCAATTAGGACCCATAGAGTGGAAGGAGAAAACCAATTCCTTCCTTTAAGCTGTCCTTCATATGCTGTAGCACACACGTGCCTCCCTCTCCACACACAAATGACAATACCATTAAAAAAATTAAAGAAGGGATTAGAGAGATGGTTCAGTGGTCCTGAGTTCAATTTCCAGCAACCGCATAGTGGCTCGCAATCATCTGTAATGGGATTCAGTGCCCTCTTCTGGTGTGTCTGAAGACAGCTACAGTGTACTCATATACATAAAATAAATAGATAATTATTTTTAAAAACTTACAGAGGAGAAGAAAAGGGAGAGAAGCAGATACTGGGAACAAGCCAAACTCAATGGGGCAGCTTTACTGGCAGCATCTGCAGAAAACAGCAGTCCCTCTCAAAACAGAACTACATCTACTATGCCTCAGTTATTTATGACTTTTGTTAAAATTCAGCGAAATGAGCTTACATCTGCACAAGAGATCCCTGTTCTTTCTTACACAGTAAGGTGTCACATATTTCCATTTTAACAAAAAAGATTCAAAGCCATACTGCACAACAGAAGCTTTTAAACAGGTGAAAAACTCATTTCCCAGTATAAGTGTGCAGCACAGTAACTATTTACATTATTCTTAGCAAACACACACACATACAATGAGACCATTCTACACATCCCTTTCAAAAATACTCAATAGAAAAGGTTTTTTCAGTAAGCAATTTTCTACTCATTGCTAAAATGGCACTTTCATCTTGAGAAGGCAGATTGTTTATTTTTTGAAAAAATACTGAACTTGTTAGGTAGCTTTCTACTGACAACCACTTAGAAAAAGTAAGCAAATTAAGATGAATTATCTTCATATAAAAGAAAAACTCATCTTCAAAACAAGAAATGCTTTTTACTTGGTCACAAGATGACCAACAAACCTGTATCTTACCAAATATAATCCCATTCCCCTCATTACAAAACAATGCAAAGACTGAGACTCCAAATCTCCCAACCCAACCTGCTGCTATCAGCACCTCTCTGTCGCACTGGAGAATAAGCTTTGCCAGTTTCTCCTTCTGAAACATCACAGAAAAAAATGGCTGTTCCATCACCACAAATATGCAGTTTGGGCCATAAAATTCTGTTATCTAAGAAACAAGTTCAAAATCTATCTGTATATTCTATCTGTGACACACAAATCAATCAGAATCAAGGCTGGCTCTTATTGTTTTTGTTTTTGTTTTTGTTTTTGTTTTTTTGGCTGGCTCTTATTGTAAACACCTAACTTTCATCATCTCAAAGCAATCTTTCAAAATTCCCTCTCAATCATTTGTTTTCTCATCTTCTGCCAATGTTTCTATGAATATTCCAAAAGTGTTTGCTGACAACATAATGTACCTCTGTAATGTTACCAATGCTGCCACATGGCTTCTATGCATTATTTCTGCCACCTGCCTACTCTTGCCCCTGCTGGAATGACAGACGGCTACTGCGTCCCACAGTTCTAGACAGGTATGATGGTGTTGCACACTGACTCTACTACTCCACAGCAGAGAACTACACTTTTGTACTGGGGCCTTTCTTGAAATCTAGCAGAGATCTGGTTCGGTAGACCTTTCAAAACTGCTGTAGACAGCCAGCTCTCTGCCTATGCTCACCAGGCAGGGCAGCTTCTACAAATGAACCCACCAAACACAGACAAAAGCTAGAAACCTTGAGCCATTTTAACAAAACTTTACAAAGTTTTAACACAAAACTTTACTCAGTGACTACACTGAGTAACACATGACTTTAGAACTGCTGCAAAAGTTATGGGTGGTATTTAACTTCTAGGTGCTTATTTTTAAACATTTTGCCAACCATAAATGCTACACTTTCCTTCCCTAACCTCCCTCATCTCTCAAGGGTGTTAGGCAGAGTTGGACTCAGCAGTTAAGAACTCTGGATTCCCAGCACCCACACGGCAACTCACAACCACCTGTAACTCCAGTTCCAAAAGGATCTGACACCCTCTTCTAGAATCCACAGATAATGTATGCACATGATGCACAAACAGGCAGGCAAAACACTCATACTCCTAAAATAATAAATAAATAAAATAAATCTTTAAAAACACAAAAGTTAATGTAAAGCTTTATTTCAAATCATCCTTGAAAATAGATTATCTGTTTTACTTAGATCATTTTCATAATTTCACAGAGCTAATAAACATCTTGTGAAGAAAGTGTGTGGGCTTTGCCACAAAATGAGCCAGTGTTTCATGTGGTTTTCCTAATAGCAGCATCTTCAACCCATGGCTTCTGTACTGGCTAGTTTTGTGTGTCTACTTGACACAAGCTAGATTCATCAGAAAAGACTGTCAGATAAGGAAATGCCTCTAAAAGATCCAACTGTAAGGCTTTTCCTCAATTAGTGATCAATGGGGGAGAGCCTAGCCCACTGGGCAGTGCTATCACAAGGCTGGTGGTCCTAGGTTCTTGTAAGAAAGCAGGCTGAGCAAACAATGTTAAAGCAAGCCAGTAAGCAGCAGCCCTCCATGGCTTCTACATCATCTCCTGCCTTCATATTCCAGCCCTGCTTGAGTTTTTGTCCTAACTCCCTCCAATGATGGACTATGATCTAGAAGTATAAACCAAAAAAAAAACCTTTCCTCACCAACTTGATTTCTGGTCAAGGTATTTCACTGCATCAATAGAAACCCTAACTAAGAAAGTTTCTATCCTGAGGTTCAGTTTAACTAAAAGCAGACAAGAGAACCTATGGACATACTAAAAACACACCCCTGAGTGGTTTGAATAAAAACAGTACCCATACATTCATATATGTGTATTCTTAGTCCCCAGCTGATAAAGTGTTTGGGAAGGATTAGGAGGTGTGTCATTGTTAAAGTGGTGTGTCCTTGTTGGAGGAAAATTAAATCTGCTTCAGAAGCCTATTCCCAGAACCTTCATGAGGTGGAAGAGAATATGATGCCACAAAAGTATCCCAATTTTCACACATGCTTCACATAACAACATGGACACACACATCATATGCACAATAGAGTAAAATAAATAAAAGACACCACACAATGAAATGGTTCGGCGAGTAATAAAAACTCTTGCTTAGCAAGCCTGATGACCTGAGTCCAACCTTGAGACTCTTTTATACAAGATTAGAGATATAAAGGAATAGCTGACTGAAGGGAACACAAAAACTATTGATAAGCTTTTCATAAATTTAATTTTTACGATTATTTCTTTAATCCAAGTTTTCTTTATTTACATATTCTCTCTCCTGTTTTTTTTCTTCTAAGTTTTGCTATGTTGCCCAAGCTGGCCTCAAGCTTTCAAACTCAAGCAATCCTCTTGCCTCTGGCTCAGATATCACAGGAGTTACCCATCTTGTAAATCTAAAATCACCCCAAAATAACACGTGTAAGAAACAGCTCAGCGGCAAGAGTACTGGCTGCTCTTCCAGAGGACCTATGTTCAATTCCCAGCACCCACAAGATAGCTCACAAATATCTAAAACTCCAGTTCCAGTGGATCCCTCACACCAACATACATGCAGGCAAAACACCAAATCAATAAATTATAAAAAAATAAAAAACAAAACCCTGGAGGTAAAGCTTGGCTGGCAGAGTGCTTATTCAGCATTCGCAATGCCCTGGGTTCACTACGCAGCACCAAATAAAATCAGAGCGGTGGGCACTGCCCTGTAATCTCTGCAATGGAGGTGAAGGCAGGAGGATCAAAGTTCAAGGTCATCCTCAGTTATGTAACAACTCTTTGAAAAAAACAATCAAAAAAAAAATCAGCCACACAAAAGATGGGTAGTAGACCATCCTTGGCTATGTAATAAAATTCTGTCTGAAAAAAACACAGGAAAACATATTTAAATAAATAAATAAGTTGGGGGAGGTGGAGCCATGGCTCAGCAGTTTGGTTCTCAATGCCCACTCAGGGTAGCCCTCAACTGCCTCTAACTCCAGCTCAAAAAGACCTAGCCTAAAACTCAATATACAGACTACGCTGGCCTCAAACTCAGAGTTTCCCCTGCCTCTATGTTCAAGTGCCTGGATAAAGGGCATGTGCCACCAAGAAAATAAAAAGTAAATCTAAAAAAATAAAAATAAATCTGAAGCCCGAGAAATGACTTGGAGGTTTTAAAGCACTTGTTTGCTCATGCAGAGGACCTGGGTTCAGTTCGCAGTACCTATTTGGTAGTACCCAGCCTCTTAGTAAGAGAATCCAATGCTCCCTTCTGACCTTCATATGCACCAGTCATGTACACAAGACACATACTACAAAGGCAAAGTGCTCACACATAAAAATTCCTTTTAATTAAAACAAAACAAAAACAAAAACCAGAACTAGGGAAATGACTCAGTGAGTAAAAGCACTTGCTGTTCAAGTAAAAAGACCCGAGTTCAAACTCTCAGCACACATGTAAAAAGCTGAGAATGGCTAAGTGTGCTTACCACTTCAATACTGAACAATGGGAGACAGGTAAATACCAGAAAATCACTAGCCAGTTAGTCAGTCTAGTTAACTTCAGGTTCAGTGAAACCCTGTCTCAAGAAATAAGATGGAGCTGGGCAGTTGTGGCACATACCTTTAATCCCAGCACTTGGAAGGCAGAGGCAGCCAGATTTCTGAGTTCGAGGCCAGCCTGGTCTACAGAGTGAATTCCAGGACAGCCCGGGCTACACAGAGAAACCCTGTCTTGAAAAACCAAAAAAAAAAAAGAAAAAAGAAAAACCAAAAGAAAAAAAGAGAAAGAAGATGGATTAAACTGTTCGGCAAACTGATTCAATGGGTAATAGTGCCTACTCAAAAATCCTGATGATTTGAGTTCCATTTCCATATTCCTTAGTGGAAGGAAAGCTGTCTTCTGACCTCCACACATGCTGTTGAATATGCATGTACACACATATAATAAACAATTTTCTATACTTAATAAAAATAAGGTAGAAAGTGTTAGAGGAAGGCATTCATGTCTTTTACTTATGATTACATACATGTGTACAAATCTTAGAGCTGGGTATGGTGGCACACACTTGTGATTTCCAGTACTTGGGAGGCAGAAGGATGAGAGGTTCAAGGCCAGCCTAGGCTACATAGAGAAATGCTGTCTCAAAAACTCAAATCAAAGTCAAAACAAACCAAGCCAAACAGTAAATAAGGTCAAAATATTCAAGAAAAAAATATTTTCCATTGACATAACAATCTAAGAATATACATGAGGATAAAAAAATTTAATAAGGAAAGGACAAGCAATACCACAAACCACTAGAATCAATCCAAGGTAATTTCAATTTTAAAATTAATTTTAGAGATGAGGACATAGCTCAGTGGTTAAGAGCACTGGTTACTCTTGCAAAGGACATGAGTTTAATTCCCACACCCACATGGTAGCTTACAACTACCTTTAACTCAAGTACTTCTGACTTCTGACCTCATGGGCACGTGGTATATATACATACATACATGCAAAGCATGTATACACATAAAATAAATAAACCTTTAAAAAAAAGGTAGCCAAGCATGGTGGCTCACACATTTAATCCCAGCACTCGGGAGGTAGAGGCAGATAGATTCCTGAGTTTGAGGCCAGTCTGGTCTACAAAGTGAGTTCCAGAATAGCCAGAGTTACACAAAAAAACCTTGTCTTTAAAAAAAAAAAAAAAAAGGATCCCAGCACTTGGGAGGCAGAAGCAGGTGGATTTCTGAGTTCGAGGCCAGCCTGGTCTATAGAGTGAGTTCCAGGACAGCCAGGGCTACACAGAGAAACCCTGTCTCGAAAAACCAAAAAAAAAAGAAGAAGAAGAAGAAAGAAAAGGAGGGGATGTGAGGGCGATCTGGCTGCGACATCTGTCACCCCATTGATCGCCAGGGTTGATTCGGCTGATCTGGCTGGCTAGGCGGGTGTCCCCTTCCTCCCTCACCGCTCCATGTGCGTCCCTCCCGAAGCTGCGCGCTCGGTCGAAGAGGACGACCTTCCCTGAATAGAGGAGGACCGGTCTTCGGTCAAGGGTAGACAGTAGCTGCGCTCCCCTGCTAGAACCTCCAAACAAGCTCTCAAGAAAGAAAAGGAGGGAAAGAGAAAACAAACAAAGGCTGATTTCTATACTAAAACAACATGCTTTTGTAAGCTGATGAAGTATGTTACTCAATTTTTAACTCATACTGGTTAAAACCTAAAATAAATGGGCCTTTGTATCTTCAGGCTAGAAAATTTTAAAAATCAGCTTACAAAGTCTAACAGGGCCAAAAACCCAACAGGTAGAGAAATGGAAACTTAAAGGTTCTTTGGAAAGTCAGTTGTGTCAGATGGTGTTTTGCTAGGGCAAACACGTGTTTTCCTGAAGCAGACACAGGGGAAAGGATGTTCTGCTAAAGCAAGCACGTGAAAGGACGAATGATGAAGGACTCTTCACTAATGACACCAATGTTCTGGTCCTTATATTGTGTAGTTGAGCTCCTTTTGTCGGGACTCCATAGAGAGAAACGCACGAAAAAAAAACTTCTCAAGGCAAGACCAGTGGAGGGCACAGTGATGTCTGCAGTACAAATAGGACTCAATGGATCATGAAAGGGGCTTGCTAGTAGAGCTAGCTTTGCAGCAATGTTTCTTGGTCTTGAGTGTTCGATGATCTTCATTTCGTTGAGAGAGGCACAGCAAAGAACTCCTGGCATTCCTGCTGGTCCAAATCCCTCTTGCTGACTCAGTGCTGAGGCCTCGCTGTTTCTGTTAGGTTGTGCCACCACTGCTCCTATCCCAATAGGAACTAGACTGCTAGTGTATCCGTGAAGTGTTTGGAAGTAGATCGAGCTGCTGGCTGTGAACTGCTGACTTCCTGACAATGCAGATAGGATTCGCTCCAAAGAACCATTTCTAAACTGCTCCACTTCCCCCACATCCTTTCTTTTTCACTACCTCTGGTGGATGGTAGGCTAGAAGGGAGATTAAATCATTTAAGAACCATCATTAAAGCCGGCGGTGGTGGCGCTCACCTTTAATCCCAGCACTTGGAGGCAGAGGCAGGCAGATTTCTGAGTTCGAGGCCAGCCTGATCTACAGAGTGAGTTCCAGGACAGCCAGGGCTATACAGAGAAACCCTGTCTCAAAAAGCCAAAAAAAAAAAAAAAAAAAAAAAAAAAAAAAAATCATTAAAAGTTGACTTTGAAAAACATGGTAGATGGCTCAATAGTTATGGTGTTTGCTGCCAAGTCTGATGACCTGAACTCATGCCTAGAGCCCACCTAATGGAATGAGAAAACAGATTCTTCCAAGTTGTCCTCTGACCGATACATATTCATATATGCTTGCACATACAATCAACCAATCAATAAATATAATTGTTAGGAGCACATAACTTAAATAACAAAGGATCAATTTACAAATAAATAAGAACCATAAGTGGATATGAACCAAACACAAGAGTCAAAATACAAACTAAGCATACTATAAGAGGTTTTCGGGGATAGTTCAGTGAAAGAACTTGCTATGCAAACACTAGGACCAGTTTAGATTCTCTCCCCAAAAAAATATGTAATTCCAGCCATGAACTATGGAGACAAGATTCCCTGAGCAAGCTAGCAAGACTAGTCATATCTCAAGAGCTTTGGGTTTGATGGAGACCCAACCTCAGTGAATAAGGTGGGAGAGCTATGGAGGAGGATTCCCAGCATCAACCTCGGGCCTCCACATAAATACATTTCACCTCACTGCTCAGCATACAAAAATGTTAAGAGTGAATCTAAGCTGTCCCCAGTTACACTGATCTGTATGATTAGCCTTTAATATGCCCATGTCAAACAGCTATCATCCACCCTGGTTCTCTCTTGTATCACCCAGCCCAACTGCTTAGGGATGGTACCACCCACAGTGGGCTGAACCCTCCTAAATCAATCAAGAAAATGCCCCACAGGCCAATTTGATGAAGGCAATTCTTCAATTGAGGTTCAGTTTTCCCATGTATATCAAACTGACAACCAAGATTAACCATCACACCTGAAGAACTACTGAAAAAGACAAGAAAAAAACAACTCCAACCTTCTTTATTTATAATGCCAACATTATACTAATAAAATCAGTCAGGAGCAACATAAATTTTTAGAAAATAACAGACATCATGATACAGCAACACTCACTGAAAAATATCAATACTAGAAAGTAGCAGTTCTTTATCCCACAAAAAAATTTATATTGGAAATTTAAAAAGAATAATGTACTATGACCACAAAGGAATTTAGTTCATGAATGCTAGACTGGTTCAATATCCAAAATCAGTAATACTATTACTACATTGACAGCATTTAAAAAAAAAAAAAAAAAAAACACAACCAGAATCAATTATTTAAAAACTCATTTTAAAAATTTAACATCTGCTAATAAAATTCTCAGCAAACCAGAAATAGGAACTTTTTTATATAATAAGATAGCTACAAAAAAATAAATAAATAAACCTCCAACAAATACACCGAATGGTGAAAAACTATAAGCTGCTTCTCTAAGTTCAGGAAAAAGCAATATCCACTCTCACCAGAACTAGCCAATCTAATAAGAACTATCAGCTGAACGGTAGTAGAGCATGCCATTCCATTATCTCCCCACTCAGAAGGCAAAACAGGCAGATTTCTAAGTTCAAAGTCAGCCTAGTCTACAGAATGAGCTCCAGGACAGCTGGGGCTACACAAGCAACACAATAAGTAAATAAGCAGATGGATGGATGGATGGATGGATGGATGGACGGACGGACGGACGGACGGACAGCAGAAGCAGGCAGATCTCTAAATTCAAGGCCAGCCTGGTCTACAGAATGAGTGCTAGGACACCTGGGGCTACACAAGCAACCCAATAAATAAATAGACAGACAGACAGACGAGTAACTGAAAATTGAAAATTTAAAAAACATGATTTGCAAAGTTGGGGGCGGGGAGCTAAAATATGGGAGAAGTATAGGTCAGGAAGTGGCAAGAATATCAGCATGTGGCATACAGAATAGACCTTGGGTTCCATCTCTGGACCAAAAATAAAGGATTTACTTGAAATAGTTGAAAAACTAAAATTTGAAATAATGAAATATATACACATCTGAAACAACATAAGCTGTATGGTCTCTATGTTACATGTAGGAAATGTTAATTAAAGAAAACAAAGACAGCCAAATAAGAAAAAAAAAAAAAAATGATGCCATTTCACCTTTTGGAAGATTCAAAATATCAGCTGTCAATTTTCTACTAAACTGATATATGTTCAGATTTAAGGTGTTACTATTCAATCCCATAAAAACTACTTCTAGGTATCAGCAAGCTGATTCTGAAATGTACGGTAACAACAACAACCAAAAAAAAAAAAAAAAAAAAAAGAAAGAAAGAAATAAACAACTATTCTCTCATTTTATGTTAGAATTGGAGGAATCAATTTTAAGACTGTAATCAAGACATTATGGCTATGGAGTGGGTACAATATGGAATAAAGAATACAGAATAACCAACAAAAATTTAACCAATTAAGTTTTTGATAGTTTGAGTTTTTATAGATAAGGCTCCCTATGTAGCCCAAGCAGGCTCCAATTGTAGATTACAAAATGAGGCCTAGTCTCAAAACAACCAAACAAGCAAAAAAGAAAAAAACAAAACAGTAACAAAAACCAAATGAACAAACAAAAAAAACATTATTAATACCTCATCATTTACATGAAATTCCTCAAAATGTTAAGTTTGGGGAGGGGCCTTCAAAACCTGAGGCTAAAACAGTTTTTAGCTGACACATCAAATCCATGATCCAAACTGGGCATGGTGGTGCACATCTTTAATACCAGCATTCAGGAAGCAGAGGCAGGCAGATTTCTTTGTGCTCAAGGTTAGTGTGGTCAACAAGGTAAGACCCTACCTCAAAAAAAAAAAAAAAAAAAAAAAAAAACAGAATAAAACAAAACAAAAATGATCCTCAGAAAAAGAAAGGCGTTAATGTTTTTTCATCTCTACAATAACTACTAAGGCTACAGACATGGCTCAGTGGTTAAAAACACTTGCTGCTCTTACATGGAATCCAGGTTCTGACCTTTGTGGGCACCAAGCACACATGACGGGCACATACTACATATAGGAAAACACTCACACACATATAAATTTAAAATAAATATTTAAAATATTTTTTTAAAAAGCACTAATAACTGCTGACAAATAAAAGATTAGAAGAAAATGTCTACAAATCATATGTATCAAAAGACCTACACCCAAAATTATAAAGAACTTTCTACACTCAAAAAATAACAATCCAATCAGAAATTAGCAGTTCTGAGCTGGACAGTAGTGATGCACCCCTTTAATCCCAACACTCTGAAGGCACAGGCAGGCAGATCGCTAAACTCAAAGACAACCTGGACTACAAAGCAAATTCCAGGACAGTCAGTACATAATGAGATTTTGTTCTTTCTTAAGTAACAGTGACAGTTAAGAATAAAGAGTTGGGGAAGACTACAACTGTACAGAGATATCAGGAGTATGTTTCTGATTAATGAAACTGTCCTGTACCTTGACTGACACAGTAACCTCAGGAGACTCCATACGTGTTAAAATCAGAGTAACAAGGTTGGAAGCAGAATTGAGTGATAGGTAGTAAGCATTCACAAGGCCCCACAGTCAATCCTTAGGATCACAAAGCTGGGCACAGTAGTATACTACTACAGTACTAACTTCTCATAGAGGGTAAGTGAATGCTCACTTGAACTCAGGATTTTGAGACCAACCAAAACAACAACACAACATCTGTTTCCCAAGACAAAAAATAATTTTGCTATACATTAACTTTAAAAATAACCCTACAAGCTGGGCAGCAGTGGCGCACGCCTTTTATCCCAGCACTTGGGAGGCAGAGGCAGGTGGATTTCTGAGTTCGAGGCCAGCCTGGTCTACAGAGTGAGTTCCAGGACAGCCAGGGCTACACAGAGAAACCCTGTCTCAAACAACAACAACAAAACAAAAACAAAACAACAACAAAAAACAAGTGAAAGATATGGCAAAAACAGGTATCACACCTTGAAGTGTATGATGAGGAGCACAGGGCACTGGGACACCCACACAATGTCATGAAGCACTCTAAAACCTTGCCACAACAGGCTCTCTGTGGCGGCACTTTTTCTAAAACCTGGATGGTAGTTAATGTAAGCTGGCCTAAGTTAAACCAGTAATCCTAAAGCACCTCAAGTTCTAGATTTTTACTGAAGGGACTTCCTCAGATCACTAAAGCAATGTTAACTACAAGTGTAACTTCACCTACTTCAAAGACTCAAATGCACACCAGGCCTTGAATACCGTCTAAGACCAGGATACACTTGCATGATGGCCTTAACCTATTGCTAGCTACACTCCTAGTGTCAGGATGAAAGGGGACTCATTATTACCAATGCCCATAGTCAGTGACAGGTTTTTCTGACTTTAACTTTCAGTTTGAAAACTTCCTTCGACTCCTACCCTAAATGGCATCCTTTTATAAATCTCACATAGCATTACAAAAATAATCTTAAAGCCCCATTCCAGCCCTGTGTGAATATAAGTCACATGTAATCTGATATTTCAACAACTAATAACACAAGTTGATTTTCCTGGGTTTTTTAAGTATATATAACTTAATGTTAGATAATTATTTTGAAAATACAATTCTCATTATGTAGACAATGTTTATTTCTGTACCTAATACCAAAATATTTAAGTGCCAAAGGGTGGTAGAAAAACCTCCATTAGTTTTATTTGCAAACAGAAAAACGCTTTTAGTAATCTCAGACTGTAATACCATTCACTTTCCTGGTCCATAAATAACACTCACTACAGAGAATTTTGAAAGCTTGAAGCATGTGAGAAAAGAAAAGAATAAGCTTCAGAATGCCCACCATAAAGTATGGACAAGACTTTCCTATGTAAATCCATATGCACACAGTATTTTACAAATACAGTTCTATGCTATAAACACCTATAATTGTTTCCACTTTAATGTATGAACATTATGAAAATCATCTTAAAATGGAAATGCAAAATAATTAGATTTACTCTTGATGTGCTTCACCTACTAACTGTTCACTGAGTGAGCAGTCTGACCACTGCACAAGCTCATTAGAGTCCAAAACCTGAGTCCAAATTTCTCCATCTCACAATTAAGGAAAAAAAAAAACAACTTATCCATATTATCCAAAAGCAGAATCCCTAAAAAGCCCAGCTCAGCATCCTGAAACACAATGGCCACAATCACACATCACTTACAGACTGCCACTAAACACTGCTTACAATCTTCCCTGCATTTATTTAATTCTTAATCCTAGGATCTGAGTGCCCAGTAAGGAGTACAGCTCTGATACCATGCACAAAGGAACCTCAGATACTTAAATCTGTGCAACCTGCGCCCCAAGTCTTAGATACCACAGTTTACTTCTGGAACAGTGATTTCACATACTGGTCTCCTCCCATTGCCCTTTTTTCTTTGAAGAAGTGACCCTCTCGAAAAACCAAAAAAAAAAAAAAAAAAAAAAAAAAGAAAAGAAGTGACCCATACCCACAGATCCCCTAACTGGCTCAGGAGCCACCTCAAATAAGGTAGTATAACCTACAGTTCTGTGCCCAGCACTGAAAGCAATGTGACTGGAACTCCCTACTAAGGATAAGGACAGTCCTTCCACTTTCTTCTTTCTTAGTCACCTTCTGGTTTGGTGACTTATAAGAGAGTAGAGGAAGCTCCTCAAGGCTTCTCTCTCAGAAACACGGGACCAACACAGACACTGTTACCTGATACTGTTATGCATACCTGTGTTGTGCCATACAAAGCACCCAAAGAGCTTACCATTTTGTATGGAAACTGGATTTTCAGAGTAGCATTAAGACCTCTGTGGAGCTGGGTGTGGTAGTGATGCCTTTAATCCAAGTACTAGGGAGACAGAGGCAGGCAGACCTTGTTGAATTCCAGGTCAGCCTGCTCTACATAATGAGTTCCAGGAGAGCCAAAATAGATACCCAGTCTCAAATCAAAACAAACAAAAAAGACCTCTGGGTTCAAAAAGACATTTTTAGCCCTACTGCCATGAAGAGTTGTTTTGTATATGATGAAAACACAGAAAGATGTTTAAAGATACCTTAAGTTTAAAATACAGTAAAAACAATGTTTTTGCATGATGTATGTCTAAATTCAATAATGCACAGAGAAATCTGTGAACAAGTATTTTATTAAGGAAATGGAGTAGAACAACAAAGACCAGAAAATACTGGAAATCCTTTTATGGAACTTTTTGTATATGACTGGTTTTAGTGGTGGGTTATGACCCAAACTTAATGCATAATAATAGTTCAACACAAACAATCCTGTCAAATCCTATGCATTAGGTTATCTGAGCTTGAAGAGCTACAAAAAGCAAGTTATTTCAGGTAAATATTACGTTAAGTTGCAATTATTAAATCCTAGAATGAAGTATGAGGGTAAGGCTTCCTTCCACTTGTTATCAAGTGGTCTTCATTGACTGCACAGAAATGGGTGTACTTCACTTCCAGCTCTAGGGACCACTAGTCACGTTTCTATAAAGCGTTCACACCAGCTGACCTCCCCCTTCCTGCAGATGCAAAAGCTTCCCTCAAAGTCCCAAAATGAAAAAGCACAACCTCATCTTAAACGAGAGCTCGCTTTGCTGTCCAGAGTCAAGGAAAAGGATAAACTCTGGAAACGCAAACCCAAGGCCAAATCCCACATGCAAAACAAATGTAACAATACTATGGGAAGAAAGCTCCAAAAGTTGCACCAAAACGGCAGAGAACACCCAGGAACAAGTAAGGAAAACTTAAGTACTCATACATTACTGTATTTTCTTACAACATGAGCATCAAAAGCCATTTTTTTAACTGCTCCAGCAGTGCCAACAAAATTTTCCCAATCTCTCATTAAAAAAAAAAAAAAAAAAAAATCTGCCTCGTGACATTCAAATACTCCTTAAAGCTTTGGTTTCTTCATTGTGAATGTCTTTAAAAGAAGGTAACTTGTTTTAGCAACCTTACAAGAACGCAACTTGAGAGAAACCCATAATCATTCGGTGGCCAATCCAATCTAAGGAAACGATTATGCCAACTGCATCCCACGTACCAGCACTATCTTCTGAAACAGAATAAAAGCGACAGCAGTCCATCGACGGCATGCCTGCGTAAGTAAACCTGAAAAAATAGTTACCCCAACCCTTGCGACTATATTCAGCTGACACTCCTGAGGAAAGAAAACCCCGGCGGCTCTCGTGAGCCTACAGCAGCAGGCACAGAGAGCAAGACAACCGCACCCGTGGCGCGCCAGGCGGTACCCAGAAACTTCGAGGGGGCACTTTTCAGTCGGCCCCAAGGCCGCAGTCGGTGTGCCCCGGGGTCCCGCCGGCGCCGCCCTCCGCGCCGCTCGCGCTAAGGAGGAGCTGTCAGCTAGGCAGCGGCCGGCCCGTTATCCGCCGGCCGCGCCCGCCTGGCCGCTCGTGAGGGGGCGGCGGCCGCTCCCGCCCGCGGACCCCTGCTGCTTACCTCGAAGTAGCCTCCGGCGGCACCGCCCGCGCCCGCGCCCAGAGGCCCGTGGGCCGCCGCGCCGCCCAGCAGGCCCGCCGCGCCGGGGCCCGGGGCCTGGGGGCCGCGCAGCGCCGCCGCCGAACCGGCCTTGCTGCCCGAGCCGCCGCCGCCCGAGCCACCGCCGCCGCCGCGCTTGTTCTTCCGGCGCTTAGCCCCGCGCTTAGCGTCGGCCGGGCTCATGGCGGGAGGGAGGGACGGAGGACGGCGGGCGGGGAAGGGGCGCGGGCGGGCGCCGGGCCGCGGGCGGCGGCAGCGGCGGCGGCGGGCAGGCGGAGGCGGCGGCGGGCGCTGCGGCCGGCCTGGCGGGGGGCGCGGCGCGGGGTCTCCTCCCGGGCTGGGAGGGCGGGGCGGGCGGGAGCTGAGGGGCGGCTGCTGGCGGGAGCGACGCGAGTCCACCGGGCCCGGTGCCGCCGCTGACCAGAGTTAAGAGTCCAATATGGCGGACACAAGGGGAAAGGGATCCCAGTTTACGTCGGGGGAGGGGGAAGCGGCGGCAGGGGGAGGGGCGCGGGCGGCCGCCCCCCGCACTCCGCCCTCCCGGGCGGCGCGCCCCTGGCCTGGGACCCCGCCCCCGACGCCACGCGCAGAGCACGCCGGGAGCTGTAGTTCCAGCCACCCGCGGCTCCGCCCGGGCGTGTAGGGCGGGACCACGACTCCCGTAGGGCCACGCGCAGTTAGTCATGCGGGAAGGAGATGGGCCTAGGATGACGTCTGTCGCCGCGCGGCCCTGTGGACTTTGTAGTTCGCGCACGGGCGGAGCTGGAGGCGGGCGGTCTCCAAGAGGGTCTCGCAGTTCCAACTCTAGGGGTCTTGGGGTCTTTCGGTACAGCCTCCTGCCTAAGACCCAGGCTCTTGCCCTGCTAGTAGTGGGCCCCGCTGACTTTGGCCCAGTCCAGGTTCGAGCGTGCCCTTTTCACCTGTCGCTGTGTGACCTTGGCCTATGCCGGAGCCAGTGGGAAGAGGGCCGGCAGCCGCCGACTGGTAATTCCCTGCATTGGCGATGACCAAGGCCTGCAGTAAGCAGAAGCCTGCCTCACTCCCTCCTCGTTTCTCTTTAAAGTCTCGATATTTAAAGGAGCGTTTCCTCAAGCCATCGCCCGTGTTTTTCATCACTTCCCATTCACCACATACCGGGAGGACTTTAGTTCAAGACAGAACTCTGGGCCACTACCTAGAAATCTTGCTTCTTGGCGCCCTGCTTATCGCCTACAAGCCCTAGGTACAAGGACCCAAACCAAAAGTCTCCGCGCTTCGTGCCTATTTTTGGTTCCATTAGTGGAACCAAATGCTATCTGTCGAGCTTAGCATTGCGGCGTATAGACATACGCTCCTGAACCATTTCCTATTATCTCCTATTCATCCTGGCCCAATCCAGCAATTCTGACCCATTTTTCACCCCAAACCTGAACAGCCCAATGTGATCAACCCCGTTTCAAATACTACCTTTCCAATCGAATGAAGAGCCCTCACCCAAACAAATCTTGGATAGCGATAGCCCTGATATTAAAATGGGTAGAGCCGGGCGGTGGTGGCGCATGCCTTTAATCCCAGCACTTGGGAGGCAGAGGCAGGCGGATTTCTGAGTTCGAGGCCAGCCTGGTCTACAGAGCCAGTTCCAGGACAGCCAAGCTACACAGAGAAACCCTGTCTCGAAAAACCAAAAAAATAAAAAATAAAATGGGTAGGATGGCCAAGCTGAACCTCCCTCAGTACTCCATAGGTGGGCAGTGCAGGACTGCCCCTTCTATCCCAGTTTCATCTAAGGAGTCCAGTTGAATGCCTCCCGTTTCCCATAACCTCTTTGCTTTCTTCTGTTCTTGGCACATTGGCATGAAGTTGAAATTTTTAAGTGTCATCAGTATCCTAGAGGACACAAGGATATAAAAGTGCTTGCCTCCTACACCATAATCCTCACCCCTTCCATGCAGCACTCCAGTATTTGCTAGGTGAATTATGACGAAATGTGCAGTAGTGCAGTCACTCTGCTGTCATATCTCAATTCACACATACACTCTCCTGAGAGGTGCTATTAGCCATATTCTATTGGTGCTAAGGAAGTGGCCCAAAGCCACTCTACTTTTCAGAAGCAAGGCCCAGATTCTAGCTCAGGTGAAACTTGGGTACCAGCATAGTGGAGGCTGAAGAGGGTTTTTTGGGTTTGGTTTGGTTTTTGTTTTATTTGCTTGATTGAGTTTTTAATTTGTTTTTGTTTTTTGTTTTTGCTTTTGTTTCTGTTTTTCAGACAGTATCTCACCGTATACTTCTGGCTGGTCTTGAACTTTATATGTAGGCTATACTACTCATAGAGATCCTCCTGCCTCTCAGCCTTCCAAGTTCTGGGACTAAAAGTGTGTGCCACCACCAGCTTCGTTTTATTCCAAACACCTGGGAAAAGTATGGAAGGCTTTAAGCAGGGAATGCCATGAAGATGCATACTTCCTTTTATATATATTTTTAAATTGTATGTGAATAAGTGTTGGCTTGCCTGTATGTATATGTACCACATGTATAACTGAAGCCAACAGAAGGCAGAATATTATATTTTATACATGATATATGTTTTTGGTTTTTTTTTTTTTGGTTTTTTTTTTTTTGGTTTTTTGAGACAGGGTTTCTCTGTGTGGTCCTGGCTGTCCTAGAACTCACTCTGTAGACCAGGCTGGCCTCGAACTCAGAAATCCGCCTGCCTCTGCCTCCCAAGTGCTGGGATTAAAGGCATGCGCCACCATCACACGGCTCATAATATATGTTTTATTATGTAATATATATGTTTATATTATATTATACTTAAAATATATATGTGTAATATACAATCTATTTTATACACACATATATAAATGTGTATATATATATATATATATATATATACACACATACATATACATACATATATAAAACACTTAAAATATCTAGGCATAACCAGGTGGTAATGTCACATGCTTTTTATCCCAGCACTTCTGAGGCAGAGGCAGGCAGATCTCTGCGAGTTTGAGGCCAGCCTGGAGGTCTACAGAGTAAGTTCCACAACAGCCAAAGACAGAAACCCTATTTCCATGAAATAAAAAAAGATAAGATTTTAAAAATGGGAGATAAGTCAACTTAAACATCGTTACTATAGCACAGAAAAGAAAATATTTCTTGGGTTGAAGAGATGGCTTAGAGGTTAAGAGCACTGACTGCTCTTCCAGAGGTCCTGAGTTCAATTCCCAGCAACCACATGGTAGCTCCCAACTATCTGTAATGGGATCTGACACTCTCTTCTGGTGTTTCTGAAGAGAGCAACAATGTACTTATACATATAAAAATCAAAAAAAAAAAATTTCTGTGCTGAAAAATATGCTAGTAGACAAGTATTCTGTCACTGAGCTATACTACAACCTGAAAATGCCCAGTTATAACACAGAAAAGAAAGTTATACGACACACAGTTGAGATAAAAAGGATGCAGTGCCATGGAAGCATAATCTACCCAATGAAGTCTCCACCTACCCATAACTTCAAGAAGCTCAGTGACTCCTAACCAAGATAGATGAAAGCAAAAGCAAACCTACACTGAAATCAATCTTAAGCAACCTGACAACAAAAACATCAAAGATCTCTTACAGCTTTCCAATGAAGCTAACTATCCAGCAAACCAGAGTAATTAAAAAAAAAATTTAGAGAGGTTTTTTTAAAATGTTTCAACAAGTTATTACCATGAAAATTGTGTTGAGACAACTTAACTACCTTTGAAGTCCTGGTCTTCCTGCGTCGGCTTCTGTAATTCTAGGATTAGATATAAAAGTTGAGGTATGTTGGTCTTTTTTCACATTTTTTGAAGCTTGTATATGTTTTATGCTTTTAGTATGTATCTGTTCAGATTCACCATCTTTACTCAAGAACCACTCAAGGCTTATCAATATCATACTCAGGAATCTCTTATTTTTAATCTCAATTTGAGACAATCTTACTATGTCACCTAAATTGGCTTTAAACTCATGTTCCAATTGTCTTAGCCTCTGAGGTGCTGAAGTTACAGACATATGTCACTGTACCTGGTTGTGTTTAGTTTCTTTAAAGAAAAAAGTCTTGACTATTCTAGATCCTGTGTATTCCATATGATTTTGTAACCAGCATGTCAACTATACCAAACCAGATATCAGTTTCAACAATGTATGCAACATGCAGAACAAACAGTGTGACATCTAAACAGTATTGAGAGGCTGGAGAGATGGCTCAGCAGTTAAAAGAACTTGCTCTTGCAGAAGACCCAAGTTTGGTTCCAGCACCACATGGTGGCTTACAACTATAACTCTAGTTCAAGGGGATCCAACACCCTCTTCTGGTTTCTGGGGCACTAGGCATGCATGTGGTGCACAAATATGCATACAGGCAAAGACTCAAGAAGAAACAAATCTTGATAGAGTTTCTCTATGTAGCTCTGGCTATACTGGAACTCACTTTGTAGGTCATGTTAGCCTCAAACTCACAGAGATCTACCTGATTCTCTCAGTGCTGGGATTAAGGGCATATGCCACCACTACCATGCTACAAATCCTTAAATAGTATTAGGTTTTGAGATAAAGCCCTAAGTCGCCTAGAAATTGCAGTCATTTTATGCTGGGGATTACAGGACCATCATGCTTAGCTATTTGGCTTCCTTAAAAAAAAAACAAAAAACACTTAGACATGTGTTTGTATGTGGTTGCTTTGCCTGCATGTATGTCTATGTACAATGTGTAGTGCCCATGGAGGCAAGAGAACAAGAAGTTCTCTCTCTCTGTGATGTCATGACAAGCAAAGATCAGCAAAGACCAGCAAAGTGTTGCAAAGTGTGCAAATGCAAGATCATCAGCCAAGACCAGCAAAGCATTCCAAGGCAAACCAATGCAAAAGTGTTGTTCACTGTATGTTGGATTCTGTTTATACTCTTTCCAAACATCACACATCCTCTCATGTGTCTACTTAAGCAAAACATCCTCTCATAAGATAGAGTCCAGAAAAACATCACATGACACAACTAGGTCTCCAAATAAACCAGAAATTTCCATTTAAAGTCCATGATCTTGGATGAGAGCATGGCAGCAGGTACAGACAGACAGGTATCACTGGAACAATAACTAAGAGCTTACATCCTGACCCACTATCAGGAAGCAGAGAGCTAACTGGGAAACGACTGGGCTTTTGAAGCATAGAAGCACAACCTCATTGATAGCCCTCTTCCAACAAGGCTATATTTCCTAATCCTTCCCAAACAGTTCCACTAACTAGGGACCAAGGATTCAAAGTTATGAACCTATAGGGGCCATTCTCATCAAAACCAAGACAAGCAATAAGTTCTGACAACCACTGAGCCATCTGTCTATCTTTGTTGATTTTTAAAGTTTATTTCATTTGTCATATGTGCACAAATGCATGCACATACCCACATGACCTATATACTTGCCCAGTAGACAACTTGTGGGGATCGGTTGTCTCCTTGTACCACATGAATCCAAGAGAATCAAATGTAAGTCCTCAGGCTTGGCAGCAAGTGCATTTATCCACCAAGCTATCTCAACAACCAAGTCTGACATGTTTTTAAGATTGGCTCAAAATATACTCTATCATAACTTAGTATGGTTTTTTATTTTTATGTGCATGCAAGTTTTGCCTCCATTTATTTCTGTGCACCATTACAGAGACCAGAAGAAGGCATCAGATCCTCTCAAACTGGAGTTACAGTTGTGAGCTACATGTGGTGTTGAACTTGAACCCTGGTTGTTGGGGTGCACTGTGTGAAGGCTGTCTTTGTATTCAACTGTTAATTCTGTACCAGCAGAGAGCCAAGTACTGGTTGGATTTGGTATTGTTATTCTTATGGATCATCACCTACCTCAATATTTTGTAAACATACACCTTCCTCACTTGCTAATTGGCTGAATAAAGATCTGAGGTCAATAGCTGAAGTAGGAAGGGAAAGCAGAACATCTGGGCTGAGATAGGGACTATGGGAGAAGAATTAAGAGGAGGTAAGATTGGCCAGTGTAACAAGGAGGAAGTCGGATGTACTAGGAGTGAGAGAGATGTAACAGGCCACGTGGCAGGGTGTGGATTAGAACAATCGGGTTAATTAAGTTAAACAAGCTAGCTGGGAGGTAGCCTAAACTAAGGTCTAAGCTATAATAAAGATTAATAAGTCTCTGTGTCATTATTCAAACGCTGGTGGGTCTAAGAAAGTCCAGCAATACCTGGTCCTCTGGAAGAGCAGCTAGAGTTCTTAACTGCTGAGCCATTTCTCTCTCTGGCCCACTTACTCCTTTAATCTTGAAATGTATAATTCACTGACATGAACTACGTTCAAAATGTTGTAGAACTATCACTATCCATTTCTCAATGTTTTCTTTATTCAACACAGACACTCCGTATCATTACAGAGGTGGGTTTTGTTTTTGTTATTGATGATTTATTTATTCATTTTATTTATGAATGCTCTATTTGGATGTACATCTGCATGCCAGAAAAGGGGATCAGATAACATTATAGATGATTGTGAGCCACCATGTGGCTGCTGAGAACTGAACTCAGGACTGTGGAAGAACAGTTAATGAGCTGAGCCTCTCTTCAACCCCACAGTGTCTCCTTCTATTGGAGCTCCCTATAACTGTTATTCTAATTTTCCTCTACAAATTTGTCTATTCTATGTATCATTTTGTTCTATTTTTAATTTAAAATTTGAGAGAAGGTCAAATGCATCCTCTTGTTTCCATCCCATAAATGGTGGAATTACAACCCTGTGCTACCATGCAAGATTTCATCTTTATTTATCCACTCATCTGCTGATGGATATTAGGGTTACCACCATCAAAACACTGAGAATGCTAAGAACATTTGCATACAAATACATTCAGTCTTTTGGTGTATATACTACTGACCTATAGCTGTAGCCTGTAACTTTAATTTTTTAAAATCATACTTTTTTTTTTTTTTTTAGTTTTTCAAGACAGGGTTTCTCTGTGTAGCCCGGGCTGTCCTGGAACTCACTCTATAGACCAGGCTGGCCTCAAACTCAGAAATCCGCCTGCCTCTGCCTCCCAAGTGCTGGGATTAAAGGCGTGCGCCACCACTGCCCGGCAAAATCACACTTTTAATGATGGTTCTTAAATGCTTTAACCTCCCTTCTAGCCCACCACCCACCAGAGGCAGTGGAAAAGAAAGGATATGGGGAAAGTAGATTTGTATAGAAAGGTTCTTTGGAGCAACTCTCATCTGTGTTGTCTGGAAATCAGCAGTTCAGTTCACAGGCTAGCATGCAGTGACAGCTCTACTCACTCGTAAACATCACACGGATACACCAGCAGTCCAGTTTGGTAGAGTCTGGTTAGCAACAGCTGTGACACTACCTAGCAGAAACAGCCAGGCCTCAACCTTGGCTTAAGTCAGCAGGAGGGGCCAGCAGGAACACCAGAAGTTCTCAGCTGGGCCTCTCTCAGGGAAGTGAAGACAGGAGACCCTTGCACAGCTAGCTGTACCAGCAAGCCTAGCTCTGTCTCTGTCACTCCATTGAGTCCTATTTATACCCTCCAAACATCACATGTCCTTCATGTGCCTTGCTTCAGCACATGTATCCAATCAGCCTGAGTCCTTGAAAACTGCAACAAACCGAAGCGCACCACCAGAAGTTTTTTGGTGCGTTTCTATGAAGTCCCAACAAATGCAGCTCAACTATGAAATGTAAGGTAGACCAATACATGCATGTCATTAGCAAAGAATCTTTCATCACATGTCCTTTCATGTGCTTGCTTTAACAGAACAGCCTCTCTCCTGTATCTGCTTCAGCAAAACATTCCCTCACAAGTCTGCCTTAGCCTTTCACCTGTGTCCACTTTAGAGAAACGTTCCTTCACGTTTGCCTCAGCAAAACACCATCCAACTGACTTTCCAAAGAACCCTTAAGTTTCCACTTCAGCAACCTAATATTTAGTTTCATGAAAAAGCACCTTACTGTTCTCAAGAGCAGATTCAAAGTTTTATATTTGCACTAGAAATAGAGATCTCCAGTTTCCTTTTTATTATTGTTTTTGTTGGTTTTTTGTCTTTTTTTGTTTTTGTTTTTGTTTTTGAGACAGAGTTTGTCTATGCAACCCTGGCTGTCCTAGAACTAGCTTTGTAGCCCAGGCTGGCCTGGAATTCAGAGATCCACCTGCGTCTGTCTCTCAGATGCTAGGATTAAATGTATGTGCCACCACCACATGGCTAATTTCTGTACATTCCTTGCTGACACTTATTTTGTAGTTGATAAATGTCATCCTAATGGATGTGAAATACTACATTATGGAGGATTTGGTTAACATTTCACTAGTGACTGGTGGCTTGCATATCCATTTGTGTGGTGGTTATTAATGTCACCTTGATAGGATCTAAAATCACCAAGGAAACAAGCTTCTAGGCACGCGTAAGGGATTGTGTAGTTGAGATTGAAAGGGGACAACCAACCTTGTGGGCAGCACCAACTGCTGTACAACAGTTTCCCTGAGATTGAAACATTTCATCCTGCAAGAAAAATACTTAAACAAGGTAAACAAGTTAAAATAACTTCAGGAAGTCCCTGAAACTGACTAGATTCACCAGGACCCTCTCTCCCAGAGAACCTAGCCTCAAAGAAGATTGATCTCATATAGGCTAAGCTATGAAATAGACTCTGACAAGGTAAACTACAAAAAAGACTTGAGGCCAAACCAGCTGCCTAAAAGAAACAAAACCCAGCAGAGCTGTTTGGAAGAGGTTTAGACTAACTGGGTCACTTAGAAAGAACACTTTTTAACCTGTTGAGCTGCATGTAGACTGTGTAGTGTGCTCCAGGTTTCCAGTATGTTTTTGAGATGTTACCAGGCTTTGGTGATGTAGTTCTTTCAGTCATTTCCGCTCCTGTAAGTAACCCATCACCCATATTCCTGTAAGTAACCCCAATAAAACTCATTCACCAACTTGGTTGGACTTAGGTGGTCTGCATAGTTTGTCTGTTGTGGGATCCCTTTCTGTGGAGAGTAGACATGTGTTGCATCTCCCCCAGAAAAAAAAAGTTTTGTCACAAAACATAACTGGCACCCAAACAGGGACACAACAGAACCAAAGATAAGTTGAGTAAGAGTAAGTAGTACATTAACCTGGTTATGAACAGCAAGACATGTAACTAAGGCAAAGCAGCCTGAGGGGGAAGCATTCTAAGAGAAAACTTGACACAGTTGTGCTTTTCTGTGTGGTTTGTGCTAATGCATCTTTGTGCTATGACAGTGGTTGCACAGGTCTTGCTATGGTTAATGAGATGTGCAACTAAAGCTGAGCTATCAGGATTAGGAGGGTATATGGGAGGAATCCCAGGATGCTTATGAGTGGGGTCCACCACGTGTATATGAGACACTCTGATAACTCTGATAACAGCTAAGAGTTTAGAGGAAACCTTGAAGTCTTTGAAATTAGTACACAAGATTGTTAGTACACAGTAGCAGAGGTTGCCTGACCTCTGTTGTGTGTAGCTAGAAAATGTATCTGAGGCCAAGTCAGCATCCAGTCAGAACTTGTTTGTGTAAAGGAGCAGTTGTAACAAGAGAGATACAGTTAGCATCCTCTATGGTAGCCTCTGATCTGGCAAGTAAATTAGATAAACAAGAGGATGATGAGAAGTGATAAAAGCATTAAGAGATAGCCTTCAACTCCAACCTTTAGTAAAGAGAGAGAGAGAGAGAGAGAGAGAGAGAGAGAAGAGAGAGAGAGCCCACCATACAGAAGGGGGCTCTTACAACGGTCTGGTGCAAGGTGATCATGAACTGCTGAATTTAGAAAAGGTTTTTAAATAATGAAAGAGCCTGTTGCCTCTTGTGGAGCTGTAGGACATGAGAGCTGATGGGATCCATCTGATCATAGTAGAGTCCAAAAGAACTAAATAATGTAACTACATATCCTCCTTTAAGGCAAACACTACATTTATGACCTGATACAGTATGCAGAAAGTCAGTCCCTGGTGGACTGGCTTATTAAAGCCATTAGGAACACTTGGTTGTCTCCACCTGAGGTCCCCACAAATAGCAGGGGCTAGAAACCACAGAGGAGAAACAGACACTAATGAAGAAACTAAAAATAAGAAAAGCTTGTTTGAGCCGGGCGGTCGTGGCGCATGCCTTTAATCCCAGCACTTGGGAGGCAGAGGCAGGCGGATTTCTGAGTTCGAGGCCAGCCTGGTCTACAGAGTGAGTTCCAGGATAGCCAGGGCTATACAGAGAAACCCTGTCTCGAAAAACACCAAAAAAAAAAAAAAAAAAAAAAAAAGAAAAACAAAAAAAAAAAAAAAAAAAAAAAAAAAAAAAGAAAAGCTTGTTTGAACTCAGTTCATTGGGCCACACAGAACTATGTTCACAGAGGAGTTAAAGAATAGGTTGATACAATGGGGGACTCAAGGCTGGTATGAAGCTTCAGTGGCTTTATTGAGTAAGCCCTTTGAGAGGGCAAGACTTTATAAAGTAGAAAGGCATTGGCATATCTCAGTGACTTAGGCCAGCATGTAAAATGTGTCTGTAAAGTTAAAAAAAAAAAACCCAAAAAAAATAGAAAAGAATTTTTTTTTTAAAAAAATGGCAAAGCAAAAGGATAGGCTCAATGTGGTGAATTTATGTTGAAATTATGTTGCCCTGATAAAAAGCCAAATTCTGTGCTAAGGAACTTCTGAAAGAACAGTTCACAAAATACATCAATGATGAAAACAGATAACAAGCCTGTTTCAGGAATGGATAATTACACCCCGAAAGGAAGAAGGGTACATTTTTCTCCCACATGAGGTCATGCAAGGGTAGAGATGATTTGCCCAGTTAGAAACTGTAGAAGAGAATCTCTGGTGTATTGTGTGGAAGCATCAATTCTCAATAAAAACCTGATGGCCTATTAGTAAAAGGCAGGAAGTAAAGGTTGGGAGTTCCGGTTGAGAGATTGGAACTTGGAGATAGTCAAAGGTGGGAGATTCACCCTGGACTCTGAGGAAGTTGGATTCATAAAACTGAGGAGAAGTAACTTGCCTGACAGACACAGAATAGTTTAAATTACAAGCTAGTTGGGGAACGAGCCAAAGCATATGGCCTAGGCATTTATTTATAAATAAGCATATGAGTCATTATTTGGGAATTGGGATGCAGCTGGAAAATCCAGCAGCCACAAGAGTCTCCACCAACTGCCAGGTATGGTGGATGGAGGGACAACAGCTACAACTACATCCACAGTGCCAACCCTGAGCCATTCTGACCAACCCGGGAGCCATCAGCTACAACAGGGGATGACAGGGTCACACGCACCTTTGTCCCTAAGTAGAGCTGAGTAGATTAAGTCAGATCCACTAAATTCATCAGAAGCAATAATTTTAAAAATGTAGAGAGACTCTGTGGAAGAGTTCCAGGATAGGGAAACGCAACGGCTCAGGGAACATTTCTGAGTTACAGGGAGTGAATTAAGTTAGGACCTCCCATCCATGATTTGTACCAAGTTTGATTTGTGGAGAAAATAATTAATACAAATGAATGGAAACTTTCCAAGTTCTACTAGACCTATTATGTCCAACTTTAGTATCTTTTTAGTTGTGAACCATTGAATTCACCTGACTCTGAGAACAGATTTAAAACAGATGTTCGCTGGGCAGTGGTGGTGCACGCCTTTAATCCCAGTACTTGGGAGGCAGAGGCAGGCGGATTTCTGAGTTCAAGTCCTCAGAAAAAACAAAAAAAAACAAAAAAAACAAAAAACAAAACAAAAAAAACCCAACAAAACCCAGATGTTCTGAGTGCTTCACCACAACTATCTTTGTTTTGGCTGAATTTTGTAATAGGATGGTGGCTCAGCATGTTGCCTTCTCCTATCTCTCCTCTAATAAATCCACCATGATGCTAACCTCTGAGTGTTTTACAGATTTTGAAAGCCACTAGAGAGACAACCAGGTGCAATGATACTTCTGCTTACCTTACAACCCTACTGGGGCTAATTAAAAAGAAAAAAAAAAAATCCAAATGGTATGTGAGTTAAAAAGAACACTCCCAGAGGCCATAAGGTTACTGACTAAACAACAGTGCCAGGGGTGGGCTTACCTCCTTGAGAGTTGTTAGCCAGGAAAGCCTCTGAGGCCCCAGAAATCAAAGGCTATTGCTACTGCTGTTGGTTCTACAGCAGAACTAGATAGTAAGCCCCTATGGTTAAAGGCATCACACTCTTTGATTGCAGAGCATAGAAAAATTAAGCTGGGATTAAACTAGAAAACTCCTACCATACTAGCTGGGCCATGCAGGTTGCGAGTGGAGAACTGTCACCAATATTTTTGCTCAGCTCTGGACCCTGACTGCTAAAATACCAACCTGCCAGGCAGGATGTAGTTGCTTGTACAATATTGACTCTGTTATGGATAAGACCAATAACCTTCTGACTGGATGTATGGCCTACTCCACAAGAGGGAACTGACAGCTAGTACTGTAAACCAGGCCAAAAAAACGTGAGGCTGGAGAGGTTGTAAGACCAATGGGAAAACAACTTAATTGTTTTACTAAATGGATGTGATGTGCCTGTCACACTGCCTTCTAAACATGTGCTCCCATAGATCACTGTTGTCAGTCTCAACTCATAGCCATTGGTGATGCTCTTAAGAACAAGTGACTGTGGCTATCAACAGTGGCTTAATTTCTAAGGCAGTGGTTCTCAACCTGTGAGTCACAAATCTTTTAGGGGGTCAAAGAACTCTTTTATAGGGGTCGCCTAAGACTATAGGAAAACAGATATTTACATTATAACTCATAACAGTAGCAAAAATTATTTATGAAGTAGTAAAATAGAATTTTAGGATGGGGCGTCACCATAACATAAGGAACTGTATAAAGGGTCATGGCATTAAGAAGGTTGAGAATTACTGTCACAGGTAAATATCTATAGTCACCCCCTCTAACGCTCAAATATCATTACAAAAGAGGGGGCAAAAAAAAAGAAAGAAAAAGAAAAAAGACAAACAAGCGGTGGAGTGCTATATGACAGTTTCCTCCAAGATTGAATCATTCCATCCTGCAGGGGAGCTTTTGCTTTTAAGCAGGAAGGTAAACAACTCAAAATAGCTTCAGGAATTCCCTGAAACCAATCAACCAATCAGATTCACTAGGTCCCTCCCTCTCAGGCAAGCCAAGTTGTGAAATAGACTCATATAAACTAAGCTATTAAAAAAAAAAAATACTGAGGCCAAACCAGCTGAGCTGTTTGGAAGAGGTTGACAAATGGAGTCACTTAGAAAGGACACTCTTCAACCTGTTGAGCTGTATTGTGTGCTCCAGGTTCCCAGTGTTTGTGAGACGCCACCTGTGCTGAGGGGCTCTAGTGATGCAGCTGTAAAGTAACCAATCTCCCATATTCCTGTAGGGAACTCCAACTTTCTGCTCAGCTCTGGACCCTGAGTGCTAAAATACCAATATGCCATGGTTTACCAACTTGTTTGGACTTTGGTGGTATCCATACTTCCATTTGTTGTGGGATCCCTATCTGTGGTGAGTAGATGTGTGTGTTGCATCTCCCAGAAAAAAAGTTTTGTCACACCATCCCATGAGTTGTGATCCTGGACTGAACAAGAAACTAAGCTGAGCACCAGATTCCTCTCTCTCTCTCTCTCTCTCTCTTCTCTCTCTCTCTCTCTCTCTCTCTCTCTCTCTCTCTCTCTTTCTGGTTTTTGTGGAAGCACTGTCAAAAGCCATCTCCTGACCCTACTTCTTTAACTTCCTTGGTATGATGAACTATCTTCTGTGAGTAGAAATAAATCCTCAAATTGCACAATTAGAACAACATGCTTGGGGTTGGGGATTTAGCTCAGTGGTAGAGCGCTTGCCTAGCAAGCGCAAGGCCCTGGGTTTGGTCCTCAGCTCTGGAAAAAAAACAAAAACAAAAACAAAACAAAATAACAAGAAAAAAAAAAAAGAACAACATGCTTATTGTCCATTTGCATAACTTTGGTGAATTGAGTCCTTCAATAATGTTTTGTATGTGTGGTATGTGTTACATATATGTGGGTGCTCATGCACATGCAGAGACCAGAATATGTCAGATACCCTCTATCACTACCTACCTTATTCCCTTGAAATACAGTCTCTCATTAAGCTTAAGAGTAAGACACAGTGGCCAGTGAGCCTCAGATTCTCTTGTCTCTGGCCATCACACTGGGGTTACAGGAACATAGACATTCCTACCTATTTATGTGAGTGATAAGATCTGAATGCAGGTCTTCATGTCTGCACAACAAGCACTTCTGCACCAAGCAATCTTTCCAACTCCTGTGTCCATCTCTTTATTTTATGTTTTTGTTTTGTTTTTCGAGACAGGGTTTCTCTGTATAGCCCTGGCTGTCCTGGAACTCACTCTGTAGACCAGGCTGGCCTCGAACTCAGAAATCCGCCTGCCTCTGCCTCCCAAGTGCTGGATAAAAGGCGTGCGCCACCACTGCCCGGCTCATCTCTTTATTTTAGTTGTTACATGTTCTAGATACTGGTCCTTATTAAATAATTTGCTTTCTTGCTTATTTTGGGACAAGGTCTCACTGTAGTACAAATTAGCCTGGCACTCACTACTGGCCTTTAATGTGTGGGTGATCCTGCCATCCAATTCAAGTGCTTGGATTGTAGGTATGCACCAACGCTCCAAGTAAACATTTTCTTATTTTGTCTTTCCATTAATTTTAAATTATGTGTGTCTGCATGTGGGTATATACACAAGTACTGGGGCCTATGGAGATCAGAGATGTCAAATCCCCTGGAAGCAGAGTTACAGACAGATATGATCTGCCTGATATGAGTGCTAAAGTTGAACCCAGGTGCTCTAGCAGAACAGGCAGTGCTCTTAACTTCTGTGCCATCTCCCAGCCTTCTTTTCATTCGATTAGTAGTATCTTTTGGTATCAGTTTTAATCTTTTGTTTGCTTTGTTTTTTGAGACAGGATTTCTCTGTAGCGGGATATTTTCAGGCAGCCATTCTTAACCTAGGGGTTGCCTAAGACCACTGAAAAACATTTACAATTCTACAATAACAAAATTTAAGTTATGGTTGGAGCTCATAACATAAGGAACTATACTAAAAGGTCACAGCATTGGGAAAAGTTGCAAACCACTGGGCTAGTAGCTTATTGGCCAGGTTAGCCTAATTGGTGAGCTGTAGGCCAGTGGGATACCCTGTTAGTGTATACAATGTTCCTCAGGATTAAGCTGAAGGTTGTCCTTTTGCTTCCATCTACACAATATCCATTGGCTGTTTTTTGTGTTGTTTATTGAGATAGAGTTTCTCTGTGTAGGACTGGCTGTTGTGACTCTGTAGACCAGGCTGGCCTTGAGCTTACAGACATCTGCCTGCCTCTACCTCCTGAATGCTGGGATTAAAGGCATTTGCCACCACTTTTTTTCCCCACTCTTTTCCACCCAAGAACAACTTGGGTTAGTTGGCAGTCTTTAGAGGCAAATACCTCTACCCACTGAGGAATTATGCCCATCAACCAAGTATTTCTTTTAATAAAGAGGGATGTGTTGGAGAAATGGGTCAAAGGACTCAAGTTGGAGCTCTAGCACATGTATTGTGTGGCTTAAAATTTCCTGTATTAACTACAATTACAGAGGATCGTATGCCCTCTTCTAGCTCTGAGACACCCATGCTCATGGCACACATACACAAACAGGCATATATAAACATAGTTTTAAAATATTTGTGTATATTTGCACATGTGTAGGAGCTCAGAGTCCAGGAGGATGTCAGGTCACCTTTCCAGGTGGAGGAAAAAGATGATTGTGAGCCACCCTTTGTGGGTGCTGGAAACTAAACTCTAGTACTTATAGTGACAATTCTGGAGTTACAGGTTCCTTTAAAAACAGGATTAGTGTATATTTTCATTTTAATCCCAGGTGTGAGATATAGGGCTGCTTCAGACTGTCCACAGCCGTTGATATTTGCCTCATGCTCTAGCAGGGGTGTGATTTTCCTAGCTACAGATAGTGTCTGCAGATTGTGTGATGTTTGAAATTCTGGGGGTATATAATTGCTAGAGCCTCCAGGGGTAGGGTGGGTTGTTGGTTGCATTGTCAAGTAGCCATGCACAAAGAAACAATAAATTATCCAGTTGACGAAGATCCAACTTCCCCAATCATGCTCCTAATCAGCAGGAAGTAGCCTAAGGACTGTGTAGCTCTCTTTCTGACCCAATTTTATTTGGGAATCTTCCCTTCCCTCTCTTCTTTTTCCCCTCTTATGCAATGTTAGGGAGTTGAGAGGGACAAAAGAACCCACTAAGTAGCAAAAGATGGCTACAAGCACAATTAAGAACACTTGTTGCTCTTACAAAGAACCTAGGTTCAATTCCTAGCAGGTAAATGGTGGTCCACAACAATCTATAACTCAAGTCTTAAGGATCTGAAACCCTCTTTTGACCTCCATGAACACCAGGCATGCACACAGTACACATACACACAGGGAGGCAAAATACTGATACACATGGAACAAATTAAGAAACATAAAAAACTCATTTTGTGTATTGGTATTTTGCCTGCTTGTATGTTTGTGTAGCATGTGCATGCAGTGCCTTATGAGATCAGAAGAGGGTACTGGATCCTCTGGGACTGGAGTTTCACATCATTCTGAACAATCATAAAGGTGCTGGGATTCAAACCCAGGTCCTTCGAAAAAGCAGTCAGTGTCAACCTTAACTGCTCTCTCACAAGGACCCTACAAAATAAAAAAATGCTGAAATGTATCCACTATCTGCACTTCAAATATTATAGATACAGATATTGTAAAGCCAAACAAAAAGTCTGAGAATTAAGGAGGATGAACAATTTAGTGTACCTAAATGTGGATTAAAATGGATGTAGCAAAGCCAATTAACAAAACTAAACTACAGACATCTTTCTGTGCTTTAAGAATTCTTCCTTTGGGGAGGGGGGGTACAAAAAAAAAAAAAAGAATTCTTCCTTTTAGCCAGGTGGCGTATGCCTTTAATCCCAGCACTTGGGAGGCAGAGGCAGGTGGATTTCTGAGTTTGAGACCAGCCTGGTCTACAGAGTGAGTTCCAGGACAGCCAGGACTACAGAGAAACCCTGTCTCGAAAAAAAAACAAAAACAAAACAAAAAAAAGAATTTTTCCTTTTCTATACCAAGCTAAGTTGAGGCCAGCCTCCCATTAGGCCCTTCCCCTCTCCCTTGAAGAGTGTCTTTTAAGGTTCCTTCACTTGGACCTCTGCTTAAAGAATGACATTCTTTGTGGGCATGTGTGTTTTGGGACTGCTACTAGAATTTCTGGTCTACCACTAACATAAGGTTCTTGGAAGTCTAAAGGTTCTCTCAACACCTTGCCACAGCAAGGTGGGCTTGGGAGGGCTGTGCCAGAACTCTTTCCTGTATTCTTTTCCTGAAAAACATTGACTTCTGGGCAGCAATTTCCTCAGTTCAAATCCCCTGGATAGGTTACACTTCCTGCGAAAGCAGAGGTTTTCACCCTGAGTCTGGACCCTTTTGGGCGCTGAATGTCTCTTTCACAGGAGTCACCTAAGACCATCAGAAACATATTTACATTATGACTCAGGTAACATAAAACAGTAGCAACATTACAGTTGTGTAGTAGTAACAATACTTTCATGGTTGGGGTCACAACATTAAGGAGCTGTGTTGAAGGGTGGCAGCATTAGTAAGGCACTGTGTCTCCTGGACTGCATCTTCTGATTTTCCATTGGATCAGAAAATTCTTTTTTTTTTTTTTTTTTTTTTTTTGGTTTTTTTCGAGACAGGGTTTCTCTGTGTAGTCTGGGCTGTCCTGGAACTCGCTCGGTAGACCAGGCTGGCCTCGAACTCAGAAATCCGTCTGTCTCTGCCTCCCAAGTGCTGGGATTAAAGGCGTGCGCCACCACCGCCCGGCTGGATCAGAAAATTCTAGCAAACACACTTTGTCATCCACAGCCAAGCATGACCAGAGTAATAAGATTGTAGTCAGTCAGCACAATGCAGCAGCTCTTTATGGACACATGGATGCTGTTTCCTTTTTTTTTTTTAATTGGAACTTTTATTTACATTTCAGGTGTTTTTCCCTTACCCCCTTTCCCCCCTCCCTCCCAGGAACTCCCTATCCCTTCACCCCTCCTCCTGCCTCTATGATGGTGTACCCACACCCACCCTCCCCAGCACCTCACCTCCCCACCCTCGAATACCACCGCCCCCATGTCCAGCCTTCATGGGACCAAGAATCTCTTCTCCCACTTATATATAGCTCCCTTGCATATATTGCTGGAGCCATGGGTCCCTCCCTAAGCGCTCCCAGGCTGGTGGTTTAGACCCTGGGGGCTCTGGTTGGTTGGTATTGTTGCTCTCCTCATGGGGTCCTGTACCCTTTCTACTCCTTCAGTCTTCACTCTATCTTCTCTGTTGGGAACCCCATGATCCGTTTAATAGTTAGCTGTGAGCATCTGAATATGTCAGACTCTTGCAGACCTCTAAGGAGACAGTTATGTTAGGCTCCTGTCAGCATGCACCTCCTGACACCCACGCCATCATCTATCATCTTTGGTGACTGCACATGGGATGGATACCCAGGTGGAATGGTCTGCAGACGGCCCCTCCTTCAGTTTCTGTCCTGCACTTTGCATCCATATTTGCTCCCTTGAGTATTTTGTTACTTCTTCTAAGAGGGACTGTAGCCCCCCCCCCACTTGGTCTTCATTATTCATGAGCTTTATGTGGTCTGTGAGTTGAATCTTGGGTGTTTCAAGCTTCTGGGCTAAAGTCTAATAATCAGTGAGTGAATACCATGTATGTTCTTTTGTGACTGGGTTACCTCACTCAGGATATTTTCTAGTTCCATCCATTTATATAAGAATTTATCGAATTCATTGTTTTTAATAGCTGAGTAAGGATGCTGTTTTCTTACACCTGCTTAGGTTCTCTTGACAGGGCTTTTCTATGGCAATGACTATGGACTAGCATGTCCACACACTTTGGAATTGACTTTCCTGCCTGTAGCACAAAGTATCCCAACAGCAACCATGGTCATGTTTGTTCACAACATTCCCGGAACTTTCACTTCCTGCCAGCAACACTTCTCAGAGTAAACTATTCTAGTTTTTGTTGTTATTATCTGTCAAGACAGGGTTTATCTGTGTAGCTCTGGCTGGAACTCACTCTGTAGACCAAGCTGGCTTCAAACTCAGATACACTTCCCTTTGCTAGGATTAAGAGTATGTACCACCATGACCCTGAAATAAAAACTATTTTTCAACACCGCCAGGCCTGAGATGTGGTTCTATGTTACCCTTTGAATGAGCTGATATTCTCCTGCCCATACCAGGTACAAATCACACTGAATGAACAGCACATACCTTAGTAAAGGGTTCCAAAGAATAACTGAATAAATGAAAGGTACTTGGTTCAAACTGTTTTATTTCCATCTTTAATACTAGTCCAAAACAGACTGATACCCATGAGCATAGTTTAAATGTAACAAAGAAAAGAGTTAAACTATATACATTAAGGAAAAAGGAAAGAAAATCTTTTTCTATACCAACCTTTTCCTATTAATGCAGTTTCTGATTAGAAGAACTAAACACATCTTTTTCTCAATTTAATTTAGGATGAATAGAACTTTTATGATCAACTTCATAAACTTTAAGGAGAAAACGAATTTTTAAGTGGGTGTCACCATATTTACCAGTGAATTGGCTGCATGGCTGCCTTGTCTCCTTGAAGTCTGGCTATCATTAGAACCAACAAGACCAAGTCCATGAGGCCCATGGGGAACTCAATGGCTATGACATCCAATGGGAGGGCACATACCACACATCACGACGATGAGAGTTAATGCTCTTACCCTCCGAGTCCATGTAAAAAAAAATTACTCTCATTCAAACTAACTGAAGTCAAACAGTTAAAAAGTCAGAATGAAGAATAAAACTATTTTCTTTTCACATAGAGGAGGGACACTCCTTCAGCTCCATTTAAAGTGAATTCTGTGCTGAGTCCCTGCTCCTTCAGAACAGTAAACTGAAAGTCAGTTATTGCTAGCAAAGCTCCAGTGGTCCCTTTCCCACCTCAAAGATGTTTCACACAAAAAGGCTATTGGTTTGGCTTGAAGCCCTCTGAGGAAGTAATCTGGAGGTGGAGGCAAGCTGGCACTCAAGGCCTATCCTCTAAAGCCATCCTGTGCCTGGTGTCCCCAGGGGCAATTAACACCTCACTGTCTCTGAGAGCACCAGAGGCTCCCACACATATAGAGTGGAGCAGAGATTGTTATGTGGTCCCACTGGGAGGAAGAGGCACCATGCTTTGCCGACCAAAACCTATTGAGCAGTCAAAAGTCCAGAGGATCAAAGCTCAACTGGCTAGAAGAGCAGCTTTGGAAATATCCATCTATTCAAGGGGTATGGGAAAGCCAGGACACTAGTAGGTTGAGTAGGGCAACAACTATGAAATATGGGCAACAGTGACTTGGGCAAAAGCATGTAAGTGAACAGCTGATAAGGCCATTGTTACTGCTACCACCTCCTGATATCTATGCTTGGGCAGACATTAGGCATAGGGAACTGAAAAACTGAGGGTTGGAGGGCATTTTAGACAACACAGGACACATCTTAGCAGAAAAGAGAGGACACTCAAACACTTGCTTGTCCTATTAGCCTTGAATGTTCTGTGCCAGGCAAAGAACTTTGGAGCATGGGTAGGGTTCCTGAGAACAGCTGGTGAACAGAGATGGGGTGGGATGGGCACTGCTCCCATAGGCAACACTGGGCTGAGGATACTAGCAGTGCTACATCTTCCAAATGCTGAAGAGCAGGTGAAGAACAGGTTTTATTGCACTTTCTCATTCTTAGGAAACAGGATTGCCCTGCAGAGTCTCTTGATTTGCAGAAAACACTGCACATCAATGATAAATTTCAGGCAGAATCATAGGTCACCTCTGCTCTCACGGGAAGGAAAACTAAAAGTCCACCTGCTAGGCTTTTCATGGGCAGTTTATGTACTGGTATCCTTGGGCTATTTGGACTGTCTGGCCAGGTCACTGTTTGGCAGGTAGAATAGCTAACTGGCAGGTGCCTTGGGAAGGTTCTGCACCCACAAGAGCTGGGACAAACTTTCCCAACAGGGAAACTTCTTGGCCAATGTAAGCTCCATAAAGGCTGGGGCCATGATGCTCAACTCCAACATGCCTGACTCCTTTTTTCCTACTCTGGGTTCAGAGCACCCAGAGGGGCAGAGATGCTGATCTAATCTGGGAGGATCCCTGGATCGTGCTCCAAGGCATCACTCTGGAGATAATAAAAGGATCTAAGGGGTTGGAAAACAAAAGACCAGTTTTACATCAGACATTGATTTTTGAAAGTCTTTTTGAGCTCAGGAAACTGGAGGCAGATACCATGCAGAAAAACCAGCCCGGCTGTCTGTCCATTGGTCTATCCTGAGCAGTTGTGAACATTTCATATATAAATGGGGTGGTATCGTTTATGATTGATCTTTTTCCTACAAGTTGGGCAAGTGTTAGCATTCTTAAGGGAATCACGGAGGCACTGGCTACAGAAGACGTGGCCACATTCTGTAGAAACAATGAGACGCCCATTCTGCACAATCTAGAAGACATTAAAAGAACAGTCTTAAGAGAACAGCCTTAAAATATCCCTTTTTCTACAAGGACCTTAACCCACCCATCATCAAGGAGAAGAACAGTGAAACAAAGAAGGGGCTAGGTTATAGCAGAAAAAGCAGAAGAAGCATATACAATAGTCTCAGAGGTTCAAATGCTGTCTGTGTAACAGATGGCAGACAGGACTTTCCCAGGTATAGCAGTACAAAGTGGTTATGGGGGACCTCAGACCTCAGCAGCTTTTAGTTAGGGCTGGGGCTAAAGATAAAATGTACAGGGCCCATTGCCAACTGGCATAATCCACTTTGACATACACACTTCCTCCAAGTTTTTTTGAGTATAGGTTAAAACCAACAGGAGAGACAACTAGGTTACTTACCTCAGAGTATCCATCCATGCAGATCGGACAGCTGACAGTACCCGAGGTCCTAAAATCACAGTGCTTTACATCAGTTTCTAAGTAAACCCAAATACTCGATCACACCTTGTAAAGCAACTTCACATAAGCAGTCCATACCTTCTACCAAATCTCTCATTTTTGCTAAGTTAGGACAGGTACTCAAAAATCTTGAAGAGAATTTAACTACTTGAAGGAAGGATTTGGCTCCAACAGCCACTGAAAAAGGATATGAGAGAGAACAGGTCTAAAAGAAAAGATGTGGACAAGTAGGCTTGTCCACCTCTTTTGCTTCCAGCAGTGCTGCTAGCGGCACCTGTAACACAACCTGCTTATACCCACCCCATTAGTGACAGACACACCCTGGTCACTGTTGATATGTCTGGCTCCTACTATCTATCTGGCAACTGGTCTATCCTGAGCCCAGCCCTGTATTCCAAATATGCCTAGCTGCTTGGAAGATACTTGTTCTAGAGCAAGAGCTTACATACCTGATAGCAAATGCTATATATCTATATACCCTGGCCTCCACCCAACACAAAAGCAGCAAAGCACTTTACCTGAGTCCAGTAGCTCCATCATCCTTGGTGCTTCCAGGAGTATGGGTAGTCACGTACACATCTTTGTCCCTAGACAGTTCCTCATCATCACTGCTCACCACACAGCTGTCAGCATGGTCTTGGCGCAACCTCCTCCCATTTCTCCTTGGCCTTCTCCTTTCTAAGGAAAAGGTCACATTTTTAGCTATCTTCACCTAACCCATTTACCCTAGTGTCTCTAAAGACTATTCCTCCCCTTGAGATCTCCAGAGACAAACTGTCACCATAGTAGCTGTAACCTCAGAAGGTTCTGTCTAGGTGCAGAGGCTAATCATTTGCCTTCTCAGAAGAAAGCTCACCCCCTGATACCATGGCAGATATTTTCAGTAAGACCAACAAGTCTGACCAAAGGCATCTTCCTGCCTAAAGACCTTGGAAGGACAGTCTGACAAAGCCTGCAATGATGTAGCATTTATTCATAACAATTTTCACTAAACCCAGGGAAAAAAGAAATGAAACCAGCTTACCTTCAACAATCTGAAGAGGGCAGGGGGCAAAAAAAAGAAGAGTGTTATAAACATCTTGACATTTTATCTGATAAAATACATTGTGCATCTACCCCTCCCCCCACAACCCTCTCAGAATTCTGTTGTGCTCCCAGTCCTCCCTTACCCCCAGGGAAGGGAAATGATGTGTACTTCTATAGACCACCTATGGTCATCTCCATGTCAATGCATCCTATGAGTCAATATGCTGAGTCTTATTCCACCTACATCTGGGAGCCTAAATACCACATGACCAAAGAAATTGGGTTACTGTAGAGTTAGATCCTGTTCACAAAGAGAGGCCTAGCCCACCTCTGTGAGCTGAGTTAGAAAACAATCAGCAAAGCTCATTGCTGCCTACAGCCAACAGACGGAACCTTTGGAGAACGATTTTTTTGTGCTATTTAACATTATAAAAGATCAATTAGGTATCAATGTGAGTCAGTCTTTTTTTTTTTTAACAAGAACTAGACAAACATTTGTTTGGTGGCTAAGAACATACATTAATGTAGCCAAAGATCTTCGTTTCTGATCCATCTCTGCCTTTATCTTTAAAGTGCTGGATTTAAGGTGTGTACCACCACACTTAGTTTTTACACTGACAATTTCTACCAATTCACCTCAGATCACTGCCACATTCTAGGTAAGGGGAATGTTCAAGTCATGGGAGGAATGGCTGTAAGTTTTTCCCTTTTACCATACAGGATGCAGCACTTTTGAAAAGCAAAAACCATCGAGTCCCTTAGTGTTCAACCCTGCGTTACACTGTCATACTCTTCATCTGAATTTCTTTGCAGCAAAATTTTTGGCTCTAGACAGCTGTGGTGGTACAAGCCTTTAATACTAGCACTTAGGAGGCAGAGGCAAGTGGATCTGAGTTCAAGGCCAGTCTATATAGCAAGTTCCAAGACAGCCAGGACTACACAGAGAAACCCTGTCTCAAAGCCCCAAGGTCAATTCCCACCTTCCACACATTATTTGAAGGACTTGGCTCACTGAGAAAGGTAGCCCACATCACTGTCTCCTTAAGTGAAAAGACGATAGATAGGGTGGATTCTACTGCCTGTTCTTCAGACCAGAGCAGCACATACAGAAGCTCCCCTGGTAGGATGACAATACTAACTCGAACCCCAACCCTCCAAAAACAGACACACACGTTAAAACTCCTCTAAGCTTGATCTCGTTATTGATCTTTGGCTAAACTAAATATGGCCACTCACAAACAAAAATGAAGAACAAGGTAAGAGTAGTAAGAGCCAGAAATCCCAGCACTTGGATGTAAAGCCAAAAAGTCCAGGAATTGAAGGCCAGCTATAAGGGGTTTAAACTTAGGCTACATGAGACACTGTTTCAAAACAAAACAAAAAAAAATTAGGAAGAAAAAAAAAAAAAAAAAAAAAAAAAAAAAAAACAACCATGGAAATTACTCTAAGTATTCTCATTCTCTGCCCCTGAAGACTAAAGATGGTAACTGGAAATACGGAGACAGTCTCATCACTAGGGTAAAATTACATAGAAAACTATAGGTTAACACAATGGAACTCCCCCCCAACCCCCAAGTCAGAATTTCTAAGGACCAAAAAAGTTATGCCCAGAATTTGACTAACAGAGCCACTGTTGCCCAGGGTAGATTATTGATTAGAGAAGTTATACTGCAAGGAGCACTACATTCTTAGTTTCCTAGGAGCTAAGGGGTGCAAACTGATTCTCAATAGTGTGTATGAGTCACAAACAGTTCACTGCTAGGCAATGCTCAATTCAGAGCAAGACCTGGACTCTGAGCCATCAATCAGGAATATATGTTTTATTATCTATAGGACCAGGAAGCTATGGTTAGGCAGTCACTAGTATATCTCAAAAGTGTCCAATGCTGTAAAATTCCCCTACCTCCTAGGATAGCACAATGCTTGCCAGGCATGGGAGACTGAAGCTAGGCAAAGAGTTAGCAGAGTATCAGGGATGTCTACTGGAAGAAAACAGACATGAACAGATATAACACAAGCCTGGACCACTGATCTGGCTGAGAGGCCAAGTCAGGTGGGGTGTGGCAGTTTAAACCTTAGCCTCAGCACATGGGAAATTAAGACTCTTCCTCAAGCCAATAAAAACATCTTCTGTTGATTAATTTTTCCCTTTTCATGTTCAAATGGAAAGCCACACTAATTTATAGTGATAAGCCAGGTAAGCTTTCTGTGCTGCATTCTGTGCTCTATTCCTGTTAAATACCTACTCTAAAGAGCCTCCTTGCAGACAGGCAAGAGCTGTGGCCATCCCTCTCTGGCTAGGTGTAATAAAGGCCACAGAGACATCCAGTATTATTGGAAGGAGTGAACCAATCTAATGTGTAAAGAATGGAACCTAGGTATCAGCCCAGAATGAAGGGGGACTATATTTTTTAGTATTTATTTTCTGTATATGAGTGCTCTATCTTCATGTACACCTGCATGCCAGAAGGGGGCACCAGATCTCATTATAGATGGTTGTGACCATGTGGTGGCTGGAAATTGAACTCAGGACTTCTGCAAGAATAGTCAGTGTTCTTAACTGCTGAGCCATCTCTCCAGGCTGAGGGGAATATTTTTATGTATATGCAATCTGAAGTGAATTGGTTATTATACTAAAATGTTACTATCAAGGTCAACTGTTCTGATACTTTTGCCTGTGTTACAAGTAATTTCCTGACATGTGCAGTGTTTGGACAGGAAGTACTTTTTTTTTTTGTGTACTCACTACACTGCTATACATGGCAAAGCCTTCTAAATTAAGCTCAGTGAAAAAGCACTTTTATTGCTTGTATGGATCCCAAATTCAACTCCCAGTACCTGTGGTAAGAGACTCTCAATGCTTATATTTTTTCATTTCTTTTAACTCTTTGGGGCTTTGGACTCCTTTAAGAGTTGGAACAAAACACACAGGAATCTGCTTTCAGGGTTTAGGATATGTTGAAAACTTCCCCAAATTGTGTTCAAGAATTCCTATCCCAGAGATACAAAGGCTTCAATCAGTGAACTCAATTTGTCTATTCTAATAGTTTTGGTGTTATCAGCAAGTTCACCAAAATGACCAACTTCTTACTGTTTCAGTAGATCAGCCTGAAAGCAGTTCACGATACCTAACAAATACTGTTATTTATGTCTTCAGTTAATATTAGTAATTTAATCAATTTAAATTTAAATGGCCTTTGATAATTCATTATAATCAACAACAAATAGAGTGTGATTGGAAAAAGAACTGTGAAATCCAAGCAATTCTTTTATGGCTGAGGTAGTTTCTGTAACAAACCCAAGAGTAAATCTGAAACAAGAACCCAAGCCTCTTGTCTTCATACTATCACCATTGGGCTTTGACCTATATTCCTGCTCATTCATTCACTGTCTGGAAAGTTCCCTCACCCCCAACCATTCATATTCCAGGCTCATTCAAGGACTCCTCTACTCATAGCTGTCCTTACAAGAGTATGAGTATTCAAGAAAAGCTTTCTGAGCACTTTCACTGTTCACCGGCCCGCTCCCATCCTTGAGAATGTTTTTCCTCAATAAACTGTGTCTACTTCTATTACTTTGAGACAGGGAGGGAAAGGAGAGGAAGAAAAGATTTGGTGTCACCTTCCAGCAACTGGAATGTAAGGAACTCCAGGGAGTTGACAAGGAGTAACAGTAAGTCAACGTATACTTTTGTAGAGGCAGCCACTTAAATTAACCTGTTCTTGTTTATCATCCACAGTTCTAGTCCATATCCAAGGGAGCCATTACTCAATTACATGGGCACCAATGTCCTCTGAATTCACCATAGACTTTATAAGGATACCAGGGATGATATTAGGACAACCTAGTGATTTCTAACTAAAATCACACCACCTTCTTCCCTTGTAGCCTTATATCATCAATGTTCTTTTCTTTTTCCCTCCTTGAGACAAAGTTTAACTGCCTCTCAGGAGTTCGGATCACGGGCATGTACCACAAGACCTGGTTACTCACCCCTTCAACTTTTTAAATTTTATTTTTACTAGTTTTTTTCAGACAGGGTTTCTCTGTGTAGTCCTAGCAATCCTGGACCTCTAGACCAGGGTGGTCTCAGAACTCAGACCTGTCTGCCTTTTCTGTCTTGTTATCTTTTTAAAAAAATATTTATTTTATGTGTATGAGTATACTGTAGCTGTCTTCAGACACACTAAAAGAGAGCATTGGATTCCATTACAGATGGTTATGAGCTACCATGTAGTTGCTGGGAATTGAACTTAGGACTCTGGAAGAGTAGTCAGTGTTCTTAACCTCTGAGCCATCTTTACAGTCCCTTTCACAATCTTTCCAACCCTGACCAGTGACCCAGGGATCAGAGGAAGATCTGGGCCTAGAACTCTTACCCAAACCAGCCAACTTTTATTCAAATGCTTACCACAACAGAGTCATTGTGAGTCAGGTCCACAACCACAGGCTCTAAAGATTCACAGGTGAGGTCCACGATTTCATCTCCAACTTCAAAATAAAGCAATTCAACAAATATCAAGAATATAATAAGGCTGTACTCCTTAGGCTTGGTTGGTATTACAAACATGGTATAGACCTATATCAAAGTATAAAAACCTTGACACAATACAAAAAACAAAGACTAAATGTCTTTCAAAAGAGTGCCACGCAAACATTTTGCTAAGTGGGCTGTATGAATTGTAGAGGTCCTAGAGGTGTACATGTGAGGACAAACATCCAACCAAGTGGCTTTGCCCCACATAAACAGTCATGCCCATACACCACAATTTCATTAATTAGGGAGGGCATGCAAAAAACATTTACAAGTATTTTTCTTCCTGATTGCTATTAAAGAATATGAAGTTTAGAATTTTATAAATAGTATGAACTTGTTTTATCTGCTTATATTGAATTTCCCAGAGCTGGGTTTGATGGCACACACCTGTAATGCCAGTACCTGATAGACGGAAACAGGCAGATCTATTTGAGAGTTCAAGGCCAGCTTGGTCTACATAGCAAGTCCTGACTACTGAAGGCTACATAATTAAAAGTCTGTGTGCCTGCCTCTTCCCCACACTCCATAACTATATACACACAGATATCCAACGCAATTTACAATCACCTCTCATTTTTCATAAAAAAAGAATGATTGCTACTTGATCATAATTTATGGGTCTATAATGGGTCTTTTGTTTTTCAAGACAGGGTTTCTCTGTGTAGTCCTCCTGGCAGTCCTTGAACTCAAAGAGATCCACCTGCCTCTGACTCCTAAGAGCTGGGATTAAAAGTGTGTACCACCACCACCCAGCTACAACTCATTCTTTTTCCGCAGAGACAACTGCCTCTTCCAAAAGTTACCAAACAGGCAGCTTGTGAATACCATCTTGCAAAGGTGACAGGACTGTCAACATGACAAGTGCCAAGATTGAGTTCATGTTTGTGTTCAGTATCACAGTAAGAGAAAGGGACCTCCTGTGGGTATAGAGGTCCAGAGGAATTCCAGTTTTGAGGAATTCACTTTAAGAAGTGAAACTGAGTCCACACAGAAAATGAACACTACCCTGGGAAGTCCAAGAAATCCTTCTTACATGAAGTAGCTTTTTTTAAAACTCTAAGATAGCTAAAATCAAGTACTCATTCCCTGATATAACTCCTTAATCATTTTTTTCTTTGCAGTGCTAAGGACTGAACAAAGGCCTTGCATGAAACACATGCTCTATATTACTAAGCTATGTCTATAGCTCACTGTTCTTGGGCATGAGTTATAAAAAACAACAGGGTAGGGTTTAATCCAAGCACCTGACACTTCCTGAGAAGGCAGGAGAAAATCCAATCTAGCCTCTGCCTAAACCGACCTCTAACAATGATAGCTATTGACAAGTTTGCCTTTAGAAGTTTTGTCTTAATGAAAACCAAAGAGGAAACTCAAGTATTCCACCAAGCTAAGCAGGGTGAAGTTCATGAGGCAAGTGGCTGTTGCAAAATCCATTAAGATACCACAATACCAAAGGGGGCAGCTTTACTCATTGTTTCTATAAGCTGTGAATACTAAGTCAGTCTTAAGCTTACACATGTGGCCGGGCGGTGGTGGCGCACGCCTTTAATCCCAGCACTTGGGAGGCAGAGGCAGGCGGATTTCTGAGTTCGAGGCCAGCCTGGTCTATAGAGTGAGTTCCAGGACAGCAAGGGCTATATACTAACATCATTCCCTAAAACAGAAGACAGGCTCAGGAAGGTGTGGCCTGGGGCTAGAGAGATAGTTCAAAGGTTACAAATACTTACTGTTCTTGTAAAAGACTGAAGTTCAGTTCCCAGCACCCACAGGGCAACTCACAACCATCTGTAATTACAGTTCCAGAGGGAATATAATGTTTTCTTCTGACCTCTGTAGGCACCAAGGACACAAGCAGGGCACAGACATACACAGAAGCCATACGCATAAAAAGGGAAGAAAAAAAGTGTGACTTTCCCTAAAGCGTCAAGTTGGCATTAATAGGCATAAACTGGGTCCTATTCATATGCACATCCACTATACGGAACTCCACTTGTCAACTTGCCCAGTATTTCTGGCTCTCTTACCAGTTTCCACAAGTTCTATGGGTTCTGCTTCCAAGGAAATCTCAGGGGTTGAAGTTGTTTCCCGAGTTCGCTTCTGGGTTTGTCTGGAATTTACGGTTCCACCACGCCGCTTTCTTTGAGGATTTCTCTAAGGTCATCAAAGGAGAAAGAAGCAGCTGCATGAATTCCAGATTTGAAAGGGTTTCAGGAAACAAGATTTATATAGTATTTTCCTATCATTATAATTGCAGATATAATTATTTTGCATATAATTATCAAACTAGTATATCCTTAGATTATACTGGTCTAGTATGTTTGATTTTTTTTTTTTTTAATTTTTCTTTAGCACTTCAGATGTAGTCGGGTGGATATTTTGAGTTCCAGTCTATACAACAGGACTTTTCCTTAAAAATAAGAAATTTAAGCCAGACAGTGGTGGTACAAACCTTTAATCCAGAGACAGACAGATCTCTGTGAGTTTGAGGCCAGCCTGGTCTACATAATGAGTTCTAATACAGCCAGAACTACACAGAGAAACCCTGTCTTGGAAAAAAAAAAATTAAGTAAATTGATCTGAGTTTCATAAAAAAGATAAATCAATTTTTAGTTTGGGAATTAGGACAGAATTTCCAATGATTCTGAAATGACCTTAACTATTACACATTTATCTGAAGTGTCATACTCAGAAATGCTGATCATAAAATAAAAATACTAGCCAGGCATGATGGCACTTAGATCTCTGTTCAGGTTACGCCTGAACATATCAAACCCAAGACAACCAGGGCTTTGTCTCAAAATTAAACACATCATTGCTCAGAATTACAAAGCACCAATGATGTTATATCTCTTATAGTATACAATAGATTCTGCCAACCTCATTTTTTTTTTCCTTGAGAAGTTTCTCTTGATAGTTTCTCTGTGTAGCCCTGGCTTTCCTGAAACTTGATCTGTACTGTAAGGGACTTGACCTCAAAGAGATCTGACTGCCTTTGCTTTCTTAGTGCTGGGATAAAATAAAAGGGACACACCACCATGTGTAAAAATCTACATTTTTTTTTTGCCTTTCTATGCTCCTGGAATGAAAAGATCTGAGACTAATTATTAATAAGTGATTAGGCCAAAAGCTTGGCTCATTCTGACTAGCTTGTAACTTATTTAGTCCATTTAAACTATTCTATACCTATCACTTGGTTAGTTACCTCTCTTAAGTCCTGGCCGGCTTTATTCTTCACATCTCCTCAGTTATCTCCCAATCTACCGAGTTCAGGTACTTGCTGGTTTATGTCAGTCTCCCCTCAGCTTTCTTTTTTTTTTTTTTTTTGGTTTTTCGAGACAGGGTTTCTCTGTGTAGCCCGGGCTGTCCTGGAACTCACTCTGTAGACCAGGCTGGCCTCGAACTCAGAAATCCGCCTGCCTCTGCCTCCCAAGTGCTGGGATTAAAGGCGTGCGCCACCACCGCCCGGCTCCCCTCAGCTTTCTTGAATCTCTCTTATACTATCACTATTTCCCAGGATCCTCTCTCTTCCCACCAGTGTCCCACCTCTTATGTCCTGCCTCAGCTCACTGGCCATCGGCTTTTTTATTGACAGGTGATGCTTATAAGAAATTCTCTCTATAACCATGCCTGGCTAATTCACTTTAAAAAAAAATTATCATGTGCATGCATGTACTTGTGCTACTATGCACACACAACATCAGAGGACAACTTTCAGAATCAATTCTTTCCTACCATGTAAGGCCTGGGGTTATACTCAAGTTGTCAGTAACCCATTTAACTTTATAAGCCACATTTCCAGACCATGATTAATTCTTTATATAAAGAAGCATATCTATTTCATTAATATAACTTACTTACACTTTATTACATTTAATAAACTTAGAAAAGTCACATTTATGCCAAATAATTTAGAGTAAGCATGATTTATTAACAAATACTGGGTCTGCATGTACATCTATGTCAATACCTGAAGTCATAAAAATTTCTCCAAAGAAAAGTTACAAGTGGAAAAGTTTAGGATACCTTACTCTGGAACCCAAATGACTCCAGCCTGTACCTGCCTTACACTGAGCCAAGGATGATCAAAATGAAGAATCATTCTTTATTTAAAAATCTTTAAGTTTTATTTTACATATAAGTATTTTGTCTGCATGCATATATCTATGTACCACTTGAAGGCCAGAAGAGGGTTTAGATCTCCATGTCAGTTCTGGGACTCGAACCCAGGTCCCATGGAGAAGCAGCAAGTGCTCTTAGTCTGAGCCAGCTCCCTAGATCCAATTTTTTGCTTGTCTTGGTTTTGGACACAGGGTTTTCTTTATGTAGCCCTGGCTGTCCCCGTCTCACAGAAATCCATGTGCCTAGATTAAAGGCATGCATCACCACCATGCCCTAGTTTTAATGTTTTTATTTTGGATGTGTGATCTACACACATTCCATAACATGAGTGGAGTTTAGAGAACAACTTAAAGGTGTCAGTTCTCTCTTTTCACCACGTGGGTCCCAAGACTCAAAGCTTTTGTTAGATTTGGTGGAAAGGGCCTTTATCAACTTAACCAATTCTTAGACCTGTAAATAATAGTTAATACATTTGTAAAGGCTAGGTCTTCCTTTGCTGCTCTCCACTTTTTTTTTTAAGACTTTAATTAAAAAAAAAAAAGAAAAGAAAAAAGAAAAAGAATGACAGTGCTTACTCCTTACTGTTTTCTCCTAGACTGGTTGACTATTATGTCTTTGAGAATCAAACCTTTTCCTTCCCTAAGCACAAAGATGTCTGCTGCCCAGTTTTTATGTGGGTGATGGGAACCCAATCTCAAGTCCTCAATTCTTGCATAGGAGAAACGTTATTGGCTGAGCCATCTGCCTAGCCCTAGTGATCTCAGTGAATACTTAAATATGGCCTTGAATTTAAAATTGTGATCCTGCCTCAATTTATCAATGGATTATAGGCTTATTTACCATCTACCTGGATTATAGACAGAGGTGCATATCACAAAACAGATTTTTCAGTTTTGCTGGGAAATGTAATCAGGCTTTATGCATAAGCAACAGAGACACATCCTCAGCTGCTTTTATTTATTTTATTTTAGAGACAGAGCACTGTGTAACCCAAACTATTGTCAACTTCTAGTCTTTGTAGTTCAACTTTCCAACGTCTGGAACTAGAGACCCAGTACTATATATATAACATGTGGCTTAATAGTCCTCTTTAATATGCTACAAGGGAACAAGGTAGTTAAACTTACTGTACTCATTGTGCTCTCTGGCTTCAATTCACAGAAAAAGAAGTGATCTACAAAAAGGTTTATGGTGTGGTAGAATGTTCTCAATCTCTCATGCCCACTGAATACTCATCATGTGGTTTGCAAATTGGAGCCAACTAGATGTTCAGTATTTCCAAATTCTGAAAAAGAAAGATACCAACTTGATAAACGTTGCAATTTGTACTGTTGAAAAAACTCAAATACACACATGCACTATACACAAAATTTACCAGTTTTTTTCTACTACCAGGATGCTTTGCTGAACATTTTATGTAATTTGTATCCTTACCCTACATTCATTTTGGGAGGAAAGGATTATTGTTGAATATAGAACAATGTAATCCCAAAGTCTACAACCCAAACTACCATACCATCTTCTGCTCAAGCTCCTTTTTAGTCCTTGGGAGTGAATCGAAGGCTTCCTGTATTCTAACACTATACTCCCGCAGTCTTTCCTGGCTTCCTTTTTCTGGTTGCTTCAAATGTAGTAAAAGTATTGTAGTGGTAACTCTAGGAGCTTAAAGACAAGTTTTAGTTGCTTAACCAGCCCCTTAGTAAACAGGAAAGAGAACAGAGCTTCCTAAGCCAGTCTCCTTGTCCTATGACTTCACCATCCTTCAAAGGCTCTGAGGGACTAACAGACTATTCAGACCATAGAATAGTTCCAGATCCACTATAATTGCAAGATTCCACTGTGCATTATGCTTCTGGTTTTAGGAAATATGCCCCCCCCCCCAGCATATATTATCTCACAGGCACATCTTTTTAAAAAAGATTTATTTTATATATGTAACTCCAATGTAGCTGTCTTCAGACACACCAGAAGAGGGCATCAGATCCCATTACTGATGGTTGTGAGCCACCATGTGGTTGCTGGGAATTGAACTCAGGACCTCTGGAAGAGCAGTCAGTACTCTTAACCTCTGAGCCATCTCTCCATCCCCCTCACATCTGATTTCAGAAGAATACAACAAAAATATCTTTGCAATGAGCTAGAAAAAAGCCTCATGGATTAGAGGACTTGCTGTGAAAGGAAGAGAACTTGAGTTAAAGTTCTATAGCATCCAGATAAAAAAGCCAGACATGGCAGCATACCTGTAAACCTCAGTGCCCAGCCAGCTCAGTTCAGAAAACACTTCAGATTTAGTCAAACTCAGTTTCAAAAAAAGGTGAAGGGCAAACACACAAAACACACACTGCATGCAAAAGGAAAAAAGAGAAAAAAGACCTGTTTGCTGAGTACTGAGAATAGACACATATTTTGGCTGTTTCATTAGCCTCTTGACTCATTTTAGGCTCCTTAGATTGGTTATTACATACGCCCTGACCTTACCAATCTGAGACCGAGTCTCCTAAAAACCCACTAATCCACTACTTTCACTAGCTTTCCTCAAGTCTTTCCATACTCCACATTACTGGTGACCATACCAATTATATTCCACATTCCAAATGTTTTTTTCTTCAGAGATAACCAAGGCCAAGAGTCAGAGAACTATCTATGACAGGAACTAGTCTTTAATAATCTACCAAGAGAATCTAGGCAGAAAGGGACATCCACCACATCAGTCTGAAGATGTAGAAAGGAAATATGTAGACAGAGGTTAGAGGTCATATGAACAAGTATCCTTTCCAACTACAAAGGGTTTGGGGCATCAGAATATTACTTTTATGTGCAAGGTGCTATCTAAGGACTATCTGTATGTTCTTTCTATTGTCCTGCTCAATCACTGAGCTACCTTCCTAAGTTCTGATAATGTATATGCCATGAATAGTTTTGTTTTGTTTTTTGAAAGGGTTTTTGTACCCCTGGCTGGCCTGGAACTCGAAGAGATCCACCTACATCTGCCTCGGATTGAAGGTATGGTTAAAGGTGTGTGCAAAGAACCTATACTTTTAATTGTTATGCTGATACCAAAATTAGAGCTCTTTCAAATGAAAATTGTAACATGGAAATTTAGTTATGTTAAAGAACTCTTGATTCCTTTCTTCCAGCACTACGACCTCAACAAGAGCCCCATCATCCTTAAGTGCAAAGGAAGCCCTAAATGTCACAGGGCTTTATCTATCTACTTTCCACCTCCTTAGTATTTTGCTTGTAACAGATGCTATGATAATTGGTTGAAGGCAAATTACTTTGAGGGTGATAGCGTCCTTGCCATTGAAAAGAAAGACCTAGGGTAGAACGGTGATCACTTCTGACCAGCAAAGGGCAGACAGTCAGGCATTTACAAACCTGTAAGAGTGAAAAACATTCATGCGAGAGAATCCAGGTGTTCATTCCAGAAGAGTGGTTCCATAAAACCAATAACGGCAAAGCATGTTGTTAAATATACCTATAATCAGCCGGGCGGTGGTGGCACACGCCTTTAATCCCAGCACTTGGGAGGCAGAGGCAGGCGGATTTCTGAGTTCGAGGCCAGCCTGGTCTCCAGAGTGAGTTCCAGGACAGCCAGGGCTACACAGAGAAACCCTGTCTCGAACACCCCCCCCCCCAAAAAAACAACCTATAATCCCCAATTTCTGGAGAACGAATCAGAAATACTAAGAGATAGAGGCCAGCCTGGGACTTTACATAGCGAGCCTTTATTTAAAACAAAACAAAATACCACAAAACAAAGAGATAAGCAAACTAATCGAGGATAGACCAAAATCTAAAAACCCTAGAATGTTACAAATATTTTATGTAAGGAATTCAGGCAGGATGACCCTGGAAAATTGAAGAGAATTAGAGCCAAGGGTAGAGATTCAGAATGAGTGAAAATTAGGAACAGAAACCTCAAGTTGCCGCTGGGCAGTGGTGGCACACGCCTTTAATCCCGGCACTTGGGAGGCAGAGGCAGGCAGATTTCTGAGTTCAAGGCCAGCCTGTTCTACAGAGTGAATTCCAGGATAGCCAGGGCTATACAGAGAAACCCCATTTCAAACAAACAAACAAACAAAAAAGAAACCTCAAGTTGCTTTTTTTTTCTTTCAAACAGGTAATCTACATCATTCTCAGTAGGCTGTCTCCTGCTGCCTCCTCTGTTCTCATTTTCACAAGGTAATAATAAATATGGTTATAATACACAGCTAGCCTCCTTTCCCAAACATGCATTCACCTGACTGGCTTCATTTACAGTTACAGAAATGTGCTCCTTATGAAAACAGAATTACAGGCCCAATACTCAACAACTTGGCCAATGACTTAAAAATCTGTAGTGTCCTTCTACAAGTATAAACTGGCTAACAAAATTAACTATGTTACTGTCAGCTTGCTTGTGGAATTGAGCCTTAGATGATCTCCCACATTCAAGCTATCATGAAACGAAGGAGGTTGAATACTGTAGTATCAAACCTGCATAACTGTGGCTCTAAAACAATGCAACAGTAGTACCTTTTGTAACTCAGTTTAGCTGTTTAATTTTCTGATTTGTCCTTCTATTTTTCAAAGAAGCTAAGAATAGCAAACAACTTCCTACTTAAACTGTTCCCTATTGTATTGACACCACTGAAACAAACATGATTCCAAAGAAGCATTTTAAGTAGAACTGCATGTCACCTTCTGGTATCCTTGATATCACTTATTCACATTCATTCAGGGATTTTCCAAGAGACAAAATATGTGGTTTATTTAATACTTGGAAGGCAGAGGCAGGCACAGATCTGAGTTTGAGGCCAGTCTGGTCTACATAGCAAATTTGAGGCCAGTTAGGGATATCCTGTTGAGGGCCTATCTCAGAATAACAAATTAAATAAACTATCATATGGATAACTTTGTGGATTTAGTTCTTCTATCCACCTTTATATAGTATGATGGTTATTCTTGATTGTCAATGACTACATCTGGAATTACAAAACTCAAATATCTGGGTACACCCTTGAAGAATTTTTTTCCTTTTTTTGAGACTGTTTCTCTGTGTAGCTCTGGCTATCCTGTAGACCATGCTGGCCTCAGAGATCCACCTGCCTCTGCCTCCCAAGTGCTTGGGATAAAAGGCACTATTGCCCACCCATATCTCTAAATCAAATACCACAGACTCCACTGCATTTAGTATAGTTGGCAAAAAAAATAAACAAAAAATAAGGTTGTGTTTTTCTTAATGAAATTGCATTTAAATTATGTGGCTCATTAGATACTTTGAAGAGATAGCAGGTAACTGAAATGGCAGGAAAAGTATTTTGATTTGAACCTAGGACTTGGCACATGCTAACAAGTGAACTATCACTGAGCTATATTTATCTCCATTATATAAGAATCTGAGTTCAGATTCCAGTATCCCTGTTGAATGCTTAGGCACAGCAGAGTACTCACCTGTAAACTGTACCGTGTGATCATGGGGGTATGAGATAGGAAGCCTACTAAGGCCTAGAGACCTAGTCTCAAAGTAGTCAGATAATAAGGCAACACTGGTCTCTGGAAGCATATGTACCCCACACCCAGAGAGGAGACTGAGGCTAACTCACTTGCCCAGAACTCATTTCAGAGCCCAGTTACTTGCGATCTCTTTGCCTCAGCCTCTTGGATAGATAGGATTACAAGCATCGGGTCACCAGTTTGGCTATACTTTATTTCTTGAGAGACACGGAAGAGTTTCAGATCTAGGGGGGGAAATGGATCCTTTCAATACATGTAAAATTATAGTCTCTATCAGGAAACAAAGAGACTTGGTAGTAGGATTCTTACAGACTCTAGTTTTTTTTTTGTTTTTTTTCGAGACAGGGTTTCTCTGTGTAGCCCAGGCTGTCCTGGAACTCACTCTGGAGACCAGGCTGGCCTCGAACTCAGAAATCCGCCTGCCTCTGCCTCCCAAGTGCTGGGATTAAAAGCGTGTGCCACCACCACCCGGCCCTGCATACCTTCTTAAAGCCCACTCCTCAGATTCCCCTGAGAACAGACTCTGATGTTATAAGCCCATGATCTCCGTTATACTAGAAGCTGAGTCAGGAGGACTGCCAAATTCAAGGCCTGCCAGGACTATCAAGAAGTTCAAGGGTAGCCTAGGCAACTTAGGGAGACTCTGTCTTAAAATGAGAAGTTGGTTTACCACATCAGGTAAAGCATTTGCTATATAGAGACCTGATAAATTAATTGAAGTAATCTCATAAAAATGTCAAGAGCTGGCTTCACAAAGTTATCTTCTCACCACCAAATACATATCATGGCACACAGGTGCTCACATTGCCCACATTATACACACACATCAGTATTGGTAATAGCAAATAAAACATGAGGACCAGAGATGTAACTCAGTAGTAGAGGAACTGCCTAACATGTTTGAAGATTCCATTTAGAGCCCAACATGACCTTAGAGTCCTGATTCTTCTGCCTCTATCTCTGAAAGGCTGGAATCACAGGCACTCTTCAAAGTATTTAGAAAATTGTTAGAAAAGAGGCCCCTTGATAGGAAAGAAAAATACTTTTGAGAAAAAATTATTTGAGAACTGTGAAAAATGTTGTCAATCATGCCTTTAATCCCAGTACTTGGGAACCAGAGGCAGGCAGATCTCTGCGTTTGAGGCCAGCCGGGTCTACAGAGTTCCACGACAGCTGGAACTATGTAGAGAAACCCTGTCTGGAAAAACCCCCATCCCAAAAAGTGGTTAACACTGTTTAAAAAGCAAGCTTTTTAAAAAATTGTAACTGGAGGCTCACGTTTAAGACACAAAGGTAAGCAAGACAACTTTCCACTCATTTTATACCGAACTCACACGTAAAGCTGTGCCCAAGTGATTTCTCCATCCATTAAAAAGAAAAAGCACCAGGTGTGTGTGTAGGATCTGGGTTGGAGAGATTCCCTCTCACCATTGTCAGGAGCAAGAGTCAACCTGCAGGCTGAAAGATCTCAGGTTACCTCGCTCTTGTGGACCTCAGTCTTTCCCAATTACTAGGGCAACCTAAACTGAACGCCAGACCGAAGAACTGAAGCTTAAAACGCCCATGGGTAAAGTTAAAAAAAAAAGCAGAACCGCCCAGATCTGGACTCCTCCCTCTCTCGAATCAAAATGTGGACAATGGCGTCCACTACGAACAGTGTTAAAGGTTAAGGGTCAGGTTAAGTTTCCTATTCCTGTGTACAGATGTGGCCCTGAGGGAAGAACGTGAGAGGGCACGGGGCTGGGTTCTAAGGCTCAATCGCACGCTTTACTAACCATAGGCGTGGCCGCAAGCGGCTCTGGAAGCCCAAACCCCATTCAGTTCCAAGGCCGGCAAGCGTCCTCAGCACTCTCGCAGCTTAGATAAGACCCGCCACGAGGCCTGGGTGGCCCAGCAAACTCGCAGGCCTCAAGAAGGCGGGGCGGCGACGCCAACACACAAAGGCTGCGTCGTCAGCAGGGAACAAAAACCTAGCTCAGGTTCTCTCCAATCCGCCCGCCCAGCCAAATGAGTGACCTTGGGCGCCCCTCCTCTCGTCGAGCCTCAGTTTCCCTTCCTACTTTGCAAGAGAGGCTCTCCGGGCAGACCGCGGGTTGGCGAGCGGAGCCCCACACAGAGATTTCCCTACTTTCGATGAGTGCACCGCTCCAGGTTCCAACAACCGCGCGCTCTCCCGGACAGAGTAGGCAGAGGGCCCAACCCCGAGAGGCGCGGGTCCGCGACTGGCGGGCGGGCACCAACTCCACTGCAGGCCAAGAGGCCGCCCGCGCTCCACGCCCGCACCGCCCTGACCCGCCGCCTCCACCCTGCGAAGCCTCGCCTTACTTGGAGCTGGTGTTATCCGCGAGACGACGCCTGGGTCAATGCGCCGCTCGAGCAAGGACGTACCTACTCCAGCAGCCGCCGAGGAGACCCGCTCAAGCAAGACTCCACCGCCTCACGAAGACCCACTTCCGCTCGTCCCGCACCGGCCCGCCCTTCACAGCTCTTATTGGCCTCTCCCGCCTTTACTCCCGTGCTCTACCGGTTTAGGAGGATAAATTGCAATTTTATTGGGTGAGGAAACCATCTATTACCACTTTGAAATGCACCTTCTTCCGGCTACGCCCCCGCCTGCTTGCCCGAGCTTCCACTTCCCGCGAGAGTACCGTTGGTCGCGCTCCTCCCACGAGAACTTGGCGGAGTCGTTTCTGGGGCCCCTCTCGAGCTGCATACTGGTGGATTTACTTTTTGTTTGGTTTCTGACCTGTTTTACTGTGGCCTTCCGGCTGCACCTACCACTAAGCCTTAATCGCTATCCGTCATTCCATACCCTTCTCAGTCTTTTCTGTCGTTAATGAGGCGTACGGGAGAACCGCACAAGGCCCCAATTTTTCTGTTGGTCAACAGGCAACCAGGCCCAGATTTGCACCATAAATGCCAGGCTCTGAGTAGGCATGTCGTTCCCCGGACTCTTCCTCTCACGGATTCCATCATCCGGAATCCAGGGGGCTCAGCTATATGTCTGGGAGGCCTACCTGGAGGAAGCTTGAGGACTAGACAGAAAAGAAGGTCCAACTAGACATTTTGTGTGCTAAAGCCGGGGGAAAGTAGAGCTGTCCCTGCCCCGGAGATGGCCGGTTAGCTGCTCAGTGTGGCAGGAGCAGGGGCGAGGGGTGAGGAAGGCACGAGAGAACACAAATGCCTACAGTCCCGAGGAAGAATGGCTAAAAAGAACAGGCCTCGGGCAAGACCAGGACCTGGAATTGGGTCTTAGGACATCTCATTTTACAGAATCTCTCTTACCTGAATCTAAAAACCAGTGTAATTGTGTTGGCTGGCGGCTCGCATCCGGATACACCAGACCAGACCAAAGCAGTTCCACGTGGCACAGGTTTTATTAGGAAAGAACAGGGACAAAGAGGAGAGAAAGACAAGGGGGAAAAGGTCAAAGATGGGGGAAAAAGTTTGCCTGTTATCTAGCCTAAGATATAGTCTGTTCTCAGGGGAATGTGAGGCTTTAAGAAGATATGCAGGGCCGGGCGGTGGTGGCGCACGCCTTTTATCCCAGCACTTGGGAGGCAGAGGCAGGCGGATTTCTGAGTTCGAGGCCAGCCTGGTCTCCAGAGTGAGTTCCAGGACAGCCAGGGCTACACAGAGAATCCCTGTCTCAAAAAAAAACAAAAAAACAAACAAAACAAAACAAAAAAAGGTATGCAGGGTTGTCATGGCAATAGATGTCACCTATGTGTGACATTCCTGAGTTTGGAGCCGATTTGCCAAGCTGGCTCTGGATACCAACAATAATGATTTTAGGCAAGTCTCAGCACATTCACACCTGTTACTGGTCATCCATTTTACCTACATCTGTGAAAGAATGTGAGGGCTAACAGGTAATACAAGTCCATGCTGGTCCTTCTGAAGGGCAGCAAAACAATGCTACTAGAAAAACAATTCTGTTTTTCTTGAGCATCTGCCTCTGGCTAGGTTGAGGCATGGGTTTAGCAACTGGAAAATGGATGGTTTAGCAACTAGAAAGAAATGGATGAGGACCGTCAGACTATTTGAACAGATTATTTGAAGGTTGTCCTAAATGTGGTTGAATTGCTTCTGTGGGACTATATATGTTCTGGAAGATTAACATGGCAAAGCAGATTAAAACCAGACCTTAAATATTTGTGATAGTGTATGTTCAAATACACATCTGATTCCAGTGTAAAATGTGTTTTGATGTTTTGAGCATATTTTCCAAATGTTATGAATTGGAATAAAGAGAACTTACATTTGTAAGAAAAATGTAAGTATTATAAAATTTTTATGAAAACTTAAGTCAGGTGAGACCAAAACAGGAATAATATACCTTATAGGTTAAAGGTTCTGTTTGCAGTTAAACAATTATAAGTTTCTTGCCAGGCAGTGGTGGCCCACACCTTTAATCCTAGCACTCAGGAGGCAGAGGTAGGTGGATCTCTAAGTCTGAGGCTAGCCTGGTCTATAGGCTAGTTCCAGGACAACCAAGGCTATACAGAAACTCTGTCTCAAAAAAACACCAAAAAAGTTTATTTGTCCTATGTCAAGTCTTTTCAAGTTAAAGTTTCTATTTGTAGTCTGTTCTATGCAGGTTAAGGTTTCTGTTTGTAGATAATAAGTTCTTATTTGTACTGTGTTAAGTCCTTGCAAGTTAAGGTTTCTATTTGTAATTAATAAGTTCCTGTTTCTTAGATCTGATGTGAACTGCTTACAACCCCATTCACATGATGTATATCCTTACCCTTGCTCCTTCTCTTTAAAGGTATCTTTTTTTCATTTTATGTGAATTTGTGTTTTTCCAGCATGTATGTCTGTATGAGGGTGTTGGATTCCCTGGAGCTGGAATTACAGTTGTGAGCACCCAGTTCATGTCTTTCCAGCTCTCATTGTATCTAACTATATAACAGTCAACTCTCTTGCCCCTCTGGGCACCTTATCTCTCCCATAAAGGAACCTTCAAGAGGCCAGAGTCTGCTTTCTCAAATCCTGAGACAGTTAGCTGGCCAGTCCCAGGCACACCTTGAAGGAAAACCTAAAACAGCAGGGGTTCACTTTTTACCTTGATTAGGTGGCAAAAACCACACCCAAACACCTTTTTTCAAAGAGAGACCCTTTATTAAGTGGGAAAGAAAAGTTAAAGAACTGTTTTCTGACCTAGGATGAAAAACAGAAGCAAATGACCTTATAGGTGTAATTTTGTTTGTTTTTTGGTTTATTTTGTTTTTTTGTTTTGGGGTTGTTGTTGTTGCTTTTTTTTTTTTTTTTTTTTTTTTGTTTTTGTTTTTGTTTTTCGAGACAGGGTTTCTCTATATAGCCCTGGCTGTCCTGGAACTTACTCTGTAGACCAGGCTGGCCTCGAACTCAGAAATCTGCCTGCCTCTGCCTCCCAAGTGCTAGGATTAAAGGTGTGTGAGCCACCAATGCCCGGCCATATTTTATTTTTTTGACGAGAAGGGGTTTTTATTTTTCTCAGAATAGTATTTCTCTGTTTGCCCCCAGCTGTTCTGGAACTTACTCTGTAGACCAGGGTGGCCTCCAACTCAGACATGGGCTGGCCTGCCTTTGCCTCCCAAGTGCTATTAAAGGCATGTGCCACCATACCCACCATGTGGGTTTTATATTTGTAATCTTTTTGGGTTTTTGAGATACGGTTTGTTACATAGAACAGATTGGTCTCTAGCCCTCCATCTCTTGTCTCAGCTTCCTGAATTCTTGGAATATTTGAAATTTTATACATTTTTTTTTTAATTTTACTTTTTTGAGGCTAGAACTCAATTTGTAGACCATGCTGACCTCAAACTTCTGCCTGCCTTTGCCTCCCAACTGCTGGGATTAAAGGCATGTGCCATATCAGCTGTCTTATTTATGTATTGAGTGCATATACATGTACCACAGAGCACATGCATCAATCAGAGGGAGCCTTGTCTGAGTTAGCTCTTTCCTTTCATTGTGTCGGTCCTGTATGGGCTGAGGATATGGAAGCTTCTAAGAAGTGTTTGTGGTCCAGGAGGTTTTCTGGGGTTGGTAAATGCAAGTTCTGAAGGTTAAAGGATGTGAGGGGGAAAAAAAAAAACAAACTTGGATGGTGATAGGAAAGTGATAAGACATGAGAGGAATGAGAATTGTTTGAGGGGCTAGGGTGGTGTTTTGATGTTGGTAAATGCAAGTTATAAAGGATTTATCTTTTTATAAATTTAAAAAGATTCTTGTAAGCTTCAGAAAATCCACTCAAATTCACCTCCTACAGGTCAAATGGACTCCAGCTAAGTATTGTCAATCAACAGTCTGCTTCCCTCTCCACCTGCCTATTCCTGATGGTGAGATATTTTCCCTGGTCCCAGGACCTCCCCAGCCCTCCTCCAAATACCAAGACTATGGGCCTACAAATTTCAAATGAACATCCAAGAAAAGGTTTTTCTCCCTTAACTCTTTTAACTTTATCTTCTGCCCCTAACATATGTATCTGTTTTAGCATCTTGCCAAGTCCAGATATTTCCTCAGAATCTGTATCCAGGGCAGGTCCAAAGCAATATCCCACAGGTGCTCTGGCCCAGCCAGCCTCACAACAGATGCTTCAACTAGGCATGCACACTCCTACCCCCAGATGGTCCCACAGCCTGGACAGCTGTGAAACACAACCAGCTCTTACAGGACTTGGTCAACATTCTAGCTTTTTGCCCCACCCCATAACAAAGCCCCCGTGTTAGCAGGAAGTAGTCGTAGACGATTATGTCTCCCTTATTAATTTATTATCTGTCAACAAAAGGCTGGGATGTTTGGCTTGAGACCCCAGGACAAGGGACTAAGATGCATATTTTACTTAGCAAAGCAGATGTGGCCTCCAGGCTCTCCCAGCATCCCTCAGTCCCTACCAGGCATACCCTGCTCAACCCTGATTGGGCTGCCCTTCCCCCAGAGGCTCTTCCCTATATAATGTGGGAAAAACTGGGGGGGCCGCAGCAAACTTAGGGCAGACCTGAGTTAAGTAGGGAGGGAGAAGTGGGAAGGGTCTGGGGAGGAATGCTTAATTGGCTCCGCCCTCTGACCTTCATTAGTATGTAAATCTCTAGGGCCTGAGGCCTGTAGTTACACCCTCAACCTGTGCACTTTGGGAGGGGCTGTAATGGTCTACGTGACTGAACAATGTAGGTCCATGGAGACTGGACTGCTTTTCAGGACCCTGAGTTCTGGGAGCGTGGCCGAACTCCTGCCGTTTCTCCCTTGGAGTCTCGGGGTTCTAGGCCCATGCCCAGCCAAGAACCAGGATACCCTTACGCAGTCCCACAATATAATCCAGACATTTTGGTTTCTTCTGTCCTCTCTGTGCTTGCTCTTTCTCCATTTCTCTTGTCTATCTCCCCTCTCCCTCCTTCCCCATGGCAATTGTGACTTATCAGTCCTTAGGCCCAGTGAACTCCCACCCCTAGCCCCACCCCCTCAGCAGCTTCGCACTAAACCTGCATGCACTATATATATAAAATCTGGTTTGAATTGACTCATTTCACCAGTGGAGAAATAATTCATCAGGTTCCAAGAGTTGAACTCAGGATGTCAGGCTTAGTGGTAAGCCCCTTTACCTCCTGAGCCATCTGTCAGGCTCTTATTTAGTTTTGAGACAAAGTCAGTCCTCTCTCTCTCTCTCTCTCTCTCTCTCTCTCTCTCTCTCTCTCTCTCTTTCTAATATATATAGTTTAGGCTGTCATGAAACTGACTATGTAGCCCAGGCCAGATTAAAATTTATCCACCCAAATGTTGAGATCACAGCATGTGCTACACCTGGCTTTGGGTAAATTTGATATGCTGAAGATGTATTAGTGAAAGTCAACCACAAATACTTTCATGCTCAGAAACAAGTTTTCTCTGAACATCAATTGACAATGAACTTGCTCCCTCATAAATAGTGTCTCCTTGTTTTAAACATCAACTTGTGTAGAAAAACATATCAGTGCTTCCATAGGTTCACACATGTGAACCATCAAGAAAGGTCCAGAAAGAGCATTCATAGCATCCTGTGGCCCTTAGATCTCTGGCTGGCCAGCCACCATTGTCAGAAAATGCATATAGGTGTAGAAGGCAGTGGGTCTCTAATATTGTGGTGGTTTGAATAGGTACAGCCCCCATTGATGTACGTGTTTAAATGTTTGAACCATAGGGAGTGCCGCTGTTAGGAAGTGCAGCCTTCTTGGAGGAAGTATGTAATTGTGGGGGTGGACTTTGAGGTTTTGAGTTATGCCCAGTATGTCACATGGTCTCCTGCTACCTGCAAATCAAGATGTAGAATTCCCAGCTCTTCCTCCAGCACCATGTCTGCCTGCATGCTGCCATCCTTCCTGCCATGACAATAAAGGACTAAACCTCTGAAACTGTAAGCCAGCCTCAATTAAATGTTTCCCTTATAAAAGTTGCCGTGGTCATGGTGTCTCTTCCAGCAATAAAACCCTAAGACAAATATGAATGCCCTGACTAGAAGGTATATCATTTAACATTTACTTCTGAACAAATATCTCAGATCTCTATAGTTGAAACAGCATGTCTTTAATCAATCTACAAGAAGAGCAAAGTGCTTGCTCTGTCTGTCCCAATCTATTGGTTGTAGGATGATCTAGGATAGCCTCTCTGGGACAACTAGCACTCCTTCACATGGTTTCTCAGCAGGGCACCCTGATCATGTTCACTTGAGGCCAGACAGGCTTCCAAGAGAGCGAACAGGACCTCAAGGCCGCTTGACAGTTGAATCTAAACTGGCACAGACACTTGTATACTATTGGCCAAAGAGAGTTATGAGGCCAGACATGGATCAGATGCTGAAGGGATAAACTACCTCTTTTTTGTAATTTTTTTCTTAATGGAGATGTGTGTGGCAGGAGAGGTCACGTGCCATGGAGCATCTATAGACATCATTGGATAACTTTGTAGAGTTGGTTCTCTCCTTCCACCTTAACATAGGTTCCAGAGATCTCAGGTTGTCAGGTACAACAAGAACACTAAGCCATCCTGCTTGCCCTCCATCTCTTTTTGGTTTTGTGGGTTTTCTCTGTGTTGTCCTGACAGTCTGGTACTCGATCTATAGACCAGGCTGGCCTTGAACTCAAAGAAGTCCACCACTCGCCTTACCCTCTACCTCTTTTTTGTTTGTTTTGGGTTTTTTGTTTGTTTGTTTGTTTGTTTGTTTGTTTTTCAAGACAGGGTATCTTTGAGTATTCCAAGCTATCCTGGAATTTGCTTTGTAGACCAGGCTGGCCTCAAACTCACAGAGATCTGCCTGTCTCTACCTCCCAAATGCTGGGATTAAAGGCGTGTGCCACCACCGCCCAGCACTCTACCTCTTTTAATGCAGGTATTGCTATGTAGTGAGGCATCAGACTATCTTGAAACATACTATGTTGTCCATGCTGGTCTCAACTCTTGATCCTCTTTCCTGCCTCTGCCTCCCAAGTGCTGAGATTACATGAATAAATTACCAGGCCCAGCAAGACCAAAGGTATGAAGCTGCAAGGCAATGGATACTGATATGTTAACATTTGGCCACAGTTCTATCACACACAGCATCCACTTGCTACAACATTAAAAACAAATAGTTGTGTGGGGCTGGAGAGATGGCTCAGTGGTTAAGAGCACTGACTGCTGCTCTTTCAGAGGTCCTGAGTTCAATTTCCAGCAACCATTTGGTGATTTGGTGGCTCATAGCCATTTGTAATGGATCTGATGCCCTCTTCTGGTGTGTCTGAAGAGAGTGACAGTGTACTCACATACATAAAATTAATAAATCAATAAAAAAAAATAGTTGTGGAACAAACACCCTCCGTGTTCTTGAGCTGTCTCTGAGCAGCAGCTCAGTCCAGAAAGACAAAGGAAGACCTTGGTGACTGCCAAACAGCACTGCTGCTAGGACCACCCAGTTGCTGGGCTGTCTAAAGGCTACCCTTAAAGTGAAGGGTAATCCCCATGGCCTTGCCACAGTATTCACTGTAGGCTACCATGCACACTAGCTCCTCTGCAGGAGCTGGACCAACAAGAGCTGGTTCAACCTAGTACAGTGACAATGGTCATCTTCCCTGTTAGCCTGGTGACAGAGCATCCATGTCCAACACATCCTAAATCCAGCCTGCCTTTGGCTGGCTTGAAATCACCAGCATTATCCCTCCATTTTAGATGAGTTTGAATCACACAAAACCTGTAAGAAATGTGATTCTTAATTTAAGTAAAACTGAATCTGCCCCCGATTCTAATTCAACAGGGAAACAAAGATTCCTTTGTCCCTAAGCAATCCCTAAACACCTTCCACTCCCCTGCCAGGGTTGTACAAGAGCCTTGGAATTCCTTTTTTTTTTTTTTTGAGACAGGGTTTCTCTGTGTAGCCCTGGCTGTCCTGGAACTCACTCTGTAGACCAGGCTGGCCTAGAACTCAGAAATCCACCTGCCTCTGCCTCCCAAGTGCTGGGATTAAAGGCGTGCGCCACCACCGCCCGGCTGAGCCTTGGAATTCTGTTAGTTCTACAATACTGGGATAAAACTCTGAGACAAATTTGTTCCTGTCAATGCTAAGAGACTTTCTTGGTCTGAGTACCCTGGGGTACAGCCTTACTACCCAAGGGACCTACACAGGCCTGAAGAGGATGGCCAGGGGGTGGTGTCATCTCTGTCCTGAATATCTACCCATTTAGTGGTTTCTCCTTCCTTTATTCTCCAAGACTTGCCACCATCTTCTTCCTAAGAACCCAAACATCACAATGCAGTTTTATTCTTCAGCAGGCATTCATTCCACACACCTATTATTAAAGTCCAGTTTGTCCAAGCACAGAGCAGCATTAAGGCCAGAAACTTAGAACTCATCTGATCTGCCCTGTTGAGCTGCTGTCTCCAAGGGCTCCAATTTTGTTGGATTTGGGCTCTTGGTGATAATGTAGAGAGGGCCCTGAAAGGTACTTGCATTTAGCTTAAGCCAGAGTCACCTCTTTGAGGACAGGTGGCCTTATTAGCAGAACAGAACAGGAGACGAGTGGGCTATAGTTGCTGTGTGATGTGATCGCTATGATCCACATGAGACATGAGAAGGGCCAGTCCCAAGCTTATGCTTAAGAATCTGACTACATTCTCAATCCCAGGTCCCAGGCATATCCATTGGCTCTGGGTGGAGAGTGGGGCTTCCAGTCCTAAGATACGGAACATGGGACCAGGTTAGAGCTACGTGGTAGCATTCAATCAAGGAGAGTTCAAACATATTTGTTTAGCATTTCTAAATGTCACCACACCTTTTTTTCTGGAGCAATCATACAGGGGCAGGCTGGAGCTGGGTAGAGAGTTGGCTTTGTGGCAGGGGTGCAGGAAGACAGCCACTGTCAGAGGGGCGGGGGCGGGGTCTCACGTCCGCAGCTACACGCAGTGTTGGCGTGGGGCTGCCAGTTGGCTCAGGAGGCCTCCAGGTGATGGGTAGCGTGGCAGGTGCGATCTACTTCTTGCATTGCCCGCAGCCTGCGCTCACGACTCTGATTCAGCTCCAGCCAGTGCTGCATCTCCTCCTGCGCCTGCGAGCCGGTGGGGGGGGGGAGGGCCATCGGTTGAGGAGACACTGGGTCTTGCACCCAGGCACTTAGGCATCAGCTTTCCCACGCCCCAACAGCCCCCAACCTCCCAGACCCAAAAAGTTGCTTCCCTCTCAGCTCACCCGCAGATTTGGCCGTAGGGCCCGGGGTGGTGACGTGAGCTGCGGTGCTGTTTGCCTGCGGCGTTCAGCCACCCTCTCCTCCATTTTGCGCTTCAGCTCCAGCACACGCTCATCCTGGGATGGTGTCCCCAGGCTTGTAGCCTGGGCCTTCTTTTCCTCCCACCTGAACCACAACAGCACTAGCTTAGAAGTAGGCTGGGTAACACCCAGGAAGGTTTTTGTGGGATCCTGCCAATACCCTTACCCTTTTAATCTTTTAACTTTTTTTTTTTTTTTTTTTGGTTTTGGTTTTTCGAGACAGGGTTTCTCTGTATAGCCCTGGCTGTCCTGGAACTCACTCTGTAGACCAGGCTGGCCTCGAACTCAGAAATCCTCCTGCCTCTGCCTCCCAAGTGCTGGGATTAAAGGCGTGCGCCACCACCACCCGGCATCTTTTAACTTTTTAAAAATTGCATTCTAATTAACGTATACAATTGGTGTGAAAATTCTTTTTTTGGGGGGGGGTTGTTTGTTTGTTTGTTTTTGTTTTTTTTTCGAGACAGGGTTTCTCTGTGCAGCCCGGGCCGTCCTGGAACTCACTCTGTAGACCAGGCTGGCCTCGAACTCAGAAATCCGCCTGCCTCTGCCTCCCAAGTGCTGGGATTAAAGGCGTGCGCCACCACCACCCGGCCTTATTAATTTTTTTCTTTTTTTAATTAATTATTTATTTTTTTTGTGATCTGAAAATTCTTTTTGCCTCACACTCCCTCTGGCTCTCTCATGCCCCCACCCCCCACCCTGGGGTGACAGCTGCTGATAGTGTACATTTCTACACATCCCCTCCTTAGTATGGGCCACTTTTCCTGTCCAGTGGCAGGTCTTACTGCCTGAAGCTTTCATTAAAGTATGTATCACAGCATGGGGGCATGAACACATGATCTCCTTGCTTTTCAGCTCTTGCCCAAATGTCCTGGCCCTGTTCCTCCTCAAAAGTTCTCTCATTAAATTCCTGTGGTAGAGGTTGTCTGTACGAATGGGGTTGGAATCCAAGAACTTTGAATCTTGAGAGGCACTCCAACATCAACTAGTGCATTTGGGCTCTGTCAGGATGAGGCCAGCATCTGGGAACTGGTGGGTTTCCTGACATGTGTGTCACTCCAGAGTTGTGGCCAGCTAGTCCTATCTGAGCAAGGTGCAGTGGCATTACTTCCTCTGAACTCCAGCCAGGGCAGCAAGTGCTCAGAGGACCAAGAGTGATGAATTCTCCTTCCTCTGACCACCCCTCCCCAGTCACATGAAAGAATTTCCTCTGGAGCCATGTGTTTTGTTGTAATAGGCCTGGTTACCACCTCCCCTGCAACAGCTGTGACCATGAGACCAACCTGGCTTCTATCACACACTGGCCTAGATACAGATGTTCTCAAACGAATAAAAGGTCTAAGCATGTATACACACAATGTGATGATATAAATACTGGTTTAAAAAGAAAAAAATAGCAAAGAGTATTTTAAAAGTCCTAGCAGTCTTGGGATACTTGGAGAAGTGTGATTCAGGCAGGTATTTGAATGATACTGAGAGTTTTTCTTACTTTTGCTTGTTATGTCATGACGCTGTGGTTTATGTAGGATTGCACTCTTCCAGCCTGAGCAGGTTGTACAGACCGTGTCTGCCACACAGGACCTTAACACCTAGGTGAAGTCAGCCACTTTGTTTACACTTGCAGCTTCCAACAAGAACTTAGAAGAAGAGACTGCCTAATGAGCCTGCTTTGCAACATTATCCAGTTGAAACAAAGGATAGGTTCAGTGGGCTTCCCCTATATATATATAAGTGCTGAATATTAAACTTTGAGCCTTGATCAGAACCTTGTCTTGGCTTCATGCTTCTCTCTCCCCACTCCATCTCTTTTTCATTCCCAGTCCCCCTTTCAGGTAAACCCAGTTCATCCATGACCGCTGGATGGCTACATAGGACAACCTCTTTTTTTTTTTCTTTTAGAAAATATACACTACAGGGGCCTGAAAGATGATGCAGTGGTCAAGAGCACTGGCTTTTCTTCCATAGGACCCTGGGTTCAATTTCCAGCACCACATGGCAGCTCACCATTGTCTGTAACTCCTGTTCAAGGGGATCAATCCAACCCCCTCACACAGACATACAAGCAGGCAGAACAGCAATGCACATAAAATAGAAATATATTAAAAAATAGACAATACATATTACAATTTCTATACTTAGTGTAAAAGATACACTGCTGAAGTATGTGGTTCTGGTACTGGTAATGGTAACCATTTCTACAGTACCTATTTCTAAATGACTCTGAAGACCGAGAAACACTTAGCTAAAGGTGAAGCACATACAGCACAAAGGTTGTGCTTGCAACGTTGATGCATTGCATAAGTTCTATGTCATGGACATGAAAGCCATTGCCACAGAACTCATAATTCTCCCGCAAAATGAAAATGGTTAAAGTTACTGTAAAGGACTGTCTGGCAGGGGCTGCTGGTTGTGGCAAGGGTACCCACAGAGGAAGGTGTATAGCAGGCTTGCTGCTCTTTTGCTCCTCCCATACATGGTGGTGCAGTCCCTGGGACGGTGGTACCCACCTCAGGGCTGCGGTCCTGCCCATGGCTGCGCGGCACAGGGAGATCTGCTCCACTGTGTTCTGTATCATTTGGCTTTTGGCTCGCTTGCCCTGGATGATTTGATCCCGCTTCTCCTCCTGCTCTCGTTTCTGGGTCTCTTTGAGCATGGCCAGCCGCTCTCGAAGTTCCACAACAGACATCTCACCTTCCAGACCATATCCTGGGATCTTCCAAATAACAGGAGAGGCCTCAAGCTGGTGGCTGTACAAGTCACTCGCCCCTCATATCCAAGAAGACTTTTCCTCTGCTTCAGTCTGCCTGTGACATCCCCATTAGCAGCTCCAGCCTAGAGCCCTACAGTAGAGCCGGACTTCTCAGAAGGATACACCTAGACCTTAGGATCTAGGTGAGACTCAGCAGTTAATTGCAAGAGCCTCCCAGATCTGACCTCTTGTTCCTGTGACCCTAGCTCTTCTCTGCTTTGTCGGGCAGGCTGCTGCCTCCTCTACCTCCCTACTTAGCCCTTGGCTTTCTCTGGCTCTGAACGTTTATACACTTGGGTACTCCTTAATCCCTTCCCATTTGGGTCTGGAGAGTCCAGGGATCTCACCCTTCAACATGCAGCTCCCCAAATGTCTACCTCCGTGTAGTTTAGCTCTCTCCCCTTCAGAGATACATCTCTGATGGGGAGCTCTTTCCTCAATAAAAACATTCCATCCTACAGGTAAGAGGGAGGCTCCCAGGACTCAGGAAGCAAAGGAAACTTACAAGGCTCAGGAAGCTTAGGAAGTTACAGGATTCACAAGACCTGGGGGGTGGGCTATGGTTGTATAGCAAAGATGCTTGCTGGAAAGAGAAAATTCTTGGGCAAGTGCTGTATAGCAATTCCTCTAAAGGGAAGCATCCAGTCCAGAATGTAGGAGGAGACTTTGACCAGTAGGGCTGTTACAGGAGATTCTCAGGCCTGTCAGCCTGTCAAGTGCCTGAAAATTGTGCAGAGACCTCTTGGAATACAGCTTTCATGAATTGTCATCTGTGTTGGGGTAGGCTTTTCAGTGACATAATGCATCTGAGCCTTCCTGGTGCCTTTAAGTAACCCCTTGCCATACTGCTGCTAGGAACCTCAATAAATATCCATTGGTTCACCAGGTTGGATTTCATTACCTTGGTCTGTCCAGGGTTCCTTTCTGTGGTAAGTAGATGAGTGTTGCATTTCCTCAGGAAAAAAGACTCTCACACAACAGCAAGCTAAACTGCCTGCAAACTGTACAGGGAGCAGCATCTGGGGTGCAGCTTTTCAGAGATGTCCCTCACATTGGGGTGAACATTTTAGTAAGCTCACCTTCGAGACATCTGTGCCTCCATAATTAACTCTTCCCCATGCTCCTATATGCAGCCCAAATAAACTCATTAGATCACTAGTTCAGATTAGGATTGGACTGTTTCTTTGGTCTGTACTTGGTACCATATCAAGGTTAGTGGAAAGGTCACAAAAGAAACTCACTCCTGTCTTTCTGTAGCACATCCCATAAACTAAACTCACCCATAGCTGAATCCAACCACCACACTTGATACCCAAGTGGATAGGGGATTATGGGTAGGACAAGACCAACCTTTGGCCTTGATGGGAATGTGCTATACCACACAAGGAGGTACCCTGATGTTGAGACCTCCCAGGGCCACAGTCTTACCTGGGTAAGGTCCACCAGCTTCCCCTTGCGTGTGGGCTGTGTCTCCAGCGCACGAAGCTGAGCGATGAGCTCACAGCGTCTCTTCTGTTCCTCTTTGGCTGCCTTTGTGCTACGCTGTAGTAACTCCCGGCTCTCCTCTATCACCTCCTGAACTTGGGAACAAAGTGGGGTGCTGATGAGGACAGCAAATGATCTAGCGGACATTGGACAGGGGCTATGTCTCTCAGGCATGTCTTCCTCAGGCCTTGGCTCCTATTCAGTCCTAGACCACCCTTCAGGGGCACCACCACTCACCGAATGAACTAGCTTGTTTATAATTATGAAGGATATAAGGGGATGGGGACGGCCTCATGGTCCCTGACTCCCTGCAGTACCTATCTGCTGCCGGCCCTTCACAAGCTTCATTTGGACTATCTTGACATTCTTCTGTGCCTCTGTGACCTGCTCCACCAGCTCTTTCATGGCTTTCTCCTCTTGGAGGCGTCTCTCAGCACACTGCAGCATTAGCTCAGCTGTCTGCTCAGACAGAGGACCCAAAACAGTGAGAACTGGACTGGACTGGGTCTCCCCTTTAATCCTGTCTCAGCCTATACCAGAAGTTAGAGGGGCACCCAGTCAGCCCTGCCCTGAGTTCATCCCAGAGCCATCAGCCCCTGGAGAATCTATTCCCTTTTGAAGTGTGGCCTACTGGGGGAAGTTCCACCTCGTGTCCTTCTTCCTTCTTCCCAGGGTTGTCCTGGGATTGAGGTTCCACTATTTTCTTGTAGCACCTCTAGAACCTGATAAAGAAAGATGCTCATAATAGGGGGAACCTAGTGGGGAGGGTCTGGTAAGAAGCACATGGTTAAAATGTACAAGTGCCTGGTTTTGATCTCCAGAACCAGAGGAGGGGGTGGTAGGAGGTTGTTGTGTTTTGAGGCAGCCTCATGTAGTCTCCATTGCCTTGGTTGTCCAAGGGATGACCTTGAGGTCCTGATCTTTCTAGTTCTACACAGGAGTCCTGAATTACATGTGTGTCCCACCCTGCCTGGCTGGATAGTTATTTTTTTTCCTGAAGATTGGAACTCAGGGTTTCCTCATGCCCTCTCACTGATTTAAACCCTCTGCCCCACTTTTGAAATATAATTACGCTGGAGAAACGCTTATATAAAAATATAAGGTATAAGAAAGTGGCTGTCTAGCAGGGCTGTGGTGGCCCATGCCTTTAGTCTCAGCACTTGAGGAGGCCGAGGCAGGTGGATCTCTGTGAGTTCAAGGCCAGCCTAGTCTACAGAGTGAGTTCCAGGACAGCCAGGATTACACAGAGAAACCTTGTCTCAAACAAACAAACAAACAAAACTAGCAACAGTGACAATAACAAAAGCCAAACCACACACAATGAAAGTTGCTATCAGAATAAATAGTCATTTATATTATTATTATTATATTTCTTTTATATATAGTGGTCTCACCATGTGGTCCTAGGAATCAAACATGGCTCCTTTAGAAGAGCAGCCAGAGTTCTTAATCACTGAGCCATCTCTCCAGGACCAGTCACCAGCTTTTACAACATGTAGACCATTGACACAGCAACCAAGAAGCCTTTGGTCATTGTTTTAAACTGAGATCAACTTCATTTTGCCTGCGTTTATGTTGGACTCCAAACAGCAGGTCTAATGTCTAAACAGTCTGTTTGTAACTCTCTAGATCAGGTCTGCCCTGCCTGGGACCCTAATAACAGATACAGAGAATTTTCATGTGACCTAAGGCAACTTTAGGCCTCCCTAAGCTACAGTTTAATTTTTCTTTAAAACGTTTTTGCTGTTGTTTTTCCTTTGCCAGGCCACTTCCTCAGCTGCACTGGGCACAATGAACAGCTAGGGCAAAGGCTCAAGAACGGGGGTCACCATCAGTGATGGTATAGGCACTGGCACAGTACTGAGAGTCAGCAAAGCAAAGGGACTGGACGGAGGAGGATGAGGTGCTGAGGCTGGGGTGGGCACAGAGGATTGGTGAAATATATGTGTCAGATCCACAGAAAGAGTGGGATTGCCAGGAAAGTGAGTGGCAGAGCAGCGAGCTGGCTGAGTCTAGGGTTACACACCTGGCTGTCACCTCTGATGGACACCTCCCGGCATGGGTTCTGCCTGGTATTGGTGAAGGGCAAGAGGCAGTGAATGTATCATTGGTCCAGTTCTTGAGTTCCCTCACAGATCTCCTCCCACAACAGGACAGATCCAAATGAAGGGTGTTCGTCAAGGAAGCACCAAGCACCATAGGAGAACTTCAAAACTAACACAGAACTGTGGCACAGCTCAGTGATAAAGTCCTTGTCTGACATATAGAAGGCCCTGGACTTAATTCCCTATGCTGGACAAAACAAAACAAAACCACAGAACATGATCAGTGGCCTTTGTGTGACTGTAGCCAAGTGGAAAAAACGAAGAGTTTGGTGAAAAGATCCCCATGGCAGCCATCATGTGAAACGTTTCTCACTAATGGATTCAGTGTTGAGACCTGTACAGCTACCCTGCATTGGTTAAAAAGTAACGAGGGGTTACAAAGTGGGCTTTATTCAGTATAGCTTATTATTTGCATGGTTCATCAAATTATTTTAAAATGGGAATACATTCAGTTAAGAGAAGAAAATATAGCCAGGAATCAAGTCAGTGTTGAAACTAAATTAAAAATAGCACTGTTGTACTCACCTATCGTGCTCAGGGACCTAGATTTACATATCCAGCCAGTCACACACACGCACACGCGCACACACACCACACACCACACACACGTGCACACACACCACACACACACACACCACACACACACACACACACCACCACACCCCCACACACACACAACCACACACCACACACACACACACACACACACACACACACACCACAACACACACACACCACACACCCACACCACACACACACCACACACACACCAACACACACACACCACACACACCACACACACACACCACACACACACACACACACACAACACACCAACACACACCACACACACACACACACACCAACCACACACACCACACACACACCACACACACACACCACACACACACACACACCACACACACACACACACACACACACAAACAACCACACACCACACCACACACACACAAACCACCACACACACACCACACACCACACCACCACACCACCCACACACACCACCACACCACACACACACACACACCACACACACACACCACACACACACACACCACACCACACCACACCACACACACACACCACACCACACACACCCACCACACACACACCACACACACACACACACACCACACACACACACACACACCACACACACACACACACACACACACAACACCACACACACACCACACCACACACCACACACCACACACCACACACACACACACACACACACCACACACACACAACCACACACACACACCACACACCACACCACACACACACACACACACACCACAACACACACACCACACCACACACACCACACACACCACACACACACACACCACACACACCACACACACACACACACACACACACAACACCACACACACACACACACACACCCACACACACACACCACACCACACACAACACCACACACTCAACACACACACACACCAACCACAACACACCACACCCACACACACACACACACACAACACACAACACTCACACCACACACACACAGGCTCACTCACACACACACACCACCACCACAACACAACACACACACACTCATCAACACACACACACCACACACCCACACACCACACACAACACACACAACACAATCACATCACAATCACCAAACAACAACACATCACAACAATTACAGGGGGTGACCAACACAAAGCAGGCAGGTAACTTGACGAGCAACAAAACAACCATCAACCAACAAAACAAAACACCCAAAGACAAACAACAAAAAACAGAACACATTTAAATACTGATTACTTGCAGCTGGTTGGCAAGGTAAGGAGCAGACAGTAGATCTCAGATTGGCCAGCCTGGTGATAAGGGTCCTGGACAGGGTTCAAAGCAAACCTGTCAAACAACAAACAAATCGTTACAGAATTAAGTCATCTTCAACTGTCTGTAGGCTCCAAATTTCCTGTGAGAAAGATGGCACTCAAAATCCGGATAACTTTGGGAACTCAGACGATTCAACCCTGAGACAATGATAATGGCACGCAGTGTCAAAATGAGGTTCTGGGGATTTGCAGCACTTTCTGATGAGTTGACCTGACTGTGAAGACAGTTATGTTGACAAGGTTCAGGGCTTGCTCACAATCCTCAGGGTTGGCTGGCTGTCACCCTCACATGGCACTCTCATCCTTGGGTTCTACCTGTGGCCACTTACTCATAAAACCTCTGGGTGACAGGAGAGACCTTGTTAGGTTGTTACCAAGCCTGGAGAGGCTGTGAAGCTTCCTGCCTGTGGCCAGGAGGACACAGACACAGCAGACACTCTGACTTAGTGCCCAGAAAGAAAGATGTAGCAGCCACTCTTGATGACAGGGCTTTCTTGAGTTACTTGTCAAATGTGGTGGTATAGGAGTTGGAACAGTAGAGCCAGCTACTGTGAAGGTAGAGATGACTGTTGAACTGCTGAGGGGAGAGGTGACTTCACTAGTCCCCAAGGCCTAACCTCCCTCCATTGCATCCATGGGAAAGCCCAGGTGGGTGGGACCTGGTTGCTACTTCTTTCCCAATATTACTTTTTCCACCCTTAGCTTCTTCTGAGCTGCTCTTTGTCCACAGTTAATGAGATATGTATGGAAACATAACTAGAACCCTGGCCTTAGCAGGAATGACATCTCCTTCCCCCTCCACACACACAGCTAGTAGAGGCCACCTAGGGAACCTGGATTTTGACATCTACCTGTTGAAACATAGAGGTACCTTTCCTGCCCTGCCAGAGTGGTAGGGGGAGCCAGACAAAATGGAAGGTTTAACCCACAGTCTCATGCCTCCAAATGCCCAGGTTTCAGTAAAATGCCACTTATCACACTGAAATCCAGTGCAGTCTTAAAATAAACAAGGAGAAGGTGACTAGATTTCAACAATAAGGTGACAGATGTTAGGGTGTGCTTGAGATAAAACAGTCTGAGCAAAAGAAAACAAAAGCAAAACAAAACAAAAATGCTTAGTAAATATTAAATACATGAAAAACCAAATAGAAATTTTAGCATGAAAAAACAAATTCTCAGTAGTGTTGTTTACAATCTGAAATGTCCCCCATTCTTGTGTCTGAATATTTGGTGACACTGTTTTGGGAAGTTTTAGAGTCTTTAAGACTGTGGCCTAGCTAGCAGAAGCAGGTCACTGTAGGCAGGCCCTAAAGATGGCGGTCAATTGGTGTGGCCCAAGCTTTCTGCTTCCTCCTACTACTGCTGCTATGATGGAGTTGGCTTCCTCACTGTGGTGGATATTAGCCTTGAAACCAAAACACCAAAATCAGTCTTAAATGTCTACTAACTGGCCCATAAGTTAAGGCTTGGTCCCCAGCCCATGTACTGCTAGGAGCTGGCATAATGAGAGAAGTTAGGTTAGGGGGCCTAACCTTGAAAGGGGTAGTGGGACATGGGCCTCTCCTCTTTATCTTTTGCTTCCTTTAGTTCTGTTATCCCACAAGCTTCTATCCCATGCACCACTACAGACCTGAAAGAATGGAATCAATAAACCATGTAGTACAAACTGCAAACATTTAAGTCATTTTTTTTCTTTTAAAGTTAATTATCTAGGTATTTTGTTACAGTAATAGAAAACTGGCTAATATATAAATATACACTATTTTGAACAACAATTTTAAAAAGCTAGGTGTGGTGACACAGGTCTTTAATTCCAGCAATTGGGAGGTAGAGGTAAATGGCTCTATGTGAGTTTGAAGCCAGCTTGATCTAAATAGAAAGTTCCAGACCAGGCAGGGCTACATAGTAACCCCAATGAGAAGTAACTGGCTTGGCCTCCTGAGTGCTGGGACTATCAGGCTTCTTGGAACTATGTCCCTTGTTGAGCTGCTGGTTTTTGTCTGTGATGTTGTCTTGCTGTGTGTTCTGTATATGGTAGGCACTTGAGAAGATTGTGAGGTCTTGGTGGGGTCTATGAAGTCCATCTCTTTTGGCTGAGTATCAGTACTATTGAGTTCTGTTCATTTGCTAATTTTCTGTCAAGTTGGTCTGTGCACTGAAATTTATTCACCAACCAGTATTGGAGTGGTGTAAAGCTGTGTCTCTGTCCTTCCTTGACTGCCTAAGGTACCTTATGATTGGTTAAAATAAAAAAGCCTGTGGCCTGTAGTAAGGTGAGACTTCTGGATAGACAGAGGAACTCTGGGAAGAAGTCAAGTGTGGGAAGATTAGCCACTGAGATGCAGAGGAAGTTGGATGTATGAAACTGAGGCGAGGTAACCAGCCATGTGGCAGAACTTAGAATAAATGGGATAATTGTGTTTTAGGCTAGTGGGAAATAAACCTAGTTTAAGGTCTAGGCTAGCTACACACACAAATACACACACACACACACACACACACACACACACACACACGTATGTTCTCTGTGTCATTATTTGGGAGTTGGGTGGTCATAGAAAGGCCACAGTTACAAAACAGCCTAGCCCCAAACTAATGACTCTTGAGTTCAGGCAGAAACCTTGTCCTAGAAAATGAAAGCCCAGCTGGCCAGCGGTGGCGCACCGCAGCAGTCTCAGCATTCTGGAGTTGGAGGCGGCCGTTAGTCAGTCTCTCCTGAGTTCGAATCCCCGCCTGTGCTTGTCAATCAATCCCTGTCCAGGCGGTGGTGGCGCACGCCTTTAATCCCAGCACTTGGGAGGCAGAGGCAGGTGGATTTCTGAGTTCGAGGCCAGCCTGGTCTACAGAGTGAGCTCTAGGATAGCCCGGGCTACACAGAGAAACCCTGTCTCGAAAAGCCAAAATAAATAAATAAATAAACAAACATACAAAAATTAAAAAAAATTAAAAGTGATTGAGGAAAAGATACTCAATGTTGACCTCTCTACATGCATGTGTACACACAGGCACCTGTATTCACAGGCACATAAACTCACATTAGCAAGTATAAATAAGCCACACACACGTTATACACATAACACACATGTACAAATAACCAACAAGAAATTTTACATAGCTATAAACATTAATAAGATGGGATTCTGAAAAAGCCTTCAGTAACCCATAGGAAGGTAAGAAAAAGCAAACAGAAAACAGAAAGAAACAGTCTGCTGAGATGGCTCAGTGGATGAGGTGCTATATACAGACCTGATGATCTGATTTCAGACTTCAGCATCCCACAAGGCAGTAGGAGACAACCAACTCCCCAGTTATTCCCTGACCTTTACACCCATGCTGTGCATAATGGCCAAATAATGGCAGGCAAGCTCTATCGAAATAATTATGTTATCTTGGTCTGTGCATACTAACTAATAGACTGGAAAACAAGATTAAAAACACAAAACACAAATCTACAGGAAACTCATTCCAAATATGCTATAAAAAAAGCTAAAAGCCAAAAAATGGAAAATATGCCTCGTGCTAGAGCCTACTTCTTTGGGATTCCAGCATATACTCAAGACCAGCTGAGACACAGACTCATGAACTGAACAACTACTAGATTCTTGGACTTTCGGTTGGTAGATAGCCATGGTTGGACTAGCTGGATCACAGCCTGAAAACCATTATAATAAATTCCCTGATAGATAGATAGATAGATAGATAGATAGATAGGCAGGCAGGCAGACAGATAGACTGACAGATATTTTATCAGTTCTGTTCTTTTAGAGAAACCTGACTAACACAAACAGGGTCTCAATATGTATTCCAGGCTGGCCTGCAACTTATTATGTAGACCAGGGTGGCCTTGAATTCACAGAGATCCACTTGTCTCTGCCTCCTGAGTGCTGGGATTAAAGGTGTGTGCCACCACACTCAACTGTAGGAATTAAAAAAAAAAAGATATATTACATATTTCCAAATTTGATGACTTAGTGAAATGAATCAAGTCCTCGAAATATGCGAAGTATCACAACTCACTTAGCAAAAAGAAATTGTTTTGAAAAGTTCTATAACTGTTAAGCATGAAAACAATGTGCGTGTGTGTGTACTCTCCAGTCTGCATTTGAACCTTCTGTCTGACCCTCACAAGTGCTGAACTGAGTCTATGTCTTTTTTTCCATTTATTTGTACTTTTCTTTTTCTTTACAGTAACAGGAACTGAGCCTAGGACTTGGCTTACGGCAGACAGGCAGTCTGGTGCCGAACTATATCTCTAGTAGAATGGAATTTGTAAAATTTTTTGTTTTTGTTTTTGTTTTGTTTTTCGAGACAGGGTTTCTCTGTGTAGCCCTGGCTGTCCTGGAACTCACTCTGTAGATCAGGCTAGCCTTAAACTCAGAATCCACCTGCCTCTGACTCCCAAGTGCTGGGACTAAAGGTGTGTGCCGCCATTGCCCTGTGGAATTTGTAATTTTAAAACTTTCAAAAGAGAAATATTCTGCTGAGGGTTTAACTTTGTGGCCGAGCATATCCTTCTAATGCACAAAGCTTTGTCCTAGTACCAAACAAAGCAAAACAAAGCAAATTAAGAACCAGAAGGCAAGTCCTAAAGTTGAATACAAATATAAACAAGTGAGTCTACTCAAAGAAGTAGTGTGAATGACCTCCATGTGCAGCCTTTGAACTCTGGTTCTCAGTGGGACATATCCAAGAAGAGACAGAGCTGAAACCATTGACCTGGGTGGCCCCTTCGCACAAGTACAAGTACCACTCAGCCCAGTTAACATGAAACTCTTATGGACCCCTGGCTGTTGAGGTAGGGACAAAGAAAACATGTCTCTCTGTAGGTCTTAGTAGGTGTTGCCTGGGTCACTGCTGCTGCCTGGCCGTAGCCAGACATAGCATAGATGCATGGCTTCTCTGCTGGCCATAGCTCACGACTCTCAGAAGTCACAGGGTACATCACCTCCTCCTTCTGCCGGTCAGCCTTCTGCTTGTTTTCCTGCCTGAGGTTCTGCCGGGCCAAGATGGCCTCCTCGCGGCTCAGCTTTCCCTGCAGCCGCCGGCACTCGCCTGCAGCCAGCTGCTCCTCCAGGTCCTTTGCCTGCATCTTCTTCTGCCACTCAAGGAACTCAGAGAAGTCCCCAGCCCCATCCACAAGTTTATCAACTCTGGGGAAAGAAGAACAGAGAGGCAGCTAGGTTTCCTCCTGTGATCAGGACTGCTAGGAAGCTGCTGGTCCTTCTCAGGAATAGACTACCTCAAAGAACATTCAGCCATACCACTCACCCCCAAGCACTGCCTACTGACATCCATCTCCCAATCTCTCCTGTGTACCCACCCACCCACCAGTCATCTCCTTGCCCTCCCTTCATCCACTTCTCTGTCTGTTCTTGGTTTGTCTGTCTGTCTGACTGTCTGTCTGTCCACTTACCAACCCTATCCACACTTGCTTGTTCTCATCTTTCCAGTTAGCCACCTGAGCTCCCTACTACAGCCCAATTTGTAGACATGAAAAGATACTCGTAGGTGGGGTCCAAGGAGCAAGAACAAAATAAAACAACAAAGTCTATTTAAGGATTACAGTTGGCATTTTGAGGTTGACAGTCTGGAGGACAGAGCCCTTGGCCTAAGATATTTAACATCACTTCTAGGTAGAAGGTGACCCAGCAGAAATGAATTAGAAGATACCCAGCTGCTGTTCATTGCTGTAACATGCTTGCTGCCTGGTGAGGAGAAATCATATATCCTGGTTTGAGATGGGTGTTGTTGAGTGAAAACATGAGATAAACAGTAGGATTAGACTGTGTGTTCACTTACTCTGGAAAATTTGGAATTCCTTGTTCTGTATAAATGAGGATGGACCAAGGAAAAGCCACTTAGTCTAGAATAGCTGGCTGTGGTCTATACCAGCACAGTGCCTGATTCCAAGATTCCATGGAAAGACCCAGGTAGGTGATGGAATGAACTGATGTGTTACAGAACAAGAAAAATTCAATACTGTTTCACTCTCATGAGAGGCTCAGAGCAAGACATGGCAATGACCGACTCCCCGCTCTAGATGGAGCGGCCTGTGTGAGCTGAGCCACTCCTGCTTCTGGAACTGGCCTAACAGAGGCCTGAAAGTCCTGGGAGACTTTCATGACAGAACCAGAGAACAGTTCTAATAGGACAACTGTTATATGCAAAATCTTCTAGGTCTCAGACCTTTTCCCTGTAAGGGATTCATGTTCAAAGATGGGGGTGAACCACGAAGCTGTCAGATATGGCTGTTTGTGTGACTGCTAGCTGGCCACCCCTAGGTAGCTTTGGATGGGGCATGCTACCAGAAAGGCCCAGACAAACCATGATCTGAGTGCAGAGCGAAGCTGATTCCCCTTGGACAACATTGCAATCAACCACATCTACCTCTGAGGTCTCCGCAAAATACAAACGCCAAGATTCATGTGAGCTCTTAGACAGCTCAGCAGGATCAAGGATCTTGGAGGGTGGTAACATTGGGTAGTGTAGTAAGGCACCTCCCTATATCCTCTCCTATAGGCTCTATGCATCTCTCCATCAGCATCAGTCATAATATCTTTTACAATAAACTAATAAACGTACATAAATGTGATCCTGAGTTCCGTGAACTGTTTTAGAAAGCTAATCAAAACCCAGGAGGGAACTTGGAACCGTGATTCATAACCCAGAGGTGAGGAGGGAACCAGCTGGGAACTGTAATTATTACCTTTAGGGAGAGGTGTTAGGGATGCAGCCTCAAACCCCAAGAGGTTTGGTGCTGTCTCTGAGGCTACTGAGCTGCTGTCCACTTGAAACTTTGCTGACTTGGGAGAAATGTGTTACTGAAAGTTTGGGGAAAACTAAGGTGGTTTTGCTTGTTTATTTTGAGACAGTCTCTTGCTGTAGCCCAAGCTAGCCTAGAAATCTCCATCTTCCTGTTTTAGCCTTTGGATAGCTAAGATTAACATGTGGATCACCAGCTGGGCGGTGGTGGCGCACACCTTTAATCCCAGCACTCTGGAAGCAGAGGCAGGCGGATCTCTGAGTTCAAGGCCAGTCTGGTCTACAGAGTGAGTTCCAGGACAGCCTGGGTTATACGGAAAGACCCTGTCTCAAAAAACCAAAGCAAGCAAACAAACAAACAGACCACCATGCTATGTCCTCACTTTGCTTATATATACCTCATCATCTCATCATTATCAGAGCTGCTTCCTCTCTCTGCCAAGCAGCCTCGTGACAGGCTCTTACTCAAGGATTTTCTCTCTCTTTTTTTTTTTTTTTTTTTTGGTTTTTTGAGACAGGGTTTCTCTGTGTAGCCCTGACTGTCCTGGAACTCACTCTGTAGACCAGGCTGGCCTCGAACTCAGAAATCAGCCTGCTTCTGCCTCCCAAGTGCTGGGATTAAAAGTGTGCGCCACCACTGCCTGGCTGAGGATTTTCTCTTGAGGGCAACACTCTTGAGGAGGAAGGGAAAGAATTAGAAAACTCCATCTGCCCTCACCTCTGCAGCTCCTTTTCCACCTGCTGCTGGTATAAGGCCCCTTCTCGAAGGATGGTGGCTGTGTTCAGCTTGACCGGGAGGTTGTTAGGCTGTGGCAGAGGGGAGGGATGGATGGTAGGTGGCTCAGAAGCAAGTATCCTGCTGTCACCTCAAGCCTTTACAGCGTGTCCCCCACCCAGGCATTTCTCTCTCCTTCAAGGGTGAAGCTGCCTGTGGGGTCCTCCGTCTTCCACCTCCCACTCTCAGAGCCTTGTCTGGGTAAGGCAGGTGGGAAGGCTCAAGATGAGGCCTGATGGACCAGGAGATCCTCTCACCTTGTAGAAGGTCAGATTTGGAGACCTGTGTATTCGGGGTACGGACTGATGCCACAGCTGCTTCTCCCCGTCCTGCAAATCAGGCAGAGGTAGCCTGGCATCTGAGCCTCCTCAGAACTCCTGGAAAGGTCTCCTATTCCTCCCCTCTGTCCCCACTCTAGCTCCCCATGCACATGTGCCTACCCTGTCCCCTCAGGATATCATTCCATCTTCCATTGCACTCTAAGCCTTGCTAGGGTGTTGGACTTCCTGGGCAGGAACACGAAAAGGAAAGGGTAAGCTAGACCTAGGTACAGCAGTCCCTAGATAGGATGGCTAGCCTCCTCTGGATTCAGTATCCTTTTCCCCGGTTATCCCTCAGGGCTGAGTTTTTGCTGGCCACATTCCCTTTTCTTGGGCTGAATGACTGCCCCATGTTTTCTGTTGTCCCTTGATAAAAGTTGAGGAGACCTTAAGTTCCTGTGTGGAAGAACAGTCTTTAAGGGCACCCAATCCCAACCCCAAGCATGCTGCTGACTGGGGTACATAGCCCAGGCACCACCCAGACGATAGATCCTGTGTGAATCTAGATGGTCCTGCTCCAAAGTGAGTTTCTCTGGAGGACAACTCTTTATTGTATTGGTCCCTGGTCACCTTTATTTTATTTTTAAGACGGAAACTCACTATGTAGACCAGGCTGACCTCAAGCTCAAAAAGATGTGGACCATTCCTGCCTCCTGGAATTAAAGGCATATACCACCACACCCAGTCTTTCTTGTCTTTCTGTATGGGTTTGAGGAGATGGATCAGTGGGTAAGGCACTTGCTGCTGAGCCTAAGATTGAGTTCAATCCCTAGGACCCATAGGCTAGTAGAGAATCCATTTATGTAAGTTGTTCTCTAATCTCCCCAAGAGTGCTGTGGCACATGAGGCATCGAGGCAAGGATGACCTGATCTACTGACCCTTCTGTTTCTACTTCTATCTAGAGTTATAGGCATCTACCACCACACCGGGTTTATGCTAGGCTGGGGATTGAACCCAAAGCTTCATGAATGTCAGGCAGACACTCTACCAACTGAACTACATCCTCAGCCTCAGAAGGAAGAATTTTATGGTTTGAGAAAAATACTACCATGAAGAGGCTGGCCATTACCTGTGCTTGTGGATCTCTTTGCAACCGGGGCATGGCACACCGTAGCTCTTCCATGTTCGCTTTCAGCAGCAGCTCCTGTCATGACAGTATGCTGTATTTCCCCTATCAGCTGCGACCCAGGGTCCTCAGACCATTGCCAGTGGGGCTTTGATGGGAGAATGTCTGTGCTGACTAAGGTCCCCAACCTTCTCCCCTCCCCCTACTCTTAACAGTCTGATGGGGGTCTGTAGGGAGATAGGAGTCCCACATGGCCACCTCGGCTGTCCGGCGGTTGTATGTCTTGATCATCTGCAGAAGCTTCTGTTCCTTGGGCTCCTGATAGGTACTCTGAGGGACCTGGTGGAGTAGCAGAGGGGTAAGTCTGTGCTTAGTGACCATAGTAGAGAGGGTCAGATCAGCAGCAGGCATGGGGTCTAGAGTTAAGTTTGGGATGGGGTGGACAGAGGGAGCTGTAAGCCCAGGGTACTGAGGCATGCCATTAGTATGGAAGAGATAGCTAGGGTAGTCAAGGGAGGAGGCAGCCAACTCTTAGGATGGAAGGGGTAAGCAGAGGGTCAGATAGTGTCATACATGGTTTTTAAAAAAGTAAGCTGCCTGTGAAGGGACCTTAAGACTTTGTTTGGTCCTCTCTTAGGAGATTCTCAATGTCCCTATAGTAGCTGTATCCTTTAGGGGCAGGCGAGGGGCCATCCTGGTTACCCTTGAGCCCGAGACTCCCGAACTTGCCCCCCTAATCCTTGCCTTCTTTCTTTTCTGCATGTTTTACAGATACAGCCAACTCAACTCCTTACAGACCTAAAGCCCTCATCTTCCTCCAACTGTCCTGTCCCCAGGCTTGATGATCCTCACTGGAGACCCTGGTGCTACCTTTTTTATTGCCCACACTAAGGCCTCTTTCTCTGTGGCTGTGTTCCTCACACCCATAGCCATCTCTAGTCTTGCCTACCTGTCCACCTGCTTCACAGTGTTCTACAAAGGGCCTGTTTTCTTGGCTTCTTTCTTCCTGCCAGCCAGGAGGAGCTGTGTGGGTTCCAGCCCACCTGATTGTGTGTCCCGTCTCTGCTCCTCACAGTTGGCTTGTCATCTCTTGTCTCCTTCCCTTCCTTCCTGCACCATGACCTCTCCTGGCTGCCCTCTGACATGGGTCATGGAAGGCCTGGGGCCAGTGCATATTTTTGGCTCATATTCAGTAGGGGAAAAGGAGTCCTGGCTATGGGTCAGAGCATGGAGGGTGTGGGGTATAGACTTCGCAAATACAGACGTGAGCTCAGGGAAGCTATGTCATAGTAAGGGGACAAGCAGAACTGTCCCTCGGCCAAGCAGAACAAACAGAGAGAGAGAGAGAGAGAGAGAGAGAGAGAGAGAGAGAGATGGCTGACAGGACTGGTTCTTGAGGGATTGGCAATAGATGGGGTAATTGTGGAGTTGCTTAGCAACAAAGCCCCGGTGACCTATCTACCTATCCATCCATCTGATTACTCATCATCTGTCCATTACCCATACAGCCGTTTAGCTATCTCTTCACTCATCCATCTATCCATTCTGCAAGTATTTACTAAACATTCTCTCTAAGCCACGACTTCACCACCTGTGTTGGGAATATGGTACAAATAAAACAGATGCAGAGCCAGACGATAAGCAGACCCACACACTGTAAACAGTAGCCGGAGCTATGGAGAAAACACGGGTCAAGAAGAAGAAAACTGAGTGAGGACCCAGCAGAACTGAGGCCTCATGAAAAACCTGTGGAATGAGAGATATTCAGTGAGACTTGAAAGATAGAAGAGCCAGGGTGAAAGGTAGGCCCTCCAGTGTCACCCCCACATCCCTCTAGTCCTTCATCCTATGAGGACCAGACTGACCTAGGAGGTCCACGCCCCTGCTTGTGAAAACCCACAGCCTAATCAGGACTGGGCATCCAGAAAGATGATGAGCAGTTCAAGCAGGCATGAGGCCTGAGCTGGACCAATCAGTCTTTTCTGAATAGTTCCTGTCCCTATATATTCTTTCCCATCCTGGACAATGGACAGTGTAGACACAAGGCCTGGATTAATTTCTTTAAAATGAAAATGGGACTAAATTAGTCTAAAGATAAAATTCACTTACAGAGGAGACTAGGGTACAGGCAGTCACAGAGAAATAAAGCTGGAACCCTGATCAACCTATACCTGAAGCCTATCTCTACTTTAATACTAGTGCTCTGTTGTCTAGGCCAGTTAGAGCTGTGCTTTTCTGTTACTTGCAGTTCAGAACACCCTGACTGCTAACTTAGAAACAAACAGGAGATACAGAGGCTTTCAGCAGAGGAGGCAGAAATGAGCTTCCCTGAGGAGGAGCTCACCATTTCTGGGGCTCATGCTGACACTCCTCATCAAGCTTGAAAAGCAAATACAGTGTGACTTTCAAGTGTACTATTTTATGTAGAGGGTGGGCACCATGGCTAATGGTGAACTCTAAGCACAACCCAGACAGGTCTGAACCTGTGGCCAGACAGTATCACTTAGCACCTCCTGTTTGTGTCCAGAACATAGTAGGTTCTGGCCTCAGCCAAATTCCTATTCTGTGTGTGCAGGATGCAGGTAGATTGTGGGTTACTGAATGTTCCTGTCTGGTCCAGTGTACCTGTAGGAGGAGAGCTAAGGTGGGAGAAGTAAGGAGAGGAAGAGGAGAAGGAAGAGGAGGAGCTAGGGAGGAGCAGAGATATAGGAGCCGTGGATGACCACTCTTGTACCGAGAGCAGTCCTGGGTAACAACTTATATCTAGGTTAGTTAATTGGTTAACACTTCCAATTGTGTGGGCATTTTGTTTATTGAGCATTATCAAACTTATAAAGCCCTTGGATAATCTAAGCATTAGAGCCTCATTTCTACCGGGCGGGATGGTCTGGGCCCAGCCCAGCCTTGTGGAGACAGCATGGAATATTGGCAGAGCCATCTCCCATGCTGGCATCTCCTGGGTGGCAGGGCCGGTGTCTCTGGCCACCTGAGCCGGTAGCCTGAGCTAGTGGCCTGAGCCGTAGCAGCAGTGAGAACACACCACTGCTCGTGACCTCAGGCCTAGCCTAGTTGGGAACATGGTGGCTCCATAACACAGGACAGATTGGATGTTGCTGATTTTAAAATATTACCCCAACATACACCCTTGACCCTGGAGAAGCCCAGCCACCCAATGACCTCCACAGCCTGTCCTCCCAGTCTTAACATCCTGGTGGTGCAGAAAGAAAGAAATGCCCAACTCACAGGCCTTGGCTTGGGCATAGTGGGGACAGGCTCAGGCATTGTAATGGCACGGGGCCTTGGGACAGTCAGGTTGAATTCCTTGGGCACTGTAACTTTGGCCTTGGTCTTCAAGGGAGTAATTTGATCGGTTGGTACTCCCTCCAGTTGTTTGATCAGCTCCTGGACTTCTGGCTCCCATCTGGAAGGGAAAAGTGGAGAACGCTAAGAGTCACATCCTAAGCAGGTCACCAAGAAGCTGGCCCCTGGTATCTCAAGGACCACAAGTGCTTGGTTGTCCTTTCAGGGTGAGGTGATAATGGACAGGTGACCTTTTCATGAACTAACTTGTGGGTGCAGTCCAACCACATCTCCGTATGCATTAAGTCTCCCTTTACACAGATGTGGAACAGACGAGGACAGAGGAGCTGGGAGGCTAACACATCCCCACTGCAGGGATGTGGTGATCTCTGAGAGTGAGCAGGAACTGGGGTGTGGAGCAAATCTGGGCAGTGCATATGGTGCTGATGGAGGGAGCTGGAAGCAGGGAAAAGTGGCTGGGAATGGGAGAGGGATGTTCTGGAGCTGCACTGTTGATGGCAGGGGATGAAACTGTGTGTGTTGAGTGGAGTGAGGGTCACATCCTGCTAAGAGACAGCAAACTGTCCTTGGGTCCTGTGGGGCAGGAGTTTCACAAGGGTCTTGGCAGGTGGTCCAGAGGTCTACGAACCCCCTTCCACTCCCCCTACCTTGAGTGGATCCAGCCTATCAGCAGCAGCCTGTTCAGTGTTTCCTCCTCAGCAGATGTGGGGCTCACCAAGAGTGGATGCATGATGTGAAATACTTCTGCCTCATCCCCAGAACCAGGAGAGCCCAGTGGGAGTGAGGCTGCTATGCGGGCTACCAGCAAAGGGCTCTCATAAATAAGGCCATGGCTGGACTGGGCCTCCTACTTTAGGGTAGGTATGGGGAAGCATCGATAGACTTAGAATGGGCTGGTCCCAGAGAGGGCTGGGGACCTGTGGTAAGTGTGGAATTAGCACACAGCTGTCCCTCCCTTTTTGGAGTTTGTCCTAACTGCTAACAGTGGGGATTAGTTGGAACAGGACAACTCTCTTTGGTGAAGGATTAGCTCTGAGGACCCCCACTTGTCGGGGGGGGGGGCACAGCCTCCTAAACACAGCTAGTCCATAAACAATCAGCTGGGGTCCTCCCTATCTATCTGTCTATATCCAGGAAGACATGATGTTCCTCCCCTTGCCCTCCTGAAGGCAGGGATCTGGGGATCCCCACTTCATCTTGCTGTGTCCTGCCACAGGCTGTGGTAGGTAGATTCACTATACCTCTGACCTCTCACCCTAACCTGGAGCATGATCTAGCCTTTCACAGGGCTTCTGTGAGCAGGAAAGGAATGAGGAGACCCCTCCCCTCACACTCCGAGGCACCTGGAGTGGACATAAGATGATTTTCAAAGCCCCAAATGCCACAGCTGACTCCACAGCTGACCCACCTCATCAGAGGGTCGATCCAGTTCTCTGTCACGTGGGCCGTTTCATAGATGAGACTCCATTCGTCTTTGATCCATGAACACAGGTTCAAGGGGTTAAAGAAGAATCTGAGGAACTGAGGCAGGAAACCCTTAACAGCTTAGTGGCGGCTCTACCACCACCCACTGCTACTCCAGTCCCTCACAGGGACCAGAACAGACTTGATACTGTTGTCATGCCCACTACAGACAGACATTCATCCAGCTTCTAGGCCTGGAAGGCCCCCTGCTCACTCCTGGGAAAGATGTTGCAAGTAGACATGGTGGGTTGCGGTTGCCTGCCACCCGCCCTGCCCCATTACAGGGGAATCTACAATCCTGGGAGTGCTATTTCCTGTGCCCTATAACCCTGCCACTATAGCATTGCCAGGGGGAAGGGTGGGGAAAGCCCTCAGACCTGGGAAGGTGGGTTTTCACTCAATCCTTCACAGTGAGTGTCTGAGGTTGCATCCCTAGTCAGGGGCTGCGCAGTGTGAGGGCTATGATGCCCTCAGAGGGCTCAGAGCCAGTCCTAGGAGACCATTAGTGCTACAAGCTTCTGCTGGTGGCTTCTCGGCTTCTGGTCCCGAATCTGAAGCTTTGGCACAGGGGCAGTGCCTTCCAGCTTCTTAATGGAGTCAGCTGGTGTAGGGAGTTAGAAGGTGCCTTTATACAGAACAGAGCTGTCAGCTGGTCAGGAGGGCAGGGTCGGTTCTATGAGGTAGTCCTGCTGTCTGGGACAGTCTCAGGTCTTCGGCCCCTAACTGAGGGACAACCAGGCTTGAATCTCCTGCAGCTGCTCTTAGAGGGAACCAATAATTTGTAAACACATTCTAGCCTAGAGGGGCGGGCTGTGTCCAGTTTAGAGGATTCCCGAAGACTCTTTGATACAGACCTTCCAGAAGCAATCAGAAGGGACAGCCAAAAGCTAGGGTTACATTTATGCCATTAGCCTGTTTGCAGGACCAAGGACTACATGTCAGAGCCCAGGACAGCTTTGTGGTGACACAACATTTGCAGCTAGTGCTTGGAGATGATTTCAGAAGTGCATGACCACTGAGGGACAATGCTCAGCAAGGTTATGAGCACTCAGTGCCTCTGGTCACTACTGCCTCCCAGTGCAAGCACTGTCCTCACCAGCTTCATCCTCGCCAGCCTCTTGCTTCCTTGTGGCCTGTAACACTGTTCTACACAGAGGCTCCCAAGGTCTCCTTCTAGAGTTTTCTACAGCTCCCCACTTGGCAGCCTGCCCACTCTCCTCACTTATCCCTGTGGCTTCTCCCACCTTCTTGGCCCTTGCCCATGGCCAGTGTCCGACCACCCTTTTCTAATCTCTCAGCTGTCAGCCTTGGGCCCTGAAGGTGAAACTAGCCTCTACAGATGCCTCTGGGGTCCCCACCTCCTTCGTGCTGGCCTAATCCAATTTGGGCACATCCTGCCTCTCCCCAACCCCCCATTCCCTCATTTCTCCCCACATGCTCACATCAGCATCTCAGCAGGGCCAAAGCCATCTTTCTCACAGGGATATGGTGGGACAGTGCTATTAGAGACCCTGCAAAAGTGGAGTATGCCCCCCCCCCGTGGGTCCAAGAAAGTCCTTTGATTTGGGAGGACTAGGAGATGGTTCACTAGTTAAGAGCATGTACCACTTTTACAAAAGACCAGAGTTCATTTCCCAGAACCCATGTGAAGTGGTTCACAATGACCTGTAACTCCAACTCCAGTGGTACCATTGCTCAGGAGACTCCAAGGGCTCCCAAATGTGCTCATATCTATACAGTGATACATATATACAACTACAAATAATAAAAGTAGATCTTTGGCTGCCATTGTGGCATATATCTTTAATCCCAGCAATTGGGAGGCAGAGGGAGGAGGATCTCTGTAAATTTAAGGCCAGCATTGTTTATGTATTGAGTTCCAGGGCAGCCAAACTACATAAGGAGACTCTATATAAAAAAGAAAAAAAGGCTTTGACCATCTGGTAGGTTTGGTACATGGGTGTGGGGTTCCCAGGTGCTAGAACTTCTAACATTATCACCTTCAGTCTTGGAGTACATCCTCTGGAAACCCTAGTCTGAAAAAATGCCTTCCAAACAACCTAGGCCTGAGATGCTTATAGCTATGTCACTCCTGACCACAGCAGCAGCAGCATTTAAGACAGGCCACACTGTTGCCAACAGCTGGATCTCTGTCTTCACTTGGCTTCTTCTGAGATCTCTGAAACAGGTAGAGGGACCCTAATGTGACCAGAATCACCCAGTGGAGCATGGAGTATAGAGTGGGCAAGGGGAAGGCCTTGTACTGGTCACCATTCAACCTCTGTCGCTTTGGTCCCTCAAATTTTCTCTCTCTTTGGACCTCACACAGGCTAAGGAATTATTATACAGCTGAGTTTTAGCTTCAGTCTTTCTCTTTTTTCATTTTTAATTTTGACATGGTGACTCAGGCTAGCTCTCCTCTCGAGTCCTCCCAAGCAGCTAGGATTACAGGCCACAAAGCCTGGCTCACATGAAGGTTTTATGGGCTATTGTCATGAGTCTCCAGAACTCTGTAGTATGGTCAGTGACCAAGTACTGGCCTGGGGTCACTATTGTGGGTTTCCCTGGTGATGTTTTATTCTGATGTTAATTCTGCTTCCCTCAAGAGGGGCTATCCCGATGAGGAATGGATCGTGTACCCAGATAATTTCATGTGACCCTTCTCCCTATTCTAACTGGTCAAATAAAGGCTGGAACCTGTGATTAGGCAGTGGAAGGGAGAGGTGGGACAGGATGTCTTGGAGAGGGGAGGCAGAAGGAGAGAGGAGGGAGGAAGAGGAGGTAGAAGCCAATATGGAGCAGAATCACACGGCTGGGAGGAATTGAAAGTAGCAAGGGGTCTCATAGTTGTGGAATAAGTTAGTATAGTGATAGATCTGCCCAATCTAGGCTTATAGTTTATAATTTTAATAACTGGGTTGTTTTATATGGGCTTATTGGGGTAAGAAATTACTGCAAATGGTCACTGTGTATCCTGAGAACAGTATGTAGTCTATACCCCCAAGCATTTGGTGAGTCAGCACTACGGGACCAGGGTAGGAGGCAAGGTGGAAGTTTGCTCAGTAGTCATTTTGGATTCCAGCATAAGGCAGCAGAGCCTGAGCCAAGAACAGGTCATGCTGAGTGTGGCACTGGCCAGTGCAGTCCCAAAGCATCTCTCCAAAGATGCCATCGATTTTACTTCTTGGTCATAAAAGTGAAGTCCTTGCTTAAGATAATTCTGATTGCTTATCTGTCACAGGGTACTTATGTTTATGTGCAGGTAGGAAAGTCTGTCGTCTACAAACCAACCAGACAGACTTCCCAGAGACAGAGAACACTGTTCTATACAGGGGGTGCCAGCTGGTATTAAGCAGAGAAAAGATGAACCCACCAGTTTCTCTAGCTGGAGGATGAAAGGTGGTGGGCCTGATCAGGTGCACATCTGGCTCTGGTTCTTGTCTCTCCTGGCTGGCAGCCTCAACCACAGAACTGTGGTGGGGACAGTGGGGCTCACCTTGCAGATCTTACCCACAGGCTGGGACTTGATGATGCTGCAGAAGAGCTGGAAGCCGAGCTCATCCATCTGGAAGGTGGCCAGGTAGCAGATCACTGAGGAGAGAGGTGGTGTGAGGAGCGCCCAGCTGCCCTGCAGAGGGGCTCTGTGTGTGACCTTGGGAGAACTCTGCAGCTGCTGATGCTTAGAGTCTAGCTGGCACCTCATTCTGTCAGGGCACATAAGGACAGGCTCATATGGCAACTACCACTTCATGCTCAGTGATCGTAGACACTGGCCACTTAGGGCTTTTAGCTTCCACACACACTACACTGCATTTGGTCAATTCTCAGAAATCCCAGGATCTGTCCGGGCTAAAGTGATATCATCTCCAGTTTTGTCCATTTTGTGAGATGAGTCACTCTGAGCCTTTGGGTATGGAGGCTCCTCTGATGAGGTTGCTCATTCTACATCTGAGGCAGGCAGTTAGGGTCAGCCCAGCTTTGCATCTGGCACCAGCCACCTGCCTCAGCCTACCAGTATGCTGTAACTCTTACCTCTCTACCTCCCTGGGCCATCAGCAAGGTCAACAGTAGGTCCCTGGGCTAGATCCCTCTCTGCCCTATGGGTAGTACTAGCCACTGACCACAGACACTGTGTTCTGTAAATGTGGACAGTAGTCAGAGGTGGCTCTCATATTTAATCTCTCCCTGGATGACCCAGATTAGCATAGGCCTATTCTCTTCACAGGTGACAGGATTAGGGTCATGAATAGACTATTCTGGCCAAAGCTGCCCTTAGGGGCATTCTCTTTCAGGTAAGTGGCTGAGGGTCCAGAGTTTGCAGGGGGCAGAGGATCCAAGTCTGCTACCCCCAGATCCTGGTTTCCCCATCTGTGAAGTGAGAAAATATACCTAACCTGGGCCACACACTTATGGGCACCTGAGAATCAAGTGAGAGAAAGAGCTAAGGCGGAAGCCGCTTTCTGTGTCCTGAAGCTTGACTGCTTGTTGGTCTCTTTCAAGTCAACCTGTCCAGGGTCTGTGGCTAGCTTCCTGTCGAGTCCCTGTCTGGAGTGGGCAGCGGGCCTGGGCCTCATGAACATGTGGGTAGTGGATACACGCACCCTCAAAGAGGCTGTAGTCGGACCACAGGCAGAGCCGGCCGTCTCGTGCGTAGAAGGCATCCACCACGATGGTCAGTAACTTGTGGTATTGAAGGCATCCAGACAGAACTTCCAAAACAAACCCAAGCTTCTGGGGGTTCAGAGTCTGAAAAGGGAAGCCAAGAGAGAGCTCTCCAGGACCAGGAGATCAAGGACAAAGGTGAGGGACAGGTACTTCCACAGTTCTCTAGAGTAGTGGGCAATAACCACAGTGATTGGGAAGGCAGGACCTCCAGGGTGTATGAAGACAAAGTGGATCTAAAGACAAAACAAACATGGGAAACAATGAAATGCTACAAACACAGAAAGACAAGTGTTGTGCAAATATTCTCCTATATGAGGATCAGTGAATCCACAGACAGAAAGAATGGAAAGCAGGTGGCAGGGGAGGGGACAGGGAGCCAGGCAGCTGGTATTTCATAGGGATAGAGTTTCAGGTCAGGAGCATTAGAGGTTATAGAGATGGAGAGACATGATGGCTGTACAGTCCTGTGAGTGTGCTTTGTGCCCTTGAAAATAATTAAAATGGTCAAAAATTATGCCATCCATGTGCGTTTCACCACAACTTAAAAATGAGTTTGTAGAAAGGCTTTCAAATGGAGAAATAAAATATTATCCAAAAGAAGGCTGCATTAAGGGAAATCTGTGAGAGCTTGTCCTGAATGAAGAAGCAGGATGGGAAGTGCCAGTAGGTTGCAGTAGGAATTCTGTTCCCTAAGCCAGGCATAGTGGTTGGTACACATCTTTAATCCCAGCGATTTGGGTGGAGGCAGGCTGAGTTCAAGGCCAGGCAGGACTACAAAGGAAGAACCTGTCCAGAGAGTCAGAACCATGGGGTCCAATCATTGTCCCATTACCCCACCTCTAAACACTGCACTGGGAGCAAGACCTTCACCACAGGAGCCTTTGGGGGCCAAATGGTAAGATGACCTATGTGTGATACACGTTAATTATTTTTAAAAGTAATTAGGGTTTTCAAATTAAGGTTTGAAAAGTAATTAAGTTTTGGAGGAAAAGGAAAATGAGGGTACCTGCTAGTGCCAGTATGACACCAAGAAATTTGGTGGGACACTTGATGCTGAGCCTTTCTATAAAGCAATTTGGAAAATACAGCTTTATATTACGATCCTTTAACAGAGCTAGTGTACTTCTGGGAACTTAAGCAAACCTTCCACATCACAGGAAGCCTCCAGGGGAAGAGGTCTGGACAGCAATAGAAACAGGAACCAGGGTCTGACAACAGGGTGACCAAAGGTCAAGCATCATTGCTCCATCCCACAGACCAGTATGATGCGGCCATTAAAACAATGATATCCTAAGATTTACAAGACAACAAAATAGCACAAACCACAATGAAACTATGGGCTATGGCTCTGTGGCCATCAAATACATCTGCCCCTTCTCTCTGCTCCTCTACACCCACCGTTCACTGACTATTCTCTTAACAGCTTCAAAATTAGTAAAGGTTTCCCCACAGTTGGCCATCCCTCTAAACTTCTCCCTTTATCATGTGGCTGCGTACCCCAGAGCTATCTGGCTGCCTATGTTCTTGTTAGTTCAGCCCTGCGGCTTCTTTTTATGCTAATACCCACCTGTCCACAGTCTGGGCTCTGCCATGACATTTTTTGCTCACAACCAACCTCTTCATGGGCTAACCACTCGGACTGAGCAGGCAGGTCTGAAGGTTGAGCAGGCAGGCCCTGTTAGGCTTCCTGTCTACCCACTCTCAGTGACAGGTCAGGACCTTGGGTTCTTGGGGTCTCCTCATCTTGGTAGGTCCCTATGCCTAGAAAGTCCTATCCTGCTTCCAGGGACCCACTGCTTCTCAAAGTCCGACTCTTCACCATTGCCTGGCTGCCACACTCTCTGCTGTCAGCCAAGCTGGCCCAGGTGAACCCAGGCTACTGCAGCTGAACCCACGCTCTGTGCTGCCAGCTGTAACTCAGCTTCATTTACTTAGACAGTGAATCCAAATAAGGTCACATTCACACTAAGAAGCTCCTAGGGCTGCCTATCATGTGCCCTGTCCTAAAGCCTGGCCTATAGCCTCTGCCTAGCAGTCTAGGGGTTGTGTAACTTTCTGGCAGGTGGCATCTCTGGCCTTGACCTGACAGTCAGTACATTACAGCAGGTTTCTGACAGCTGGAGATGAAAGTGCTGTTCAAATTGGGTCAGTACCCAGGGCCCCACACCATGTTGGCTCCAGAAGGACTCTGGCAGAATCTGAAAGGACCAACATCTGAAGCAGGAGCTGCTTCTGTGCCTGAGGTAGAGATCAGTTCCATCTGCTGCCACCAGCTCACTGGATGGCGTCATGGTGCTAGGCTTCTCATGAAAAGGCACACAGATGGTTGAGACTTTGTGATTTGCCAAGTGACAGCCAGGGCTCATTTATGTTAATCTATTGGTAGTTAATATAAAAAGTCCTTAAACTAATTATGAACTGATAAAACTCAGTTTTCTGTAATGGTCATCAAAGACTAATGACACTAACTTCTGTCTTGCTTGAAAGAAAGGGCCCTTCTATCAGAGCCCCGAACAACTTAGCAGTCCAGAGAGCATGCTGGGTATTCCAAGTGGGTGGGGGGAGTCACAAGGACAGTGAAGGAACAACTGGATAGCTCAAAAAGGACCAGAGGCAGCATGGCCAGTGGAGTGGACATGAGGATGGGTAGGTGAGCTGGTGGGGCACAGTGGAGCAGAGGGGCTCTGCAGAGAGGAAGCCTCTGTGTCATATCTGTGGGGAGGTGAAAGGAGAGGTGGGCAGTGTTCCAAAAGAGTCAAGAGGAAACTTTTGCAGTGACTAGGACAAGGGCTATACTAGGGCTGAGGTGGAGTGTGGGGTTCAGTGCTTGCCTCACCTGGGCAAGGAAGGGACACAGTTCTTGATGAGTGAGCTTGGGCTGCTGAGATGAGCTGTTTGTGGGAACTCGTGATGAGCAAGAGAATATGTATGCTCTAGACCGGACATATATGCTACTTACCATTGGATGAAAGAGTCTAGGGTTGGGGAGAGAGGTCTGTGCTGAATAGAGAAACTGGACTTATCAGCAGGTAGGGTGACTCTCCTGAGTATCCTGACAAGGAGAGGCCAAAGCCTCTGGGGGATGGAGACTTGCAACAGGTAGTATTCAGAGAGCCAATCAGAATGCTGCAGAGCTGGTGTATAGGATGGCAACCTGGGCAGAGTCTGGAGTTGCCAATAGAGAGGGTGGCAAGTCTGATGGGGGAGGGATGTGCTTTGGAGATTTAACCATCCAAAACTCACTTGGAAGTGTATCTGCTACTGTGACAGGCTCAGGAGGAATATTCCAGAGACATGCTCTGCCTGTCTGCCTCTCTCTCACCTTCTGCAGTGGGACACACTGCTGCTATCTTGGACGTCTCAGCTTCTAGAACCTTGAGAGGTACATTCTGTACAATTTTCTCAGCCTCAGGACTGTTATAACAATTCTCATAGACTGAGGTGGGGCCTAAGGGTGGAAGCACTGAGTAGGTCCTAGACTCTACTGAAGGTCTCTTCAGCTAGACACAGTCCACCTTGAACTGTGGCCTTAGGTGGGCCCCAGCCTCCCTCACTGACACTGTCCACACAGTCACAGCTCTTCCTATGAGGGGCTGCCTGCCATAATGCACCATGGAGGTTTTGTAGCTTAGGGTAGAGTCAGGTTTGATGTGCATTTTGGATGCTGGGAGCCTTCTCATGGCAAAGGGTTCCTATAGATGGACCACTGGCCTTCTAGACAGCCTTGCCTCACACTTCTCCCCAGAGGAAGGGATGGATCTCATGCTGCTCGCTGTAAAGTGAAATGTAGATGACACACATCACTGATGTGGTCCCACAGGAACCCTGACCGTACCTGCTGTAAGGAGGTGAATACTGTCTCCAGGAATTGCTCAGGATTGTCCTTCTCAGGCTTAAATTTGTCAAGCTGCTTTATCACAATCTCAATGCATTTTTCATAGTAGGTCATCTTTGGATCAGGGTCCTAAAACGAACAGACACAAGTCACATTATCCACAGCCTCTGAGTTGCCAGTTTAGAGGTTGGCAGAAGTGGTTGCAGGACCCTTATCCACACCAGCTGCAAGTCCACAAGGGTTCTGGGTTGAACAGTGAGATTTTGGAGGTAGGGATTTGGGCTCAGGGTGAACTCAAACCCACTATCTGGTTAGTTCATTTCAGGCCTCTGCTGTCCAGCGGCCGGCCTGTTTGGCCTTGTTGAGCCCACTGTTAGGTTACCATTTAGCCCCAGCTTCAGCCCTCTCTGCCCTAGGTTTCAAGGCAGCCATTAAAGCCCCAGATGGGCTCAGGTCAGAAAGCAGGCTTCTGAACACTCCTCAGTCCAGGTGGGTGGCTGGTTTCTCATCTGGTTCTACCCAGAGCAGGTGAAGATGACAGAATCAGGAAAGGCTGTAGAGTTCCCAGGTGCTGTAGCATGTGAATAGCATGACCCATGCTCACACATACAATAAATAGAAATAGTAAAAAAATATTCAATTAAAGTAAAAAAATAAATAAAATAGAGAGAGCTGAGTACCAACATGCATTCACCCATCTGTTTCCTAACTGTGCATGTGACATGACTGGCTGCTTCAGGTCCTGCTGCTTTGACCTCCCCGTCAGGATGGGCCATGTCTTGAACTGTGAGATTAAATAAAACCTTTTCTCCCTGAAGTTGCTTTTGTTAGTACTATCATAGTAACAGGAAAAGAGAGCAAGGTCCTCACTGTGAAGGCCAGTCCTGGCCAGGCCCAGGCTGAGCTTTGAAGATTAAAGAGATGTTCTAAGTGGTCAAAATACCAATGAGAGTTTAAGAAAGACAGAAGAGAGAAAGAGAACAGGAATATGCCAGAACTGAAGGACACAGCTTTCCAGAAGGGCGAAGCCTCTACAGAACTCACACTGAGTCAGGGTGCTCCAATGCTCTCAGCAGGGATCAGGTTTAGATCCAAAGGGTCATCTGTCAAAGGTCCTGTTTGACCTCTGTGCAAGTCCAGAGAGGAACAGACATGGTCTGAGAAGCTGAGGGTGAACCCAGGGGAATGTGGTTGTGGAGGACATGCAAATGGCTCTATGGCAGTGTTCCCATCCTAGTGCTGTGACCCTTTCATACAAGTTCCTTGTGTTGTGGTGACCCCAACCACAAAACTATTCATTGCTACTCCATAGCTGCAGTTTTGCTACTGCTGTGCATCGTAATGTGACTATCAGGATACCTGATGTGTGACCCTGTGAAAGACCTGTTTAACCTCCAAAGGGGTCGAGGCACACAGATTGAAAATCGCTGCCCTAGGGTCACAGTTAGTGGGTGCCAAGATGAGGAAGCCAAAGGAAGAGAATGGGCTTTTTCTGCCATCTTTGGGGGGGAGGGAGTTTCTTTGTTGGGGAGCTGCCTGGAAAGCTTCACTGAATAGTTGGGGTGGGGGGAAGGTTGGAATCACTGAGGGTCAAAGCCCCCATGTACTGGGTGCATTCTGGTCCAGCACAATCACAACTGAGGCTCGACAGGGCTGCAGACACACAAGTACCACCAGTCTCTCTAAGAAAGGCCTCATGGAATCTGGAAACAGGTTTGAAGCCCTGGTACCATGAATAGGCTCTAGGGGTGCAGAAAGGAAGCTCCATGGGCACCCAGAAAAGGCATAGCTAGGATCCCATCCCTGCTCAGCCCATGATGACAGGTAACAGGGAACCTTTTTCTTATGCCTAGAAACCCTCATGGCTATCTCATAGTAGATTCCTCATGGGTTACTGGGACTTTGATGATAAGAGGCAGGAGGAGACAGTAGCCTTCTGTTTTAGACAATGGCAGATTCAATCCATCAAACACAGATCCACTCCTGCCAAATGCAGCCCTGTATGGCGTTGGATACAGCGTGAGGGCTGGGGCTGACCTGTACCCTGTGAAACCCACCTCCCTGGAGACTGTCCACTAGAGCCACTCTATCCTATAAGGATGAGGGCTAGACGATAGGAGAAAGACTCTAGCCGGGCGGTGGTGGCGCACGCCTTTAATCCCAGCACTTGGGAGACAGAGGCAGGCGGATTTCTGAGTTCGAGGCCAGCCTGGTCTACAGAGTGAGTTCCAGGACAGCCAGAGCTACACAGAGAAACCCTGTCTCGAAAACAACAACAACAAAAAAAAAGACTCTAAGGGCTTCTAGGGTCCTCTCCCTTTCTGGTCACTCAAGTTACCTCTACTGAGCTTCCTGGTGAGAGACCCGAATCCTGAGAGGAGGCTTCCGGGAACTACTGCTCACTCTGCTCCCCACTGCATGACCACTCTGAATGAGCAATAGATGGGCTTCATGCCCAGTGGCCATTTCACTCTCTCTCTGAATGTGGCTTCTCTTAGGAGGGACAGCGAAGGCCAGCCACTTAGCTCTGCTGACATGGATAGATTCAAGTACAAGAGGCCAGGATAATTTTCTGGGACATTGCTTCATAGATTGGGAGACTCATGGCTTCCCCTCTGACTTTGTGTGTGTGTGTGTGGTGGGGGTGGCCTCCATGCTGAGTGAGCCTGGTGATCTGGTATTACTCAAGGAGGTGGAGCTAGAGCCCCTTCCCGAGACTATACATGCCAGGCAGTGCCCTGGAGGTCTGTTCTGTCCTGGCTTTACCCCTTGTCTGGCCAGTTCTGCAAGCCCTGATGTCATTGGCTATGCAGGACCTTTGCCCTCTTTATCTGGAACAGTTCTTGGGGCCCTTTGTTCCACTCTGGATCTCTCCTAAGTAGAAAACAATCTCAGACACTCCAGGAATCTTGGCTAAAGGCAGCCTGTGGGTGCAGGGAGGTCCTTCCTCCTTTGTGTGTATGTGTGTTGCAGGGGGCGGGAGGGAGGATAGCTAGACTCCCGGAAGCACTATTTACCAAGTTCTCCAACTCCTAGTTATTAATGTTTTGGTGGCAAACATGGCAATGTCAGGTAGCTCTAGAGAGAACATTAGTTCTGAAAAGATTATCCATCTCTATAGTTTTCAGTATGTGCCCAGTAAAACAGTTTTTCTCGGCCAGGTGCAGCTAGTAGACAAAAGACATGTCTAGACACAGCAAACACTGGCTCTCACTGCCCATGCCTCTGACAGTAGTATCAGAGTCCTCGCTGGGTGGCAGGGTGCAGGCTTCCGACTCTTTCAGTGTCCGTTACTTGTGTGCAGGGAATCCTTCCCCCAACCCCCAACCTCCCCGCCTCACCTTTGAGATAGAGGATGTGTCTAGGTGAAGTCTTAATTCCATTCACCAGGTCTCCCAGCTTGGCCCCTTCTAAGGCACCAAGACTGAGCTGAGGTTCCTGAGGGCATTGGGTGGGGTGGGAACAGCAGTGGGCCCCAGGGCTTTGGCCCCAGCTGCTGTGGGAGAAGTGGAGCGGTCTCAAGAGTCTGTTTCCAGGTTCTGTTGCTGTGGGACCCAGAGGGGTCTCTCAACATGTCACAATCTTCAGTCAAAAGTCTCCTCCTTCACTGGGGTCTTTCACTGGCTTAGAAGTCTCTTTGCATATGGCCCCTGAACCTCAAATCCTCCACCCTTTCTCTACCCATAAACTTAGGAATCTCTCAACATCGAGTTACATGCTCACAGACCTGAGGCCTGTCTTCTTTGCCCAGGAATCCCTTGCAGAAACCTCTGATGTCAACTAAATGCTCACTAAGCCTTGGAAAGTGTGGTGAGCAGGTTCCTGCCTCTCACGTGAACCTGGCCTAGGCCTAGAGTGATCTGTGAAGGATGAACACAAAAACAGAAAAAAAGTGTAAGTAACTAAAACAGGTTCCTCATCTGAGCTGAAAGACATTCACAGGTGGCCAGGATAAAACCAGCTGAAAGAGCACACTGACTGAACCTAGGGCCTGGTCATCTAGGCTTCTGTCACTGAGCTTCATTCAGGCTCAGAATGACTTTAAAAAAAAAAAAAAAAGTCAGGGCTGGAGAGATGGCTCAGTGTTTAAAGCACTGACTGCTCTTCCAGAGGTCCTGAGTTTAATCTCCAACAACCATATGGTGGCTCACAACCATCTGTAATGGAATCTGATGCCCTCTACTGGCATGCAGATGTACATACACTCATGTACATAAATTCATCTTAAAAAAGTCTCTGGCCGGGCCTGCACGCCTTTAATCCCAGCACTTGGGAGGCAGAGACAGGTGGATTTCTGAGTTCAAGGCCAGCCTGGTCTACAGAGTGAGTTCCAGGACAGCCAGGGCTACACAGAGAAACCCTGTCTCGAAAAAACCAAAAAAAAAAAAAAGTTTCTGATTCTTAGACAGTTCCATGCATGTGGACAATGTACTTTGACCACATTTATCCCACACAATGACTTTATAAATTATCTGCTTTTCCAAACGTTTACTGACATGAGTCCTTAATACAATATGTTTCAGTTTTGTCTCATTTAACTGGGGGGGGGATAGATTCTCTCATAGTATTTTCTAAGGAAACAAAAGAACAAAACCCACGTTGAGGAGTTTGGAGTGGGGAATCTGGTTCCCTATCCTCAAAGAAACTTCCTTTCTGTGAGGCTGGGGTGTGGCCTCTAAAGCCTCACTTGCTCTGTCAAAGATGTGAGGTAAAGAAGAATAGTAAGAATAGTACACACAGAGCCCAGGACCCAGAGTGAAGAACACAGGCAGGCAGAGATTTTATAGACTCCCTGTTAGAGAGCTAGGAGTGAGGCTCAGCCAGGAAGTACTAGCCTAAATTGCCAGGCCTTGGATTCCATCGTCAGCACAGTCAGGACCGAGTAAAACAAAACAAAACAGAATACAGACCAAATACTCTGGACCCAGTGCTGAGGAGTGGCTGCTCTTCTCCACAGGTTCAAGGCAGCAGTCTGTGATGGCAGGGAGCCAACACAGCAGGAGCCTGGCCAATGGCCACAGTGCATGTATAATGTGAATGGAAATAAAATGCATCCAGTGCACAAAGGGGGACAGAGGGATGGCTGTATCCTAGATCTCAGCTCGCCTTCTCCTTGGTCATCGTACACAGCTAGGATCCCTGGCTGTATCCCCAGCCTGTGGAGTGGTCCTGCCCATAGTTAAGACGGGTGAGTCTTTCTGCATGGTTAAAGTAATCGAGATTATACTCTCCACCCAGGCAGGCATGTCCAGAGGTCTTTAAGGTGGTCTAGATCCTGTTGACACACTAACCATCATTCGATATTTGATGGAAATATTAGTTTTCCTTTTTTTCAGTAAGTTTCCAATCTGGAGGCTAAGGTCTTGGGCTGAATTTATATGGATGGTTTGCCCAGGGTACCAGGGCAAAGACGGCTTCCTGCTCCCCTGCTGTGGAGCCTGTACCTCTCTGCAGAAAGGGTGGATCAAGTGCCCTAGGCTGATCTGAGTCAAGGAGGATTGAAGGAATCAATTCAAGCCCTCCTCAGTCCAGAGTGGACCTTGGTAGATGTATTCAAAAGAAATGAATGAAAGAACAAAACCGAAGGTGGAGAGAGAGCTCCTGGGAGCCTAGTCTGCCTCTAACTATTCAGTCTGACCCCTTCTGCTCACTGTGGAGGGAGCTCCTGGGGCCTAGTCTACCTCTAAGTCTCCAGTCTGACTCCTCTGCTCACTGTGGGGTAGAGGTTGCCTTGCAGGGATCTGCACACCCACCTGTGGCAAAGAGCAGGTGCCCTGTGAGGGTGGGGAGACTCTGAACCCCATCTGAAATTCAACTAAAACTTGATCAAAACAATCACCTCTATGGCTAGAGCACAGGCATGGGCTCAGGCCAACTCCGAAGCATGCTTCGAGCACCTCAACTTTACTTACTTCCGATTAATTTTTTTCTTATTTTTGTTTTGATATGTAGTTGAGGCTGACCTCAAACTCTCCATCCTCCTGCCTCTGCTTCCTCAGTGCTGGGATAACATGCCCCACATATCTACAGCCAAACTCAGCTTTACTTAAGATAATTTGTCTGTTTACTTGCTTTGAGCGTGAGAGATAGAACCCACTGCGTCTCATTCACTGGTTAATTGAGCCACATCTCAAGTACCTCAGCATTTAGTTTACAGTTGAGAATTGAGATCTGGTTCCTAAGTGAATTGATTTCCTTGAAATGTGGCTCTTTAACTCCCTTCTTGAATCAGGGCTCAATGGTCTGGCACTTGAGGTAACCGGGAAGGCAGGCTGAAGCAAGCAAGGAGGTTCATTTCTATCAGCTACAACCCACTTCAACAGTCTCAGCCAGGTCATCTCAAACGTATGTTAATGACAACTAAAGCTGCTCTGCTAAGTGTGGCTACTGCTGAGGTTTTGTCTTTTACTGTGCATCATAATGTTATGTGCAGGGGTGGGGTGGGGCAAGACCCAGAGTCTGCACATAGACCTAAGTGACCCTGCCCCCAGGTTATTTTTGATTGGTAAATAAAGATGCCAACAGTCAATAGCTGGACAGAAGAGACATAAGTGGGGTTTAGGTTTTCTGGGCTTGGTGTCAGAGAAGAACCATGAGAAGAAAAAAGGTGCAGGAGGAAGGAGAAGCCACCATGGTGAGCCATTAAAATGTAACCTCGAGGGCTGGCTAATTGAGGTTAAGAGCAACTCAGATGAAACACAGTAAGTAGTAAGTAATAGTTTGGGGTTGTCAATAGGAAAGTAGATTCAAATTATATAGAAGGTAGGTATCATTTCTATGGCTACAGCTTTTGTGCTGTTTAAGGACTATTGTAAATATGAAGGTTGTGTGTGTCTTTTCTCTGGTAACTAAATGGTCAAAGGCTAAATGGTAGAAACCCTAGGTTGGAATTAAAAATTTCTACAACAGGCTATGAAGCCACTCCTTGCAACTTTCTCTTTCCTCCTGAACAACAAACCCTGACTCTCACTTGGACCTATTGTTACTCAACCGATCGGTGACATTTCTCAGCCTTCTTGGGAGCTGGCGATGGCCATGTGTACAAGTTCTTCTATCTCTGAGAAATACTAGAGAATAAACTTCCATAGAGTTAGCCCGAAGTATAGGACATTCCTTTCTTCTCTTTTCCAGTAGGCCCATGGGCTTAGGTGATGGCTAGAATCAGTGCAGCCATCCTGAATCCTGTAAACAAGTCAAGGATGGTAGCCAGAGAAGCTGGTTCCTGCTGCATGTCCAGAATTACCTCTGCACACACTTCTTGGATGGGAACATAATCTATGATGCTGAGATCTTTCTGCCTATAGTTAAACCTGATCCTGATATACCTACCTCCTTGAGCTCAGCCTTTATCCTGGGGACAACTTTCAACTATGAAGCACAGAAACAGCTTCTGTACAGTAATAGCCCCAGGCTTTGGAGTTGGCCAAGGATGGACAAACCCTAGATAATTTATTAAGCTACTTATTATACTGGACATGAATTCATGTGTCTGCTCAAAGTCTTCACTTGGAGAAGATGGTGGCTTTGGGAAGAGCTGCTTTTAGTTTTCCTTTTTAAATTTTTCTTCTTTTTATGTGCGTGTCTATATGGGTGCATGTACAAGCGGTGTACTTTCATGGGGAAGCCAAAGAACGAGCTCAGTGTCATTCCTTAGGAACCATCTACCTTGTGTTTCGAGACAGAGTTCCCCACTAGCATGGTGCTCACCAAATAGGCTAGATTGACTAGTGAGACCCAGGGGTCCATCTTCTCTACCTCTGCAATGCTGGGATTATAAATCTTTGTCACCATGCCTGGCCTTTTTTAAAAAATAGATTTATTTTTTATGTTTATTTATGTGTATTTGCCTGCATGTGAGCAGTCATGGAGGTGCTGGGATCTGAACCTAGCACTTGCTAAGAGCACCTAATGCTCTTAACCACTGCGCCATCTCTCCAGCCCCATGCCTAGGTTTGTTTGTTTGTTTGTTTTCTGTGAGTTCTGGCATGCTGAACCTTCTTCTGCTAACAAGGCAATCACTTCACTGATTCAGCCCCAGAAGCAGGTTTTTTGTTTGTTTGTTTGTTTTTGTTTTTGATGAGAGAGCATACAGTTGTGGACATGTTGACTCTAAGGTGATCTGTTAGTTGTACAAATAGTAAAGAATAGGCAATACTTCTGAATCCAAGCGTTTAGGTTGGAGGGGAAAAAATGTTTGTTTGTAAAACCACGTGGCTGCCTGGAACTACACAGAAATGGGTGGAGAGGTCAGCTTACAAGGAATATGTGGGGTACAAAGCTAAACAGGTCCAAGGCTGAGGGGCTAAGAGAAGGAGCTGCTAGGGCAGTAGAGAGTGCACATACTGTATTAAGAGGTAGTCATCTGGGTCACTTGTTAACAGTAGGAGGGAGGGAGGGAAGGAGGGAGGGAGAGGGAGAGGGAGAGGGAGAGGGAGAGGGAGAGGGAGAGGAGAGGGAGAGGGAGAGGGAGAGGGAGAGGGAGAGGGAGAGGGAGAGGGAGAGGAGAGGGGAGGGAGGGAGAGGGAGAGGGAGAGGGAGAGGGAGAGAGGAGAGGGAGAGGAGAGGAGGGAGAGGGAGAGGGAGGAGGGAGAGGGAGAGGGGAGGGAGGAGAATAAATTAGAGGTTGTGGAAGGCACCCTACTTTTTAGGAAGTTGGAAGAAAAGCGCGAAGGTAGCCTACTAAGGCCAGAAATCGGCAAAGATTGGAGAACTGGAGAAAACAAGTTAGTGAGAAGACGTGAGGATGGGCTGTGCCTGGCTCCCTATAGCAGCCCCACACCTTAACCTGCCCGCCTACCTGCGGGGCTCTTGGTCTCTTTAGGTCTCCACCTGCCCTCGCGTCGTCTCTCCAGGCACCGCGGGCGGGAGCCCTCACTGGCCAGCTCCCGCACCCACAGATCTCCTAGGCGTCGTTTAGGCGCTGTCACCTAGCAACGCCGCGAACGCCCTACCCGCGGTGGGCGCCGGGACCTGTAGTCCCGAGCCGCCCTCCCTTGGTGCGCGTCTCGGGTTGGGTGCGGCGTGGCGCTGGGCGGGGATTGGCGGCCTCACCCGGCTCGCCCCATCCACCACTTGCGGCGGGCTGGGGGCGTGCGGCGCCTCCGGCGCATGTGCGGTCGTAACCAGCGGAGGTGCCGGGTGCTCGCAAACCGTTGAAGCACCGCGCACCCTGTGCCCGCGCCTTTCCGCGCGCCCGCCCGCTCGCGGGTTTGGGTCGGCCGCGCGCCGCTCGCTGAGCATCCTTCTGGTCGCGCACCTGCCCGGCGCACCTGCAGCCAGCTGCTCGGCGCTCGGCGCAGCGCTCACGATCTGCTTGCTCAGGCAGGTCCCGGCCCTGTCTGCGTGTCCGCCCCGTGCTGCAGCCGGACCCGGGGGCAGCGCTGCAGAGGGCGAGGGCCGCCCGGAGCGTGGCCCGGGCCGGCGCGGCGATGATGAACAGATTCCGAAAGTGGCTGTACAAACCCAAGGTGAGCGGCTCCAGCTGCGGACCATGTCCTGGCGTCGCGCTTTCCCCTCTCCAGTTCCCTTACCCTGCAGGTCCCTTCTTGATAAGACAGACCTCGTTTCTCTGGCCCTATATGAATCTCTCTCTCGGTTCATGCGATGCCCTTTCCCTGTATTCCGAGACTTGGACAGACCATGTACCTGGTGCGCATTGACTGATCTTTTCCAGTACCAGACGTGGCTCTTTCTTTCGGGCTTGGGTGTACTGTCATATTTCTCCTCGTCTGGGTACTAGATGGTCCCCAGCTCGTACCTAGCGGTCCCAGCCTGCGTACTCAGAGCCCTTACTTCTCTTGGTTCCCTCTTGCCTCACCGCAGATGTTCCTTCATCTTTTCGCACCACAGTTATTCTGGCCTAGGATAGTGGATCTCCTATCCTCCCTTCTCACTTGCAAACCGACCTTCTCATTCCCCTTTCTCCAATCCCTAGGCTTTGGTCAGACCCCTTCTTCCCGTATCTTTGAGGTCCCTCACACCGCGGTCCGGTCCTCTATCCCAAACCGAACTAACTGCATCTTGGTCCAGTTCGCATCGCTATCCTGGTCCGGTAGCCGCCTGCACCCTTTTGGATCTCCAACCAGTCCTCTGCCCAGTCGTTGGGTGAGGCTCCTGGAGCTTGCAGCTTCTACGGGCCGGAGGTGCGATTCACTAGCCAGTTCGGGTCCCGGCGGCGCACCCCGCGCCTCAGCAGCCTTGCCAGTCGCACTGCGGGCGCTGCGTCCGGATGCCTGCTTGTGGCTGGCAGCCGGGAGCCGGACTCGGTGCGCTCTGCTTGCGGCTAGGCGATGCAAAGCTAGGATCCAGCGAAGATCCAGGACGCATCTGCGGCGTCCAAAGCTGCGTGTTGGGGGTTGGTGGAGTCAGGGGACGCCAACGCTGGAGGTCTTCAGAGGGTCACGACCTGGGTGGGGTCACTGCAAAGTCTAAGGGCGGGAGCAGTGTAGCGGCTGCGTGCTGGTGTCTCCGAAGTCAGAAGCCTCCTTCTCTTTGGCCCACCCAAGGAACTGACCCCTCTCCTGCCGTGACTTGCCACATTTCCTGGTTTAGGGTTTCTGTCCCAGACTTTGTGAATGGTCTCTCGGGGTGGGGCGAGCGTTCTGGAGAGACAGCTGGTTTGGGGGACGTTCAGGGATCTGAATGTTTTTTGTCTGCCGAGGTCAGGAAGTTTTTCCTTGGGTTAGAGAGTATTGTGGTGAACGCTTACAAAGCATGGGGCCGCCCTTGATCAGCCTGGACTGGCCAGAAGGTATTCTGTATTCTTGTACGCTGGTGCAGCAGCGGTTCGTGCTCCTGTCTTCCTGGTAGTGGGCAAATAGACTGGGGAGTTGTCGGAAGGGTGGGCCGGGGGGGTTCCCTTGTGACCCTTGCGATGGGTGTGGTTTGAGTCTTGCTTGCCCTTAGCCACGCCCTAGGCGTCTGGCCCTCTCTTTGCTGCAATCCCTTCAGTGTGCTCCGTCTTGCCTGCTGTTGATTAGTGGGTCTGCTTGCTAGCGGCTGCAGCAGCTCCTGCTCTGCTTATCTGTACCAGTAGTGGGTTTTTTCCCATTGAGTGAAAAAGATAAGAAAAACAAAACCAAAACAACAACACAAGTTCAGTGTGTAAAGTCATTGCAGGGGTGGGATTTACTTTTTCAATAACAAACGTCAGGGGAGCAGGTGGAACTATTTGCATGCCCAGCTACATCCCTGTCTCTCTGAATGCTTGTGGAGCGCTGGGGCCTCCAGGTGCTGTTTCCAGCAGTGCCACAGTGGGAAAGGCGTGTTCTGTGACCCTCCTCAGCTGTTTGAAAGGAAGGAGCAATGCCTATGTCCCTATTGGCTATTACCCACACCTAATTCACAGTGGCCTTCCTTTGAAGTTGTGCCCCAAAGTTAAGTATCATGTCCGTAACGTTCCCTGTTCAGCCGTCAGTTGCTTTCTAAGTGCAGACCATAGCAAGTGGACAGCCGAGTTAGTAACTTTGGGTGATTCAGCCCAAAGCCAGGTACTTTTTAGAACAGACAAGATAGGTTAGAATCCCCCCACAGCTGACCTCTTCCACATTGTCATTTCTCAGTAAGCTGTCTGATTCTGTCCTTGTCCTCTGGACTTGAGCCACATCTCTGTCTGAGATCTTGCTCTGGCCATGACTGTCCCCAGAGCTAATGCCCTGTGGTCAGTCTAATCGTGAGACATCTCTTGCTTGAGATCTGTCGTTGAATTTCAGTGTCTTGATTGTTTGAACCATTTGGGTTATGTTAGAGCATCCTAGTAGTTTTCATTTTTTCAAACCAAAAAGACTTTTGCCTCTAATTATGAAGTGATTATGTTTCTCCTTCCTACTTATTTGAACATATTTTGGCACAAGCAAGTTGAGAGTTGGTCCTGAGATGACTCTGGGCCCTGAAGAGTTAAATGATAGCAGTGGGGGATGTCTCAGGGAGATTGCTTTGGACATGATCTCCTTTCACTTCCTATTTAGATACACTATTTAAACAACATTTAAATGTAACTGCTGCTTTGGTTTAAAACTGAACATATTCAGACCATGTTCATAACTTGTGGTGGAAATATTTTGAAAAATGTTATCCTACAGTTCAAAAAAAGCAATGGGAAATGCCTAGATCATTTTCTAAATGACAAAAATTTTGGTTTCCAAAGCACTAACAACTATTTGAGTTGGAGGAAAAACATACCTGGTGAATAATATAATATTTAACGTTAAAATGACATGTCAAAGCATTATATTTTCACTGATTTTTTTTTTTTTTTTTTTTTTTTTTGGTTTTTTTCTAGACAGGGTTTCTCTGTGTAGCCCGGGCTGTCCTGGAACTCACTCTGTAGACCAGGCTGGCCTCGAACTCAGAAATCCGCCTGCCTCTGCCTCCCAAGTGCTGGGATTAAAGGCGTGCGCCACCACCGCCCGGCTACACTGATTTTCTTAAAGTCAGTGTAGCTTTTGAGCAGCTTTTTTTCCTTGATGAAGCACTATCAGACTCCTGTTATTCTGGGTTTGGTGTCTGTGAGAAAAAGACGTGTAGTTAAGGCTCAGAGGCTGAGCTGTCCATATTGCTTAGAGAGTGCAGGCAAAGACTTTCTCAGAAAGAATGTATGCTTCAGAAAGGGGAGGCAGTTGGTGACTTTCTCTGAAACAAAGATCTAAGCTTGTTTTTTGCTTGGCTATAGCTTTCTCTGACTGACCTGGGTGATATTGCTGGTTACCAAGAGTGTGGAAGCTGACCTAAGAGGATAAGGACCCTAGGCTGAGACCCTGCCTAAACTGGAATTCTTGCCTGTCATGGGTGAGCCTATTGATGTACATGGAAGATGCATTTGTACTTTCTGTCTTTAAGGAGGAGTTGATTGGCAGGTGGTGCTGCTTGTCAGGGGTATGGGAATGGTGGGTGTGATGTCCAGTTTCTTCACTTAGACATGCACCTCACAAAGAGCCTTCTTGTCTCAGTTCCAGGCCACTTCCAGGGGAGTGGCTATTGACCTGCATGCTGCTCCTTAGCGGTGGAGTTTCCTTGCAGTCCTTCACTGCGTGATGTGGAGATACTGTTTGCAAACATTTAGGGTTCAGATTACAGATGAAATGGTCCTCACCAAGGGAAACCAGTGAGACTTGCTGGGTGTGTTTTCTTGTTAACAAACATTTTAAAAATCTTTATTGATTGATTGATTGTACAGGGGTCCGTGCTAGCCATGGTGCACACATAGAGGTCAAAGAACAACTTCCAGGACTTGATGGTTTTCTCCTCCATATATAGAATTCAGGTCTTCAGACTTAGTGGCAAGCACCTTTTCACACTGAGCCATCTTGCCAGCCCTTTTCTTTTAATTAATTAATCAATTAATTAATTAATTGTGTGTGTGTGGGCCAAACATTGACCTTGAGCATCTTCTTTGATTGCTTTCTGCTGATTTTTGAGATCAAGTGTCTCGGTGAACCTGGACTCAGTGTTTTGGCTTTTTGTCTGGGAGTTCCTGGGAACCCTCTCGGCTCTTCCCGGCAGTGTAGTTCCAGGCGTTCAGTGCTCTACCTGGCTTTTATGTGGTGCTGGGAAACCAAACTCAGGACTTCATGGTCGCACAACAAACTCTTTACTTCCCATCATAGTCCATAGCCTTAGTTGGCCAGGGTCCAGATCCACAGTCAGGGACCTTTCAAGTTCTCAATCAAACGCCAGCCCACCCTACATCCTATTGGCCACAGACCATCCTATTGGCTGCTTATCTTGGACCAGCTTCCTTCCCAAGTGCCCCACTCCCACCCCATGCTTCTTGACTAATGGCCAACCTGTATGGTACCTGGAAGCGCAGTGATAGGTGGGAGCAAGTCTGGGGTTGGGGCAAGAGGGTAATGGTTCCCATCACCTGCTTCCTTCTCCCACCCCTTCCAGAGCCTTTCTTTAGACTTAGCATTCTCAGGCTGTTCTAGGGTGGGTTAGGGAGCTTGCAGTGGCTTTTTAGGCCTCCTCCATGCAGATCTCCCAGCAGGAAGCTGGTCTCATTTCCCAGGCTTTCCTGTGGTTTCTGTAGTGGGGAGTATGGGGCCTCACTGCTCCTGCTGTGAATCTGCTGGGCGAAGGAGAGGCAGCACAGCAGACAGGACCTGTATTGGGTTTTGAGGGACTTTGTCAGTGCCTAGACTCCATTCCCCAGCAGAGCAGCAGGCTTACTGGAAATGTGTGATATGACTTCTGTTAAATGGGCGAGTCATAGCTGGAAGCTAAGCTTCACTTAATTGATATTTGGAGTTGGCATCCAGGAATGTCATGTGGGGGAAGGGAGCCAGGGTGTGCACACTGCCCCACACTGTATGGGGAAGTGGTTACATTCATTCACACTGTAGAGCAGAGATGGTATTTAAGGTGACTTAGAACCTGCACTGAGAACTACTAGGATAGCAGCAATGCTTCTCGTAAGTGTACAGAGATGTACACCCGAGAGCCCACCAGTGTGGCGTATGCTCTGCAGAGATGAGTGACAGTGAGCTAACCCCAGCTCAAGGAGAAACAAATGCTTAGAATTCTGGGAATTATAAGATTTTCCTCTCACTTTAAGCTGTCCTGGGTCTTCGTTCTGGCCATGGCTTCTGTGACTATATAGCACTGGGTTCAGAGACAAGGCAGCAGGGGCTTACCCGTTAGGGCCTGAGTGGGAATCCTTTACCTATCCCTCCCAGCTCTGTGCCTTAGTTTCCTTAGCTGTCAGGAGGAGGTGATGGGACCTGCCTTGCAGAGTTGTTGGGAGTAAAGGCTCATAATGGTAGCTCAGTCCCAATTGCTGCTAGTGTCAATAGAAGTCAAGGGTGTGGCCTCACTGCAGGAGCCCCATAGGCTATGAGAGCCTTCAGCTGCTTCTGTCAGGTCCTTGTGAGGCTGAAAGAGTCTTCACAGTTTCACACTGCCCTGCCCTGTTTTTAATTTATTGCTGAGAGCAGATACTGGTGTAGGTTAAGACAGGGATCCTGAAGGACTTAGCCATGGAGACCTGTAGCACATGAGAGCCACGCTGTTCATCCTTTTTCTAAGGGTAAAGATGCTGGCTGCCAAGTAATCGTCCTATCCAGGCACCTTCCTGTTATTGGGACGGCTAGGCCTGAATGGAAGCCACAAAGACAGCTATGGACCATCTTGTCTCTCAAGCCATTCTCCGTTGGATTGTATTCCTTGCTTGGTGGCTGGAAGCTCAAGCCCAGGCTAGGACCCCAGAGCCACAGAGTGGCTGGTCTTAAGGGGGAAGGAGTCTGGTATAAATGATAGCTCGGGACTTAAGCTTCTTTCCATTCCACCAGTTTCTGGTTGGCCATGCTAGGTCGGTGGGAGAGACAGACTTCTGTTGATTAAACACAGAGGTTTGTGTTGTTGTTAACATTTATACTATACTATTCCAGTGGACTTCATTTTTACAAATGATGTCTTGGAAAGGACAAGCGAGATTGATGCAGGCTCACAGCCATGCTGAGGCAGAGTTGAGGCCTGTCAAACCTCAGAGCTGAAACAGAAACCATCGTTGTCCTTTGCATGTCAGCAAAGTCCCATTTTCTGCAGGAAGGAAGTGTGGCTGTAGTCAGCTATTAAATGGATCCCATTTGGCGAGACAATTACTTTTGTGTTTTCCACAGTTGGGTTGCAAAGAAACTTAGATATTGATGGGCAATCCAAGTGTTTAAAGGGGAAAGACAAAAATGAATAGATTTTTTTTCAAGTGATCTGAATAGATTAAGGAGAAGTAGAATAGAGCATTTTCTTTTATGGTAATTTATGTAGAGTAGTTCAATTTGATGAATGGATGGTTTTCCTCTTACTGTATTTGAAAGCTCTTCCATTTCTCATTGTTTTCATGCTGGGTGGAGGCAGGGGGTGGCAGGGAGTGGAGGTCCTCCTAGCTCCACGTGGCCAGTGCTGTGTCTCTGCTGTGGTGAGCTTCTCTAGCTGAGTCTTACTCCGCATGCCAACCAGACAGGGTGCTCACTGTCTTCTCAGGGAGTTGGGAGGCAGTAACCGTCAGCGTGTGAGAGTGTGTTCCAGTTATTTTTAGGAATATTACGACTAAGAAACCATGTATGATCATGATTAACTACATAAATGCCAGTCAGGCTCCTATAAAAACGACATCCACATTCTTAGCAGTGTTACAAGTAGTAAATAGCCAAAAGGTAGGGACAGGTCAACTGTCGGTCAACAGGCAAGTATAGGTCCCTGGGACTGAACTTGGGTCATCAGAGTTGGTGGACAGCACATTTCCTCACACAGCCATCTTGCTGGTGGCCCTGTAGCACTTTTTGAGGTTAAAGGTGTAAAGGTGTTTAGGGTCTTGGTTCTTGAGGTGCTAGCTGTTCTGGTTTTCCAGCTGCTGTCCACTCCTCGGGAAATGATCCCTGCCATCCCTGATGGGGGTGGGTCACCTGTAGCAACTCGGAGGAGGATCCTTGCATCCCTGCCTATCCACTCTTTCTGCTTGGGCAGCTCTGGGCCTTCACCTGGGGCCTCTAAAAGATGCAAGTGCACTGGTGGTGTGTCTTGGGTTGATTGTTTTGGGTTAATGCCATCAAATCTCTACAACCACGCACGTAAGTTGAGTGCAGCTTAGCTCTGTTGCAGTTTGTCAGGGAACAGGGCAGGAATGGAGGGTGCTGGGGGTTGTTGGGTCATGTGGGCCTGACCCCGAGGGAGGGGACAAGCCTCACATAGGTGGCCTTTCAGCTGGGATAGTGGAAGGACAGACAGCAGTCAGCAGAATGGAGGCAAAGGGCTCAGAACCTCACTGTAGGGGGCACCTGAGATGTAGGTGGGTCTGGCTGAATTGCTGTCTGAGTCTGGAGCACTAGGAATGAGGTGGGGACCACAGTGGAATCAGCTCTGCTTTTGGGGGTCATTCAAAGGCTTGCTGGTGAAAAGAGCAGGGCTATCAATTGGGGACAGTGACGTTAGTGCAAGGACAGCTGGTGACTCCTGGTAGACTGGGAGCCTGGGCAGAGGTGGGTGGGGTCTAGATGTGGAAGGGGAGAGTTAGGGATGCTGTTTGTAGAATGGGAGACATGGAGGAGCCGGTTGGTAGGAGAGGAGTTGGAGTTTGGACTGGCATATTTGAGGGCTCAGGGTGTAGATATTGCAGATGGACAGCCCTACCACAAATGGTCTGTAATGACAAAATAAGCAAAGGACAGGCATAGGTTTAGATTTTTCAAAGTCTGTTTTAATAAGGGTTCTCAAATGCTTTGACCCCATTTCTATCCCACCATCCAAAAGTAGGGGAGAAGAGATGGTAAATAGGACAGTGGGGATGTAGACCTGTTTAGAAGTAGTTTTGGGGGCAATTCCAACCTGTGTTTTCAGGATACCAGCAGTCCAGTTCAGTAGTGTCACCAAACACAAATCAGCAGGGGCAGCATGATCCAGCTGAAACAGCCAGGCCTCCACCAATTGGCACAAGCCAGCAGGACCAGCAGGAATGCCAGGAGAAGTTCTCTGCCCTGCCTCTCTCAACGGAAGTGAAGATCAGTGAAGATGAGAGACCAACAAAGCATTGTAAGGTTAGCTGTGCAAGTGTGCCATCTCTGTCTGTTGGGTCCTACTTATACTCTCTCCAAACACCACGTGTCCTCTCAGGGGTCTTGCTTCAGCAAAACATCACAGGAGTCTGCTTCAGGAAAGCATCATAGGACACAACCAGAGATTTCCACTTCAGACAGTGCTGAGCTGGCAGGAGAGAACATTAGTCCTCTAGATCCAGGAGTGAAAGCCAGCTGAAGCCCAAGGCTGGTGACATAGATCTGGATGGGGGCTTCCTATAAGAGCTTCAGCTGGGCAGCATGGCCAGGTGGTGAAGCTTCGGCTGGGCAGGATACTGGAACTAGGAACTAGGCATCGCAGGACCATGCAGGCTGGCAAGATGGCTTCTGAGCAGCGTTCTATGGTCTCTTATTCTGCTGAAAGCTCAGTTGAGATTTCCCCCACCACCCAGCTCCAGTACTTGGAATGGAACTCAGAATCTGTGTGTGCATGTTGGGGTACAGTCTACTGCAGAACTATACTCCAAGCACTGGAGGTCTTCTGAAGGGAGATTTTGGGTAGCAGAGCAAAGGTGGATTGCACATCCCAGGCTCAGCATGGAAATCACACAGCACAGCATCACCGTGATGACAGTATCACTGTGGTGACACAGGGCCAGTCCTTGCTGGGTTGGGGCTGCCAGTCACCAAAATGTGTGTACACAGAAATATCCTGGGAAGCCCTTGGAGTATTGGCTTAGAGAGAGATGGGAGGTTAGCATTGGGGAGCCCTTTCAGAGTGTGTCAAATGGGATTTCAGGAGAGAGAACAAAGTGTGGAAGGAGGTGTTTTAGCTTGTGGCTGGGAGTGTTTTGAGGTGAATGATAGAGTTTGGGAAGCCTAAGTTCCAGACGGGTAAGTGGGCCATGAGTGGGACTGTGGGTAAGACGCAGCAGCTTTGTAAGAGACAAGGCTTATGTGGCTTACACCTTTAAGGTTTAAGTCTGTGCTGGTTAGTTTTTGTCAGCTTGACACAAGCTAGGGTAATCTAGGAAGAGGGAACCTCAAATGAGAAAATGTCCCATCAGATTGGCTTGTGAAGTATTTCTTGTTGTGAGAGGGCCCAGCTCATTGTGGGTGGAGTTATCCTGGGCAGATAGTACTGGGCTGTATAAGAAACAAGCCAAGGAGACCAGTGAGCCGGCAGACCCGTGAGCAGCGTTTCCCTACGGCTTCTGTTTCAGTTCCTGCCTTGAGTTCCTGCTTTAACTTCCCTGGGTGATGGATTATAAGCTGTAAAATGAAATAAACTCTCTTTTCACCAAGTTGCTTTTGGTCATAGTTTATTATCATAGTAATAGAAGGCAAAGTAGAACTAAATCCAACATTGGATGGCCCCATTGGTTTACCTGCTGCCGAGAGCTGTGAATGACAGGTACTTTATGGTGTGTGTGTGTGTAGGAATTTCCATTGCCAATCATGGAGTCAGAGAGGCTACTGTCTGTAAGCTTAGATTTTTCTTTTTTTTTTTTTTTTTTTTGGTTTTTCGAGACAGGGTTTCTCTGTGTAGCCCTGGCTGTCCTGGAACTCACTCTGTAGACCAGGCTGGCCTCGAACTCAGAAATCCGCCTGCCTCTGCCTCCCAAGTGCTGGATTAAAGGCGTGCACCACCAACGCCCGGCTAGCTTAGATTTTTCAAAACCTACTTTACTGAGGGTTCTTAAATGCTTCAACCTCACTTCTAGCCCACCTCCCTCCAGAGGTAGTGGGAAAGAAAGCTTACTAGGGAACCTGGGTTGTGGACCTGTTTAGAAATAGTTCTTTGGGGCTATTCCAATCTTCCTTGTCAGCAGTCCAGTCCACTAGTCAATCAGCACTCACAAAAGAGCAATGACAATTCGGTCTAGAAGACACTGTGAGGCTCTGTCAATCGGCCTGAGTCCTTGGAAGCAGCAAGAAGCTGCCAGAGTATCATGAGAAGTTCTGTGGTGATATTAGGATTAGGGTTAGGGTTAGGGTTAGGGTTAGGGTTAGGGTTAGGGTTAGGGTTAGGGGTTAGGGTTAGGAAAGTCAAAACAAGCGAAGATCACCACCACAACGTAAGGCAAAACAATACAAAAGCGTTGTCAGCGAAGACTTGTGAGGCAGAACAAGGCAAACCAATGCTAGAGCCTTGTTCCACACTGTCTGTGGGGTCATATTTATATTCTTTCTAAACATGCATCCTCTCACCTGTGTCTGCTTCAGCAAAACATCCTTTTATCTGTCTGTCTCAGCAAAAACATCATATGATATAACCGACTTTTCAAAGAAACAGGAATTTCTACTTCAACTCCCCTGTTAGTGGTTCCAGTGACTTAAGGACCTCCCACCAAGTCCCACCTCTTAAAGGTCTCATATCCCAGTTTTCAGTTGCCATGGATGCTTGGAGTACACTACCTATACCTAAACCCTCACATTGCAGAACACAGAAATCTAAGGAGCCAGAGGGAAAAATGCTGGGCTGGTGGTAAAAGTCTGTCTCCTCGTGTGTTAACAGCTGGGTTGGGTAAAGACTGGAGGCCCAGAGGTCTGTGGATGAGAGGAACAGAGTCCTGGTCTCAGCTAAGCTGTAGTTTTGAAAGAAGACTGGAATGGAAGACAGTTTTAGATGAAGATAAAAAAGTAACCACCCCCAAATCCTTGCTGAAAAAGCCCTGGAAAATAGTCTCCAAAAGAAATCAAAGTCAGAAGGAAGGAGTGGGAGGCAAGAAGTGCTGGTGGGCAGGGATGCCTGAGTGCATGTGGGCACAACCAAATAGCAGTTGCTGTGTGGAATGATGGGAGCCCATGCCTCTCAAGAATGAGATGAAGGCCTGATGGGCTTGAGCGGGTGTGGGATGTCTAAGATGTCTGACTGCAGACCATGATTTTATTGTATGAATTAATGCAGGGCAAAGACTGGGATAATGGGTCTCTTAACTTCTGGAGAGAAGGAGATGAGAGCAGGAAGATACCATCAGCTGAAGCAGCAAGGAGGGGACAGGGCAGCAAAGCAGAGCACAGTGAATCAGAAGAAGCAGCAATGCTATGGACAGCCACACATGCATTGGCTGTTGTAGATGTGAGCAAAGCTAGCCCACCTGGCCAGACTCCTGGATGATGTTTCAAAATCCTACTGTGAGCCGTAGGCTGTAGATGATCCCTGAGATCTACAGAGTTGTGGAAGGAGAAAAAATGATTTGCTGGTCATTTCCCTAAGCAAAGGAATGAATCTTTGTTAGTGTTGGCAAGCTGCCTGCTTGCTACAGAGCCTGGAAGCCTGGTTCACATGTGCCTGTGCATCTCTCTGTGTGTCTGTGTGTGTCTGTCTATGTGTAGTCACTGGCCTTCTGGGGAGTTGGCCCTTGGAGGGAGGCTGGCCTGCAGGACATTTGCTGAAGTCTTTCAGAAGGAAGAGAAAGAGGCAAGATTGGGTATAGTGAAAGCTGGGCTTCAGTGCAGGCTTAAGGGAGGCCTCAGCTGACCCACTAGTTTCTAGAAGCTGACATGACTCTTCAGGGTAGCCCACAGCTGGACCAGACTTCCCTACTTTTGATTGACAGGTTGCAGGTGGGGCTACCATGCAGGAGCCCTTCCCTAACTCTGGATGGGTGGGGGTATTGACTACAATACTAGAAACACTAGTTTGTAGTGTTGGTTACAACACTAGAAGCTCCCAGGAACAAGATCCTTGGTGTAGACAGGCTCACAAGCATGCTATTTGAGGGTCACCTGTCCTTGTTGTTGCTGGAATAGTTCTCACTGATATTGACCTCACTGCCTCTTGTGTCAGCTTGAAGCTTCTGGAAAGGCCAGGCTGACCTGACACCCAGCAGAAGTTTATCAGGTCGGCTGTTCAGCATTGCAAATCAGGAATAAGCATTCCTTCCTCCTGTTTGAATCTGTGTTTGGAGAGAGATGGCCACATCTAACTCTTGGTGGCTACTCTGTACTCAGACCTGACTGTTGATGTGACTGGAGGACCTTTTGCTCCATTGGGTCCTTGTTATTTTGTGGTCTTGACAACTTTAGGCTTTTGTCTCAGCAATGTGAACAGGTATCCCAAGGCTGATGGGATTCTGACAGTTGGTCTTATCTATGCAGGTCTCTTCCAGCTCTGGATATAAACCCAAGGAGTCTGTAATTGCTGTGTGAAGGCTTCTTGCTGAAGGCTAACTCATGGCTTGGGTTCTGTGGAATTTTGGTGAGGTTAGACAAGTCCACATTCGTTGCAGAGGTCCAGGAACTGTTCTGGACTCCCTGAGGTCTCAGCTTCTTCCCCTTCAAGGTGACAGCCAGATCTCTTGTACTTTGAACAAAACACAGAGGCTCCCAGAAGACCCAAGGGCCACCCTCTACGCCAGCAGCTGGGCATTGACCCCTGGGAGCAGCCAGCTTTGTGCTAAAGCTGTTCTCTGAGTCTTATCAGCCAGGGCTCTGAGCTGGATAGACTGGGACCAGGTTTTGTGGGTCAGATGGAGCCCATTAGAGGACACTGGTCCCTCTGATGTCCCAATTTTTGGATGTGCTCGTGGGTACCAGAGAGGTTTTGGGTGGTTTCCCAGTAGTGGGAATGGTAAGGCTGGGAATCCTCTGAGTGTCCCCCAAGCCAAGCCAGGCCAGGAATCCTACAGCACTTGGGGGAACTCTCTCAGCCCTGCCAGGACTTCTGACATAGATTAAAGTGTATGTAACTATACCTGGCAGGCTTCATAATTTTTTTGTTGCTGGTGTTTGATTTTTTTTTTTTTTTTTGGACATCCCTTTGAGTCTTCATCCATGTGCCTCTCCAGCAGTCCTGGCATTGGCTGGCTGATACCATCTGCCTGCTTGCTCCCTCTCCATTGTTGCTTGCTTGTCTTCCTGTGGCTATTTTCCATCAGGCCCATGGGTCCCTCTATAAAACAGTGACAAAGAGGCTATCTTTCTGATAGCGCCTCTGGCTTGAGAACTTCATTTGTTGGGTTTTTCTTCATTGCTGGTGCTATTGATTATGCCTCAATGACAGCCCTTCGGAATCTGCCAGATCAGAAGCTCCACTGTGTTGTATTGTGTCTATAATAGCTGGGGGGTTCCAGGTCAGAGTTGGAGTGATCATATCTGAGTGAAAGGGGAATTTCAAGCTGACTAGGAGTGCTGGATTCCTCCCAGCTCTGCACAGATGGTGTTTCACACTGAGAGGCGACATAATTTCATCCACTTCTTGGAAGGAAGATAGCTTTTCACAGCTGAGTGAAGTTGTAATGTTCATGGGAAAGTTAGCATCATGGTGGCTGGCCATATTCTTGGCACTGGGGTGTCTGTACTGTGCCACCACCATGGGGGTTGCTGGGCGGTCTGAAGAGCAGAGAACAATGAGTACCTCTTGGTGTCTTGGTGGATGTCAGCATGAGGATACTGACTCAAACCCTGTGCTGTGTGGTAACCATTCATATGCCAGGAATCCACACGCACCCAGAAACCAAGGCTCCTGTCTTGGGGCTATGAGCTGGCTTACAAGCATTCTCCTTTGTTTGGAGATGTGGTGTCTTTAGAACGCCAGGTGCACAGAGCCATCATATCGAATGGCATCTGACTCTGCTCACATTCACCTCAGACAAGAAACTCAGTGGCATGAGGGGTCCTGGGACCACAACTGAGTCACTCCTGCCCTCCCCCTGGCCTTGTGAAGTCCTTTGGGCCAGGTCTTAGAGGACCTGGCAGGCTCCTGGGGTCTGAGCAGAGCAGTGCAGCCACATCTGGTATAACAGTGGTCCTCAGATCCTCCCCTCTCCTCCAGTCCCCGGAGACTGTGACTACATTACTGTATGGAATGTGAACTAATGGAGCTATGGCTGCTGACCACGTTTCCCTCGGTTAGTGGGATTACACAGTTAATTGGGAAGACCCTGTAGTTACAAGTGTCTGATGGTAGGTGAGGGAAGTGAGAGTAGAAGATGGGGATCAGAGGGAGGTGGGACAGTGCAGGGCCAGAGAGGCACTGTTGCCTACTATGAATGGAAGTGGAGGCTGTCATGTACAGTGCCCAGATCTGGGGCATGAGAAAGCCCAGGGCTGCCTTGCTGCTCTCTCGTCTTCTACACAGGAATATTATGCTCAGCTGTTCTAAGGCACGTTTGCTGCAGTTGATTAACAGCAGCTGTTAGAGGTAGCTTTGCCTCTAGGGGTACAGTAGAGTTCAGGAGTTCATGAAGCCCTGCTCAGGACAGTAGGAACCCAGCAGTCCCAGGTGTCTCTCGGGGCATGGCTGATGGACCATGGAGTGTCCACCCTGGGGCTGGGCTGTGGTATGAGTCATAGTGGAACAGGGTGTGAACAAGCCTCAGCAGCATCGTGGTAAGTGCAAAACACCAGCCTCAAAATATCGCATACGCATGACATCCTTTTTATAGAGTTAAAAACAACCAAAAATACATTTTAGGATGACATATGGCAACAACCAAGCTGTCTAGAGGGGCCAGAAGAGCTGGGCTCAGGTGAAATCTGCACTGTGAGGTGGTACACGAGGCCGGTGGCATGACTGACTGAGTGAGTGCCAGTGTCTGTGTGTTGGCCAAAAGACTCGGAGGCCCCTGGTCTGAAGTAACCTTCACAACCTTTAACTTTTTTGCAGAGTTGAAAAAAGAGTGTGTCTTCAGCCTGTACAGCCTCCCTTCCAGGGAGTTCCCAGGCCAGGGATTTAAAAATAATTGTTGTCTACAGCACTGTGTGAGAAACAGCAAGCTTTCTGGAGAGTAAAATTATCTGTAATTAGGCAGAGGCCCAAGTGTTGTTTGACTGGTGGTCAGCTATGCAGAAGTGACCTGATAGTCCAGTCCCTTCCCAAGCTGCATGTCCAACGCCAAGGAACTATGGGAAACTCTGGGTGCTCTGTGCTGAGAATCTATGTTGGCCTCTGGGTGCCGCAAACTGAGTTGCTGGGAGTCCTTTGGGTGTCCTGTGTCCGGGAGCTGCAGGGACTCCCAGTCTCTGACTGACTCTAATCAATGAGACGTCTTTGGTGGTGAGAAAGATGCAGCCTGTGGCCCTTTTAGGGGGAGCTCTGTAAATTTACTTCCTTCCAAGACAGAAGCAAAAGAGCCTTTTTGCTGAATATAGAAAGGCATAAAAACTCTTTTCTCGGAATGCCAGTATCGATCTTGTGGGCCCATTTATCTACATTTCGTGAGTGCTTCCAGCTGAGGCGTGTGATGCATGACTCTCATTAAGCTGACGGGTCAAAGCTCCAGCGATGTCGGTTTAAGTACTGGGTAAGGGGAATGCCAGGTGGGCGTTTTGACAAAATAATTAAGGAAGGCTGATGTCGTTCCCCTCCATAACAGTTATGTGAAGAGTTCAGAGAAGGGACGAAGGCTATAAATGATGTACTGTGAGCTCTGGGTTTTAGCTGTATTAAAATAATTTTAGATGATGCTGATGCTGCATATCTGTAATTCCAGCTTACTGGAAGGATGAGACAGGTGGATTCTCCAGTTTGAGGTCAGCTTGGTAGCAGGGTCCTGTCTCATTAAGAGTCCTAAACTTAGGGCTGGAGGGCTAAGAGCATTGGCTGCTCTTTCAGAGGTCTGGATTCCCAGCACCCATGTGCCTGCTCTCAACTGTCTACACCACCACCAGTTCCAGAGGATCTAGTGCCCTCTTCTGGCCCCTTCAGGCACTGCATATGTGGTGCACAGAGATACATGCAGGCAAATCACCCATACACATAAAATACAATTTAAAAAGGCCTAAGTTTATTTTCTAACACTGTAAAGGATAAACCTGTCCTGACCAGCTTTGTAAACACTGAATTTAAATGATCTCTTTCCTAAATGATTACACCCACTGTACATATGGATTAAAAGAAACTAGTGTAACTGTCTTGTCTGTTTCCTACCTTTTGGTTCATGTCCATTTGTTTCTGCTGTAACACGGAGTTTACTTGCTTACTGAATTTTTGATGTGGCTGGGAAGTGATTGCCTGGTGATGCTTATTTATGGGAAAGGTGGGAGGCACCAAATGCACCTACACTGAGCTCTTGAGTGGAGCTATACAGGAGACAGCTCCTCCAGGCTGCACCCTCACAGGGAAAGCCATGTTCCTGTTTAGAACCTCCTCCTCCTCCTCTTTCTCCTCCTCCTCCTCCTCCTTCTCCTCCTCTTCCTCCTCCTCCTCCTCCTTCTCCTCTTCCTCCTCCTTCTCCTTCTCTTCTTCATCTTCCTCCTTTCTCTTCCTCATCTTCTTCTTCTAAACAAAATTCAGAGTTGGAAAGTTGGCTAAGTGGTTAAAAGCACTTGATGTTCTTGCAAGACTGAGGTTAGATTTCCATTATCCACACAGGCAGCTCATAGCTACCTGCAACTCTAGCTCTAGAGGATCTGATGCACTCTCCTGGGCTTTGTGGACACCCACGAATGGGCACCCATGCACATGTGGCATACAGTTACACAGATACATATAACACATAAATAAAAACAAGAAAATAAATCTTTAAAAAGTAGAAGCCGGGTAACATAAAATTTACTTCTTTTTCTTCCCCTTCTCCTCTTCTTCCTCCTCCTCCTCTCCCTCCTCCTCCTTTTTTCTTCATTTTTCTTTCTTCTGTGCTAGGAATTAGAGACAGGGTGCTATGCACTCTGGCAAGTGTCCTACACTTTAGCTTCAAATGGATCACTCTAAAGTGAGCAATTCAAGCATTTAGTACAGTTACAGCATGTAGCTGCCCCCTTTACCTAGTTCTCCTCATTACATCTTCCCAAAAGGATGCTTTGCATTGGGTAAGCAGTCTCTCTAACCTGGGACCTTCCTGAGTCCCTCATTAACATGTTTTCTAGGGAACTGCAGTGAGGAGCAGTTAGAAAGATGGTGTTAGTGTGTGATGACTTGTCACAGGACCAGAAGTGAACAGCCCAGGACAGCAGGGAGAAGGACCTGCCCCAGCTGATCCACAAGTGCCAGGAACCACTGAGTAACTTTGACAAGAACTTGGTCTTTCTGTTCCTCCATTTCCCACTCCATCAATGACGTCAGTTTCAGCACCTCTAACCATGAATAGGTGCCTGGGGAACCAAGCCAAATGTACAGATCTGTTGTTGCTTCCAGAAATGTGAAGCGTTGTGATGGGAAATAAAACCCAGCATTGAAGAAAAACACGCTGTTTGTCTGTAAACAATCTAAAGACGTAATTCACTTGAGAGTCCTAGATACAGTGGGAGGACTGTTGCTTGCACTAAGATATGGACGAACTTTGGGGAAACATCATATTACCCAGAGGAGGGCAAGACGATGGGAGCTTATACATCTTGAGCTTGCACAGAGAGCTGAGCTCATGGGGCAGGGCAGATCATCGGGTGCAATAACCACATTCTAAAACTGGCTCCTGAAATTCCACACTCTAGCTCTCTTGTCCCTGAAGTATTCGATGACTTTTAGGTCCAACTTCATCATGTTGTGGCTTGGTATTTTCCTCTTAGCCATCCGGTGAGTCAGGTTCAGTATCCACCAGGAACTGGTATGCTCTCCAGTGAAGATCAGAGAAAGGAAGCATGTTAGATCACTGCTGAGGGGGGAGCACATTAGAGGCATGTTGGAGGATCAAAAGCTGAGAGACACACTGCTGACAACCACTGAGCAAGGGAACCTCACATGTGCCACCACCTGATATCGGATTCTGCCAGCTACCTGGGTGAGTGAGCCTGACGTGATTTCTCTTCATAGATTCTCGCAGAGCAGAGAGCATGAGCATGTGGTACCTGGCATGTGACCCATGAGCTGTGCCCTAATAAAATGGGTTACTTCAAGCAGCAAGGTGTGTGGCAATTTGTTATTTGGCAGACAAAATATTCCGGATGACAGATGGATTGAATCCTCTGGGGGTAGCAAGCCCTTCCTGTAAGAGAACTGCCCAAGGACCCATTCACCTGGGCAGAAAAGAGAGAGGAGTGGTTGCCATAGAAGTGGGTAAGAAAAAAAAGCAGATGCTAAGCATACTCTACTTTAGTATTCGCTGCCTTTCTCCTTGTGGTGGCCGCTTGACTGCTGAATGGACGGAGGAAGGATTTGTGTCGGTTGGCACATGGTTTCAGAGGATTCAGTCCCTTTGTCTCTTGGTCCCATGTGGTTGGGTATAGTTTCATGGTGGCAGAAGATGTGGCGGAGTCTGTGGTGTCATTTTATAACCAAACCACATCAAAGTCTTTTCCTCCATCTCTCCCTCCCCCTCCTTCCCTTTTTCCTTCCCTCTTTCTCTTTCTTCCCTCATTCCTTCTTTGCTTTCTTTTGACAGTATCTGATGGTCAGTTTTGTAGTCCAGCCAGCATGGTCCCTGGGAGACCACATCCACAGAGGCTAAAGCAAGTAAACTGGCCTTGAACTCACTATGTAGCTAAGGGTGATCTTGAACTGCTGCTCTACCTTCACCTCCCAGTGTTGGGGTTATAGGCACACACTGTCTGTCTTGGCTTATGCAGTGCTGGGGTTTGAACTCAGGGCCTTGTGTAAGCATTCTACCAACTGAACTACAACCACAGCACTCCACAGCAGGCTTCTAAACACCTGGCTTGCCTGTGAGACTGTGGAGTCCTTGGGAGCATTGGATTCAAGCCAATGAGCGACAGAATGGACGTACAGGGTTTTACTGCTTTATGAAGTCATTAAAATGGATAACTCCATTGAGACACAGAGTACAGAGATTGCAAAGAGCTGCATGGTGTGGGGAGGGGGATGAGTAGTCACTGTAATGAAACTGTTTCATTTTAGGATGGAGACAGGTGAGGAAGGTGGTTAGACAACTGTGTGAACTGCTTAATGTTCATGAACTACATGCTTAAAGATAGTTTACATGGCAGGCCTTGCTATTTGCATTTACTGCTATGAAAAAAGAGAAGGTTGAACTTAGTGATAGTTGACCTTAGACAGAACCAATAACTATTTCTGGCTTTGTAACTCCCATAGAAGTGGATATATGGCCCCAAAGGCCTAAAGCGGAAGGGAAGTGCCCAATAACAGTGCTGTGGCCTTGCCTTCTGTAGGGACTGAGTACAAGTCTTTTCTTCTAAAGAGATAATGACAGAAAATGCACTTTTACCTCTGTCCTGCCTGGGAGCACCGCCTGAGCATGCATGGAAGGGAGCACCCCCTGAGCATGCATGGAAGGGAGCACCCCCGAGCATGCATGGAAGGGAGCACCCCCAGCATGCATGGAAGGGAGCACCCCCCAGCATGCATGGAAGGGAGCACCCCTCCCCCCCGAGCATGCATGGAAGGCATGATGAATCTGAACATGGGCTGGGGGAGCTTCCATTGGTTTAAACCTCAGAGCAGCCATCCGGAAAGAGCTGCAGCCAAGCTGCCAGTGGGAATGACATGGCACTTGATGGTGGAGAAAGTGGGAAAGAGAAGGGCAGAGAATGGCTGGGAAAGTGGAGTTGTGGGTGGGGGTGGATATGGCCTGTCGGTGGTCTTTCAGGACTTGGCTGAAAGTGTGGGGTCATGGGGTATCACTGAACACCTGTTGATGGATGGCCTCAAGTTTGCTCCTGGTTCTGAGAAAGTCTTCCCATATGAAATGACTCCAAGTGGGGAAGGAACCATTCCAAGGACTATCTACACGAGGATCCCTCATTCAGGGAGTCCTAAGCCAATGCAGTGTGGAGCCTGTTTTCTTCCAGAAAGAAAGCCTCCCTTATTTAGGACTTTGTGCTTACCTTTATCTTCAGAACCTATTTTAAGAGGGGCTGCAGCTCAGCCACAGAGTCCTTGCCTGGTGTGTATGCGGTCGTGGATTCAATTCCAGGCACCACACACAAACAAGGATGAAGCACACCCCGCACTGTGAGTTGAAGCAGCTGCTGCTTACTGTCTACATTGTTCGGGTTCTGGTACAGACTAGCCTCACTGCCTGGTCCTCTTAGCTTTCTTAGTCTGATCCCTGGGAACTGATCTCTGAAACCTCCAATGTGCCTAACATCTAGGGCATCTAGTGACACCCACCACTGTTACCAGTCATTTTAAGGACATTCCACTCCCCAAAAGCCTTTCTCCAAATGTAGCTGTCACACGAGCAGGGAGGAGGCTGGCTGAGTACAGACTTGGGCTTGCTCTTCAGAGGCACCCCTTCCATTGTTGTGTAGGTAGTGGAAGGAGCATCCTTCTGAAGAGAGCTTTAAAACCCGTCTGAGAGACTGTGCTGTCTCACTGCTGTCTGTGACCGTTTTCTTTACTACTGGGATTTTATTCCATGAGATGATTGGAGTTAGCATTATTAGGAGTGACCTTGTGGAACTGACTGGGGAGTTGACTTGTGAAAGGTTTTCATTTGCCTCACTTGATGGGATCTATGTTTAATATCATTGTAATTGCTGGGTTTTTATGTGTCTTGACATCTTAAAATTTTTTTCCTGGCTTTGAAGGGAATTTATCATAGCACCCCCATGGGATAAACTAAGACAGGCTTTCTCCATGACTCAGGGGAAACATGAGCTGTGTCTGTCTTGCTGGGTTGGATGTACATTGAAGGGAGCCCATTGTAGTCTTGTGTTTGGGTATCTCACAAATCAATGCATTTCTTCCACCACAGGCATTGTCTTCAGAGCTGGTGAGGGAGGGGCCTGCTCTCATGTGGAGCAGTGCAGGAGGTGCTGTTCCCTGCTAGGGCAAGCCTGGGAGCAGAGACTATGCAGTATATTCCTTGAGGGTGGCAGGCAAAAGTAGTTCCATCCACGGTGGATCTCTTTGCTCCCTGCTTCTGTCCTGGCCTCCCCATATTCTGTCAGTTGCTACCAGTCATCTGTTTTCCCCTGCTGCTCAGATCTGCTTCTGTTCTGAGGAAGGAGCGATGGGATGGGGTGTGTCTCTGGGGCCCCTGCAGATGAGGAGGGGTGCACTGTGGGTCCCTGTGGGGCTAGTCAAAACCAATCAGTCTTCCCTGGAGAATTGTGTGTATGGCTGTCTAAGCTGGGCCTTTAGAAAGCCCATTTTACTGGTTGGTCCATGCTCTGGGCTAGAACCACTCAATTTTATAATAAAAGTAAAATAATCAGGACAGAATCCCTACCCAAGATGGTAGAATTTTAGGACCGGTTCTCACCTCCATCATTCTTGAAAAGCCATGATTCTGTTTTGATTCTTGTCAGGGTAGGGTTGTTCTGGGTGGGCCAGAGAATGATATACAATATCTGTACTTTTCAATTTCCAATTAATGAGTTTGTTAAGGATAGTCAGCCATAATAGAAGAGTAAATAGTGAACAGCAGCTGACAGAAAAAAAATATCGTGACAGCAGGTGCTTTCAGTATCCAGCAGAGACAAGTGCGGTAGCCTCACAGAGAGTAAACAGCCACACCATCAAATCAGTCTTAAATCATCCAGTAGAAATTGACTGGGGAAGTCCTGTGGAGGGTGCCACTGGGCATAACCCAGTGAGAACACAGGATGGAGTAGAGTATCCCCTAGGGTGAGGCTTTAAAGTGGAACAGAAATCAGCAAATGTAACACCATTAAGCCATGCTTAAGGTCACCCACCAGAAATGACAGGGGAAGCCTTGAACAGTCAGCTGGCATCCCCATCGAAAGTCCCAGGCAGAACAGAGCTTGTCTCCATAAGCACATTTCTGGCTTCTTTTCTCCACTGCAGGCATGTGTGTATCATGGGGTAAGCAATATTAGCATCTGTTGGAAGCTTGCCTTCCACTGTTCTCAAGCCCACAGTCTTTCCCTCTGGCTCCTTTTCTGCTCTATAGTCATTCTCCCACCCCTGCCTGATATTAAAGCTTTGGGGTCCAGGAGGACAGGGTGTTTGGGGACCTTTGAGAGTAAAATGCTTGGGTAAATGCACATTTACCAATACCAATGAAATGTACATTATAGGGGTGAAGTTTGCCCGGTGTCTTGCATTCTGGGTGAGGGAGATAGTTCTAGGCCTTGGTCTCCTTTGCCTCTGCAGAAATTTTAAAAAGCCATAAAGGTGATTTACTCCTCTTACTGTTCACAGTCTTTTTGTGTTGCTCTGGGTTTCCTGTGCTGCTGTTTCTGAGGCCCGCTTGGATCGCGGGAAGCTTAACTCAGGGCTTTCCTCAGTGACTCAGGCCCACTCCTGCTCCCAAATGGCTTGTCACAGTTTGACCTCCGCATGTCCTAACCCTGGCTGCCTAAAGCACTGGTTCCTTCTCTTGTCAGGGTGGTTACTTGCATCTGACTATCAGCAAAGTCCCGAAGCTCTCAGACATTGTAAAAAGTGCTTTCCTTTTCTCAGATGAGGAGGATTTCTTCTAGAAAGTTTGTTGTCAGCAGTGGGCCTGGGTTCCTGAGAGTTTCTCTAAGATGCTGAGGGAAGGGGGCTCGTGGGAATAGACTCTTTATCAGTCTTGGCAGCCATCTCCCCTTAGGTGGGTCCCAACTCTGATGCCACATCTTCTGTGATCCTGTCTCCTCAAAAATTGCTCTGTGTGTGTGTGTGTGGGGGGGGGGTGGGTGGGTAGAGATGGGCTGGAGAGAGTTTAATATTTAAGAACATTTGTTGCTCTTCCAGACACTCAAGTTCAGTTCCCAATATTACATACATAGACAAACAATATATATAATTAAAAATAATATAAATAAAAATTTAAAAATTCATTGGATATTTTCTTTATTTACATTTCAATTGTTTTCCCCTTTCCAGGTCTTCCCTCCCCCTGCCTCTATGAGGGTGCTCCCCCACCCACCCACCCTTAATACATCTTTTAAAAAATTGTTTTTCTGAGAGATTTAGGTCATGGCTCCCACATTGACACATCCTTCTGAAAACCCCTCCGTGCAGGATGGCAGGCCTGGAAGTCCTTAGCACCATCAGGTGCTAAGCTGAAGCCTCCGAGTCTGCTCACGGCTGGAGACTGGCAGTGTCCACACTGCTGAGAACATGCCTGCTGAAGCTTTGCTGAGGAATGACAGCTGACCAAGACTTGTCCCGTGTTGTGACTCGCTCACTTGTCTGCTAATACTTTCACAGTAACTCATTGTAGATCAGTGTAGAGCACGAGAGACTTTGAAAACAATTTAATTCCATTTAAAGCTGTGTTGCTGAGAAGTTTGATAATCAATAAAATACTTTTTAAGCATAGAAATACTGTTCTTAGGGGAGGTTTGGTAGTGTACACACTTAATCTTAGCACTCAGGAGGCAGAGGCTGGTGGGAGTTCGAGGCCGTTTTAGTGTGTACATAGTGAGTTCCAGGCCAGCCATGGCTATGTAGTGAGATCCTGTCTCAAAACAGACAAACAAAAAGCAAAAATACAGTTCTTGAGGATTATATGATATGGGAAGAGAGCTGGAAAGGAGACTTCCAGAAGGCAGAGGAGCTGAGTCTATCTGCTTCTGGGAATATCTGTTCTTCAACGGCTGAGGAATTTTCAGGCAGGATGGAAGCTATCAGGGGGCAGTAGTGATAGGCAAAGGCCTGTTTGTGTGCATGTGTATGGAAACAGGGGCTTCATATTGGCTCAGGCTAGTCTCAGACTCACTATGTGGTCCAGGCTGGCCTCAGACTCATGTGATGAGTTAGTTTTAATGCTAAATGTTAGCAGTGTAAATCCCCCAGAGATCACAGCTTCTGCAATTTTGGAATCCTAATTGAACATTTTGGCTGCCGGTGTGATTTTTCCTGATTCTTCCAGAAGAGGAGGGCTTCAGATTTGATGTCAGCATGAGGGCCAGCCTCTTCATTCTCTTAGAAGGCAAAGTGCTCCTGGGTTCTCAGCTGTATCCTCTCCCGCCCCCCCTTCCCCCCCCCCCCGCCTCCATCTCCCAAAGTGCTGGGCAGAACCTTGGATTCTTGGTCTTGCTCTCATTGCCTGGTGAGGATATAATCCCTGTATTTCTGTCTTGGCCTTCGAGAACAAATTTTTCTTGAGCTGCCACATGGGAAGTGGGACTCCAACCAGGTCTTTTGCCAGAGTGGCCAGTGTGCTTAGCCACTGAACCATTGCTCCAGCCCAGCAAACGGCCTTCCTAGGTGAATACTGCATAGATTCTGGTGCTAGGTCAGTGCCACAGAGCAATCTCTCAGGTGCTAATGCACTGTCTTTCTCAGGTGAACACCACACCACTTGTCTTTGCTCATTCCTTTGATTCTGCTTGGCTATGTGACTAGATGGCTAAATACATTTGCCATCTGACCCTGACAAGTATCCTTGGAGATCCTGTGCCCGGCCTTTCTTCTCACAGGCCAAGTCTTTGGGGACTGATTGTCTGTGTCCCAGGACTTCCCACTGGTTCTCTAGACACCTACTGAGGTGACCCCTACCTACCCCTGCTTCATCATTGTCATTGTCATAGAGGCTGCAGCAAGACCAAGCTGCTGACTTTCTGCTGATTCTGGCTGCTTTCCCTTGGCTGTACCAGCCATCAGCTGTGAGCCCTACAACTCAGCCATTTCCGGTCACCCAGCAGGCCTGGCTCCTTATGCCTGGGGCTGAATGACCTGCTGCTGCTGTGCTGAGGGACCTCCAACCCTGTATTGCCTTTGCACCCTGATGACTGAAGCACAGAACAGATAAACTGTGCCCTCCTTTTTCGCCTCCTGGCTTCCCTTCTCTTTATTTTCTTGAGATAGGGTTTTATGTAGCTCAGGGTGGCCTCAAGCTAGCTGTGTAGCTGAGGATAACCTTGAACTTCCGATCCTCTTTTCCAAGTGCTGGGATTATAGCTGCTCAGCACCATGCCTGCTCCTAAAGGAACCCTTTCCCATTGGGCTTCAGCCTTTAAAGACACTATTTGCCACTAGCTTCCCTGTCTAGTTTTATCTGTCTTGTCTTAGGGGTGGCAGCTTAGGTTTTCAACCCAGGTGGGGACAGTTGTACCTCTAGAAGAGTTCCAGGTGGGTTAGGCAGACTCACCTCATGGTGCTTGGTCCCACACCTAGAGACATCTGTGTATGGCTTGAGTGACAGATATACCCCAAAGGTTCATGTGTTTGAAAATATGGCCCTCAGATGTGGACTTGGGAATTGTGGAAACTCTGAGATACAGGTTTTTGGGCAGCATCATTGGCAAGTATAGCCTGGTCCTGTGGAAGTGATTGCAAAGATGTAAGCCAATAGCAGCTGTGGGTGCTGCCATGCTTTTTCCACCATGAAACTGGGCTGAAAACAAGTCTTTCCTTCCCTGAACTGCATCTGTAGCATATTTTGTCAGCTACAAGAGAAGTGACTAATATAGTCCCCATCAGGGATAACGACCCTAAGCCAGGGTGTCCCCTTATCAGGGACAGCCCACTCTTATACCTCTTCTCAAGAACCTAGAGCTGTGATCCGGCCTTTGTGGCTCCTTCTATTGATGTAAGACTGGGTAGTACTGGCCTGACACCTCCATCCCACCACTGACCTACACACACAGTGTGCATGCCTTTTGGTCTGCCTTCTTTTATACAACCTGCATGTTTTGCGATTCATCCATATTGTAGCTGAGTCAGTCACCTGTTTTAATGCTGAATGGTTGTACTTCAGTCTTTTAATCCATCCCTATATTGAATTACATTTTGGGTTGTTTCTTAGGTTGGATGAACATTTGTATAAATATTTGTGTGGGCATGTGCATCCAATTCTCTTGGGGTTTCCAGAGTGGCAAATTATTCAAATATTAATGAAATAGGATTTCTTGCCATGAAAATGTCTTGCCTTTGCCTCTTCCCAATACATTTTCTTGCACACCCACAGTGGTGGATCTCTAGTTAGATTTAGTTACTTAAGTCTTTTGTACTTTAGAATTCAGTTGTTAAGCCAGGTGGTGGTGGTGCATGCCTTTAAACCCAGCACTTGGGAGGCAGAGGTAGGTGATCTCTTGAGTTCAAGGGCAGCTTGGTCTACAGAGAAAGTTCCAGGATAGCCTGGGCTACACAGAGAAACCTTATCTTGAAAAATGAAAAGAAATTCAGTTGTCTTGTTAGTTCTTTGTCCTGTTGATACCACAAAATAAGTGACAGAAGTAACGTAAGGAAGGAAGGGTTTGCCTTGGCTCACAGTCTGAGTGCACAGTCTGTCATGGCACAGCAGTGTAGGGCATCTGCAGTCAGGAAGAGGGGAAAGGGAGAGAGAGACAGAGACAGAGACAGAGAGCAAGCCCAATGGACTCATGCCACCCATATTTAAGGTAGGTCTTCCCTCCACAATTAACCTAATCTAGAAAATCCCTCCCAGATGTGCCCAGAGGTTTGTTTCCACATTAACTTGAAATCTCATTAAGTTGACAATCCAGATCAACTTCCAGCAGGTGAGGTGGCTCAGTGAAGTGCTTGAGGTGCAAGCTAGATAACCTGACTTCAGTCCCCAGAGGGAGCCCATGGTGAGAAGACAGCACTGACTCCCAGAGGTTGTCCTCTGACTTGCACATGCATGCACATGTATGCACATGCATGCACACAGCAACAACAACAACAACAACAGTAATGGCCAGCGAAATGACTCAGCAGGTAGAGGTGCTTGCATGCAGGCCTCATGGCCCCAGTCTGATTCTCAGATTCCACAAGGTGGCAGGAGAGAACAGACTGTTGGCCTCTGACCTCTGTGTTTGCTATGGTATCTGTATGTCTGTGGTCACAACACATACACACATACAAAATAAGCAATCAATAAGTAAAAGATTAATTTTCTTCTTCCCACTAAATTATATTTCCCTCTGTTTCTGTGTATGTGGGTGTTATGCATGTATGTATTCATGTTGATGTGTGTGGACACACATGTTTTGGTGTGTTGTACGTGTGGTTCTGGGGGTTCAGAATCTGACCCTCATTCTTACATAGCAAGGCTTTAGTCACTGGGCCCTCTGACCCAGGTGCTATTTTCAAAGTGTAAGTCCTCTGAAAAGGTCTGGCAGATTAGCACATAGTCTGTGGCTTTTCATTTCTTAACAGAATTTTCAGAATAACAAACCTTTTAATGGTGATAAAGTCCAGTTTTCTGTTTTTTTTCCCCCACTTTGTATAAAGTTCATGGATTTCTATGTGACCTAAGACATCTTTTGGGAAATAGGCAGATTTCTGAGATTAGGCCAACCTAATTTATGGAGCAAGTTCTAGGACAGCCATAGCTACATAGACCTGTCTCAAAAAACTAAAATGAGTAAATAAATTAAATAAAAAAGGAAATCTCTATCAGCTGAGAGCTGGGCGGAGAGAAGAACTGGCCTGTGGCATCATGCAGCAAGGAAATGAGGTCATGGACCGAGGTAATTGCAGGGATGCCTGAGGATGCAGAGCAGCTCCCTAGTGCACACAGGCCTGCCACCTCCTAGCCCCTCCCCCACCTGCCTCCTCTGCAGCGTCCTTTCATGTTATAGCGGTTGTTTAATTATCGAATAAGTAAAATAAAACTTAGAGATACCTGACTTCAACTGATGTTGTCACAATGGGAGATGATCCCGAATTCACACACACACACACACACACACACACACACACACACACACAAAACAAAAAAACCCAAATCAAACAAACAAACAAACACAAGCATGGTAGTGTGTGCATGTGATCCCCGTGCTGGGAGGTGAGACAGGACGGTCGGTCCCTGGGACTCATGACCACCAGACTTAACCTACTTGATGAGTTTTAGGTCAGGGGCAGACTCTAGGGATCATCCCATCTCCTCCTCCAGGCACTGAGATCACAGGTACACACCATTACTCCTGGCTTTTGTGTGGGTGTTGCAGATCTGAACTCAGGTACCCACCTATGCTTGCTCAGCAAGCACTTTACCAACTGAGGCATCTCTTCACACCCTTCCCTGTTCCTTGTATGCGGCTCTGGGCTCCCCCACGCATAACCTCACCTAACCCTAGTTACCTCTTAAAGGCTTTTCCTTCAAATGCCACAAAGTAATAACTTGGGGGAATTGTGTTCAACCTGGGAATTCTGGCAACAGACATTCAGACCATGACATTCTTCATGGTGGATAAATGTTTAAAGAAGCCAGACCCCAGAGGCTGTATATTGTATGATTCTATTTACACTACTGCCCAGAACAGGCAATCCACAGACAGCCCTTTTGGGGCTGATTGGAGGCTGACTGCCAGGTGTGTGGGTGTGTATGCGTGTGCTTTCTCTCTCTCTCTCTCTCTCTCTCTCTCTCTCTCTCTCTCTCTCTTTCTTTCTCTCTCTGTTTCTCTTTCTCTCTCTCTCCTCTCTTTCCCTCTTCCCTCCTTACCCCCTTTCCTTCCTCCCTTCCTCTCTCCCTCCCCCCTCCCTTTGTCTCTTTCTTCCTTTCTTCCTAGACAGGATTTCTCTGTAACAGCCCTGGCTGTCTTGAACTCACTTTGTGGACCAGGCTAGCCTTGAAGTCACAGATATCCACCTGCTTCTGTCTTTCTAATGCTGGGACTAGAAGTGTGTGTCACTATTGCCTGGCTGTGTGTGGTTTCTTAGGATAATAAAAATATTCTGTGACTAGATCCTGGTGACAGTTGCATAATTAGAAATATGCTGAACCCCATGAACCACAAGCTCTAACTGGAAGAATTTTATAGGATATAAGGAACATCTTAATAAGCTGTTTGCCAAAGCAGATTTCTTCCTTTGGGGAACTGGCTGCAGGGCTTGGCATCCTAGTCTAGACTGACAATTGAGTAGCCCTGGGGAAATGTTGCAGAGGCTGGGCTCCTGGGGGAAGGGCTTAGTGGTTATAGAAGGTGGTAAGTTTATCAGTAAGTCTGTTGAGCTTGCTCACGGTGGCATTGGTCTGCTAACCTGCCTTAACTCTTCCTGTCTCAGCCAGTGAGATTTCTAGAAGTGCCAGCTTCTGGTAACATGCCCCCGACTCCCCTTGAATTCTTTTTTCTCTGGGTAGCAGCATGGGCCTAAGACTAGGCAGGGTCATCCCAAGACCTTTTCCCTTCAGTATGGGTTAGGCCTCTTCCAATCCACTGCATCCCAAGTCTATGGACCTGCTAGGTGGAGAGCATGGAGCAGTCCTAGACAGCTGGGCCTGAGCCCACAGAGCAGACACCAGGGTGCCTGAGCTACTAAACCCAACTTCAGTAATCCACTTGTCTTAATTCAGGTTGCAGGCTTTTACCCATTAGCTGTCTGCACAGTCCCATCAAATGCACTTTAAGTGTCTTTTAATCTATTGAAGTTAAAACATATGATCTCCCCCAGTTTCTACACCCACCTGCCAGGCAGGCCGTTCATTTACTGACAGCATCTTCCTTCATGGCCCCTCACTGCCTGTATCTTTCCCTGTGAGTGGCTCCTTGGCTTCACTCCAGTCACACACAGATGCTTTGTTGAACTGTTGACAGTTAGTGTATGAGCAGCATTTGATGGAGAGTTTTATTAGAAAATTAATTTTCCTTTTGAAGACCCTTTGCTCAGCCAGGCTCATTGATGTACAGCTATGGTGCGGGTTACTCGGGAAGCTAAGACAGGGGGATCACGATTTCATTTGAGCCCAGGAGTTTGGGTTCATCCTGGGCAATACAACAAGGGCTTATTTCTAAAAACAAAGCAAACAGGAGGAAAAGAACCAACATTTCTAAACGGTCTCCTGCAGAAAAAACAGGACAGCCAGGCCAGGGTTATAACGTGTATCGCTGCTGTAAGGTCCTTGCCCAGTAGCTGCCTACACAGGGCATCCTGATAGAAGAGGGCTGTTCATTCTCATGGGATCAGCCCACCCTGCAGGGCTCGGATTTTCTCTAGAGCCTCTCTCTCCAAGATGGGGTCTGCCTCCTTGTTTTAGAGTAGATTGAGGTTACAGAGGCTCCTTTGTTCACGGGCAGGGTGGAGGCCGATGCACTTGGACACTAACTGCTGCTGTCCTTGAGCGATTAGTGGCTGTGGGGAGGCTGCTGGCTCTCCCACACTATCAGGGCCTTCTGAACTGGCTTTGGCATCTGTTGCAAGCATTAATGAGGCTGGGAAAAGGAACATATTTTGGAGAGACAGTGGTACAGGGGGTTATTCTTATTGGGGTGTCTAAGCTAGACCTAAAATCATAATTTACCAGATTGCTAAGAAACCAGAGAGGCATAGCTTTGCCTGCAGGGAGGCCTATGTACAGCTATGATAAACAATATCTCATAGAATAGCCCATTGGGCAGCACTTGCTATAAGATTTTCAGGCAAAGCAGGGTTTTAGCTCTCAGAATTTATGGTAAATCTCTCAGGTATGGATAAGGTTTCACAACTATTCTCAAATCTTTCTGATGTGGCATATTTCGGAGACTGTTCCTGTCTGGTCTACCTTCAGCTAGTGTGTTTGGCAGGGGCTATGCTGGGGCTCTCTTTATTTACTATTAAGTGAGATCATGTGACCTTTTGGTTTGGTTTCGGCTGTGTTCAGCTGAGGAGGAGGTACCTTCCCCTACTCCCAGCCTGTACACCTATGCACCTATTGTGGAGTAGAGGGGTGCTCTTCCTCAGTATTATGGACCACAGGGGCCAGAAACAAACACATATATGTTTCTCTTGTATGTCTTTCCTTTCTGGAATTCAGCCAACAGTGGGATCTGCTGGTGTCCACTTGTGTTGGATAGCTCAGTAACCCAGAGTCCAGCCAAGACTAAAGCTGGAGGGCCCCACTGGGCATATTGGAATCAAGGCCTAGCTAGCCAGTGCTGGCCATCCTTGAGCCTGAGGAAGAAAAGCTCTGTGACAGCACCCAGTCACTTGTCCCCAGGTCAGGTTCAAAGCTCTGAAAGGTCATAGATTGCAGATGCTGAGTGAACCAGAAGCAGAGACAGGGAATCTGTGGGACAGGGCTGACCTGGGAGCCGCCAGGCAGCACTGGGAAGGCCGTGAGGTTAGGTTGCTGTGTGAAGGTGGAGAGGAAAGCCTCAAGTACCTGCCTACATCCTGAGGCCCTGCGACAGGCAGCACACATGGAAGATGTGGGATATGATGGCTTGTGTAGCGTGTGGGAATAGGGCAGACCCACCTGGCTACTTTCCTGCTTGTCCTTCTTGAATGTCTTTTTCCTTTCCTATATGACTCCATGGGAAGGAATTAGCACCAATCCCTCACTAACTTCATGTCATTAAAACGTAGCTGCCCTCCACTTCTGCCCACTTCTGCTCAGGGCTGCCTCAGCCTCTCCCTTCCCTGCCTTTGCAAATCCTAGGAGCTCCAAGACTACTTTTCTGTCACCAGATGCTCTGTCCTACTTGTTACCCTGCCTCATCCTTTCCTGAGGAGTCCCATGGGCTTCTGTCCAGGGTTGCTGTGGGTAGGTGGATAGCTCAGCTTGTCCTTAACTGGACCTCTCAGTGGACAGAGCACAGGTCCTCTCTGCTGTCTGCATGGTTCTCACCGTCACTCTTGAGAGGATGCTGATTTTACTTTGCATCTTATCCCTCATGCAGCCCAGCCCAGTCTTCCCTGGTTAGAGTCAGGGCTGCCTTGTGGGAGTGGGGCTCCTTCTTAAGGAAAGGATATAGAATTTGGCTCCTTATCCTGGCCAGCTGTTTCTTGCTGTCATTCTTGTGCACACTAATGATGACACCAGGGACTGTACGTGCAACTTACTGGGCATTCATGATGCCTGTTACAGTGTTACAGGGGTACTTAGCAGGGAGTGGACCAGGGAGGAAGGGTTTGGGATTTGAGCTTGGAATCAGGCCATCTGGTCCCTTCAGAGTCTGTGCTACAAATTATTCTCTTCCCTCAGGCCATTGTTCCTTTAACCACATCGTTGAAGTGGTTTATTTGTATTTTACCACAGTGACAGTGTTTGCTAATGTGAACAAAAACAAAAGTATCACTTGCCCTTCAGAAAATGCTATGAAAGGGTTTGAGAGGTTGTGCTGTTACCTAGGGACAGACAAGGCTCCCAGTGGCCCCATACCTCTGAGGACAGGCCAGCTGTGGATCTAGGTCAGGCCAAAGGCATGTGAGGGATGCTGACTGTCTCTAGGTACTTGTGTGACTGAGTGGGGCAAGGGTACCCTAGGTGGGCCCGGGTCAGTGTTTGGGGGCAACAAGCAGTTCCAGCCATGGAGGCCTGTTGCCTATGGGCTGAGCAGCTGTCAGAGTCGGTAGTTGCTGTGGTGAGCAGCTGAGTTAAGGTACCTTCAGAGGCTTTTCTTGGTGATGCTTTTGGATTTGGAAGATTGGAGTGCAGAGTTTAGGGCTTTCCCGGAGACCTGGTCCAGGAGAGATCAGGGCCCAGGATGGCACTATGAGTGACTGTCCCTTTGTTGACCTCTCCAGTCTCTTCTTGAAGTCCATCTATGACCACTGTCTGGGGACAGGCTGAGACATACCAGGGTTCCATGTTCTGAATGTTGGGGTAGTGAGTGGCCCTTAGCTGGTTATGTGGAAGGGCTCTCGGAAGTTGGTATCCAGACCCCAGCCGACATTCCGACAACATCTGCTTGAGGAAGAACCGCCTAGGCTTTGTGGGACTCGTGGGCTGACCTGGGGCAGGAGCTGTCCTCTCTGGTCCACCATGCTTCCTGTGCTGCCATCTGTGCAGATCGCATATCCTGCTGCCTGCCTGTTATTCTCTTAACCTGGAGCCTGACCAAGACCATGAGGTTGCTCTCTAGAGCTACAGGGCATCATTTAGTGTTCTCTGACTGCAGTATTCATGTCATATTTAGGAAGTAGGAGTGTGAACAGGGTCTAGCCCTGGCACTGGCCTACACTTTTTTTTTCACCAGAGAGGCCTGGAGGTTCTCACTATGACCATGGGCAGAAGTCCTGGCTTCGTGGCTTCTCACATGCAAACCATGAAAACCAGGCCATTTGTTACTTTCATGCGCTTCAGTCTCCTTACCTGGACCGTTGCACAGAAGAGTCTGATGGACAGTGTCCTCTACAGGGCTGGGCCTGACTCTGAAGTGGCTCATGGTGAGCAGGGCTCAGGTGCTGTGACCTCAGATTCTGTCCTAGCCCACCAAAAGTCCTCTGAACTATAGGGAAACACTTCAGAGTCACCCATGGGACTCAGAAGGCCCTGTGAGCAGGATCCAAGCTCACACTATGAGTATATCCACACTGACAGCCACTCTCATCAGGAACCAGGCATCTGAGTGAATAAATAATGCAATTAACTTCTTGTAGTTAGTGCTGTGTTGTCCATTCTGTATTGTGACTTAAATTTTATAATTGCTAAGTATCTATCTCACTCTCTCCCTCCCCCTCTTCCCCCCCACTGCATGTGTGTATGTGTGTGCGTGCGTGTGCATGCACGCACTCATGATTGCAGGCACATTTACACCACAGGGAGATCAGGGGACAACCTCAGGTGCCACTCCTTGCCACCCACCTTGTTTGAGTCAGGGTCTCCTCTTTGCTGTTTGCTACTACACGCCCCAGGCTAGCCGGGTTGTGAGCTACCGAGGTTTTCCTGTCTCCACCTCTCTTCTCTCCAGAGGAGCACTGGGATTACAAACGTGTGCTGTTGGCTTTTTAATGTGAGTTCTAGGGATCTGAACTCAGGTCCTCATCTTTGCACAGAAGAACTTTATCCGATGAGCTGTCTCCCCAGCCCTCAAAGAACTGTTTTAAAATAAAATTCTTTATGATTAATTTATAGGTAAATGTTTGATTTGTATACCTGTTTTATGCACTTATATATCCAGAGTGATGTGAAGGTTTGTTGGGAAAGAGATCACTAGTGAAAAAAGCCCAAGACCTGTTCTAACTTTTTTCCCCTCTCCTAGGCTGTGGATGTAGTTGAGACAGTATCCACACAGTATTGTTTTAAAGGCACTCCTACCATTAGGGTTTGATTTTACAATGTTGCAGTTTTTATTTCATACTTTTTTACAAAGTACCTATCTCTTCCTACATACAGTAATCCCTTTGTTGTACACAGTTTCTTTTGGACACGAAAACACTTAAAATCTGGGCTGGAGAGATGGCTCAGTGGTTTAGAGCATAGACTGCTCTTCCATAGGATTCAGATTCAATTTCCAGCACCCACATGGCAGCTCCCAACTGTCTGTAACTCCAGTTCCAGGGCACCTGACACCCTCACACAGATATACATTCAGGCAATGCACCAATGCACATGAAATAAAAATTTAAAGAAACAACAACAACCCCAAACCTGTGTCAGGCCTGTGAGCCGGCCTGCATGGGTCCAGTGCCCAGCTGGCTGGTGTAGCACTGAGTGGTGAGTTGGTGGGTTGGCTCTGTGGGCCCTACTCTGCATACTTACAATTATAGACTTAGTAATCAAAATTTTCTCTTGGATCCTTTAATCAGGACAAATTGAATCTCATTGGTTTTGTTAGCTCATTTCCTGGGACCCCTGCCTAGAGGCTTCCTCTCACACAGCACCTGGGGCCCGGGATAGGCGTGACTGGCATAGTAATTTAGAATCTGTTCTGCTCCCACACTTTGGCTTGTGGGGAGACACAGAACAACTTTGGTTCTTTTGTCTGAAATAGCAGTCCTGAGGGGCCTGGCGCCCTCACACCATTGGCAGCTAAAATTTAAAATAGTAGACATTTTGTGTTTTTGTAACATTTTCTGAACACTTAATTTTTTCTGCTCTAGTTGTATATGCATGCCTGTGTGTGTGTTGTGTGTGTGTGTGTGTGTGTGTGTGTGTGTGTGACAGACAGACAGACACACACAGAGAGAGAGAGAGAGAAAGAGAGAGAGAGACACACACAGACGGATGGACGGACAGACAGAGAGACAGACAGACAGACATTGGGTCCCACTTTGGTCACAATGGAGAATATAGGGCAGACAGTGAACCTTGACTCTAGCAGGGAATATTATTAAGAATGCTATCAGGTGTAGGCTTTCTACTTTAGATCCTTCCTGTACTGAACAGTTAACTCACACATTTGTGAAAACATAAATACATGTACATACTAATAGAAATGCATGCAGATATACACATGCACAGTGCATACATACACAGGCCACGCACACACTCCTCTATGTACACATGGGTGCTGTTGGTTTCTGCAGAGCACAGACAAGAGGGAGGTGGGTGGGCCAACATGTTGCCCTCTTGAGGCTGGTCCATTCCTTGGTTATTGGTTGGTTTCAACCTGGGAAGCTGACAGATGGGACTTTCCTGACAGCCCTAGGCTAGTGTCAGCTGCTCTGCACCCTGTCTGCCAAGCCTTCCCTTTCTAGCCTTTCTTGCCGGGGAGTTTGTGTGTTTGAGGTCAGAAGGGAACTAGGGTTCTGTTGACATGATTGACCACCCTAAGCTGGCTGACGAGTAAGGTGGGCCGTACAGTTGACAAGGTATACAGTACACGTCTCTTGGGTGAGCAGTAAGTTTGTCCCTGCTTGTGAAGGAGCCAGACTCCTAGGAGAAGCTATTTCTGTCTACTGGGAAATAGGTGTGTCTATGACTGCCCCTCCTTTCTCAGGGAATATCAGCAGGCCCTGGCACCTAGGAGGAGAAGCCAGACTGGGATTCTGAGGGCTGTGTCAGAGAGTGAGTTGGCCTTTGAGAGTCGTGACCACTCTCATCTCCCACCCTGCCTTCTTCAAAAATGATTTTTATTTTATTTGTACATGCATGTGGAGGTCAGTTTGTAGGATCTGGTTCTTTCCTTCTACAACATGGGCCCAGGGACTTGAACTCTGGATGTTGAGTTTCATGTGCCGTGTCATCTCAGTTGTTGTATGCACGCACACATGGGTTGGTATAGTGACAGTTTTGACAATTCTGGAATTTTTGGCTTCTTTAAAAAAAACATAGAAATATTGTAAGAATGTGCTTTCATTTTAATCCCAGGTATCCCTATGGGGCTGCTTCGGACTGTCCACAGCAGCTGACCACGATTTGTCTCGTGCTCTAGCAGAGGCATGGTTTTGCCAGCTGCAGATAGCTCCCGTGATTGACATTTGGAATTCTGGGAACTTTCCCGAGGGCCCTGAGAGTCAAAGCGGTGGTTGTTGGTTGTTTAGGGCAGTTGGTTGTGGTTTGTTAGTAGCCTTGGTCAAAGAAGAAACAAAAGGAAAGAAATTAGATTCAGGGATTTTTCTAATTGTTCTCCCCCCAACCCCCGTCCTTGTTTCTCTTCTATCTAGTACTTGGGGGGTGGGGAGTGAGGGGGTAGTGGAGCAGGGGATAAAGGGTTGGAAAAAGAAGGACCCACAAAGTAGCAGAGACCAGCTACATGTTGGTGCCTGTGAATATGGGTGGGTGTGCTGTGATACACACATGGAGGTCAGAGACAATCTTGGACACTGGTCCTGTTTGAGACAGGTTTTCTCTGTTGTTCTCTGTGCACAGGTTCACTGGCTTGTGAGCTTCTTGACTCATGAGTTTCTGGGGCCTCTCTTATCTCTGCCTCCTATCTTATTGTAGGAGTCCTGCGGTTACAGATGTGAAGTGCCATGTCTGTGTGGGCTCTGAAGATCTGAACTCAGGTCATTATGCTTGCAAGGCAGACCTTTACCCACTGAGCCATCTCCCAGATGCCACCTATACATCTGGGTCTCATCTCATCCCAGCCTCTGGTGTTCCACAGCCCTCCTGGGTGTGGCATTAGCTTGAAAGTTAGGGTTAGAGTGTGCACACATGTGAGCAGCATTATAGCAAATTTGGGTTGGTACACTTGTGTGTATTCCACTCTCTTGGGTCTTTGGGTTTTTTCCTTCTGGTATTGGAGGCTGAGGCAGAGCCTTGCGCATGCTAGGCGAATGCTCTACCTCTTGAGCCATCTCTCTCTCCTCAGCCCTCTTCCATGTCCTTTCTGAAGTCATGAGCACCCTTTACCAAAACATGCTGGGCCTTCACCACTTCTCTTTCATTTCTCTGAACCCTGGACTGTTAGCTCTAGGGGAAGGAGTCCTTCATACCTAGAAGCCTAGGGGACAATTGTGCGAAAGGCCAGACTGGTGGACTTACTGAGTATGTGTAGAAAAATAAGCCAGCCAGTGGGCTGCAGCAGAGAGACAGTGGCAGATATCAGGCCAATGGAAGAGACAGGGAACCTGGGTTCTCCTCAGACTTTACCTGTTGCAAGACCAGGACCAGAAGATGTATGAGTTAGTGGAAGGGAGGCCTCTGAGGTGAGGAAACTGGTGTTCCCCAGTGTTAAGAACCGGGCCTGAGAGGCCAGAGAGGTCTCCAGAGGGCAGGGGATGGAGGACTGATTGAAAACTCTGCCAGTTATTGTCATTTCAGTGGAATGAAATAATAATAGTAATAATAATAACAGTGATAATGATAACATTGTTGGCTCCTTCCATTAGCAGCTGTCTTTGCGTTTCTGTTTAGACTTGTAGATTAAACACCTTTTCTTAGACAGAATCTCATTACATAACTCAGGCTCATATCAAACACACAATCCTCCTGCCTTAGCCTCCCTAGTGCTGGGATGGCAGGTATGTGCCACTAGGCCTTGTTTACATAATTTTTGTTTTCCCTAAGAGGTTTTCTGCCATCCCAGGGCCCTGGACCTCTCTCTTCATCTTTTCTGGGATTCTAATGAGGATCTTTTGTGTAGGGTCAGCTAAGTGGGCATGGCCCAAACAGCCTGGCTTTTGCTCTGGTTGTATTCTTAAAGGTTCTTATGGAGAAATTTGATGAGATGGCTACTGCTTGGGGTTGAGGAGTCTAAGTTTGAGGCTTAGCCCTGGGGGTCATCACAGGGACAGCCTGCCCTCTAGGAACAAGGCCACTAGCTATTGTGTCTCCTCCAGCAGTTTCTACTTCCTCATATTCCTGGTACCTCTCTCTCCTGCAGAGGTCAGACCCACAACTGTTGGCCCAGTTCTACTATGCTGATGAGGAGCTGAACCAGGTGGCTGCAGAGCTGGACAGCTTGGATGGGCGGAAGGAGCCCCAGAGGTGCACACTGCTTGTCAGCCAGTTCCGCTCCTGTCAGGTAAGTGGGACGATGGGGGCATAGGGGTCTGTGTCTATCTTGGGGAGTTCTTAGGGGAAATTCTTGCTTGGGTAAGTGTCTGTAACCAAGGATGGATACTGTGACCTGTCCTGGTAAGCAAGTGGCTTTGATCCCTCCCTGTAGGGATGTAATTGGGACCCTGGAAATAATGAAAAGATTAGACCCAAGAGAGTGGTCTTGGGCAGGGCAGGATTATGTGGGATGGGAGCTAAGTTGCAAGTGCTAACTGCACAGGACACTTGGGAAGAGCAAAGGCTGAGACCAGAGTGAAGTGGAGAGCAGCTGGCTTGGGAAGGGAGATCCTTGCTCTGGCTGCTCTGGGTAATGTGTGCAGAGTTAGCAGTGGGGGATGTCACTGCACTGGGCTGCTGACTCATGGTGCTGTAAGCTTTTGCTGCATAATTCAGAGACAGCTCTGGAAGCTGCTGCTAAAAATACCTTGCCAGCAGCATTTTCTTCCAGTGCACCAAACGTTCACGAGGCATTTCCCGCAGGAACAAAGTTTTGTCAAGTGATAAGCACAGTCTTTCGAAAGTTCAGGAACCTTCTTTGTGTATTTTGCCTACAAGTTCTTCCTGGGTCCTTTATTCTGGGAGGTGGGCTGGTGCATGCTCCCCTGACAGAGAGCCAGCCCATAGCTGTCACTCTGGCCCTCAAGGCCTTGCTGCATCTGATCTCTAAAAAGTAGCCAAGCTGATCACACTACAGGCTGCCTCTAGGGCGTCATTCCTCGTCATGTTCTTGTGTATGGCCTGTTCCCCTGGAGCTCCAGTGTAAGGATTCTGTCTGGGCCATGATCTGCTCCTTCTTTCTTTGGGCTCTTTGGGTCTGAGCTGTTCAACATAGCCTTCACCTACCATGTGTCTGTTTGGATGTTCCAATAGCTGCTCTAGGCTCCTCCAGAGCCAGCCTCCCTGCTTCTGGGAGCTTGTGTTAGAAACAGTCCTGTGAGGCTGTTACTAGGGAGCCACCTGCAAAGGTGAGGAGCTCCACAGGAGAGATGCTCAGAGGGACTGAAGGCTCTTCCCCCCTTGTTCCTGTCTGTTGGGAAGCAGGACAGCTGTGGTCACTTGGGACATGGCTGTGGCCATCTTAATGTCTCACTTTGAGCTAGGTGTTGTTTGGTGTCATCGACAAAGTATTATTTTAGGTAGGTTGGGGAAAGGGCTATCAAGCTGGTAGTCCCTTCTTAGGTCAAGAGTCAGGGCTCATCACAGTGAATCTTGTACTGTGAGAAGGATCCAGGGGGAACACCTAGGTCCAGGCTGTGTCCTAAGGACACACATTTTTTCCTTGTCTTGGGGGCTGGGAGGGAACATGGGGACAGGAGATTGTGCACACCCATCACATGGCTCACAGAACCCTCTCTCCTGTCTGCCCTTACTTGCTGTCACTTCTTCCACACTCTCCAGTCTCTTAGGCCCAGGATTCAGCTCACTGCTCTTTTTGGCTCCTCCATGGTCATGCTGTCTGTGTTGACTCAGTTTCTCTCCTGCTCCAATCTAGACACATACGCCAGTGCTTCCAGCCTGACTGGGACCTGTTAGATGGCTCAGGCCCAGCATGTATAGCTAGGGGCTGCAGTTGTCATCCTTGGCACCCCATGCAAGTTTTGCACATGAACCAAGAATCTCATGTCTCCTCATGGGGTTCTGCCTGGCGTTGCTTTGTCAAGTTTAGTCTCTGAGTGCTTGATGCTGCTCTGTAGAAAGATAAGGGACATTTATAAACTCATCTTGTGACCTGAGGCCTTACCGAAGGAAAGCAGGTTACACCCACTGCTCTCCCTGCTCCCTGCCCTCCATTCTTACAAGGTCATGCAGCACTTCTGATGGTAGAAGCGTAAGATTTCTACCATGCCAGATAGGTGCCCTCAGCCCAGTGCTTCTGATGCCTCCTGTCAGAACTGAGAAGAGTGCTTCATTTAGATGTCGTATTTGTGATACCACATGTGTGCACATAAGTGAAGAGCACTCAGAGTGATATCTGGACATTGCCTGAGCAGGGCATTCCTGTCTCTGTGGAGTTGGAAGATGCTCCATCCTGAATTGCAGATCAGTTTGCCAACCCATAAACCCTCTGGACCCTGTGGGTCCTTGGTTTATGGAGGTTTCATGCACAGGTGTGGTTAATAACTTCTCCTCCCCTCAGAGTTTGACAGTTAAAGTTGAAAATCTAGGCCCGTGTCCTATAATGGCCTGATCCTCCCTGAAGCTACTCAGAGCCTGGTTACCTGTCATCTCTTTAACGTAAGATCTATTACTTCAGAGATTGCAAGGAGTTTAGGAATTGTATGTTAAGACAATGAAAGAAGGGCTGGAGAGATGGCTTAGAGGTTAAGAGCACTGACTGTTCTTCCAGAGGTCCTGAGTTCAATTCCCAGCAAACACATGGTGGCTCACAACCATCTGTAATGGGATCTGATGCCCTCTTCTGGTGTGTCTGAAGACAGCTACAGTATACTCACATAAAATAAATAAATCTTTAAAAAGAAGAAAGAAAACAGACATACACGCACACAGTTTTGAGGTGAGGGGCAGGGGGTATGTGTGTCTGTAAGTTGCTTAAGTTGGCCTTAAACTTTTGGGATCAAGTGATATTTCTGCCTTAGCAAGTAGCTAGACTGTGCCTGGTTCCCAAATGTATTTCATGGATCACTTTCTAACTCACTAGTTTTTTTTTTTTTCACTTACTAGTTTTGACATCATTCTCTTAGAGATTACTAGATATTTTTCTACAAATGTTTTCTGCAAATAAATTTTTGTGCTTCTTTTAAAAAATATTTATTTTTGTTAGACTGTGTGTTGATGTGTAATGCACGTGAGTACAGGTACCTGTGGAAGCCAGAAGAGGGGGTGTCAGAAGAGTGGGTTGTCTGGAGCTAGAGTTACAGGCAACTGTGAGCTGCCTCATGAGGGTTCCGAGAACTGAACTTGGTTCTCTGTAAGAGCAGTATGCACTCTTAACCTCGGAACCATCTCTCCAACTCCAGCCTTGTACTCCTTCTTGCTTCCCTGGCTGTCTTGATTTTTTGTTGTGTGTCGTGCCCTGGTCCCTGAGAACTTGACTGGCTTTCTAGTCCAGTTCTTGGCATACATGGTGAACAGACTTGTTCTTACCTTGGGAGAGTCAGCTGTCAGTCTTCAAGCATGTTAGCTGTAGGATTCTGCAGACTCTGTTTATCATGCTGGGGAAGTTGCCTTCTATTTATATCTTGCTGAGGCTCTTATCAGGAATGGATATTGGAGTTTTATCAATACTTTCTTTGTGACTATTGGCCTAATCAGGTTTCTTAATATGGTAAGTGTTATGGAATACTTTTATGTAAAATGCTGACTATTTTGTTATTGTTCTCTTTGTTGCCCTCACAGCTGTATGCAGGTGTTGGGAGGACAGGACTCTGTCTATAACATCCACTGGGTCACTCCAGGACCTTCTGCCCCTCTTTCCTCCCCCCACCATGTGTGTGTGTTTGCTTTGTTTTGTTTGGATAGGGTCTTGTTAGTCAAGTTGGGCTTGAACTCATGATCTTGTCTTAGCCTCCTAAATGTAGTTGTACACTACCATACCTGGAGGTTTTCTTTAATGATATCCCTTATCTAGTTATTCACTTTCTGACAGTAATCAGGGCATCACAAAAGTTATTGTGAACTGTGTCAAACTGCTGAAAGTTTGAATACCGGCAGTATACCCATTCAGGCTTCTCATCATTTCTGTACTTAAAAGGGTTACAATTATGCAGCTTTGGAAGGAATCTTTGACTCAACTGGTCCTGCTAGTTTGGTATCTTTCAAAGAAGACGACTCCTACATTGCATCATTACATATATCTAGCAAAACAAAAAAACAAACCAAAACCAAACCAAACCAACCAACCAACCAACCAAACCAGTGCCATTGAAAGCTGCCTATAAGAAAGCTGACAAAGTTCCCCAGTAGAAAGAGGATTGAGAAACCAACCCAGCATCATATATAAGCCAGAAAGACAAGACAGCATTTACCCTACTCTTAACCAAAGTAGACTTTTAACACTGTAGACTGACTGGGATATAGCTCTATGGTAAGAACTCTTGTTTATTGTGTGTAATGCCATGGGTTCAATGCCTGTGACCAGCCACAAATAGAAACACAAAGCAGAAGTCGTCAGTCATGCTATGAAGACAGTGCAGAGTAGAGCTTCTCTCTCTACTCTCATGGCACAATACACTTTTTATGAATTATTTTAATCTCCTCAAATTCTGTTGAGAATTTTTATATGTAATATAGTTAGGTGTGCTGTTGCATACCTGTATCCCAGCACTTGAGAGACAGAGAAAGATTAGGAGTTGAAGAGCAACTGCAGCTGTAGTTTGAGGCCAGTCTGGTTTATATGTTTCTGCCTCAAAATATGAATTTAAAACAATAGAAGTTCTGCATCTATAGTCATGAAGATCACTCATCTAATCTTGTTTTGGTATCAGGATATCTGTGCACCTATACAGTATGTCGGAGAGATTCTCACTTCTGCTTTTTTTGGGGAGAGGGTGTTGTGAGTTTGTGTCAAATTGGTGTTATTTTTCTGTTTGAATCTACAGGTTTCTCTGTGGGAATATTTTTAACTTCAGCTTCATTTTATTGAATATGTATAGGCTTTTCAGGTTTTCTAAGTCTTCTTGAAAAGTTTTGGTAGTTTGTATACTTCAAGAAATTCTGTTGAAGTTGTCAGCATGAATTGCTCATGGAGTCGTTTTTAATATCTGTAGGATGTATAGTGATGTCTCCTAACGTAAACTGTGTCGTCCTGACTATGTTGGTAGAACTTTGTCAGTTTTATTAATCATCTCAACTGAACTTTGTTGATCCTCTCTTTTATCTTATAGTGTGTGTCTGGAGAGAGCACATACCTATTTCCAATGACCTAACCCCAGGGAAGCTTTACTCATGATTTGTACAGATTGCTCTACCATCTGGGACCCAGTGGGAGTCTCACATTCTGCCCCTACACTTAGCCACTCAGGAGGCGCCTTTTGTGTTTTAAGGTCTTAGGCTGATCAGAGCTGTGGTAGTCCAAGCCAACCTCTACTCTCTGTGCTAAGATATGGAGTACTCCTAGTTGCTCTGAGATGTGGGAGACCTCTTACTATGCCAGTCCCATGAGTGTCCTCACTGCCCACAATCTTTTTTTTGTCTGGTTCATGATGAATCCACAAGGGGTACCTCCTGTCTCCATCCTCGGGCCCCTCGTTACGTGTCTTCTCTGCTGCTGTCCTTGGAATCCAGCTGCATTGGTCCCATTGGGCGCCACATCTCTGAGCTGTACAGGGCATGCCTGGTTTCCTTCCATCTCAGGGTCACTGCCCATTCTCATCTGACATCTGACATCCTGCCTGAGAGCCATTGTTTCCTCTGCTATTAGGTGCAGAGCAAAATTTAGTTCTGGCAACTTCATCTTGGCTGGGTTCAGAATTCCCAGTCAAGGGCTGGGGAGATGGTTCAGTGGATACGAGTGTTTGCTCTACAAATGTGAAGGTCTGTGTTCAAATTCTCAACTATCACATAAAAAGCTGGCTGAGCTGTATATGTATATGTCTGTAATACCAGTGCTGTAGGAGAGGTGAGGAATAGAGGCTCTCCAGGACATGCTAGATGGGCAGCCCAGCTAGAGGTTCAGGGAGAGGCCCTGTTGTAAGACAATAACTCAGAGATTGATAGAGTGGGACACCCAACATTCTCCTCTGGCCTCTCTGCATGTGTGGATAGGTGGACACACACCCAACTCATATACTCATACGCACGTGTCCTCAGCCACACACACACACACACTGCAATGGGTGTGGTGTTATACTTGGGAGGCAGAGATAGGATTCCTATAAGCTCCTGCCCACCCCAAACCCTAGGTTACAAAATGAGACATGGTGTCAAGTAAAACAAACAAGTGGCTGTGCATGGCAGGTTCCCAGGTTTTACAGACTTTAGTTTGTATAGCCTCCAGGCTGCTATAGAACTGTGTTCTTCATTTTGCTGCTGAGAAACAGAAAAGTTGGGTTTCCTGCCATAGTTTGCACAGCCATTGGGGTAGAGGTGGAGCTGCCCTTATATTGACAGTCAAGTACTTTCCTGTTCTGTCTGCTGGTCCCAGAGCAGGTAGGAGGGTCACTGCTTGGTGAAGGAGTAGGGTCTGGAAGTACTGACTCAACAGCCTTTCCTTATGTGGTCCTAAGGTTGTGTTTGTGCCCCTGTAATAAGTTCAGATAGGCCATGGGTCCCCAGCTGGTTGTCATTGGTGCTTGGTGACTCTTTTACTCATACCTGATGCTAACTCTGTTGTAAAAACTGACATTGCTACTCTGGGGAGATTTTCACATAGTGAAAGGGCTGGCTTCACATAATAGCCCTCAGCACTGTTACTGCCTGGAAGTAAGTGGACACACCAAGCATAGCCTAGGTTTGTTACAGGAATAATAGTGATGTAGAAATGCACACCGAAAGTCATGCATGGGTGCATGTGCCTATGAGTGCACGTGGCAGGTGTGTGCAGGGGTGGAGGCCAAAGGTACTCAACTTCTCTCCACCTTATTTTTTGAGATAGGGTCTCTACTGAAACTGGAGCCAGCAAGTCCCCAGGGTTGTCCTGTCTCTGCCCCAGCCCCTTGTGCTGGGATTACAGATGAGCTACTGTCCCCTGCTTTTAAGAGTAGGTGCTGGGGACCCAAACTGAGGTCCTCATATTTGTACAGAAAGCATTGTGTCTGCTGAGCTGTCCCCCCAGTCCCCAGAGTCAAGATTTTATGGGAGTCCACTGACCTAGTGTCCAAGAGGACTTGTATGGGTGTTCAGAGGCACCTGGGGTAGCCATGGCTCCAGGCATTTAGGGGGACAGGCAAGGAGGGAAGTTGAAGTCTTTTTTTTTTCTAGGAAGATGGTTCAGTTCTTATAAAGAGTGATGTGAAATCTACTCCTCAGCTATCAAATGGGCTCAGTCACAGGACTGTGTGCCAGCAACAGACCACTAGGGGGTATTGTCCTAGCAGGGGATGGTTATGGGTAGTTCCCTGCTGTTTGAGCCTCCTCGTGGGGAGGCATGATGTGCTGCCAGATCACATATGTAGTCTGGGTGAGTAGTCTTTCTTTCTGTTTCAGGACAATGTGTTAAACATCATTAATCAGATCATGGAGGAGTGTATCCCTCAGGACGTGCCCCTCGGGATTTCTGCGTCAAGTTTCCAGAGGAGATCCGGCATGACAACTTGGCTGGCCAGCTGTGGTTCGGGGCTGAGGTAGTGGTCAGCTGCTGAGATTCTGGGTCCTGACATTGAGCACCCTTTCCCAGCCATGTCGTGTAAAGCCTGTCTCTTGTAAGGGTTCTGCTCTGCCCTTTGTTTTTCAGAAGGTGTGATCTGAGCTTCACATAGTAGCCCTCAAGCTTTTGTATTCACTCTGTATAGCATGGCCCAGGTCAGAGGCTCCTGTGAGGACATGCGAAAGGAGATGGGCCCAGCTCAGTTAGTTAGTTGGTGTGTATGTACGGGGAGTGCTGCTGAGGGGTGGCGGCCTGGAGTTCAATGCTCCCCTTCAGGATACACCTGGGAAGTCAGTGACCCCTCCCCTCAGCTGATAGGAAATTGTTCTTGTCCTGATTGATGCTGAGGGGATTGGCTGGTGGATTGGTTCTGTCCTAAACTGGTGAGGGCTAGCTAGTGGACTGAGCATCTACACTGGAAGAAGCCAGCTGGGAGCAGGCCATACTCCTTGGTCACCACCTTGAGAGTAGCAGGCAAACTCCTATGTGCTCCTATGAGTATAGGCTGGGGTCTTTCACAGATGTGGGGAGTTTGAGGGTGCATGGAGGCCGCTTCACCAACCAGGAGTAGGATGCTTCTTAAGTAGATGATTATGGTTACCATGGAGATCCTGTTCCCATTAACTTCAGATGTGTTGTGCAAGAGGCACCTGTGACTTCTCAGAAAGGTCATGGCCTGCAGGGTGGCTGGACCCTTGCTGCTGTCTTGTTCTAGGATACAACCCTGAGTGTGGCCTTTAGACACTCTTGGCTCCCTCCCAGCAGCCACCTGGACCAGGAGGCAATGAGAGTCACATCACTGGGTCCCCCACTAAGCACTGAGGCCTTGAGGTTCACAGGGTCAGGTTTCCTGAGGACATGCAACTTCTACGAGCTCCAGGCCACTCTGAGGCATACTCTCCTGCCCACAGTGCCTGGCAGCTGGCTCCATCATCATGAATCGGGAGCTGGAGAGCATGGCTATGCGGCCACTGGCCAAGGAACTGACACGCAGCCTGGAGGATGTGCGGGGCACTCTCCGTGACCAGGCGCTACGAGACCTCAACACTTACACGGAGAAGATGCGGGAGGCCCTGAGGCGCTTTGATGTTCTGTTTGCCGAGTTTGAACTGAGGTGACCTTGATGGCCCTATGCATATGCCTTCACATTTGGAATAATGGCTTTTGCTCATAACTTTGGGGTACCAGCTCTTTGGGTCCACATCTTGATGTTTCTATGTAGGAAATGATGAGGGAGGAGTTGAATGGTTAGTTCTTGAGGATCTTTGTGGATGGGTATAAGGGAGCCTTCATAGGAAGAGGGAAAACAGAGGGTATAGAGTCCAGCAGAGCTCTGGCAGTCACAGCCCCTGGGGGGCAGGGCTCAGGACAGGCTTAAGGGAGAGGCCGGGTGTGCTCTATGCACAAATGGGTGTGCTCTATGCACCAACTTTGTGCTGCTTGCAGATGGGAAACCCATGCCTACTGATTGTAGGATACCATGACTGACCTCTAGAAGGAAGTATTCTTTCAGAAGTTTGAGTGCAGACAATAGTATGATTTTCTTGTGTCTCATAGCAAGAAAAAAATAGAGTTTAGAAGGCACGAAAATGTTCTTATCTGGGATCAGATTAACAAGCTGACAAGCATCATGTAAACAAACACCCCCAGCTGCTCAGCCATCGTCCTTTCAGACCTGTGTCTATCTAGGGCCACTCTGGATGGCTGAGGTACACAGGGCCCGAGTTTGTACTCCATGGGGAAAGGGTCTCCCAGGAGCCTGCTCCCCACCATGGATCCATATAGACTAATGCATTGCTTGCTCATAGCTGGGACTAAGGTGGGAACAGTCACTTAAGTGGGTGTGGTGGTTCGATGGTATTCAGGAGCTGAGCTGGGGCAGGACTGGGGCTCTGGTTTAAACAGTCCCTGTAAAGCTGGGAACTGTGTATTTATGAAACCAATGGCATAGGCGGTGGTAGTATTGAGGGCTGTGGTTTTAATGTCGTGTTCTTGTTTGGGGAGGCCTGGGAAGCTGAGGCACAAAGGTCTGACGCCTCTGCCTTGCAGCTATGTCTCAGCCATGGTGCCGGTGAAGTCCCCCAGGGAGTACTATGTGCAGCAGGAGGTCATCGTGCTCTTCTGCGAGACGGTGGAGAGGTAAGGCTGCTCAGCTGCTCAGGCTGCTCAGGGTGGCGTCTTGTCAGGGATACCCAGGTGGGAAGACAGCAGCCTGCTGCTTTCCTTACTCCTCATGCCTACTGGTGCACAGAAGGCAGAGCCTATACTCACACACACGATCCTCTGCTCTGGGCTCACAGGGCAGGTGCCACAGGTCAGTGGAGTCATGTGACAGACAGGACTTAATAGGCTGCTGCTGTCTAGCCCCTTGCCCTCTGCCTCCCCCACCTCCCTACTTGTGTGCTGCTCACCTCAGAGGCTCTGTGGGCATGTGAGAGCTCAGGCCTATTCACCATCGGTGGGTTATGACTGCAGCTGTGAGGCTTTGTTTGGCAGTTCAAAGTCAGATTCTCCAAATAGAGTATAGGGCCAAGATTCACCACAGAGTGTCAACTGCAGTGCTCATTTTGAAACTGATTAAGTCACACCACAAGTTGTTATTTTTAAAAGGCAGACAGTTCGCCGTTTATGCCTTTAGAAGTGTTTCCAATTGCCAGAAAACAAGGTGGCTGAAAGTACATTTTGCTTTGAAGTCCTGATGGCTCAGCACCTGCTTGTGGTTGTTGTATTGGGAAAGCCACCTGCTTATGGTGGGGGAAGGGAACTAACCTAGATTTCATAGTAGGTGCTAGATTGGGGAATATTCTTGTCTCATGTTTGTGCGTGGCCCTTGAGTTGTCTTGACTTCCAGGTTAAGCAAAGCACTGGCAATGACAGACAGACACCTGCCAGAATGACAGCTGTCTTCACACAGATTCCTACACTTCCTGCCCTTCCATTGCTTATTGGGACAGAGTGGAACAGGCAGGAAAACAGACTGAGCTATGGCCTCTCTTCTGGGGCTTTCCAAGCAAAGCATGCCTTGTCTTCTGTATGTGACTAAGGTGGCACAGGTCACCCTCCTTACTTGTCCCCTGAGTGTGAATCCTAGAGAGGGTTGGGACTCTGCTCCCGCTGTACTTGGAGTCTACCTTGAATATCCTCTCACTCCCCTTCCCTCTGCCAGAGCCTTGGATTTTGGGTATCTGACCCAGGACATGATCGATGACTATGAACCTGCCCTCATGTTCACCATTCCTCGGCTGGCCATTGTGTGGTGAGTGTCCTCTGCTTCCTGGCTACTGGTAATGGTCCTCACACACTGCAGACTCTGCTGTGGTCAACCTCAGCAGTCCACAGTCTGGCTCCTCAGCAGAGGGGAACCAAGTGTTCAGAGCCCAACGGTTGCAGTTTGTTCTACCTCTGTGCTCCATCTTTCTGTTGGGTGGGTGTTCATGGGGTTGGGGGTGGGGTTTGGTGATGACTGGCTGGATATGAAGTCTGGGAGATGGCCTGGCATGAGGGAACATAGGTAGGATAAGAGTGGGGATGGAGAGTCCTGTAGGAGAAAGAGAGGCCAGCATTGGGTCCAAGTCCAGGCCATGAGAGAGGTGTTACAGCAGGACCTCAGAGAATCTACAACATAGACACAAGCAGCCTCCCCTGGGAGCTGGAAACATAGGGGTGGAAAGGTGGTGCTTTAGGGCAGCCAATGTTCTGGGCTTGCAAAAATGGGGGCACTTTCCTCTGTTGCACAGCAAGCACTGGGGCAGGTATTGGGAGAAGCAGAGCAGGGGGATGGTGCCAGTCCAGACACTTCTGCCAGGCTGCTGTGTCTTAGATGTCTTCAGGGAAGGCCTTCAGGGTTATGTTTGAGCACTGTCTGGTGTTTCCAGAACCTCTAACAGCTCAGTCCTGTTCAGTCCCTTCCTTATATAGTCCCCCTTTCCTTACAGAGTCTCTTCCTTCTCTTTAGCATATCCAAAGGGTCACATCACAGCCCAGGGATGCCACTTTAAATACCCTTAGTCAGCAGAATCTGGGGATATCATATCTTCTAAGCATGTTGAGCTGGTGGACTGGAAGTCCCTGATGGCCCACGTAAAGTGGGCAGGAGTGACTTTCCAGGTGGACCTGTGGACCCGCGCTGGCTCACAGGTGTCTCTGGTTTATTAAGAGGAAACGGTGCACTGGTTTGGTCCTTACCTCTTGTGTTTGTTTGAAACACAAAACAGAATACGCTTTGGAATGTATATCTTGTTAATGCTGACCAGCAAGGGTCTGAGAGTCTTTAAGAACAGGCACTGACCCTTATCTCAATGGACACTGTGTCTCTGAGAATGGATCCTGTAACACAGAAAACCCCATCCCTCTTTTAACAGACCATTATAGTACTTTGGCGTGCAGTACCTGGCCTTACCCACAACCCAGGAGAATACACCTATGATGTCCAAGGGCTGGCTTCCCTGGGAAGCTCTGCAGAACCAGCTGCCATTTGGGCTCTGCATTTCTTCCCTGCTCTGACCACTGTTCTCCTGGCTGAGTACAGGTGGGATTGGGGGAAAACTTATTCAGAAGCCCTTGGGAGCACCCTGCAGTTTATCTTGCAGCACACTTGATTTAAAATAAACAGAGGTGTCAGACAGCCCCTGCCTGTGTGTTTCCAGATTTGACTCTGAAATCTGTTTTCTTTCTTGTTGGTTGAGGGTTTAGACAGTTTCCTGTAGCCCCAGCTAGCCTTAAACTCAGCATGTAGCCAGTGATGGCCCTGAGCTTCTGATCCTCCAGCCTCCACCTGATGAGTACTGGATCACAGGTATACCCACCATGCCCAGTTTTATTCTGAAGTCTCTTTTCCCTGTTTATTCCACTTTTTACCAGTGTGCTCCACAGCCATCTGTGCCTGAACAAATGTGGCTGATGAGCAGTGGCTACTCCTCATTGGCCAGTATCATGGTGCCATACTGCTGCAAATGGATCAGTAGCCCACCCAGAAGAGTAGTCCTGGAGCAGAGTAAGGTCACTGTGGGTGTGAGCTTTATTCTGGGTGGCTCCTCCTAGAGGTAGACATGCAGCTCCTTCTCCTCAGGGTGGAAGGAAGGCCTAGAAAAGAGCTGAGAGGATTGAAGGGATCTCCACAAGGCAGAGCACACCCAGGGTATATTGGAAAGGAGAGCAGACGCAGGAACATGGCTCCCAGAGTGTGGAGCTTTGGCTCGTGACAGGGAACATTGCATAGTTAACTGATAGGGTCCTCAGGAGCAGGCCCTAACCTCAGAGTTAGGTGTGGCTCTGAGGGACCAGAAGGTGCAGTGTCTCTGATAAAATCCACCCAGGTGAGCCCCACCGTGGGAGCTTCTCTCCCACCACGCTCACCAGGTCCACACAGCTACAACTTAGTGCTCTTTCGCTTCTCATGCAACTTCCCAGGAGGAGGCCCAGCAGAGTCTTCCCTGTGTTCACATGGTGAGTGTGTCTTGATATTGTGTGGCCACTGTGAGCCTGGCCCTACACGCATCCCAGGAGTCAGGCCGTGCCTGGGCAGGAGAGGAAAGCTGCTCTAATTTTAAAGTATGTATCTTTAAAAAATAGTTCCTTAAAAGAATAAAGAAACCAAAACCTATAGATTCAGTGGTGACTTTTCAGCCACCCCCCCCCCCAATTTGGTTGGCCAACATGGCCTGTGTCACAGATCACTATTGCCTACCAGCCCAGGATCCACTGGCCTCACCTGGGTCAAGTGGGCATCAGCCATATCTCCCCAGAAGGCCTGTCCACTCCACAGCAACCCCTGTAGCTGGCTCCAGAACTTTTGTCCCTAGAGCCATCTGTGTGATCCTGGCCCTTGACCCCACCTACTGTTTGTCAGAACAGTGGCACCTCTTAGCCTAGGCTACCAGTGATCCTGGAAATTTTCAAATAAGAAGGGCACTGCACTTGTTCATACCCTGCCAAGGCCTCGCCTCCTGGATAACACCCGTGGATGTCACAGCCTGACCTCTGCCTCAGTGACCCCTTACCACATATCTACCTTCCTCCAGTTCTGCCTTCTGTGTTCCTTACTTCCAGGTTCACATAATGATATATTTGCTCTTTTTGGTTTCTAGCATTCTATAAGTACAACTTCCCACTGTCTGACCCATCCGTGACTTTTCAGATCACAGTTTCACCACACCTAGATTTGGGTACTGGTTGGCACTAACTTCAGAATACTTGTATTACAGACACCTCACTCCTTATCCTTTGTGGGTATGAGTGCCATCTACATTCACACATATGCTCGAGTATATGCTTGCATTCATTTATTTATTCATTCATTCTCTTTATCTCTTTCTTTTCTCTCTCAAGCCTAGTTTTTGTTTCTGTAGGATTTCTGGTCCTGTAGCTGTATAAATAGGGTTTGTGCTATGGGTATGTACAGGAAGGCAGGCTCCCCTCCTGTACTCACTGGAGGGTGGGACATGGTGGGCTTTGTTAGAATTTTGCCACTTTGATCTGACAAGACTTGATGCATATTTATACATATCACCCATAAAGTAGCACTTGTAATAATAACATTTGGGGGGTTGAATATCTAGAACTAAGGCACTGATTAGGCGTGATACTTCTGTCACTAAAATGTGAGAGAGAACACTAGTGTTAAGGAACCATCTTCACTGTGATAAATACAGAATCATAACCAAATGCTGTCAGTGCAAGATTGCTTTTAAAAAATGACCGACTTACTTCATGTGCACAGCTGTCTGCCTGTATGTATGTCTGTGTGAGGGTTTTGGATCCCTGGAGCTGGAGTTACAGCACGTGTGAGCTGCTATGTGGGTGCTGGGAAGTGAACCCAGGTTCTTTGGAAGAACAGCCAGTGCTCTCAACTGCTAAGCCATCTCTCCAGCTTACTTTTTTTTTCCCTTTAAGACAGGGACCCATGTGTCTCAGGCTCACCTGGAATTTGCATATGTATCCAAGCATGACCTAGAACTGCTGGTCTCCTCTCCACCTCCCACATGATGGGTCACAGAGCATGCACTGCTGGGGTTAAGAACCTCATGCATTCAGGCTAGTTACCTGCTACCATGCATACCAAAGAGTTACAGCCCCGGCCCTCTGTAAAATTAACACTTGTGTAAACAGAAAGCAAAGAAATAAGTGTTTTTACCATGGTGACAAACTACACTGACATAAAACTTAACATTTTAGCCCTTTAGAAATTTTTTTTATTAGTGGCGTGTATGTATGTAGTGTATGTGTATGAGTTAGCATGTGTGTAAGTGTGTGTGTGAGTGTGAGTGAGCATGTGTGTATGTGTATATTTATGAGTGAGCATTGTGTGTGTGAGTGAGCATGTGTGTGAATGTAAGTGAACATGTGTGTGAGTGAGCATGTGTGTGTGTATGAGTTAGCTTGTGGTGTGTGTAAGTTAGCTTGTGTGTGAGTGTGATAGAATGTGTGTTTGTGCCGAGTTAGCTTGTGTGTGTGAGTGATGTGTGTAGTGAACATGTTGTGTGTGAGTGAGCATTGTTGTGTTGAGATGTGTGTGTGTGTGAGGTGATGGTGGATGAGCATGTGTGTATGTGTATATTATGAGTGACATGGGTGTTGAGTGGCATGTGTGTGTGTGTGAGTGAGCATGTTGTGTGTGTGAGTGAGCATGTGTGTGAATGTAAGTGAACATGTGTGTGAGTGAGCATGTGTGTGTGTATGAGTTAGCTTGTGTGTGAGTGTGAGTGAGTGAATGTGTGTGTGTGTTGTGGCGAGTTAGCTTGTGTGTGTGTGAGTGAGCATGTGTGTGTGTAGTGAATGTTGTGAAGTGAGAGCATGTGTGTGTGTGAGTGAGCATATGTGTGTGTGGTGATGTGTAGACATATGTGTGTGTGTGTGAGTGAGCATGTGTGTGTGTGAGTGAGCTTGTTGATTGTGGTGTAGTGCAGTGTGATGTTATATTTATGAGTGAGCATGTGTGTGTGTGAGTGAGCATGTGTGTGTGTGAGTGAGCATGTGTGTGTGTGTGTGAGTGAGCATGTGTGTGAATGTAAGTGAACATGTGTGTGAGTGAGCATGTGTGTGTGTATGAGTTAGCTTGTGTGTGAGTGTGAGTGAGTGAATGTGTGTGTGTGTGTGTGGCGAGTTAGCTTGTGTGTGTGTGAGTGAGCATGTGTGTGTGTAAGTGAACATGTGTGTGAGTGAGTGAGCATGTGTGTTGTGATGCATGTGTGTGTGAGTGAGCATGTGTGTATGTGTATATTTATGAGTGAGCATTGTGTGTGGTGTTGGTGAGTGAGCGTGTGGTGTGTGTGTGTGTGAGTGAGCATGTGTGTGTGTGAGTGAGGTGTTGTGTGTGTGTGTGTGTGAGTGAGCATGTGTGTGTGTATGAGTTAGCTTGTGTGTGAGTGTGAGTGAGTGAATGTGTGTGTGTGTGTGTGTAGGTCAGTGGGAAGCCTGCAGGATTCAGCTCTCCTTCCATGATGTGTATTCTGGACGTTGAGCTCAGGTTGTGAGGCTTGGCAGCAAGTGACTTTATCTGATGAGCCATCTCTTGCCCCATTTTAACCCTTTCTGAGTGAGCATTTCAGTGTTGTCAGACACTGCCCACCTCCATCCTAAAACCCCTGTCTGGATAAAATGCCACCATCCCCCCCTTGCTGGCACTCACTGCTTTTCTTCCGTGGGGATCTGACAATACAAGGAATGAATTTTCTGTGAGTAGAGCCATATGGAATTAGCTTATTTTCAATCAGCACATTAAAATGTGTTAGGATTTCTTTTTTTTTAGGATTAATATTTCATTGAATGTAATTAAATGTTATTTGAAGCATGAAGTTTTTGGGTGTTTGTTTGTGTTTGTTTTTCCAGTGTTGGGGATCACCCCTAGGCTTAGAGCATACCAGGCAAGTGCTGTGTTACTAAGCCATACCCTCAGCCTTAAGTACAAGAGTTAAGAAACACCATTCAAAAGAATAAAATGCCTAGGAATAAAGTTAGCCAAGGAGGACAAAGACATAACTACTGAGGACTGCAGAACATTTGTGGAAAAAAAAAACATAGAGAAAAAAATCTACCATGATAGAAAGGCAGCCCATAGCCTGTGTTCATGGATGAGAGGCTCAGTGCTCTCCAGAGTGACCTTTGGGTTGTGTGCAATCCTGCAACCTCCCTTTCCCCATTTATGGAAGAAATAGAAAAGCCATTCTGTAAATTCTTATGGAGCCTCCATGGCCCACACAGAGCAAAAACCAACTTCAAAAAAAAAAAAGAAACACAAAGAAAAAAGATACACACAGTCTGTTTCAAAACTTACTGCAAGTAAAAATGCCCACTTAGAAAGATGTGCCAGCCAGTGAAATGGAATTAAGAGATCAGAAAGCCTTCCATCTGTGCTCAGATGATCCTGGGCCAGGATGCCAGGAGCATTTAGGGAGAAAGGAACGCTGTCTTCAGTGAGCGCTGCTGGGACGTGGCTGCCACATTGAGAATTGTTATCACTGATTCTTTGTCAGCATGGTCACTATACCCAGACATTTAGCATTCACACCAGTCTAGACGTTGTGAATGCATTTTAAAGATGAGTTATCATTTAAATGAATTGAATTTTGAGTTTAGCAGATTGTCCTCTATAGTGCAGTGGACCTCACAAAATCAGTTGAAATTCAAGGAAAACACAGGCCAAGATCCCCTAAGTAAAGAAGGGATTCTGCCTGTGACTGTAGTGACCACCCTTCCCTGCATCTTCAGTCTGCTTGCCACCTGCTCCATTCTGCAGTTGGAATTTACCCCGCTCCCCAATCTTGTAAGCCAGTTCTCTCTCTCTCTCTCTCTCTCTCTCTCTCTCTCTCTCTCTCTCTCTCAGACATACGCCACACACACACACACACACACTCACACACACACTGTTTGGCTTCATGTTTCCAGGGTACGGTCCCCACCACAAATCTGCTTCTGTTTAGTGTGAGCTCACCACTCAGCAGGACCACAGAGCCCAGATGCAGCCCAACCTTTCAAGGGGAAAAGAGTATAGTGCCTTTGATTCTGCTTGTCACTTTTCTTACCAAACTGGGTATGTTAAAGAAGACTGTTACAAATAGATAGGGACTCTTTGTGAAATGGTGACAACTGGGACTCTGTTGGTGAGGAGATCATGTCACAGTGGTGGAAACAAGCAGGGCTCTCCAAGCAGAAAGTCCAGTAGCCCTAATCTGTGCTCAGATGAGGAAGCAGAGGCACAGGTGAATATTCTGTGGGCTCCTGAGACATACCAAACCTGAGAATATTGTCCCCAGAAACACTGGAGGAGATATTGGAGAAGAGTCCTAGCCTAGTGTTCCGAGAGAGATGGGCTGGGACTTGGCTGACTTAGGTGCTCTCAGAGCTGGGCAGTAGGCCTTGGGGCTTCCAGAGGTGGCAAGTGAAGGTGGCTGTCACGGGGATGCATTGATAGAATCAGGGCTGCCTAGAGGTGACACCTGAGTGAAGCTGGCCATTAGCAGTTGGGTGCTGGATGCTAAGTGCTGAGCCATGGACAATGAGGAAAGCTCCAGCCTTTGGAGAGGACATCCAGGGAAGGGCCAGTCCTGCCTGTGGGTAGACAAGAGGCTGTTTCCTGCCCTGAAGGGTGATAAGAGACCCACATGGGTCTCTAGCTCGTGCTTGGGTTTCAACATGACAATTTTAGGCTTGATTCTTATGAGCCTCTACAGATCTAGTCTTTCAGTTTCAGTGAGGTAGAAATTAGTAATGAACCTTGATCTCATCTTCTGCAGCATTGAGGTGAACGAATGTACTCCATGGTTGTTAGATCCCTGCTGTGAACCAAGCTAATAAACTTGATGGTAAAGTCTAGACAGTAATTGTAATCACCTTTTCCTTGACTTGTTGAAACTTTACTCATAGGATGTGAAGGTTGAAGCTATGACTTTGCTAAGTGCAGGTGCCCTGGTCCCTGCTGGCTGTCAGTCTTCTTGCAGATGTTGAAGCTGGAATCACAGGGCTCACTCAGAGGCCTACAGAGCCTAACCACACTGGCTTGTATGTCTTGAATACAGTGGCCTTGTGGTCTATGCAGATGGACCCCTGAACTTGGACCGAAAGGTGGAGGACATGTCTGAGCTGTTCCGGCCCTTCCACACGTTGCTGCGGAAAATAAGGTGAGGGCTGAAGACGGTTGCTGAAGTCACGTGCTCAGCCCACTCTGAGTCATGAGGGCTGGGAGGTGGGTATTAATGTCAAATGTTCAGCCTCCTCTGAGTCACCAGAGCTGGCCACATATCTTCCTGTGTGATACCTGTGCCCACAGTGGCTCGGATAGCCTTTGTCTGCTCTGCCTGGGCCTCAGAGTGGTTGGCAGCTCTTGAGTGCCAAGTTCTAGGGAAATGTAAACTTCCTATACAGTTCCACACAGTTCAGTGTTTGCTTTCAGTTCATAAAAGCTTGAAGTTCCCTTTAGGAAGCTCATATGTCAGTCCTGGTTAGCTAGGCTCCTGTGGATGTGTTGGAGCCCTTCTTCTATGCCAAACTCTTCTTTTGTTGGACAGAGCACACCCAGTGGTTCTGTGGGACTGGGTTTTCATACCCTAGGGATGGCCTCATGGTGGGCTAGAAACAATGTGGAGGCCCTGACTACCCATTTTCTGGGTGCCTTACTGGTGTTTTCTCCTTTGGCTCTACATAGTGAGTCCTAGGTGGGTCCTAGTAGCACCCTGTGAATCTGTCAGAGTATCCAGAGCCTCCTTAGAACTTTTCAGCACAAGATGCCCTCAGGCATAGTCAGTGAGGCCAGAGTTTCTTTGTAGACACATAGAACATAGATCTATGCAGAACAGTTTCAAGAAGAGACTCCTATGGTTCCCCCCGCCCCCACCGTGGGCAGCCCTGAATTCTAAGAACCTCTTCGAGTCAGCAAACTGGGAGCTTAGTCTATTTCGTAGTTCAGTTTATCCTGTAGATGGCTCTTGGCTGTTTTCCTCTCACTCTGAGTGGAATGCAAACCAAGGCTTAGAGGCTGAGTACCTGCTCTTCTTGGTTCCAAGACAATAAATGAGGAGAGACAACAGACAATTCAGAGGCCAAGAAGGTAAGCACAGCCTGGCTTTAGCTGAGGGTGTCTTATAGGGGGATGGGGCGGGTGTTGGGATAATAAGAGGAATTTCCAAGGGCTCAGGAGAGAGCTAGGTCCAGAGCTCCTTAGCCCTTCTTCCCAGAAATCATCTGAAAACTCAAGCCAAATGTTTCCTTGCACAAGGCTGGGGTACAGAGCCCAGAGGCAGTGGTCCAGTGGACCTCATCAACACTGGGGGCAGCCAGGCAATACACACTGCTGGGTTCAGATGCAGGAAGAGTCTGGCACAAAACTCCTCAGGAGCATGGGAGGTTTTCAAAGCCCTGCAGACTCTCAGGAGACTGCCTCAAGCTCACCGCTAGTTACCCTGGAGATTTTTGCCAAATGTTGGCAGTTCATGGAATAGAGAGTTGGAAAATTGGAGCTGAGTTGGAGCTCAGAAGGCAGAGCACAGTGTCTGAGGACTCTGGTGTATGGAAAGATGGAGGCTCACTAGCCTCAGAGCAGCAGTAAGCCTGCTGGATGTCTGGGCCCATGTGATAATGGATCCTACTACCACTTGCCAAAGACTGGAATCCACTTAGCACAAGACAGCATCACTTGCCAGGGTTAGAATGTTTTCTGATGTGGTCATGCAGTTCAAACATAAAGAGACAAGAAAATGATTTGTGGTCAAGAGAAAAACACGTGATTCATAAGGTAGACTTAACATACAATGATATGAGCACAATTATCAGTATTTATTGCAGAACATACAAGAAAGAGGGGTTGGAGAAGAGGAAGGAGAGTTTACCAATTTAGAATCAATTAAAACTATTCTAGCTGGCTGTAATGGTGCACACTTTTAATCCTAGCACTTGGAAAGCAGAGGCAGGCAGATCTCTGTGAGTTTCAGACCAGCCTCATCTATAGAGCTAGTTCCAGGACAGCCAAAGCTATACAAAGAAACCCTGTCTTGAAAAAAATCCATAAACAACAACAATAGTTATTATTTTCAAGAGCTAATTGTTCACTGTCTGAAAATAAAAAGCAGAGTATGGATCTGAAAGCAGATCAGACCCAGCAGAACAGAGAAGTAATGAGCCTGAGGCTAGACCATCAAAGGAAGCACAAACTGAAGCACACAGATAAAAGGAGCAAGGAAGCAATTAGACACAAGCATCAGTAGGAGAGGCGTGTGCAACACACTCACGTGTCTAACACATCTCACTGGCATCCCAGAAGGGGAAGAAAGACAACGAGCAGAAGCAATATTCAAAGAAAATAGCCCAGGGTTTTCCAAAACTCATGAAGAATCTACTCATATATATTCAAGAGACTCAAATCACAAGCAAGATGAGCACAGAACATTCCTGTGCATGTCAGAATAAAATTGCCAACAACAGAGAAACTTAAAAAACAGTGAGAGGAGAAAAATAACATATTACTTTAAAAGTAGCATAAAATAGACCCCCTTTTCACACACCCACACACAGAAGCAGAACACACACACACACCACACAACACACCTACACACCAAAATGAGCATGGTGTGCACATACCTAAGATTCCAGTATTTAAGTTCAAGCCAGCTCAAAAATAAAAGAAGAGACTAAGGACGTGAAAGCAAGCAAGAAAAATAATGGACAGAGACATCAGTATAGACATTGTACAGACAAAGAAATTATAAGAGGAACTATGAACAGTTTTTATGTTGATGAACTTGACAATTTGAATTAAAGTAACAAATTCATACAAAGTTAATCTCAACGCTGACGGCAAGAGCAAAATTTTATAATACAGTGTGTAGTAAAGGAACATTAATCCATTGATTTGACCTTCCCACAAAATAAAAAATTCAACAGAATAATCATGTGGACAAGATACAGCTTCTCAGAATACGCCATGACCTGCAGAAAGTGGGGCATTCTTTTCCTCCAGAAATGGGAGAGCTAATAGGTATCCATATGAAACGTCTCATTGAAGGTTCTTGTATTTGGATCACTACTCATAACAATCAATTCAGATAGAGAAGTAAAATTGAGAAGACACTACTTCTGAAGAAATTCAATCCATGTAATGGAGCAGCGTTCCTGACAGGACACAGAAAGGCCAACTCAAAGGGTGAGCAATGCAGTAGACACTTACCTAGCATGGCTGAGTCCCTGGCTTCAATTTTTAGCACCACTAAAAATGACACATTAGACTTTATTATATTAAAAATGTCACATCAATAGACACCACCTGCAAGAGAGTGAAATGTGGGCTGAAGAATGGGAGAATATATCCATCAAGAACTTAACTTCCAAACGCATAAAGAAAACCAACAGAAAGAAAAACTAGTATAAGTTTTGAGTAGGCTGTGTCAGGACCAGGAAGTGCATGCTGGCGCTCAGCTTCATTCCCTGGTGCTGAGTGAGGCCCCATTGTGCATGCACCAGGGGGACATGTTTGTACTGCCCAGGACAGAGCTGCCAGCCAAGGCCACAGACTCAGTGTCCAAGCTGTTTGCTGACTGTGTTGTTGGTCTTCTTTGTCAACTTGATGGGATTTATGGTCACCTAAGATACACATTGCTGGGTATGTATTTCACAGAGTTTCTAGGGAAGACCCACCCTAAATGTGAGTAGCACCATCCAGCAGAGTTGGAGATCTCAGACTGAATAAAAAGGAAAAGGAGAGAAATCCGACATCACTGTCTCTGGTTACTGACTGTACATGCATTTTGAGCAGCCAACTCACATCTCAGCTACCATGCCTCCTTTGCTGTAATGAACTGTATCCCCCTCCCCCTCAAACCACAAGCCAAAATGAACCCACCTGTCCCTTTCCCACATCAGTTTTTTTTTTTTTGTCATAGCATTGAGAAAAGTAACTCATACACCAACTGTATGAGCCAGTCGTCTCTTCCTGTGTGGTGGAAATGGCACGTGATATTCTATGGAGAGGTATGCAGCAATGCCAGATGTGGCAGCCAGATCTCATCAGTAGACATATCAGTATTTATACTCTGTCAGTGGGCAGTGCCCACCACAAGAGCCTATAGGCTGCAGAATTCTCATTTCTCTAGATAAAGAAGACAGACAAAAGTACATCTGCTTGTGAAGTCAAGATGTCAGCAGCTAGGGAGACTGGAGGCATAGGAGTGTGCCGGGACTCCTGGTTGATTAATTTGGGGTGTGGATACTGTCTGTGAGTGTGTTTGGATTAGGAAACTCAAGAAGCCTCATAGTTCTTTTCTTTTTTTCTTTTTGAAAACGAAACTTTTATTTATATTGCATTTAACTCATAATTGATTTTAGACTATTGAAAGTTTTGGGTAGGCATGGGTAGGTAGCCCAAGCCTAGTCTACATAGCAGGTCCCAACCAGCCAAGGGTTTAGACCCTGCTGAGCCGTCTTGCTGGCTCTTCGCTCTTTGTTCTCTCTGGACATCCCAGGCTGACTTCACTGAGCTCCTGCTCCCTCAGCCTCCTGGGTGCTGGGAAGTTCTTTTCTTGATATAATATGTTAATGCATTCTTTGAGACTTTCATACTTGCATACAGTGTATTTTGATCACACGCACCCCACCTTCCCTTACACCTTCTCCTGGGAGCCTCCAACCCATCCATCCTTCTTTAACTTTGATGTCTTCTGTCTGATTGGTTTGGTTTTATTTTTAGTAACACACTGAGTGTAAATGATCAGTGCTGCCCATATACCATGGATATGGGCCATTGACTAGTGCATAGCCGACCTCCCAGGGCTTCTTAGTTCAGTCAACAATATGGTCTCATTGTTAAGTTCTAGTGGACAAGCAAAAGCAATGACAATAGCCTGAATCGCCCTGAGGGTCTCTGGGATCTTCCTAACCAACAGCCTAAGGGGAGGAATCCTGCCTCTGACACTGTGTGCTTTTTATAAGTCTCACAATTCTGAGGAATACGTGGACCTTTCTGCCCATCCATAGATACATTGGAATCTTCACTATGGGATGCAGACTTCAAGTATATCCTGGGCTTTCCCTGGTAGAGGGCAGCATGCACTTGGCCTGTTGATCCTGCTTTAGGCTCATCCTAGTCACTGTCACAAAACCAGTCTTCATGTTCAAGGCTCAGCTTCAGAGTCCCTTTCTCTTTTTTAATTTTTTTCTCTCATATCTTACATCCTGACCACAGTTGTTCCTCCCTCCTCCCCTCTCAGTTCCCTTCCCCACACCAGTGTCTCCTTCTTGAGGCAACCATCCCAAATTCAGCCAGGAGCTCTACTGCTTTCTCCTTGGCTTGTGTTTCCTTCCTAGCTGCTGCCATTACTGTAGAATGTACATTGTTTGTACAATGCTTAAACCTGCCTCACTTACCTGGAAGGGAACCCTAGAAAGAATGGGCCATGCTTGCTTTCTCCCTACAAAACTTTGGTATCCAGAGTCTGGCAGGAATATGGCTGGTTCTTAGTAATACTTAGTATTTTTTTTTTTTTAAAGTAAAAATTCCTAGGTAAATAAACATGTATATTGATTTTATTCTTTAAAGCAGTTTCTCAGCCTGTTGATTGCTACCCCTTGGGGTTGAATATCAGATATCCTGCATATCAAATATTTATATTATGATTCACAACAGTAGCAAAATTACAGTTATGAAGTAGCAATGAAATAATTTCATGGTTGGAGATCACCACAACATGAGGAACTGTATTGAAGGGTCGCAGCGTTAGGACTTGAGAAATGCTTTAAGGTTTTTATTGGGGATGGAGAGATTGCTCCTCGTAGTTACGAGCACTTCCTGTTCTTCCCGAGGACCAGGGTTTGATTCCCAGGCCCTATATGGTGGTTCACAACCATCTGTAACTCCAATTCCAAGGGATCTGATGCCCTCTTTTGGCCCTCATGAGTACCAGGCATACATGTTACACAGATATACATGCAAGTAAAACACCCTTACACACAAAATAAAAATAAATAAATCCTTTAAAACAGCTTTTATTAGTATAGTCACAATATTCTTGTGATCAGGGCCTCATGCATGGCAGACAAACGCTCACCACTGAGCTACAGTCCCATCTAACCAGGCCTTGGCATTCCCAGTGAGTGCTTCTAGAATTTCATGTCTAAATATAATTTACAAATGTAATCACAGCTCTTCACACTTCCACTCCTTGTGACATAGAGGAGAGCTGGCGACTAGGTCTCCGTATGAAGTGGAGGGTACAGTGAGTGTCAGGCTCACGTGGTTGATGCCTCGACTCTTCAGTGTGGGTGTGAACTTCAGGGGACTGCCTCTGCTGTTTGTTGGCAGAGGCAGCTGTGACATCTGAGACCCTCAGCCTAGTTTCTGTCTTGATCCTGTAGGGATCTGCTGCAGGCGCTGACTGAGGAGGAGCTGCACACACTGGAGCGGAGCCTCTGTGTTTCTCAGGATGTGGATCTCCCTATCCGGGCAGACACCCAGGCACCCAGTGCCCTGGCACCCACCTTTTCTGCATCCCTTCCTCCCGAGGAGACACTTTCAGCCAGTGCCAACAACCCAGAAGCAGAACTGGCTTGCTCAATGCAATATGATGATCAGGAGCTGGAGGAACTCAGCCGCATGGTCCACAGGGCCGGGGATGAGATGTCTTCTCTGCTTTCACCTCCCAGTACCTGCCAGTCCCCAGCGCATAGGCCAGGCTCAGAGGCTAGCTCCCGAGGGGAGGCCTCTCCAGCCAGAGCCCAGCTGAAATCAGGCAGCGATGAGGAGGAAAGGGTGTTCTTCATGGATGATGTGGAGGTGACAGAGTCTCCTGCTAGGCCTGAATCCCCAGGAAACACATTTGAATTGACACAGGGTAATATCCAGCAAAGAGGACAGGATGGCCAGAGTGGAGAGGTGGGGGTCGGGCCATCTGCCCTGGTAAAGGAGGAAGACTGGAGCAACAATAACATTGAGGATGACAAGATAAAGCTGGCCAGCCTCGTGGGCTCCACTTCCTGCAGCTGCTTAGACTCACAGTTATACCTGGATGGCTGGGAGGTGAGTGCAGAGGATGCTGAGACTGCAGAGATGATTGCACACCGGACTGGGGGGATGAAACTGTCAGCCACTGTTATCTTCAACCCCAAGTCTCCCATCTCCTTGGACTCGGCTGTGGCAACCCAAGAAGCCCCAGGCCATGGTATTTCCTCGTTGGAGCCCAGGGCAGAGGGGACAGGGGACAATTCACACAAACTCGGCACTACAGCCACCAACTGCCTCCTCCACTCCTGTGTGTGCTGTGGGAGCTGTGGGGACAGCAGGGAGGATGCTGTAGAGCGCCTACGGGAGAAGTGTGGCCCAGGAAGTGTCATCAGTGCCTCTAATCCTTCTGTAAGCTTAGCCAAGGGTAGTGACAAAGAGCCTGAGAGACTAGATGAGGCCCAGCCTTCTGATGTCACCCTGCCTGCAGAAGATGCCTCCAACAGGCAGGAGCCCAAAGCCCCGCTCACAACAAGTGCCTGGCACACACCTCAGGGCCTCAGGTGGATACAGGAAGCAGGTTGCAAGGAGAGGGTGAGGTCAAAGGCCAGCCGGAGCCAGAGGCCAGAAAGCAGGATTCTGAGAAGTCCCCTATGGTCAGTGGGGACAGTCCAAGAGGGGACATGGCCCAGACAGAACCCCAGCACCTGTCAAGGTAAGGGCTGATTCTGTTTTAGGGACCAGACTTCCCTCTTTTTTGCATTAAGGACATGTCCTGTCTGATTCTCAAAGCATTGAGATGCTTCCTCTTGGAGTTTCTTGGCCACCAAACAGGTTCTGGACTCAGGGCAGGTATGCGATTGACGCCTGAGAGGATGAGGTATGGACTGCCTGGGTACCCATCCTGCACTAAGTTAAGCTGCCTTTCAGTGATCTCCAGGGGCCCAGTGAGTCTTTCAGGTAATGTTGGCATAAGGACCCCCACTTTCATCTTGGTAGTTCATTCTACCCCAGATGTAGCCCATGGTGGACTGGGCAATAATAAGTAATAGGTAATAGGTGGGAGCTAAGCACACAGTCCACTGATCTTTTCTCACCACCATATCTGCTGGGCTCACACAGCTGAGAAGAGATTCACAGAAACCCTGACTGTATATCGAGCCATGCTGAGCTCTGATTCCCTGTAGCTCTTCCCTCCCTAGGAGATCCTTCTCTGCTGTTGCCTGGTGATGCTGGGGTGGGGTGGGACATGCCTTGTTAGAGCTGAGGCTTCTCTCTTTGCCTCTTACCTGAATGTTCCGTCCATAGCAGATTTTGACAAGCATTGCTGGTGTTGCCTGTATTGTGTATTTTGTCTGTAATGTTGGGGCAAGAGGGAGGGTCAAAGATGTCCCCCCAGCCTGAGTGGTGTCCTCTGAACCCGGCTGTGTGGAGACTTACCTGGACAAGGCAGGCAAGGATGGAGGGCAGGAGTGGAATGGTCTCCACTTGGAGGTCCTGGATACCAACACATGGGTGGGTACAGGTTGGTACAAGGTAAAGGATAAGATAGGGCGCAGGTGGAGACGGAGGGTACTTTCAACCCATGGGCAGGAGTTTCTGGGTCCAGGGCAGATGCCCATTTCCTGTCCCTCACTCCTTCCTGGACAGCAAACGGTCGTCACTTTTCCTGGAAGCATGCAGGGGAGAGTTGGTCAGGAACTTGTGTCTGCCTTAACTCCGAATGTTCTTCCACTCACTACACAGCTCTCTGCTCTGCTACTGCCTGTGGTGCTGGGCTGTAACTCCTATGGTCTGTAGAAGCCACTATGGCAGAAGTTCCAAACCCATGTACTTTCTAGGCCCTGGCAACCTCTAATCTGCTTTTGGCATACATGATCTTGTGACTGTAGACATTGAGAGTAAGCCATACAGTGCAGGCCCTTCCATGTGCCACATCTTTTCCTGATCATTGTCTTCAAGGGCCATCCACACTGCAGCTAGAGTAGCACTTCACTCCTTTCTGCAGCTGTGTCAGCCCATTATGCAGAGTGGCCATGCTATGTCCCCCTCTCCCTTCATAGTTGATCCATCTGTAAGAGGGTTTTGGCTGTCAAGAATCATGTGGCTATGAAATTCTATTTCTGGTCTTGTGTGGACATGTGTTTTTATTATCTTGTGGTCTCTAATAGTAGAACATGCAGTCATATATCAACTAACCATTTTCTACATACCCGAGGTTACATACATCCTACAAATGGTGTGTGTGTGTGTGTGTTGTGTGTGCACTTGCACACGTGCATAAGGGGTTCAACTTCTTCATATTGTCTATGATTTTTAAGCAACTTTCTATCCTTAGGGTGTAATCTATTAATATGCAGCCAGCCAATGACTTATTGGGTGAGTACCTGTAATTTAAACCCTTGGCAGGCTGGGGTAAGAGAATGGCGAGTTTGAAACCAGCTTGGGCCACAGAGTGAGAATGTGTCTCAAAACCAAACCAAACAAGAACCGAAGTCACTTGAAAATGTTCCTGTTTAACCTTGCATTCGGTTTATAGGAACTACCGCTTACATTTAACCCGGCTTTATAACTACATAGGATAGCATTCTTTCTAGACAAAGCTAAACAAATAGATGTAAAGAAGTCTGCCTAAAGGGACTTTACTCTTTAAAGTTTTGTGGCCTTTGAGGGTAGACTTTGAGGGTGCACACTGATGATATCAGGTAGATGGCTCTGAGATCTGTACCCTCTTCACTCTACCCCCTGACCTCTAGTCAAAACTTTATCAGAACTTTTTGGAGACATCCCCACTTTCCTTTACTGAAAAGTTGCGTCCAGGCACGGTTGGGCCAGTGTGCACTTGCTCAGGCCTGCCGCTCAGGCCTGCGTCCACACTCCTGCTGTTGTAGATGGTGCTGCTGAGGACGGCTGGTGCAGATGTCTCTCCTGTTTTCATAAAGCCTGTTCTGGGAGGCAGCCCCAGCTTCGTAGCCATGTCAAATGGAATGAATTAACTTCCCACAGACTGCTGATGGCTACCTTGAGACCTCTGGCTGTTTATTGGTGAGTGAATTATTTTCTACAAGGCTGACACAAGACCCCTGTAAATTCCATGACAGGGGAGGTGTGGGATTTTATTTTGTTTTGTTTTGTTTTGTTTTTTTAATCTGTCCTGTTTCTTACTGGTCCAGGTAACAGCAGAAGACATCTACCATCTGGAAACTTCTCCTACTCTGGGAAGGGCCCTTCAGAACATGACTCCCATTTAAACCCAGTTCAGTTCAGTACACACTCAATACTCAGCTATGAAAAGGTGAGAAAACTTACCTGGTGGCTCAGAAGACCTCCCACCTTCCTGGAAGCCGGGTTAGAAGATGGAAAGGGTGTGAAGAGGAAGCACTTGACAGGGGGCCAGGACCTCGGACAGAGGCATCTCAGCCCAGCACTGTGCTTCAGGGAGCTGGAAGAGGTCTGCCTACAGCTACCTGTCACTCCTGTCCCAGCACTGACAGAACCATCCTAGGAGTACTGGACGAGTGTTCTGTGAAATGGGCACATTCCTCAGGGGCCAAGCCAGGTGCCGGAACCCTCCCAGGAACCAGATGGCTGTGGCAGGTCTTTCAGGTTCTGCAAGGAGGTGATACAGCAGCATGTTTTCAAACAGAAGCAAGAGGCCAGTCACACACAAGGCAGAACATTTGCTGACATGTGGAATGAGACATCAGGAGGTCTGGTTAGTGTGACAGCAATGTGACAGAGCTTTCTCATGACACAATTGGTCTCAGGCACAGGGTGATGTGTTAGTCAGGATTCTCTGAAGGAACAAGATGGTATGTGTGTGTGTGTGTATGTATGTATATATCACATACATATATTATGACTATGTAAATATAAAAACATAAATATGTATATTATAGTATATATATAAATATTATAATATAATATGTGTTATGTTATTTTTAATTATATATATAGTAAATCCCCATATTAGGTTGGGATATATCTATATAGGATCTAGTCTGGGTACTCAAGTCTCATGCTGGTAAGGCTGAGAACCTGGTAGTCGTCCGGTCTGTAGCCGGACGTCTCAGCAGTCGCAGTCTGGTGCTGTGGTCCGGAAGGATTCCTGGGGAGTAGCTGATCTTCAGTCTACGTTGGAATCTGAAGAAATTGTTTCTAATACCAGTGAAGGAGAACCTCAGCAACAGGGTAGATGAACCTGCCAGTGAGAGTGAGGGCAAGCAGGCAAAAAGCTAAAGTTTCCTCCTTCTGTGTCCTTTTCTGTGGGCTGCAACCAGGTGCTCTTTGCATTTATTGTGGGTCTTCCTGCTTAAATAATCAGATTAAGGAAATTCCTCACGGGAGTGCCCAGCATCTTGGGTTTCAGTTGCCTTCTGTATGCAGTCAACTTGACAATCAAGATTATCCATCACAAGTGGGTTATGATTAAACTCTAGTTTTGCATCTGGGAGACAGATGCTAATATCTGCCTCACCCCAGTGTCCCTGAAACGGACAGTTACCTTCACCCTCTGCAAGCAGCAGGGTCCATTCCTCTGCTGTTCCGATTTGATGATGGCTTCCCCCACCATCTGACAGGCGCCTCTGCACCTCCTGTGATTTGTGGCACGGAAAGTGTAATGAACAACAGGTAGGCCCTGTGCTCACAGGCTTCTGTCCCATGTGCGAGTCCCATCTCTGTGAAAATGGAAGAAAAGCAGGGAGCTGTGGCAAGAGACCTGCATTTGAGGCTGGAGTCCTGCACATCCCTGGAGTGTGTGTTGCTAGTGGGGTAGAAGATGACTCCATAAGGAAGAAGAATCATTCATGCCAAGGGACTAACACATGCCGGAAGCAGAGGGGTCTAAGGCTGAGAGTGTAGGCCCTACTGGAGAAGCTCCTCTGTGGGTGGTCTTCTGGCCTTGGCTAATTCCCCCAGCATCAAGGATGGTGAGACACTGTCAATTGTCAGCATGGATGCCCTGACCCCGATGAGTGAATGTTCTAGAACCTGGCCTCTTTAGTCCTTTCCTTTCTTCTGGCTTCTTTCCTACCTGTTTAGTGGTCAGAGATAAAATTTTGGGGGGAAAGTTAACATTTTAAAAAAGCTGGTTTTTCTCTCACCTAGCCTTAACTTCCTGACTCAAAACATTCTTTGGTTTAACTCCATTGTCTACTTGTCAGAGGATAAAACCCCCTCAAGCCTGTCTCCCATCCTGAACATGCAGAGATGTTTGCTGTAGAAACTACACTAATCCCTTTTTTTTCTCTGTAAGTGTGGTCCCTGATCAATGTAAAAACTTTAGAAATATTAAAAAGACTAAAAGAAGTAAATAAAAATTTCCCACATTTTATGAATAAATCTGATTAATTTTCATAGTCAAAAATGATGCTGTGAGCATTTCTCCACAAAGTTCCTGTTAAACACAACCTAGGGGTTGGAGAGATGGCTCTGTAATTAAGAGCACTGGCTGCTTTTCCAGAGGACCATGATGTAGTTCCAGCACCCGCCTGACAGCTTTGTAACTTCAGATCCTGTGGCTCCAGTGCCCTCTTATATCATCTATGATGCCCCAGACAAATATATAATACATAGACACAGATGCGGGCAAAACACCCACGCACACAAAATCAAAAAGAAAAACAACCAACCTACAACTCTAATAGAAATGGTGCTGTGTCACAGGACATAGTCTGTTTACTCTGTATTTTCAATTTATGCTTTAAGTTAGTCTTGTGCAGTTTCATTTTGTTTTCTTTAGACTCTAGCCCAGGGTCTAGAATCAGCATCACAGAAGTCAAAATCTTTCCAGAGAAGCGCTAATCTGTGCATACACAACATACACATACACAACATACACAACTACAACATACATGCTCCAAGCTGTGCCCATCTTTACCAACACAGGTGCCCACTACACATCCTGCTAACCTGAGAGGCAGAGACTGTGGTGTGTGTGTGTGTGTGTCTCCTGTGAGACATGCTGCCCTTCTAGATAATGGGTCTCCTGCTGGTGTATACAGGCCTGGCCAAAGGGATGACCACAACCACAGAGTCCCCTGTACAGTCCTTTCTGCCTGCCTCTCATCCCTGACTCCAGCTTCTCTCTCTAGCCTCAACACTTGGTAGCTCTCATGTCTCATGCTCACACCCTGCTCCTTCTGTAGCCGCATCCTCCAATAGGTACATAGAAGAAATCAGCTGATTCCTAAGGTAGAGACCAGCTGGCCATGGCTATTCAGTTGCCTTACCTCATCCCTGCATGGACTCTTTGGACAAACCAGGTAACTTGCTTCTCCACCCCTCTGTGATCTGCCTCTGGTCACTGTTGGCTTCCTTCAGCCATAGCCTTTGCCCCAGTGCTAAGACATCTCTCTTGATTCTTTCCAATGTCCAGTCTCTTGACATTGTAACATTATCATCTACAATGTTCACACCTAAGAACTGTAGTTGGGCCAAGTGTGATGGGTGGTTCACACCTTTAATCCCACCACTCTGGGAGGCAAAGAGAGGCAGATCTCTGAGTTTGAAGCTATCCTGGACTCTATAAATTTAAGTGTGTGTGTGGTGTGTGTGTGTCAGCCAGATGATGGTAGCTCACACCTTTAATCCCAATACTTGGGAGGCAGAATCAGGTAATCTCTTGAGTTCAAGGCCAGCCTAGTCTATACAGTGAGTTCCATGACAGCCAGGGCTACACAGAGAAACTCTATCTTTAAAAAACAAACAGAAAACCAAAAAAAAACACCAAACATCAAAAACAAAACCTACCATGTCAATAAGCTTACAGTTCTAGGATGTAGCTCAGACACACTTTACACCAAGCCTTTAGCACATTTCCAGTTACTGGCTTTGTTGGGCCAGTGGGGCACTTTGCCAGGATGGTTTTGTAGGGGATTTGTGGCTGCCTTCTAGCAGGCATTTCTATGCTTCCCCCTGGTGGTGAATAACTGCAGTGGTCTCTGATTTCAGCTGCTGGGCCACCTGCTAGAACCATCCACAGTATCTCTCAGCAGGTCCCATGTAGCATTTTGCATCTCCTGTGTATCTGGATAGGACTTAGCATCCTCATTTAGGGAAATGCACTGGCTCAAGGCCAAGTGGAAATGCAGCACCATGGGCTGGAAGGCAGTGGGCCTTCAGATGTCACTAGCCCTAGCACTGTTGGGACTTGAAGTTTCCTTGTTAATGTTCTCACTTCCTCCATCCTTTCCCCAGTTTCTACCCTTGTTGTCTTATGCCCAGCGTAGCCCCAGTGCATGCTGGTAGCGGTCCAGTTCCAACTTTACAGGATCTACATGAGATGGTTCCCTCAGGGAGCCTCAGATCCTCATCTGTGTATCAGTGAGTGTAGGGAAGGTGACCAATGTTGGGAGGAGGCTCCTGGAGAACATGGCTCAGCGGAGTCCAGGCCTGAAGTACCAAGTCTTATGGTACATGCCCCATGTCCTGTGCTGTTCTGAAGAAGAGTTGTAGGCTGGTCCTAGCTCTTAAGACAGCAAGAAATATAGCAAGTGTGAAGCAAGCAAGACCATTTCCAGTGCAGTCTTCTTCCTTCTTCCTACCCCAGGGGCCACAAACCAACAAGTAAGTGAGCAAGGGAAAGGCTCAAATAATTAGATCATACGCAGTCAAATGTGCCCACCCTCTGACACCAAGCTGCAAGAGGGACTTCCCCTGTTTAAATTGCAGGGTGACCATGGAAGTCTTCAGTCAAGCTCACCTGCTTGCTGCCACACAGTTCCTAGGAAGCATTAAGAAGCAGTAGAAGCTCGGAGAAAGTGGCATGCATGACAAGAGTGGCTGTGTGTTTGGCATGTGTGCCTGAGTGTATTGTATCTGTGCCTGCATATACACATATACGTGTGGTGTGGTGTGTGTGTGTGTGTGATATATATATGTATATGTATATGTATATGTATATAATACATATATGTAAACACACTTTTTGTTTATCTGCATCTCCATACTTTCTTAGTGCACACACATACTGCATCTTTAGTTAGAAAGTAGTGATGTGGAGGTTAGAGTCCCATACCATAATAATGGGGCCTTCCTGAGAGCTGGGGTGAGTTCTACCCTGGTCTTGACTCTGTCTCGGAGCCCAGGTGTCTCCTGAAGGTGTGAGCAGCATTGTGGGCTGATATACAGATGAAAGGGCAGGGCAGATGGTCTCAGGACCTGGTGGGTAGACCAGAACCACAAGAGTCATTGTGGCATCTATGGAGGGATAGCTATGACCACTTAGAGGCACTCTTCATATTGGGCACTTGCACTCAATCTAGTAGAGGAGGGGCTGCAGACTCAGCTCACATACCTCTGGCACAATGGGGTGAGGTCATGGGGATACCAGCATGGGGAGGATTTCCTCCCCAGCTGATCCTGTACATGTGTCCCTCAGGTCACAGCCTGCTGACCTACAGTGGGCACAGGTGGCACTGATGGAATGCAGGCTCTGCCTGCTCATAGAGGCCATGCTATCACCGTTATCATCAAGGTTGGGCTCTGTGAAGATGGGGCTTCTCAGGCCTACCTGATGCTTGCATCTCTCCTTTCCCTGGATAGCCAAGGGCCAAGTGTAGTGACTAGATCCCCCCTGGTAACCTTGAGTATGGCTGTGGAGTCTTGCTCACTGTGTGCCTTCTGGACTTTCACAGTCAAATCTGGAGATAGTTTTAGCACAGGCCTTGGGAAGCCTAGGATCAGTCATCTTGTTATGAGAGTGATGTGTCCACAGAGCTTGAGTAGACCCTTCGTCACTCTGTGCTGAGGCAGCTTCATTCTGTTGTCCTCTCTAGATCTTCAGACGGCTCCCACTTTGACAATGACAGATTGAGGCAGCCTGTGTCCTCAAGAACTTCTTTTGAGGTCTCAACTCTCCCCTCCCCATTAGCCTGATGATCTATATCTCAGCCCCATGTTACAGGTCTAGAGTCTCACAGCAGGAGTGAGCACCATAGGCTCATCCCTCCACAGTGTATGGTCAGTGTTCCTTTCTTAAGGTCAGACAGCATCACTTCTCCATTCTGTAGATTAAATAAACCGAGGCCCTGGCAGAAATGGTGATGCCTGGGAACCTTCAGTTCATACTGTCTCATTTCCTGAGAGTCCTTCACCTCACCGGGGATCCCACCAGGGCATTGACAACAAGGGTGTGAGTGCAGTTCACAGGCTAATTGACTCGTTTCTTCAGACAGGCATGCCTGAGGCAGGACACTCTGTACTTGCCCTGAGCAGAACCTGATTGTGTGGTCTTGGTCAGTAGTAACTGAAAATGTAAAGAATGTTCCTATCTAGATGAATGGCCCACCCATCTCAAAGGCCAGAGACCTCTTGCTGCCTAGAGGTAATGGAACCTAGTTTGTTTTGCACTTGGCAGACCAGGAGCCTGCCTTGTTCACATTCAGGTCTATTTGCTGTCCCACAGTGAATCTTCTGCCTCTCAGCTATCCTTTGATAATTGTAGAATGTGCACTAGAAATCTGACCCTTTCCCTGCTTCAGAGAGAGGCTCTGAGTGGCAAGGAGGAGAGGAGTAGGTGGCATGGGAATTTTAGAAGGTTGGGGAGGGTGTCCCCTCAGCCTCAGTCACCCTCTCAGGGTTGGAGTCCATAGCCTGGAAAGCTGGGGTGGGAGCAAGCATCCATTTTTCTTCCAAGTCACCCTGAGATGCTTGGCAGAGGTAATGGAGTGGGGCAGCTAGCATCTGTAGTGAAAGTTACCATGTCACCAGAAGCCCCTTCCCCATCCCAGGTGTGTGTGTGTGTGTGTGTGTGTGTGCTGTTTCTCTTAAAGAACCTCAGCTGTCTTCCTTCATTCCCTGCAGTTGGTCTCCAGGTGCTGTTCATTCAAAGCCTGCACACAGAAGCTTGAATGGAGACCACCTCTTTGCTGTTCAATTTGTGGAATGAACGCAGCAGTAAACACTCTTTGCAGAGCACTTTCCTAGATGTATAAACATTGATTACAAGCTCCGACTCTCCTAAACGACTTAAACTATAATTATATGTTAGGTATGACTGTTTCCTTTGATGGCATCGAACACTTTAAGCATGCAATGTTTGTGTGGACAACTCTTCACTGCATGAATATCCCCTCCCTGCAAACTGCTCTGTGTATTAGTGGCCTGAGGCAGCTGCACTGCTGTCTCACAGACTGGATCTTTATCTAGCCATCAGGACATTTGACTGCCATTCTGTGGGTGTAGGGAATCTCATCTCTGGACCAGTAACTCACTGGGGCTGTCCAGCAGGTATGAGATGGTCTCAGGAGGGAATCAGAGAGTTCACATCCACATTAGTGTGAGAGGAGGCCTAAAGCCAGACTTGTACACTCAAGTTTTAGAGGCTAGAGGTCTGAGGTCATAGTGCACTCCAGCTGAAGGTTCTGAGCCTTCCTGCTTCAAGTTCCTATGACTCCTGGCATTTCTTTGACTTGTGGAAAATCTCCTTTTCTGTCCTTCATAAAATCTCCTTTTCTCTCCCTCATAAAGACACTTATTGACCATCCAGGCTGGCCTTGCCTTGAGATCCTGACACTGACGAATCTATAAAGTACCTTCTCTCCAAAAAGCTCACAGCCAAACCTTCTGAGGTATGATATGTGATATGTGGATATGCCACCCTCTGGGGCATGTGGCATTCACCGTGACATCTGGATCTTCTGACCATTCTGCTCTCCCACTCCTTCCCAGAAGAACAGCCATTGGGCCAGGCAGTGGTGGTGCACGCCTTTAATCCCAGCACTTGGGAGGCAGAGGCAGGCAGATTTCTGAGTTTGAGGCCAGCCTGGTCTACCGAGTAAGTCCCAGGACAGCCAGGGCTACACAGAGAAACCCTGTCTCGAAAAACCAAAAAAAAGAAAAAAAAAAAAAAGAAAAGAACAGTCATTGGATATGTCTTCATGATGCCATGATGATGACATTAGGAAGAGTGCCTGGCCAGAGGTAGGGGGCTGCTGCAAGCCTCAGGCTACTCTGCTTTCCTAATCCATATAGTGTCCAGTCACTGCAAAGTGATTATCCCCACAGAGATGAGAGCCTGCTTGTGTATGGACTCTTTTGTCTGTTTCTCAGACATGGAGTCTATTATGTTGGTAATCTTTTGGTGTAGAACCAGAGCAAGAAGAAAGGCTGTTACAGGTTTTACATTCTCATTACATGGGTCCACAAGCAGTAACCAGACAGGGTTGGAGCAAGAAGAAATTTGTGTAGTGGGGTCTATTTGTGACCTGGCCAGAGATGGCTTTTCCCATAGGATACTGGAACTTGACACTCCTTCAACAGGTAAAGGCACTCACTACTAAGCCTGAGGACCCGAGTTTTTAGTCAAGAAGCTCCTAAAGGGATCCAGGGGAAGAGCATGGTGGCTCAGGGACACTGAAAAGTCCTATGGACGCATTATGCCTGGCTTCTCTGATAGCACAGAGCAAGGCTGAGAGGAGTGAGCAAGTGGAGGGAGACTGAAGGGATGGGAGATGAGTGATTTGAATAGAGGTCTGACTTTCGTATGCAGAGCATCTCTGTCCTGGACCTGTGGGGGTTTTGGTAGGAGCTGTGTAGTGTTTGGGTGCAGCCTGTGCCTGGGACAGTCTGGATATTGGGCTCATCTAAGTCCTGGGTCACTCCTGAAGCCTAGGACACTCCTCCATGAAGGAGTGTCTTGCAGCTTCTCTAACAGTGAGCAGTAGATACTGGGAGGGAAACTGCCATCTTGCAGTCTCAACAGCAGGAAGTCAAGATCAGGGAGTCTCAGAGCTGGTTCTATCAGAGGCTGTGAGGGAGACCCTGTCCCAGGTTACCCTCCTGCTCCTGGTGGTGGCCAGCCATCCCTGGAATTTTTTGGCTTGTGGAAACATCACACCCAACCTGTGCCTTCATCACCACATGCTGCTGTTACTTCATGCATGTCTGTGTTGATTTATTGTTTATGGAGGCACCAGTCCTGTTGGATCAAGGCCTAGCTCTAATATGACCTCATCTGAGTTCATAATACCCTCTAGGATGCTGTCTGCAGACTAGGACTTCATCATACATATGAATGGATACCATTCATCCTAGGACAGCATACATAACTCTGCTAGAGCCAAGCAGGACTGTAAGGTGCCTGATGGTCATAGCATGCTGACCACCTGCTGCCATTCACAGCTGGTCTGCAAAGTGGGTGCGACCTTGGTAGATGTTTTTAGAGCTTGTTATTAGAAAGATGTCCTGCCCTACCTGTTTTATTGCTGTAATGAAACACCATTACAGCAGCTTGGAGTAGGGGTAGGTTTATTTCCATATAACAGTTCATCATCAAAAGGTGTGAGAGGAACTCAAGTGAGCAGGAACCTGGACACAGGAGCTGATGCAGAGGCCAGAGTGCTGCTTCCTGGCCTGTTCAGCCTGCTTTCTTATAGAACCCAGCCCAGGGATAGCACCACCTACGAAGGGCCAGGCCTTCCTACATTTGTCACTAGATAAGAAAATGCCCTACCAGCTAGCCTACAGCACAATCATAAGGAAGTGATTGCCTTAAGTGAGGTTTCCTTCTTTCAAATGACTTTAGCTTGTGTCAAGTTGACAAAATTATCCAGCGCATTGCCTGACCTCTTGACTCATGAAGAAGGCAGAGCCAGAACATGCTGTGGTCATTTCAGCTCTCTGGAGCTTTACTCTTGGGGACTGAGATGTCCAGGATGGTGGGACTGACCAGGTCCAGGGCCTGAGTGTGGGCAGCAAGACCATCATGTCTAACTTCTGGACAGGTCAACTTGCCTGCTATTTTCATCTCAGGCGTCAAACCTTCAGCAATATGTTTGCTAGGTAGATGGTCGGGCACCCACTGTGCCCTGGCCCACTTCACCACCTCTCTCCTCTTTAAGCCTCTTGCTGCTGCCACCATCTGCAGGCCTAAAGCTGCCATCTGCTGCCGGCTGTCTCTTCCTTCTCTTCTTGGAATTGAATTTCTATTTGTTTGTTTATTTTATTATTGAGACTGGGTCTTACTATGTAGCATAGACTAGCCTCAAACTTACCTTTCTCCTGCCCCCTCCCCTCAGCTAGGATTATGGAAGTGTACTGCAATGAATGTTTTTCATTTATTCTTCTGACCAGAAAAGAGATGCTTTCCTAATCTCTCATCTGTGTTTGTATGATACGCTAGGGGTTTTTGTTTGTTTGTTTGTTTGTTTTGTTTTTTGGTTTGTTTGTTTTTTTTTTTTTTTGAGGCAGGGTTTCTTTGTGTAGCCTTGGCTGTCCTGGCACTTGCTTTTTGGACCAAGTTGACCTGACTTTACAGAGATCCACCTGCCCATCCCTTCCGCATGCTGAAGTTAAAGGTGTGCACTACTATCACCTGGGAGAACTCTAGTTTTGAAAATATTTGTAGTTATTTATTACTTTATGGTTTGGAGCAGGGGCTCAGAAATGTACACCATAGTACATTTGTGGAAGTTAGGGGACAATGTACAGGATTCTATTCTTCTCTCCTCTATGTGGGGCCCAGGGACTAAACTCAGGTCCTCAGGCTTAGCAGTCAGTGCCCTTATATGCTGAGCCACCTGAAAGGCATTTTACTTAACAGTATTTCCAATATGTTCATGTTCTGCCTGTCCTGCCCTCCCTGCCGGTGGTCCTCAATGCCTTCGCCTCTCTTCCTTGCCCTGATTGTCTTGCTTTACTTCCACTTAATACAATTTTGATAAATACATGACATCAGCACCTTGTGGTTTGAGCTGCACTGTGATACCATGCTTGTAGCCACAGTCAGACACCATTATGTTCCTCTCCAGCAAGTTGTTTCTTCTAAGCTGAATTCTGTCTCCATGTACCTGCCCCAGCCCTTGGCATCTACCCACACCATCTTCTGTGTCTTTGGACTCTCTAGCCTTAGAGACCTCAAATAATGAAGACTTGTAAGATTTGTCTTTTGTATCTGCTTCTTTTCACGTAGCATGTGTGAAGTATGTACCAGAGCCTCTTCCATTTTGAAGGCTGGACAATATTTCACTGCCTTGTTTTAATACTCATTACCCTCCATGGATTTTCAGGTCTGTTTCTACCTCTGGGCGTGTGACTAATGATGCTCAGAACATCTCTGTCTAACATATGCCTGAGTCCCTATTTCCAGTTCTTTTGAGTGAGCTGGGCATAGTGTGGCTCTAATCCAGTCATTTAGGAAACCAAAGCAGGAGGATCATGAGGTTGACCTGGGTCACATAGTGAGACCTTGTCTGAAACAATACAGTTAGGCAGGTATGGTGGCTATGATTGTACTCCCAGCACTTGGAAAGTAGAGGCAAAAGGATTAAGAGTTCAAGGCCTTCCTCACTACAATATCTAGTTTGAGGCCAGTGTAGTCTACATGAGGCCCTGTCTCAAAAAAAAAAAAAAAAAATCATTTGAGCCAGGTGTGGTCCTGTCTTTAATCTCAGCATTCAGAAAGCAGAGGCAGGTGTATCTTTGTGAGTTCAAGTCCAGCTTGGTCTCAACCAGTGAGGCTATCAACTGCAGCTAGGGAATTTAATCAGCATAGAGTCAACAAGGCTCACATCCTCAGGCTGAAGTCAGGAGCATTACCTGCATAGTAAAGGGCTCTGTATTTATTAGAGCAAAGGAACCCATTGGGCTCTACAAAATGGAGCCATCCAGATGTGGGGGCCTGGAGTTCATCCTAAGGATCCCAGCAGGATCCCTGCTTCTGTGGTTCAGCATGCCCAGCCCTGATTCCGGCTTCCCAGGCTTTCTCCGTGTACCAATGAACATTCACTGTATTAGAGCATGCCAGCAGAAGACACTTCTGTGAGTGTCCCATCCAGTAACAAAAGAACCCATTGGGCTCAAGGACTTCTTCCAGGACCTGCCTCTCCTTCCTGTATAGTCCTCCATTGTTGAGTATTACTGGTGTCTCACCTTTCCCAAATGCTTCTGTACCCAGGGTTGTATCCATGAGCACAGCCCTGTATTTTACCACTGCTCATACAATACATAGCGTAAGTCATGCCTGTAGTGGGCTGTGTTGGGCTGGTCCACCCTGCCTGGGTAGCCCTGGCAGTGAGTGGTCGGTTTGCAGCAGACTCTGCATCCCATCATGGAGGTTTGAACTCCTTCTCAGTTTTCTTCTGGAACATGAAGTGCTGTCACAAAGTTCAGTCATGTCAGCAGACATATAGACAGAAGGTTCGGGGCTGTGTTGAAAATGGTTCATTGAGCTATAGAATTGGGAGTATATACAGTTTTATTTTAATGGCACCAAAATACTTTTCCAGGGTGTTTGCAGTAGTTTACACTCCAACAAGACCAAATACCATTTCTACTCCTGTTTGGCAGGGTTCCCTCTAAAGTACACAAAATAGTCAAGTACCCACAAGCAATAGGCATAGAAAACAAACCAACAAATCAGTTTCCACCAAAAGGAAAAGAGAGACTGTAGAGGTCATAAGTTGCTATCGATCAAGGGGGTTCTTTTACTCTGCCTGTGGAGAGCCTGTGCTAGACAGGAAAAGCTCTCCCAGTGCTGACAGTTCTGAGCCCTTGAGTGCCAGAGACACGAAGACTAGAGTGGCAGACCCAGAGGCTAACAGCTTATAAGCAGGGCTTATTGTTCAGGGGTATAGATGCTGCAGGCTTGTGGCCCTAAACAATCTGATTAGAAGCTTATTGCAGTGGGCTTAAACCATCAGAAGCCCCACCTCTTGGCAGCAGTGTGAAGAGGTGGCCAGCTGGTGGTAGAATTACTGAGTGCTTGGGTGCTGGTGTGCTCAGTGCCCTAGTGAGTAATAGTACAGCCTCGGGTGACAGACTCTTGGCACTTATGGTTTGGCAGCTCTCTGAAACTTCCAGCAACCAAGGCCTGTAAATTCTCTTCTCTAATTCTTACCAACCTTCTGCTTTTCATGTGTTTATTTAATGCATGTAAGTGGTTTGCCTACATCTCTATTTGCACACTATATGCATGCCTGCTGCCTGTGGAGGCCATAATAAGGGAGTCAGATCCCTTGGAACTGGAGTTACAGACAGTTGTGAGGTACCATGTGGGATCCAGGAAGCGAACTCCTATCCTCTGGAAGAGCAGCCATTGCTCCTAACTGCTGAGCTGTCTTCTAGCCTCTTCTATCTCTTTCTTTGGCCTCAGCTCATGGCCTTCCTTCTCTTGCCTCCTATCTACTTTTCCTGTCACTTGTTATCTCTGCTGCCCATCATTCCCAGTCTGCTGCTGTCAGAACTCGTCAGCTGCCTCAGCTCCATGGCCAGTCTGCTGGAGTTGAGCAGGTTTGCTCCACTTAGTGTTTAGCACCCGGACTTTTCAGAGATTTGGCTATGAATCCCCTGTGCACTGTCAGAATGAATTCCTAAAGAACAAATCTAATAAAATTAGCCACTGAGAGGGAGGAGGTAGGAAGGGGAGAGTATTTGCATATCCTGTTGCTGCTATAACAAAGTACCACAGTGAGTGGCCTTAGTTGTCAAAAATTTATCCTCTTATAGTCTTGAGGCCAGAAGTCTAAAATCTTGCAGAACTGTTCTCCCTCTAGAAGCAACAGAGAGAGAGTCCTTCCTGCCTCTTCTAACTACAGGGAGCTCCAGGTAACCCTTGGCTTTTGGCTGCATCACTCCAATCCCAGACTCTGGACATATCATCTCCTCTTCATCTTGACTTCCTGTGCTCCACTTTTGTGACTTACAAGGACACTTGTGTTTGGGTTTAGGACCTACTGAATAATTCAGAATGGTCTCAGTACCAGACCCTTCACTTGAGTACATCAGAAAAGATCTTCTTTTCAATAATGTTCCCCTCACAGACTCCGGGTCATGTGTGCACACATTTCAGGGTCTGTGTTCTGTTCCTACAGATGGCATGAGAAGTCTTTATAGATGGTGAAATGTCTTTATAGAAGTTGGGGGACTTTGTTAAATGAGGATGCAAGGTGGAGTAGTTTAAGCTACTCTAAATGCCACACCAGCTCCTCTGGAAGGGTGAGTGCAGGAAGGCTAGAGCAAGGCGGGACCAGATCAGGGGCTGTCAAGTCCATTGGTTTTTCTAAAATTTTTTTTTTTTTTTTTTTTTTTTGAGACAGGGTTTCTCTGTGTAGCCGTGGCTGTCCTGGAACTCACTCTGTAGGCCAGGCTGGCCTGGAACTCAGAAATCCGCCTGCCTCTGCCTCCCAAGTGCTGGGATTAAAGGCGTGCACCACCGCACCACCGCCACCACCGCCGCCGCCGCCACCACCGCCCCCCCATTGGTTTTTCAAAGTGGACACATTGATGCATTTACATGATGGGAAACAGCATATCCAGGCAACCCAACTCCTTGGAGGGGAACTTGTGGACAGATTTTCCCTGATCCACTGCTCCCAGGCCTTGGAGGCCCTCTACTACTTGGTTTTTGTCAATGTGACACAAACCTAGACATTTGGGAAGAGGAAATCTTCATTGAGAAAACACATCTGTAAACTTGGCCTGTAGGAAAGTATGTGGGACATTTTATTAATTAGTAATTGATGTTGAAGGGCCAAGAATACTGTGAGTTGCCAGCCCTGGATAGGTAGTCCTGCATTGTATAAGAAAGGAGGCTGAGCAGGCTACGAAAGCAAGCACGTGTTCCTCCATGGCCTCTGATTCAGTTCTTGGCTCTAGGTTCCTGCGAGTTCTTGTCCTGACTTCCCTCTGTGATGGAGAGACTTGAGAGTTGTAATCTAAAATAAACCTTTTCTTCCTTGAGTTGCTTTTAGTCATATTTTTTTTATAACAGTAATGGAAACCCTAAGTGAGACAGGTCCCTAGTGGTGACTCCTACTCACCCGTCCTGCCTCTCCTCTCTGTCAGCTCTACGGCTGGTTCCTGTTCCTTAGACAAACACCAAGTTGGAGGTAGCCACTGCAGTCATGCCTGTCACCCCCATGGCCACTAGAGAGAAGATCCGGTCCAGGTTCCATGGCAGCCATGACCTGATCCATCGCCTGTTTGTCTGCATTTCAGGTGTGTAATCTAGACCTAGGACATGAACTTGAGGACAAGCAGGGTGTGCCTTGGGAGAGAAAGAACAGTGGGGCTGTCCCAGCTTTCTCTGGCTAAAGTGGAGTGCAGTGTGGTCTGAAGAGCAAGTCAAGGGTGGGGCTAGATCTGTCTACAGGAGGAAGGGATTTCCTCTAGGGATGTCTAGGAGTGGTGGGCTGGAGTGAGCAAAACAGCCAGGTCCTGGACACCACCTTGGAGTGGGGTTTCCACTGGGATCCATGGCTATGCAGTCTGTTCTGTGACCCTGCAGTCAAAGTTACTGAGGGCAGTGTATTATGGGGTACTGGGGGAATGTGGACATATCTGGATTTCCTTGTTTGCCAACCGGTACTGCCATAGGCACAGTGTTATGGGGTCCTCTGTGAGTATCTCTTGGCAACTACCACAGTTTAGTTGTGGCTGTGAGCCCTGGATAAGTTATATATCAGGGAGCAACAATGGTGGGCTTAGATAGGAAGCTTTTATCCTTTCCTATCTCTTGATTCCCAAGTTTATACTTATGTCAAGGGAATCGTCTCCCCAGGGGTTAGCACTTGCTGATCCATGAGCACTGAGTGTATCCTATATAGCACATAGCAGTGTGGTCTCTCAATGTAGTTAGCTCACCCCAGTCTCCTGTCTTCCTGCCACTTTTCTATCAGGTGTAGCTGACCAGCTGCAGACGAACTATGCTAGTGACCTGAGAAGTATTCTCAAAACACTGTTTGAGGTCATGGCCACCAAGCCAGAAACAGATGACAAAGAGAAACTCAAGAAGGGTAAGTAGACTTACAGAACAGTCTCAGGGGCTCATGCCAGCCACCATGTGTAGAAAACCACACCAAGGCAACCACACACCCCAGCATTTGCTGAACCAAATGCATCTACTGCATTGCCTACCAAACCCCAGCAGTTCCCCTTTTTCTTTCAGTAACTCAGACCCTGCGGAGCGCGGCCTTGGAGGACTGTGCATTATGCCAGGAGACTGTGTCATCCTCAGAACTGGCAGCCAAGACCCGAGATGGGGACTTTGAAGGTATGTGCAAAGGTCTGATGTGAACCTGGCATGCTGTCTGCTGAGCAGGAGGAGCTACTCTGTACATATTCATCTGCACATCCAGGCCATCTGGAGGTACAGCTTCCCATGGGCGATGGCCACCCACTCTACCTCCTCCTTAGTACTAGGTATATACTGCCCCTTTACTGCTGTGAAATCTTGGGCTCGCTGATTAGCAGTGCAGCCTAGTAGGTTCAAGCTCTAGGAAGGAACAAGAACTGACTGTGGCTACAAGTGACTGATCTGGCCAGTGTCCAATGCCCTAGCACTTCACCTGCACTGAAAGAGTCTCACATAGCAGCCTCAGGACACTCTGGGACATTAATGGGGCTTTCAGGGATTCAGAAGCCTTCCTTGTGAGGAGGGAGCTTCAGATAGATCACATGGAGACTTCCCAGAGTGGGCTGGAGGTCTGGATTAGTGTCTCACCAGATGGCAAAGTCTTAGGGCATGATGATTGATGCTGCTGTACATCCTGAGTCCAGATGACCTGGTCTCAAGTCTGCAGCTGGGGTGTGAATCTGTCCACCTACATTGCCACTAGTCACTGGCTGTGACTGACAAGCCTAGAGTGAGACCAGAGGTGTCTATCCACCAGCCAGGCTCCTACCCTTTCCCTCCCCCCAGCTCAGACTGTTCTACATGTCTGCTATTCTGATGCTCTTGTTGTGACAGACCCTCCTGAGTGGGTGCCAGATGAGGCCTGTGGCTTCTGCACCTCCTGTAAAGCTCCCTTCACCGTCATCCGCAGGAAGCACCACTGTCGCAGCTGTGGTAAGGTAGGTGGGGCCCTGCTGGCCCTCTGCATCTTTGGAGTTGTATGGGGACTGTCCCAAGGTACAGCATCAGGGTTTAGAAGTCAGAGCTGATGTCCTGAGAACTCAGTCATGTTTTTGTAGTCCTTGTGTTAGAGCCTGGGTCTAGGTTCTGAGCTCTACTGTGACTCCATGCCTTAGGCTATTCCTAGGTAGTACCTAGGTACAATCCTGGCCTCTCCAAGGTGAGAACAGGGAGGGGCAGGGGTTTGAGGAGTCTGCAGTAGCTATGGTGAAGGGCCTAGTTACTTTCAAGAAGCCTGACATACTGAGCAAGCCCTACCCAGAGTTTCCTGAAAACCCCAGTTCCATAGACTGCAAGGTCTGGGCCAGGCAGGCTCCTGCCCATGACTTTCCTGCCTGTTTTGGGTGGGAGGGCTGATAAAGGCCTGTCTGCTCACTCCCCTCTCTCCCTCCCTGGCTTCCAGATCTTCTGTTCCCGCTGCTCATCACATTCGGCACCACTTCCGCGCTATGGACAGGTGAAGCCCGTCCGTGTGTGCACACACTGCTACATGTTCCACGTCACACCCTTCTACAGTGACAAGACAGGCATGTGATGCTGTGCCTGGCATGTCCCAGCTGAGCAGGCTGCCTGGAGTCCTATCCAGGGTCTCTAGGAGGGAGGTGCTGTGCCTGCGGTGTGCCCGTGCAGGCTGTGCTGCACGAGGGCCTCATTGCATCTCATCATGCCACAGCTGCTGCAGGCCTGCCCAGGCTCCAAAATGTCCAAACTCTCTGCCTATTCTCCCTGGCCTCTCCACTGTGGAGTCCTGGCATGGGCCGATGAGAGGTCAGCTTTATTCAGAGGAGGGACCCAGGAATGCACAGTTGCTACTTCCAGGACAAGTTACCTGGTCGAGCAGGGTTGAACTCTCTTCTCTTGCCTATCTATGGCACTTTGCTCTAGCTGTGCATACTAAGGCAGGAGAGAGCCAATTCTGTGTGTTCTCTTCTGTAGCCAAGAATCTGGAAGCAGAAGCCAGGGGGCACTAGGCCTCGACATCATAGCAGGACTCCCTGCTGTTTACCACACACCTCATTCCCTAGGGCTCACTCCTGCCTCAGACCCTCCTTAACAACATGCATCTCATTTCTTTTTGAAGAGGAATGTAGGAAGCAGACACAGTGGTCTCCAGGGGAAGTAGGCATGCTCTTGGCACCTCTCACCATTGCCACTTGGCGGTGGAGCAGGGGCTGACCACCCACTGATACCATAGGCTGAGCTCTCAGGTGTTTGGGACTGGGCCCATCAAGCAGCTTGGCTAACATTCCTTCTTCCTCTGCACCCCTGGGACTCTAACCCACTTCCTCAGACCTCAGTACAGCCTGGACAGGCTGAGATGCACAGACACCTCCTCAGGCTTCAATCTCAGGCTTCACGTTGCAATGATGATTACAGTTTTATTTTTAGAGAGATGACACACCTACTGCTTCTTTTATAGGATGAAATCCAATCGCTGTTCAGCAGTGGAATACACATGCACAAAAATGGCTTCTGTGCGGGGGTGGGGGAGAGTATATAACAGAGGGAATATTATGTATTGAGATTATTTTTATTTTCTAAATGCTGTAATTCGAAACCATTTCCATAAATCTATTTAAGGATTGCACACGCTCTGGCGTCTTCTATGAACACTGAGTCCTTGACTTTGTTGGGTAGGTGATGGTGTTTCTTCTGGGAGACTGGGGCATCTGTGCCTAAGGGACAGTTGAACAGCAAAACTTGTCCCCCTGTCAACACTCAGGAGGGGTTGGCTACTCTCTGCCCCTGTAAGCCTATCTCCATCTTGGAATGGTGTCTGACTCCCTAGCTCCCAGCTGTTGCCCATCCTGCAGCTAAGACATCTGGCCTGTGCCAGGGGAAGGGGCACAGCAGGTGCCTCTGGCTACTCCACACTGGTGACGTTAATCTTAGATCTGTACTAGCCAGCAGCCTGGGGGCTGCGTCTTTGGCCACTCTAGGGAGAATACAAGAGACTGGCCAGGATTGTCATGGTGACAGAGCCTTTGTCTGCTGTTGGGGCCTGGGTACTTGATTGAGACTTTTTAAGTACCCAGTCCCTTGAAGGTGGGTGCTTGGGTGACAGTGGGTAGGGAAGGGAGACTGTGAGAGACAGCAATGACCATCACACCTTTTTTTGGTTGATGTTTTAAAGTGAGGTTCTCTCTGAGTAGCACAAGCCTAGGGAGTATAAGAAAAGAGAATCTAATGCCGGGCGGTGGTGGCGCACGCCTCTAATCCCAGCACTTGGGAGGCAGAGGCAGGCGGATTTCTGAGTTCGAGGCCAGCCTGGTCTACAGAGTGAGTTCCAGGACAGCCCGGGCTACACAGAGAAACCCTGTCTCGAAAAAAAGAAAAAAAAAAAAAAAACCAAAAAAAAAAAAAAAAAAAAAAGAAAGAAAAGAGAATCTAGCTAGGTTGGTGACTCTTACTTCCCAAGATTGGACCCCATCATTCTGCCAACCTGGGCAGAATGCAGAAAGATTACTCTTCCCTTACTCATCTCCATCCCGTGTCTGTGTCACTGGCTAACAGTTGTCCCACAGTGGCCTTATGAGCTTTTGAAGAAGGTTTTCTGCTGCTACTGATCAGGAAGCCGGGCCCTGCAGGAGCCCACATGGAATATACCGTGGTGTTTACCTCTGTCTTCACAGGCATTTATTTTCCAGACCTGAAATATGGTGTCATTCTCTTCTGTCATGCCAGGGGAAGAAAGGAATGAATGTCAAAACAGTGTGTGTGTGTCCTTGGCCTACCTTTGTGAGCTGGATAAGAAGCACTGCTCCATTAACTGCTCTGTTGTAAGGCCGAGGGCCATAGGTGCATTTCAACAAAGATGATCAACTGTCCTATTCATCTATGATGAAGGAATTTTGGGCCTTCCATGATAAATTTAGGATATCTGGCCACTCTACTCTTCTGTGAAGCTATCCTAACACCAAGAGCAGAGCCAGGATTAAGACACTTCAAGAAGGCTTTAGAAGCCAGGCAGTGGGGGTAGTGTGTGCCTTTAATCCCAGCACTCAGGAGGCAGAGGTAGGAGGATCTTTGTGAATTCGAGGCCAGCCTGGTCTACAGAGCAAGCTCCAGGATATCCAGGGTTACACAAAGAAATCCTGTCTTGAAAAAAAAATGCAAAAAAGAAGACTTTAGAAGCCTCATCTATGGTTGGGGGTTGTATCTGGGAAATCTTGGGGAACAGAGACAGGGAGCATGCTCAGAGATCTAGGTATGGAATCAACTCTTTTGCACTAGCCTCAGGACCTGCTTCAGGTCTGCCTTCCTGAGCCTTAGTTTCCCTGATATTACCATCATTTTGTTCCATATTTGTATATGCCCTTGATAATCCCCATGGCTATCCTACAAGGGAGCAGGATCCCCTGTCATGGATAGGGAAACTGAAGCTCGTGAAGGTCAGACAGCAGCTGAGCTTGAGCTGCGTGCCTCAAGGAGAATCAAGCAGTAGATGCAGAAGTGGCAAGTGAAGTAAAAAACTCGAGCGCTGGTCCAAGCTAGTTGTGCTGGTATCCATCCTTGGAATTTTGGAGTTGCCAGCTGCCAGCTTATGACAACCTCACCACATTTGGCAGCTGGCAGCAGAGTTCTCTCTGTCTCTCTCTTTTTAAAGATTTATTTATTTTATGTATATGAGTACACTGTAGTTGTTTTCAGACACCCCAGAAGAGGGCATCAGATCCCATTACAGATGGTTATGAGCCACCATGTGGTTGCTGGGAATTGAACTCAGGACCTCTGGAAGAGCAGTAAGTGTTCTTAACTGCTGAGCCATTTCTCCAGCCCCATGGGAGCAGGGTTCTCATTGGCCTCTGGCTACTCTCATAGCCCTGGGAAGGGACCCTCAGCAATCCCCAAACTTCTACCCCAGATTGCAGTGGCATGCAAGAGCCCACATGTACTCAGGGACCAAACTGCCTACAGCTCAGCCTAGGAGAACCTGGCAAGCTGAGGACGGGTCTGAAGCAGAGGTTTTCTATGCCTGGTCTGGGGAGATAGCATGGGTAGAGGGAAGAGGAAGCCACTTCTAGCCTCATGTCTGGTGCATTAGCTACTTTTCTGTTGCTGAGATAAAACACCATGACTGAGTCAGCTTATAGAAGACAGTGGGTTTGGGCTCAAGAGTTACAGAGGAATGAGTCCATTATGGTGTGGAGGCATGGTGGAAATGGCGGCATGGTGTCAGAATAGAACTCCAAGAATGTACATCCTTTATCACAGTATGAAGGCGAGAGAGAGACAGAGAGAGAGACAGAGAGAGAGACAGGAGACAGAGACAGAGACAGAATTGGACACGAATCAAGACTGTAAACTTCCAAAGCACACCCCGTAACATACAACACACCAATAACATACAACACCCCAGTAAATCACACCCCAGTAACATACAACACCCCAATAACATACAACACCCCAGTAACATACAACACCCCAGTAATATACAACACCCCAGTAACATACAACACCCAGTAATATACAACACCCCAGTAACATACAACACCCAGTAACATACAACACTCCATAACATGCACCTTTGTACAACAAGGCCATACCCCTAGACCTTCCCAAACAATGCCACCATCTAGGGACCAAATGTTCAAAATCTGAGACTCAGGGACAGTCTCATTTAAATCACTGTAGAGTCGGGACTGGAGAGATGGCTCAGTGGTTAAGAGTACTGCTTGCTCTTCCAGAGGTCCTGAGTTCAATTCCAGCAACCACATGGTGGCTCACAGCCATCTGATTGAGATGGGATCTGATTCCCTTTCTGGTGTGTCTGAAGACAGCTACAGTGTATTCATATACATAAAATAATTCTAAAACTAATAACTGTAGAGTCCCACTTTGTCACCTCCATAGGGATCTACTCAGTGCCCACAGAAATGCTTCTAGGGGTCCTACCTGTGCATGTGAGATTTTAGAGGTCTCTGTGATGCATATCCCCCTTGTTTGTCTCATTTGTATAGCTAACTTGTCCTCAGTCCCTATCTTCCTACCTCAAGGATCCCAGGGTAGCCCTGGCTGTATCCTTACTGCATTCTCAGCTGAGTCCTAGGCTACGTGGAAAAAAAGCAGCCATAAGCCAGACATATAGTGACCCTGGGTCATATGGCAAGATATGGGATTCTGAAGGACTTTTGGTGTCCTGTGGTAAGGATAGCTCTTGTGGTCAAGTGAAGCATGGATTTGAAGCCTGTCTCCTCTCCCTTCTCTGTTCTTGACCCAGCCAGAATTCTAGCTGCAACCCCTAATTGTCACCAGGGGGCACTCCATGCCTCTTCAGTAAAGCTCTCTCTCTCTCTCTCTCTCTCTCTCTCTCTCCTCTCTCTCTCTCCTCTCTCTCTCTCTGTGTGTGTGTGTGGTTGTGTGTGTGTGTGTGTGGGTGTGTGTGTGGTGGGGTGCTTCCATGCAGGAATTATCCCATTGTAACTGGCATCCAAAGTCCAGACAGAATCCCAGCACAGATAGACCTAGTAGCCGTGCCCTACTTTTCAAGATCCTGCAGATGGGTACAGGACCCAGAGGGGTCTATAGCTGGCACAGCAGTGGCAGACAGCAATGAAGCCATGTCCTGGAAGATCTGGGAGGCCAGGAGGAAGAGTCCAGGCTAGAACTGGGTACTTTTCACAGGTAGGGTTTGGGTGGAGCTAACAGCATCCTTGATTAAGAGGTTCTATGCCCTCTGTGGGTGAGGTGCTGTTAGGAGGTGCAGAGAAAGCTGGAGGAGGGAATAAGGATCTCAAGTCCCTACTTGTGCCATCTCTAACACCAAAGCCTGTGCTTCTTCCCAGGCTCACGGGAAGCCTTGTTTGATAGCAGTGCTGACTCCCATCCGCAGCACACACAGAGCAGAACACAGTCCCTCTGACCTCCAAGCAGGAGGACCCCACAAGCATAAGAATCCAGGGGCAGAGGCAGCAAGGCTGGCCTATTGTATCCCATTGTAACTGGCATCCAAAGTGAAGACCCTATTGTGAAGACCCCAAGGCAGGGAGTGAGTGAATCCACCCACATTCTTCAATCGTAGACTTTAAACAGTTTTTTCCTCTGTGAAAGCATTGGAAAGATTTGGACCTTTGGAGCTACAAAATTCATAAATTGTTAATTTATGCATGGCCTATTAATATAGTGGGGGAAACTTGCAATAAAAAAGTACTCCACAAGTCATTCACAGATACAATGAAGCTGTTTTATTTTAAATTTAAAATAAGTTTAAATTTAAAAATAGTATTAACATAGTACTTTCTATAGACAGTTAATTACATCTTGATGCATTTTGATTTTCCTGTCTTCCTTTTGTATTCTGAACACAGTGTTTTCTTGCATGTCAAACTTTCTGGAAGGCCTCCAAGTGCTTGGAGACCAGGCCTAATGCTTGTGACTGGCCAGCCTGGCAGCCTCAGCTCCACCCCAGATTCTGACTGGTTGTGGCTGGGTAAGCCTGCCCCTATGGGCTCCATTTCCCCATAGGCGTGGCCAGGGCTCTTTGCAATGCTTCATAGGAGTGCTGTACATATTCCTCCTTTTCCCAGGCACTGCCTTGTATGGGAGCCTGCCACTGCCTAGGGTTTTTCATGCATCCTTCAATGTGTCACTAAGCCCTTCTAAAAGCTAGAGGTTGTCTCACTTATTTTATAGTTAGGGAAACTGAGGCTTAGAAAGCCAAATTGTCATAACCACACAGAATCCAGAATGGCTGTCAGGAAGGAACTCAAATGGAACCTCCATATAGTACTCCCTGCTGTAGGCACACAACTGGACTGTGTATGCAGGCAGCAGAGGCTTCTGGAAGACTGAGCTCATCATGGCTTTCCATGCTGGGCCTGCCATCCTACAGATCCAGACCTCTCCTGTAGGAACCACCTACTGAGGATCTGAGGAGAGGCAGGTACAGGATTCTGACAAGTGGGCCAGGACATAAGCAAAAAAGGATGCTATACCTGATGGCTGTGGGTGTCTACTACAATGACTGAAGTTGCCAAAGGTAAGGGGGGGGGAGGGAAGCAGGGTCAGGTAATCAGAGTGGGAGGTGGAGTGGGCCTCACCAACCTTTCTACTCTGGCTGTGTGGGACACTCCCTGGTCCTAAGAAGCCTGGGGAATGTTGCCATACCTGGACAGGAAGGTATAAGGGTGCTGTCTACTGTAAAACCAGTGATCCTGGTCCCAACAAAAGGATGCAGGGCTGAGTAAGTGGGAAAAGACCTAAGAGCAACCTTCTCGAGGTTTCTTAGCACTGTGTTTGTGGGGGTGGGGGTGAGTGGAGGAATAAAGCAGCCCTTTCTCACACTTGACGAAAAGCTCTTTGGTCAATCCTCCAAATGTCCCAGAAATTGGTGCTAGCCTCATTCCAAGTCAGAGAAACAGGGGTAGGAAGGCCAGCTAGGAAAAAGCCAGGTAGATCAAAGACTTGTTATCCCTGGTCATCTACCCAAACCTGGGGAGGCCCTATGTCCTTTCTCCTGGGTCACGCTGAGTTGCTATTTGTGAGGGAAGACAGCATTGAGGACTTGGGGGCAATGTGGTGCCAAGAGTGGAGGTGTCTTCCTTCTTACTCACCACCTCAGACTCCGCAGTTTCCAACTGGGAAAGTCTGGCCTCCGTCTATACAAGGCACTGTCTTTTCTGGATGGGCCTGCATGTCACAATGACCTGTGATGAGAAAGATGGTCTTGGTTGGCCAGCCAGATGGCTCCTTTTCCCAAATCCTGGGAACTTTGGGACACAGATGCATACAGGCACTGCTGGTGCCCCTGGTCCCTCTGAAGACCATGGTGGAGAGACCCCTCTGGTCTATAGGGAACAAACTTGCCCTTTGTACTTGCAAGCCACTTCCTGTTCTGAGCAGTGGCTTCCAAATCTCCCCCGGGGAAGCCGGCTCATTCTGCAGCCTCCTTGAGCAGCAGGCTTGCTGTCCTGCCCCTGGGACTCCTCTACAGCCGACCTTCAGTTATCAGGTCACTCCTGCCCACTCCTCCCAGCTTTTGCATGTTCTTGGGAGAGGGAGAGCACTTCTGGCACTGGAAAGTGCTTTGTCTTGGACACAGCTGGTGGGAGCTAGTGTCCTCAGTTGAGATTAAAAATTTCCCAGGCTAGGAGGCTATGGTCACTCTTGTGCTCCACTTCAGCACACTGGAACATCCCGTCCCAATAGCAGGAGGCAGCAGGCTGAAGAGGTCAGGCTTGCCTTAGCACTTGGAAGCAATTCACCAGCCTGCCAAAGCAAGGGTGCACACTTCAAAATGCTGGGCCTCCATGCTAAGCCCAGTGCCCAAAGCTCAGCATTGAGCATGGACCTCAATGCTCCAGAAAGAAGGATACCTTTCTCCTTTACAATTTGGACAGCCCTACAGACTAGTTGGTTCTATCTGCCTTGGCCCTGGAGTGATTGTGGGGCTAGTCTAAGAGCCACTTCAACCAACACTAAGGAGTTCTTTCAGTGTCTATACAGGACTGTTTATGGCAGCATGAGGTTCCCTTTTTGTTTTTTTTCAGGGCTCCATCGGAGCACCTGTTATTCTTAATCCTGCCCCACAGGTCAGACATCTGCGGCTCACACCCAGGCTGGGAGGGAGGTGGCTCTGGTTTCCACATTCCCAGATTGTTAACAGCCCTGAGTGTGGGAGCACTAATCTCCATTTTTCTATTTCGAGGGGACTGCAAGTTTCCTTATCTGCATATTGGGCATGTGGAGATCCACAGGAAGTGTGTATAAGGCATCCACCTTGGTCCTAAAGTAAAGTTCAATGTTAATAATTTTTGTTGTTTGCTACAGTAGCCTCCTTCCATTTTAAGGCTGCTATCTAGCCACCTTATTTCCCACAGAACTCTCCAGTCTGCTGTTTTGTCCTCAACCTAGGATCAAGGGTGGGAGGGGTTGGATACAGAGGATGGTGTTAGGACATCTTGAGCTGTCTGTCCCCTATGCATCTATAAGCCAGCCTGAGGGGTCCGGGTCATTAGGGATTAGGGTGGCCAAGACAGCCAGGAGCTTGCTGAAGAGCTCACTCTTTTGTCACCATAGCCTGGCTCTTGGAATAGCCCTACTCTCAGACCAAGCACCGCAAACAGACTACATTACCGGATCCCTCTCGCTCAGTAGTGTCAGTAGATCTTGGTGCCTCTCCTTAAGCCTGGTGACCTCCCTTTTCACTCCTGATGGCTGATCCTGCCTACTTTGGGTCTGACATGAGAGGCTTTTAGATTCCAATGGTCTGCGTCCCTGTCCCCAAGTTTTAGCCTTCCCTGAAGACACTATTCATGCAGAGACAGGTGCAGTTCTTTTAGTGAGATCCCAACTCCCGCCCCAATCAAGGCCCCAAGCTCGGTCCTCCACCGAGACTATGGTACAGCTGACTCCCGGCAACAGGTCGTTGGGCACGACAAAGCGTCGGGGAGCGTGTCCGCAGCGCATCCTGCCTGGTGTCTCCCGAGACACGGTCCACGTCCTCCTGGCCCCCGCGTAGGCCGGGCATCAGTCCCACGCACAGTGCTTCCTCTCGGCAACCCGTCCTGCCCGGGCGTCCTCATTGGCCCCACGCCCGTCGCCGGCCATTGGTCCGCGGACTCAATTTACATAGACCGATCTGGCCCAATCAGTGTGCAATGCCTACTTAACATGCACGATGGCCGCCAGTCAGCGAACACTGGGGCTGGGCCACCACGTGCTGTTGCTAAGCTTGGGCTTCTAAATTGTTACTACTGGAGCCAGCCTATCCCAGCCAAGCTTCGCATCTGTCAACATTCTCAGCCCTGCCCGAGGCGTTCGTCCAGTCCCTATTGGCCAAGAGTGGCGAAGAACCCGCCCCCTAGGCCAGAGCGCCCCACCTATTGGCTGCGTCGACTGCTGCTCGACTTATGTGTCAATTTGAGGGCCTGAGGCAGAGGGTGGCGGCCCGGCGCTGGAGTCCGCGAGTCGGGCTGGTGTGCCGCCAGGCGCGGGGCGTGCGGCGAGCAGAGCCGGCAGGAGCGCGCCGGGCAGCCGCCGCCGCCGCCGTCCCGTGCGCGGGCGGCAGGATGGAGCTGAACTCTTTGCTGCTGCTGTTGGAGGCGGCCGAGTACCTGGAGCGTAGGGACCGAGGTAGCCCGCGCCCCTTTGTGCCAGGGTGGGCGGGCGGCGGGCGGGCGCAGGGGGCCTCTGACCGCACCGTCTGTCCCGCAGAGGCCGAGCACGGCTACGCCTCCGTGCTGCCCTTCGACGGCGACTTCGCCAGGAAGAAAACAAAGACGGCCGGCCTGGTGCGCAAGGCCCCGAACAACAGGTACCGCCCCCAATCCCCCCACCCCCCGCGTGCTGTGCCAAGCCAGCTCGGACCAGCCCTGTCCTAGTGTCCCCGTCCTCTCCGCGTCCCCAGGGTAGTCCTGCGCGCACCCGGGCGGCCGGCCTGGAGGAGGTGCCGGCCCGCCCGCGCGTCGCCATCTTCCCGCGGCCGCGCCTCCCCGCCGCCGTAAACAGTGCCACGCGTACAGCGGCCGCGCTCGCCTAGATCCGTTCTGGACTTTTCCAGACTGGAGAGGAGTTGTCAGTTGGTGCCGACCGCTACTCCCTCTTTTGGGCCAAATTGGGGACTCCTCCCTCCCTTGCACTTCTCAGAGCTGACTTTGCTTTTAGGCTCAGCACCTTATCCCCAGGAGCATGGACAGAGACCTCTCCTGGGTACCTACGGGTCGGTCGCAGCCTATTGACAAGGAAACTCCCAACTACAAGCATAGGGCTGGCTTTGTCGCGAATAGGTGCAGGGAGCTATTTCTCCCAAAAGCCCCAGGGCCCAACTACACTCTTGGCCTTGTGCTTGGAGGAAGCCCTGAAGCTGAGGTTTAGGTATGGCTAGGACTCCTAAAGGTTCCACCTTCCTGGCTGCAGTGGGAACCATGGCACACCTGACAAAGTCTAGGGGCCAACCTTGGCCCAGCTACTCCTGTGTGGTCAGTCTGAGAGCTTCCCTGGCAGGCTGGGGCTTCAGGGCCCCTTGGCAGAGGGTGCAGCTCATTCCTGTGGCCTGTCTGTTCTTGGGAAACAGAGAGGCTGGCACAAGGACCCATTTCTGTGGTGTCCTAGGCCTGGCAAAGAACTGGTTGAATTACCAACTGCCTGAGTCCCAGCCCTGGTCTCCTGCTTTGGGCAGTTTGCAGAAGGACATAAGTGTGTTGGAGGCCTCACTGCCCCAAGCTTCCACAGTGAGATGGCCTGGCCCCAGCTTCTGTCTGCCCTAAACCCCAGGTTGGGAGCTCAGGTTCCTGTGCATGGAGTACCCACAGCTGATAGGAATGGTAGCGTTTCTGAGCTGAAGCCTGTGCAAACTTCTGCCCATGTACACAAGTAAGCAATCTGACCCAGCCTTGTAAATGAAGCCTTATTTTGATCTCCATTTTACAACTGAGGAAGCCAAGGCATAGACAGATTCAGTTACTTGTGTAGGGCCACTTAACCACCTCTATCCCCTGCTCCTGGATGAGGTCCTAACCTTCAGCTAGGATGGAGACCTGGGTGCAGGGGCAGGGGATGCAAAGGGCCTTTCTGACTTGACTTGGGTGCACCTCCCCTAAAGCTTCCTTGGACAGAATGTACTCCCTCAAGGCCTAAAGCCTTAGGGGTGGCAGACATAGCCCTTCCCTCCCCAGTCATTGCTCAGAGGCTATTCTCAGTCAGCTCAGTTGAGAAGCTGGGATTCCAGATGTGGAAGGGCAGTTCTGAACCCATTAGGCTTCCTTGTTCTGACAAATTGAAGACTAGGCCTTGGTGTATAGCAGGCTAGGGTGAGAGATGGATAGGTCTCTAATGGCAGTGACTCCATGGGAGAGTGCCTGAGCCAGCCTGTGGAGTCAAGTCATTTGAGCATGTAAGCAGGGTAGCATCTGACACAACCATGGCCTCTCCTCGGGCATGGGTGCTTTTTAGAACTTGTGTGACAAGCTCCCCCACAGGATCTCTGGACTCAGGAAGAGTTCCAAGAAAGGCCAACCCCTATGCTACTAAAGAGTGGCCCTCTAGTCCAGGATTGGGAGCTGGCAAGACAGGTATTATCCTCTGGTGCAGGATGTGAGGGGGCTCCTTAATACTGAAGGTTCCTGCTGACTCTAGCCTGCTACACAAACTAGCAGAACCTCCAGACCCAGTCAGGCTGCCATTTGGAGAACTGAAAGACAGTTCTCCAGAGGCCATCAAAGAGTTTTGCACTGCCTTCCTGGCTCTAGTTGGCCCATGGAGGGATTCTGAGGTTCTGGCCCAGCCCAAGTGACTAGCAGTTCTTGGAAGATCCTGGGAACTACACAGGAGAGCCCAGGAATCAGCAGGGCCTGAGGGAAGATGGGTGGGCTTCTTGGCTTCAGTAGATGATGGGGCAGGTAGAGTGTGAACACTTTTTGGTACATGATCCCAGAGCCAAGCTCTAGAGCAGCAGAGGAAGGGACAGGTGGGAGGTGGTAGAGCACAGGGAGGGCCTTTGTCTGAGTGTGTCCTGAGCTTTCTGATCAGATGTGCAGCAGCCTAGGGACCTAGAAGCCCTTGTTGATCTGTGGCATTTCCTTAGATTGAAAGAGTCAATCTCACTCAGGTTTCCAACCTGAGTGACACCTGTGGTGTTCAGTAGTCTGGTCTGGGTGAGTGGGCTTGCCCAGTGGGGTTCAAGCAGCCCCTGGGGCCACTGTTCCCAGGGAAGGTAAAGTTGGTCTCAGGGTTACATGTTCTACATAATTCAGCTCCTGAGAGAAGGGGATTGGCCATCTTCTATGCCCTGCTATGTACCTACAGGCCCAGAAAACATGCCTTTCTTACAAATGCCCCATGAGCTGACTTGGCTTTAAAAGCTTTGTCCTGGGTATTCCTATCCGCATGGCAGAGTAGCCATGGGAGGACAGAATCATCTTGTCTCCTGAGGGCCTGGCCTTTCATGTCGCATGCTCCAACCTGCCATTGGCTCTCTGTGTGTGGCTTGTGTTACTTATAAGGACACAGCTGGCCTCAGGGAAAGGGGAGCAGAGAAGGAAGATGGCTGGGCACCTGGGCATCCCCACCAGCTAGAGCCACCATAGTCCTCACTGGGTAGTCTGTGTGGCCCTGGGACCCTTAGATCTACTTGTATCTCTGTGCCTTGCCCCCTGCCCCCCAATCCTCACAATTCAGTGTGAGGTTACCCAAGCCTTTGATAGGCAGCTGTATGGCTGCCCTAGCTCTCAGCATCCAGAAATATCCTGGACCTAGATCCTCCTAGCCACTGTGCAAGGGCTCCTAGCTCTCTACAAAGAGCCACTGTTATTTGTGCTCCTGTTGTTGGGCCTCGGAGTGAGCCCTGTCTTTCTATCTCTCTAAACAGGTCTTCACACAACGAACTAGAAAAGCACAGGTAAGTGGTATCCCCATTCCCATGTGAGCTACTGGATATGACTGCCTCCCCAACTCCCATGCTGAAGGGGTACTTTTGCTGGCCTGACTTGTCTGGGTCACCAGGCCATGCTCTAGGCTCTGAAAAGGCCAGTTCTAGAGGGGACTAGGGTCTGTTCTCAGACATTTTTGGATTGACAGGCAAGGGCTGGGCTCAGGCCATATTCTTTGGTGTTTAGCTTGGGGTCAGTACTGGATAGGTACCAAGGACTTGAAGCTCCTTGTGCTGGTAGCAGTCTGAATTGGCTCCCTGGAAGAGGATGTGGGTGTGATTGGATATGGAAACTTTGCTTCAGTTCTCAGTACCATGGCCTTGGTAGGGATTCATCTCTTTTCCCTCTTACCTCTGTGCCTTTTGGTCTGTTTTCTAAGGAGCTGTGATGTTCTGCATGACTGGAGCATCACAGGAGGACAGCAGGCCCAGGCTTTATCCCTGTACCTGGCTCTAGTCAGCCCCTGGTATGGCTGGTGGCCCATGAGGCTACTTCATTTTGTCATTTTCATCTTTTCCTCTGCCTGTGGTGACAAGGTGTGGCTAAACCCTGGGAGTTGGGAGGTGAAGGAGATACTTGTGGCTGCCAGCAGCAGCCTAAGTGGAAGCAGAGGTATTTTAGGCCAGGCAGCCCCATAAGCAGTAGACTCCATGCCCCTGAGAGATAGTAGGCAATAGCTCTGTCCTGACCTCTGCTTTTATCGGTAAAATGAACCAGTTCTGTCTTGCCTTCTTGGTGTTTGGGGTGGGGGTGGGGTACATAACTCTGCATCCTAGATGATCCCTCCTGGTACACTGGAAAGGTCTGGAGCCCAGCCAGTTCTTTCCTTTTCCCCTCCCCCCTCCCCCATGTCTGCGCCCAGTACAGCGCCAACTTCCGCTCTCCCGGGATTCAGGACTCTAGTTGGGGCGGGCGGGTGGCTGGGCAGGGACAGAACACCATGTTCCCTGAGGAGATGCATTTCCTGCAGTGGCTTGTGCGTTTAGGGGGTTCCCAAGGGGCCAGGCCACAGGGATGGAAGCCAGAGTGAGGCAGGCTCGGGGTTGCTCCTAGGTCAGAAGAGATGAACCCTCCAATGGCCGGGCCTGTGTGAGGACTTCCTGGAAGCAGTGTTTGGAAGGACACCTGATAGTGAAGACAGATGAGGAATGCCATTGAGGCAAGAATGGGTAGTAAGGGTAGTAAGCAACCCTAGGAAGGATAAGGGTTGACCTCTGACCTCTGCAGACATCTGTTGACCTTAGTCTTGGTCTCTGCCATCCTCTACAAGCCTATAGTTAGACTGGGTCTCATGGAGACTCTTAATTTAAGACAGGATGCTGGGCATCCTGGAGCTCTCTGACACCCAGCTCTCATCAGGCCTGACCCAGGGCAGGGTCTTTCTCCCTAGCTGATCGGGCCATAGATGTAGACAGCTTTGAGCAGTCCATATGTCTGGGGCTTGGGCCCTGGTAAGGACATCAGTCACAGCTGGCTATAGATTGATGCCAGGTGTTCCTGGATGCTGGCTGAAGGAAGGGCTGTGTGTTGTCCCAAGGAAGGAAGGAAACACCTGGCTGGCTGCCCAGAAGGCCATAAGAGGCATTACCCTGGATGCTAACCTTCACTGTAAGTGTCTCTCAGAGGGACTCAGGTGGGCCTGTGGGACTTCCCCTTTTGGAGCTTCAAACAGTACCCACCCACCCTACGCACTACCCCTGTAGGTCAGTGTGTCTGGTAGATTTGCCAAGGTGGCACTTGCTGCTGACCTCAGGGCCTGGCAACCCTCTTAGACTCAGCTCTAATCTTTGGTCCTTAGTACTGATGAGAGCTTTAAGTTTTCTCCCTGGCCCTTAGCACTCCTGGAATGTCTCAGTACATGAAATGTCAGAGGTTAGATCTAAGCCCTCAGCGAGGACCCTAACCCTAATCCAGGCACAGAGATGGTTTTTCAAGCCTGCCATAGTACCCTTGGCATGCTCGTGCATGGCTGCCCACAAGTGCCTGATGCAACCATGTGGAACCACACAAAAGACATGTTTGTTAGCAACAGCTAGAAGATGGTAATAAATAGAAAAGACTGGGGATCCCCTCTCCCCATCCCACTGACTGGGGTGGAATTTGCCAATAACCTGGCCTGGAACCTATCTCTGCCATCCAGCCAGGACTTGGGCCCACATGTGCTAGGGGACCCTGGCATGGAGCCAAGCTTCTGCCCCCAGCTCTTTGAGGAGTAGGGGTTTTTAGTGAGACACTAGGTGTGGCAATGTCAAATGGCTGAGCTGTGAGGAGAAACGGGACTGTTGTGGATAGAAATGCAGGAATTTCAGGGGAAGTTCTGCCTCCTTTAGAAGCACAGGGTTTGACACGTCTGGGATGCATAGGGCCAGCCGTGAGTGTATTGAGTCTGGTGGACTATAGTGACTTTAGGGAGGATACAGTGAGATCCCAGAGCATCCTAGACTCGATGACAATGATAATCATAATCAGGGAAGGAAGGACCTTCCCCACATCCCCTCACTCACCACAGGCTCAGCCCAGGGTGTGCACTTTTCTGGGCTTGGGTTGACATACTAGTTTTACATTGCTTATGTATGATCAGGTGACTCTTCTTTGTCTCTTGAAGAAAACCTTTTTCTAAAGTATTACTCATGTGCTTCCTGCACCCTACCCAGAGACCTTATCCTTGGTTACCTGGAGGCCCCTGAGATGATAAGGGGCCTTTGTTACCCACTCTCCCTACCTGGAATCTTCACCTATTTCCATGTAAGTACTCCAGACCTGTGTCCATGTACCCATAGCCTCCCTGGCCTCAGAGCCTATAGAGGCCCACAGCCATTGGATCCCCCGGTTCCCTCTGACCTGAGCATTGTTGAGCCAGATGCCCAGGGATGGTTCTGTAGAACCCAGATTCTAAAAGTAGACTAGAAGTACTGTTGAGCGGTCTGAGCCAAAGAGGCAGTGCTTCTCCCATCGGAACTGTGACAGGTCCCTATGTGCCACTAAGCGACTCCCAGCCACCTCTTTACATTCCATTTGGTACAAAGGAGAAAGTGAGCATTGCTTATTTGTTTGTGTTTTTATTGCCTGATTACTTGGGGATGGGGTCTGTTTTCATGTTAGATTTGCCCTTTGTCTTCTGCAGCTCTGCTCATTATTACATGGAGGCAGTGTTCTTTATTTTTGATGTGTATGAGCTTAAAATATCACTAATACTAACGTTTTGTCTTTTATATGTATTGCAAGTGTGTTCCTACTGTTATTTGTCTTTCAGCTGTGTTTCTTTCTTGTACAAACATGTCTTTCTCTGATTGTAAAAGTAAATGTGGGTTTTTTTAAAAAAAAAAGTATAGAAAAACCTGGAAAATACAGAAGAGCACAAAGCTAAAGAAATAAACATTGCCAGCCGCATCCCTGGAGATGCATGCTTCCTGTGCTTCATTGTGTTCTGTTGAGTCTCTTGTGTGCGTCTGCTCTTTTTATTTTTTAAACAAAAGTGGGTCACTTGTCACATATGTGGTTCTGTATCCTAATGTTTCCACTTAACACCCATGGACTGGGAAAGGTAGAACACTGAAACAACAGTGTGCTTATCTCTAAAACAGGGAACTTGGGAATATTTTGTTTCTTGTCAATTCCCACTTTCTGTCAGTTTCCAAGAAGCCATTGGTGCTGACATGATTAAGTGGTTGCAGGAATTGCTGTGTAACAAGTACACCTGGTGTGAAGGGTTCATGGCCTGGGCCTACACCTGCCATATCCCAGAGCTGGCCTCAGAACAATGGAATCTATCTCCGGGAGGCTCCACCTCTGTTCCCTAGCCCAGCTCTATTCTCTAGTCCCTTCAGTTCCTAGGGTTGAATGCTCACTGTGCTGGAAGTAATGAAGCTGAGATGTGGACTCTCTGGCAGGGTAACCATGCATGCAGTAGCATGGAGCCAGGAGCCTGTCTGTGTATGGTGAGACTGAAGATCCTCTAGCCTTGGGACAGAATCTAGCTAGGGCTTACACAACTCTCTCTCACACCCTGCCTCCTGGCTAAGTCCAGCCTCGGTCCCGTGTCTAAGAAGTTCTTCCAAAGGTCTAACTCCAGTTCACCAAAAGGACCTCTAGGCCTCAGGGTGCTGGGTCAGGATGCTAGATGAGAAAGTGCTTTGTCAGCAATGGGTGCAGTTTGAAAAGCATAATGGCCAGGGGTGGCACCCCACCCTCTGTGTATGTGACTGTTAACATCTCTCTACAGTTTCTTCCTGTTCCCAAGGGTCCCCTACTCTGTCCAAGAAATGGCTGTTCCTACCTGCTGTCTTTCCAGTCTCTTTAGGTCTGAGGGAATCTGTGGTATGCTTGGACTCTGTGACTAGGGAACAGATAGAAGCTTTCAGCATGGCACCACTCTTTTTTTTTTTTTAATTGAAAATTGATTTTTTTCATACAATATATTCTACTCTTGGTTTTCCCATCTCTCCCAGATCTTCCCCAGCTCCCTACCCACCCAACTCCACACCTCCTTTTTCTCTGTCCTTACAAAACAAACAGGCAAATTAAAAAACAATAAAACACTGTTAAAGAAGGAGTATGTGTGGGTACTGGCCATGAGAGGCCAGTTGGGCAGCAGGCTAAATCCTCAAAAAAAAAAAAAAATCTGCCCCTGACCTGCCAGTTACACTTCTAAGAATCTGTCCAAAGCAAGCCATACTGACTTAGAAACCCACCTTGTCTTTCTATAGGGCCTGGCTAGCTCCATGATCGGGCATTACTTGTACAGAACACTGGTTTCCTGCAGATACTGGTCAGGTGGAATGTGCAGACATAGCAGCAGTGCCTGTTATCATGGTAGTGTCAGAGATAGCCTTTGGAGGTGAACTTAGTTACCCCTTTAGCCCAGGCAGAGAAGCGGTGCAGCATATGAACAAGTACTATGAATGTGGTTCCAGTTTTGTGAAAAAATAGATTCACACAAATGGATACAGGAACAAAAATCCAAAAAGATCAATTTCCAGTGAGACCACAGACTTGGCAGAGAGAGTTGGTCCTCAGCACCCCCTTATCCTTATCACCTCATGTTTTGTGACAAGAATGAATAGAGCACACTGTATAGGACAGAATAGGTGATACAGATATTTGTTCCCTGGGCTCTTAGGTCCTGTGGAATCATGTGGACACCATATCCACAAAGGTATCTGTGGCAGGCTGCTCCAGAGGGCAGGTATTACCTCGGCCAAGAGGGAATTCCTGGAGAGAGATCCAGATACTCCATCCTTGAGGCAGGGTCTGGGCAATTCCAAGGCCAAAAGGCAGGCCTACAGCAGTGCAGAGGCCTGTGGAGGGCCTGATTTGCCATTTTCCACCTTGCACCAGCCACATGAGCCATAGTTCTGTGAGATTTGCTGCCTAGCTTGATAGTCTGTCTCTGGCTCTTTCAGACGAGCTAAACTCAGGCTCTACTTGGAGCAGCTCAAGCAGCTGGTACCCCTGGGCCCTGACAGCACACGCCACACTACTCTGAGCCTCCTGAAGCGTGCTAAGATGCACATCAAGGTAAGCATGCTGTGTTTCATCAGTCACCCTGATGTCCCCCAGCCATCCCCACCCTTGGGCAACATTGGTTCAGAGGACCTAGAGGTGGGTGGTGGAGCCACCTAGCAGGTACGTGTCAGCAGCTTATGGGGAGACCCAATGGGAGCTGATTGGTGATGTGGAGGTTATGTGACTTGTGTTGGGTTTTGTTGAGGGGTGTTTGGCAGGGAGATGGTGTAATTGGCTGGACAGGCTAGATAGGTAAGAGATAGTTCTATATAACACTGGGCTATGGGAAGGCCAGCTGCTAGAAGAAGAGGTGGAGTTGAGGGAGGAGCCAAGGGATCATTGCATGTCTTCATAGACAGTCTGACTGGGAGTAGGCAACAGTCAAAGTGAGTGGGGGTGGTAGACGCTTTTCTTGGGAGTTGGTGTGGCATTAACGCTGAGGGAGATATTACCCGAGCAATCCCTCAAGGCCTTCAGACTGAGATCTGCTTATTTATGTTCTGGGATACTACATTTGGACATTTGGGTCAACCAGGGTCTCTTTCCCTTAGAGGGGCTCCTCTGCCTCTGAGGTGTGGACTTGCAGGTTGGGTAGTAGTAGCTTTGAAAGAGTTATACCCAAGGCCCTGGGGCTTTAATAGAACAACAGTGTCTCGGGTGGGCCCACACAGGAGGGTTTAGGAATGTGGGAAGTTCTGCCTTACAGGATACACCAGGCCTCCTTGCCAGCATTTTCTTTACAGTTTTCCCGCTGCTGTTCTATTCTCAGATGCAGCAGGTAGATCAGGGAAAGCCCAGTTTGAGGGCAGGTGGACCTCTCATGAGTAGGGTTGGAGAGAGGCACCTGCCAAAGTTTAGATGATACTGTTTCAGGGCTTGAAAGCCCAGGTGTTTCCACTTCCTGGGACGGGCTAGCAGCACTGGGCATTCTACAGCGAGTCATCAGGCTGAGTGTGAAAGACCAAGCTGAGTAACTGGTCACCTTACTGTGGTGAGGAGGGGTATATTAAGCCTTTGGCAGGGCACCCTGTGGCTTTGTCTAGCAGCCCATGTTATGGGTAAGGATCCTGCCTGTGAAGCTTCTGTGCTTCTGCCCAAGGGAGCCTATTCCTTCTTGGCTATGGGCTCACAGACCACCCTCTATCCCCAGAAACTGGAGGAGCAGGACCGCAGGGCACTGAGCATCAAGGAGCAGCTTCAGCGGGAGCATCGCTTCCTGAAGAGACGTTTGGAGCAGCTATCAGTGCAGAGTGTAGAGCGTGTGCGCACTGACAGCACTGGTTCTGCTGTGTCCACAGATGACTCAGAGCAAGGTGAGTGCCCAGGCAAGCAAGGTAGGAGCTGGGCAGCCCAATCCTGGCCTCTGGGTGTAGGTATCTGCAACATTCCAGGGTAACACGGAAGGACCTACGGTGGGATGGTGCTAGTGGTGACAAGGTGCCCATGCCATCTGAGCTAACTGCTGGCAGTACTATAGTAATCCCACAGCCTTGCATGAAATAGGGATGGGATGAAGACAGTGAGGCACAGAGGCCGTGACAGGGCTATGTGAAGGCTATGAGAGAGGATGGCTCACCACTGGGCAGCACGCTGCAGTGTCTGCAGCATCCTAGCATCTTCCACCTCAGGGCCCAAAGACCTCCCTTATCTCCCCCAACCCAGGCTCCACTTCCATAGAAGGGAACTGTGGGGTCTAACTCAGGGCCCTCAGGCTGGCTTCCTTGGAAGAGGCTGCCCTGACCCATCCTCTCTCTGTTCTCTCAGAGGTGGATATAGAGGGCATGGAGTTTGGCCCTGGGGAGCTGGACAGTGTTGGCAGCAGCAGTGATGCCGATGACCACTACAGCCTACAGAGCAGTGGCTGCAGCGACAGCAGCTATGGGCACCCTTGCAGGCGGCCTGGCTGCCCTGGCCTTTCGTAGGCTCCATGTTCTTTGCTTCTTGGCCCACCTGCCTGCTCACCTAGCCAAGCGTCTCAGCCTTCCAATCCTCCCTTGACTGAAGCCAGCCTCGTCATGGGCCTATTGCTGTGCCATTCTCGAATCTACAGCTGCTGCCTGGTCTGCCTGCCTCTGCCTGCCCACCCTTCGGTCAGGACTCAAGTTGCCTGCCCCTTCTCCGCAGGGCAAGACCCCATGCAGGGAAGCAGGGTCAGGCTCTCGCATCCTGGAACCCAGCGTAGCCACCCATAATCTGTTCTCAGATTCCTAATCATTCCAGAAGTATTAAATATCATTTCTACAAATCTCGGAAGGATCCGTGTAGGGGCCTTAATGACCACAGTGGGGAGCTTGAACCCCAACATCGGATCCCAGGAGAGAGGAGTGGACTGAGGAAGGAAGAAAGGAAGGAAGGAAGGGAGGCAGGAGGGTGCTGCTCTCCGTCTATCCATCTATCCATCTACTTGTTGGTCCACATAGTCTTCTGAGGTGTGGACAGAGGGATCTGTGAAGGGCAGGACTTGGACAAGCATCTGGTGGGTGGCCTCCTTTTCCATGGTGTCAGGAACCATGGGGATGCTCCTGGGGTCTGGCTGGACCACCTCAAACCAAGTTGGGTGGCTTCTGCTCTTTTAGGACCATCAGATGTATACACACATGCTTAGGCTCACACCCCCAAGCACAAATACACATGGACGTCTGAGAATGTATGTCTTGGAATAGTTGGCCTGAGGTCACTTGGAAATGGTGGCCCCTAATCTGTGCCTGACTCTCACTCAGGCCTCTCCTCACCTGGGCCAGTCTAGATGGCTCTGCCTGCTCTGCACAGGAAATAGATAGGGCTTTTCTTCCTGGCAGGGGACTGGAATAAGCTGGGTGGCAAGCTGAAACCACTGGGTCCTCCAAGCTTTTTCAACTTCCTTTCTTAAGAAAAGAAAAAAAGAAAAAAAAAAAAGTGTGACAGGGGGCTCCCAGAAGGGGCCTCATGAGCCCTGCCCAGGGCAGCCTCAGCTGGCAGAGGCTTTACCCAAAACACAAAAAGAAACATTTTTAAAAAGAGAAAAAAGCTCTGAAGACTCGCCAAGGGATATGAGTGTGTGCTGCCTCTATTTCCTGTATGAGATTTTTGTACTCTATTTTCCTAGCCATTGTTGTGTCCTTGTTTGCTGACGGGTGGGAGTGACCCAGCGTCTCAGGGACCCATCCTCTGTCACATCGTCCTAGTGTGCCTTGTGTTCCCTGTCTCACCCCACCCACTGCCACCAGCATGCCCCTGTGGCTTATAGGATGCGCCAGACGACTTGGTAGGTGCCCCCCTCACTGCTTTCCTACAGGTAGCCCCTCCCAGCAGCTGCGTCCTCCTGGGAGGGACATGTACATGCCTGTGTGGCTCCCATGGCTGATTCCTGTATTCTGCAGGGCTGTGACCTGGCCTCCAGTGGTGTCTCCATGGTAACTGGCAGTGTGACTGTACCTGAAAGTTAGGGACAGCAGGCCTGCTAGCATAGGGCCTTGTTTCTGGACTTGGGCAAGGGCCTGGAGTGTCAGCCGTGGGCAGCTTATAAATATAGCAGTTCTGGAGGTAGTACAAGCCTGGCCAGGAGGCTTCTGTTGGCCTTTCAAAACTAGAAGACCTTGTTTCTAGGGGCACCACACAGCAATATTTGGGTAGTGGCCACAGGCTAGCCCACAGTAGTACCTGCCACCTCATCTGGTGCATTTGTAAGCAATTTCCAAACTGTGGGGAAAATTCTTGTTTATCTTCAGTCATGCCAGTGAGCACCCTAGGGTGGGAGACCTACTGATAGCAGAATGAGGTTTCTGGAAACAACTCTGGCATAGAACCTGTTTTTGGGGCACTCAAAATGCCAGGTGGACAGCAGGCCTGGGTAGGAGTCCCTGGAATAGAAAGATAGCCAACATTTAGTAAGCTGGTTCGATCTACATTTTCTGCCCAACTCGGGGCTTCAGTGTCTGCCTGAGCATGTCCCCCAGGCATTTGTCTTGAGCACACCCACCCTTAGCACAGGACAGAGCTCTGTTTAAAGGCTTCGCTTCAGGGCCCCAGAACTCCAGGGCTCCTGATGTGCCCTGAATTCTTATATCATCAACTCCCTGTTCCATTTCCAGCACCTCAGATTCTGCTTCCACCCCTGCCAGCAGAGTCCACTTCTGGTGACCAGATTGGCCCCTTGGCTGAATTTTGTGGCAGCTCAGCCCTTTGCCTTTTTAGGCCATGGATCCCATGTAGCCTGGGAGTTGGCCTCCTCAGTCACTCAGGGGTGCTAGCCAGCTGCCCCTCCCACTAGCAGGCATGTGAGGGGTGGTCCATAGGTATGGGGGCTGGTGCTAAGAGTTACATATCTATTACTTGCTCTCCTGCTCTCTACCATTTGCACAGTATGGCCATTACTGGTAGCCATGGGATTCAGCCAAGGCTATTGTATATCTGTAGAAGAAAGCTGGACCAAAATAGCTGCTGCTATGTCCTCCACCTGCACCTGTCCATGTGAGCCATATGGTGCTCTACAACAGAGTCTGGAACTCCAGGCTCAGGCTTGGGTCTTTTTACTAGGAGGTGATCCAGACATACTAGACCTACCATCTGCTGCAGGCCCACCTGGTCTAGCAGGAGAGGATGCAGAGGTTTTGTCTCTCTATGGGCCCTAGGCCTACCTCTGTATTTCTAACCTGCAGGTGCTTGAGCTTGCCTTTCTAGGCAGATGGAGTTGTGCACCAAACTGTGGCTGGACAGCCCCTACCCTTCTGTGTGCCCCAAGCCTTCCCTGCCTCTGGTGGGTCAGTTAGCCTCTCACCCCTTGTGCCTGCACAGAGGGTCTTGATCCCAGGCCAGCAAGCAAGTTCTCAGGCCTCTAAACTAGGGCACTAGGGCAGGTTCCTTGCCAGAGTCTGGGGCTACACAAGGGGCCTGGTGCCAGTGCAGTGGGTGAGTTATGAGACCTGAGCTGCAGACTGGAATGGGACCCCATCCCACCTGTCTAACAGATGGGGCTGTGCTGTGTCATTCTGTCATTGTAATATAAATACAGATTTTTATACCTCATTTCTGGTTTCTAGTTCTTTCTATCTCTCTGCTCTGCTCCTTTCACTCTAGCTTCAGTTAGAGGGACTGACCCACTGGAGCCAGGGTCATCCTGGCCCTTGGGAATCAACCTTCACATGTCTATGACCTCCATTTCCTGGGAAGCTGGCCAGATCCATAGGCCCATAGCCTCTGTGTGATGGCTTGGGTGGAAGTACCATACAGCCTACTCTATGCCAGGTGTTCTTGTCACTGGAACTATGACATTGTGGGCACAGAGATAGCTCAGTCCTTAAGGGTGCTATGCTGGCCAGATGCCCTCTGCAGAGAAGTTGCTGGGTCTCCAGATTACACTTCAAGGACCCCTCCTTGGGTCCATCCCAGCATCCTTAAGCTGACTCAGGCCTAGCTTCTGCCCTCACGACCTATACTGCTAAGGAAACACTTCAGTGCTAGCATGGGAATTTAGGGTTCTGAACTGCCCTCAGAGCAGCTGTAAGGTTGTTAGAACATACACTGAAGGGAAAACAGGATAGTGCCGCTGACACTCCATTGTCTAAAGGGAGGCTCCAACCTATTGGCAGGAATCCTGGTTCTGGTTCTGGGAGGACTCAATGTCCTCCCAGACAGATGAGTACACTAAGACTTGTCCTTCAAGGATTTATTCAAGAATTGAATACCGTAGAAGGCATGGATCAGGACTTCCAGAGAGCATGGTGTTACCACACTGAACCTCTGTAGAGTCTGTTGGAGATGGCCTAGTGGTACCTGCTAGAAAGTTTTAATGTGGAACCATGAAACCTGGGGAGGGATTAGTCCCCCGAGCAGGCAACAACCAGCTCTGAATTCTTGAAATGTGTATCCCTGCCTTCCCTGTCTTCTGTTGGGTACAGGGTAAGGGATGGGCAGCCTTAGAGGCAGCTGAACTTAACTCAGAGAGAAAAAGGAGTTTTCTGATGTGCACACAATCGGAACCTCAGAATCGATATGATTTAGGTGTTGATGTCAATGTGAACATTTAAATTCCAAATTGTTTTTTAGTCTTCCCTGCTACCGCTTCCTATGGGGAGCAGTGGGTGCCAGTGGTCTGTGTTAAACACTGCATAATTAGCACCTACTACAGTCTTGCAGGGTCCATCTCATGGTTAGGAAACTCAAAGCTCAGATATGGCACTCCTGTCATAGCTTTTCTGTCCCCACTCCAGTCCTTACATACACACACACACCCCAGCCTATCTCTATATCCCTCCATGTTTGCCCCTACCTGAGACCCCTGCATGAATCCTAACCCTTGCTAGAGTGGTTCCAAAATGGCCCTTCTGCTCCTTATCCTCTTCCTCCCCAGAGTTAAACTCAGATGCCTACTGTCTCCTGCCCTCGTTTCAACCCAGCCTACGTTTTACTCAGCTCTTTGTCCTTTACAATGTCATTTTGGATCTCAACGGTTAGTTCAAGCCCAGCCTAGCTGCCTCTGCAAGTGGTCCCAAGTCCTTTGCCCCTTTTCTTCTTTTGTCCCTTTGCACACTTTTGCTGAGATGATGGCTGTATAAATTAGATGCTGGGCTAATCTGGACTAATTGCTAGTGGGACATTTTATGTCTCCTTCTTTTCCCAATCTTTAGCCAGAAAGTTAGGGCACAGGAACTCTGGATTGTTCTAGAGTTAGGCCACTAGCCTGGGAAGGGAGGTGCAGGGAAAGATGTGGGCTCTCATCCCAGTTCCTCCTCAACTGACCAAGCCTCTCAGGCAACATGAGGTCCTGGACCCCTAAACTCTTCCAAGCCACTTGTTACCAGCTTCCAGCTCCAAAGACCCCTGTCTCTACTCACCACTATTGTGATCCCTTCCTAGTGGTGAAGACCCAAATGCTTCTGAATTTGGTACTGAGTTTTCATCTTCATCACTTGAGTGTTAATACAATGAAAAGCAAATCTCCCCTCCCCCAACTCCATGGTCTTAAGAAAAGTCAATTTTCCTCTGGAAGAATAAGACCAAGGAAGCTGCCAGACCACATCTCACTGGCTGATGGCCCCCAGGGTTCTGCCAACTCCTGGGGGCTCCCTTGCCTTTACCCATTCCTGAATTGCCCAGTGCCAGCTTTCTCAGACCTTTTGTGACTTGAAACAAAAATTTTTTTTTTTTTTTTTTTTCAGAATCAAGCTAACACATGTCTGAGGCTGTTACTCTCCTCTCTGTGTTGTCTGGAGAATAGATCTCTTCACTTCTATTAAACTGCATCCAAAAACAACCTTTAACATCACAGTTGTATACAAAGTTTTAAAACTGTCTGAAAAGATACTGTATAAAAAACATCAAAAAATTTTTAATATTGATGACAGGAGAGTAAGGCCAACAGAAAAGACTCATGGTCCTGCAGTTAGGTTTGTCTCATCCATTACATTCCCACAGGTTTGCTTAGGACCAATCGGCTCCTCAGTCCCCTTTACCTTTTGACCTCACTAAAACCACCACTGATTTTGAGTAGAAGAGAGTAAGCTTGTCTTGGAAATAAGTTTAACATACTTGCCTTCTTAAGTTTCTAATCCAATCCCAAGAAAACTTTCCAGTTCTGTATAATTAACCCCATTGTGTTTGCTGTTAGTACTCAAGGGGCCGATCCTGTTCTAATCTTTATGTTTTTATGGCTTCTTATGGCCTCACAAACACCTTTCAAACAAATAACTGTGGTCAGCAATTCAAGTTGGAGGGCTGGGGGCCAGGAGTCACTAAGAAGGTCTCTAGGGTTCCAGGTTGTGCCTGGGGGGAACCTTATCCTGCAGAGTAGCCCTTTGTCTTTCTGGCATCTTTAATTCTGTCTCCTCCAAGCTCTTCCGCACAGTCTATAAATATCCTCCAGTTCCTCCCACTTTAAAACAAAACAACACCAAAAATCCTCTCAGCCTTGCATTCCCACCCCTCATCTTGTGTCATTTGGCTCTTTTTCTCTCAGTCTTTGCCTCTTCAGCAAAATTTCCCGAAATCACTGCCTGCACTTCCTCTGGCCAAAACCCACTCAACGCCAGCTCCCTGCTGAGCCCCTACCTCCAGTTTGGCATCTGGGGTCCTCCTGGGCCAGTCCTCTGATTTCCTAACCCCATTAGGCACCATTCTGAGAACTTTTCCCTTATACTGTTTGTTTTTATTTACTTTCAGGTTTTATTGACTTTGAAAAGGATTATAAAAGTTAAATAAGAATTAATAGTAAGGGTTGGGGATTTAGCTCAGTGGTAGAGCACTTACCTAGCAAGTGCAAGGCCCTGGGTTGGGTCCTCAGCTCTGAAAAAAAAAAAGAATCAATAGTAAATGTCTTCCACTTGAATTTAAATGATCTGCCTACAGTATTAGTTTTCCTCTCTTTGAAAACATTAATAGCTGGGCATGGTGATTCATACCTGTGACTCCAGCACTTGGAGATGCTAAAGTAGGAGGATCTTGAGTTCAACCCCAGCCTGGGGCCTGAAGCAAATCCTTGTCTCATAAAACAAATAAGCCCCGGGAAAATGATCCAGAAAGAATTCTACCTAGTAGTAACTAGACTAGAACCATGTCTGATACATAACCCTATTTGTGACTGGAGGAGGCGAGTACTATTTTTTAATGATTATAGTCCACACCTTGTAAACTTATATGTCATCTTACAAGAGATTGGTAAGTTGCAAATGCTGTCTGATAGAAAAAAATGAACAGATTATGATCCATACAGACAAGTTATTACCAATGCCAACTGTAACTCCAAAGGTCAGTTTTCTGGGACCATAGGACATTAACTAGGCTTGCATCAGACTTAGCCTTAGTTTAGCTGTCTTTCACTGAATGACGGCCAGCATCCTAGCATCCTCAGAATGTCTATACTTCTGAGTTGAATGCATTACAAAACTAATGTACTTTACACATTGAAGATAGGATCTTAGAGAAAGTCAACTTTTGCTTGGAAGTCATTGAGACCTTGGGAGTTAAGTGTTCTTTGCTAAATAACCATTGTAAAAGATTCTATAGCCAACAATCCTACCCTGCAAGAGACCTGATAGGGACCCAGCTACTGACTTTGTTATTAGCACCACGTTGGTTCACCCTACCAGGGGTAGTGGTAAGAGCTTTTGGGGTAGGAGGGATGTGTTCGGCCTCAAGCTTCCGGTCTCCTAGTAGTGTCAAAGACTGCAAATCATACTTAGGACCAGAGGCCTAACTGAACTAGACAGGCCTGAATGGCTGTGGCAGCCTGCAGCCGGAAGAGACCCAGACTCCAACTCCAGAGCGGGGGCAGGGTGGGGCGGAGCGAGGGCAGAGTCTCTAGTGAGGAAACCAATCCGCTTGAGCCTAGCGGGAAGGTCGGCGGGGGTGGATAGAGGCGGGATTAAGGGGCGGAGCGTCTGGCAGGAGAACCAATCAGTTTACCCTGACTCCTTGAAGGGGCTGGTCAGCGGCTCCTCCTTCGCCTTCTCTGGGATACCCCACCCTTTGCTCAAAGATTACCGAAGTTGTAATCTGCGCCTGCGTGTTCCTGCACTCCCGTGAGGCACTGCGGCGCGGGCGGTTGGAGGCTGGCGGAGGGCTGTAGCAGGGGCTTCCTGAGGTAAGGGGCTTGCGTTCGGGACTGGCGGGGCCGCTGCTATCCTCCTACAGCCTACTTGAGGCATCGATAGAGGTCGTTGTTCCCGAGCGCGGGGTGTGCGGAGTGTCTGAAGTTTCGTGCCGTGGGGGTTGGGGCGGAGGTGCTTGGCCGGTCATCTGGCTGGGGTTGGTAGCTTTACTTTTCGGATGCTGCGGCTAAAACCCAAGGCCTTAATTACCAGGCAAACGTTAAACCTGAAATATACCCTTATCTGTTATCCGTCTTTTAAAAACAGCAATTCGGTACTTTTGTGGGTATGTTTTATTAGAGCTCTTAAGTGTGGATACTCAGAAAGAAACAAAAACCAACCCAGAAATGTTGCTACCTGAGTGTCAAATATATCGTGATTTTAAGACCTGCTATTGCCACTGACCTTCGTTTGGCTCAAGTCGTGGTTCATTGTGCTCTGGTCAGAATAAAACTTTTTACTTGATGACTGATGGGTACTGAAACTGTCAACTTGTCCTGGTTTTCTCTGCATTAGGCTGGTTATATCTATAGATCGAGTCCTTTGAACCTGATGGGAGCTGATTGAGGTGAGTATTTAGGATTCTTCCTTAGAAAGTTAGGCATATTTCTTTTTCCTAACTAGAAACGACAGGGGAAAACAACTATTTTACAAAATGTAGTTTATTATAAGTAATTTTATCATTGGGGGAAAAAAATCAGGTTTTTTAATTGTTATATCTTCATTAATTAGATTCTTCATTACTGTTGTAATGTCTTATGCAACACCCTGACGGCTTCTGTTTTTCTTTGTTTTTGTCAGATATTGTACCTGCATCTATCTGCCTTTCACTTAAGTAGCCTCCTGATGTCATCTGATAGAATTATCTGTATATTTAAACTTCATTTGACTTGTTTGTGGTCTAATACTTGTGTCCTTCCCCCCACTAGGAAAACACATTATAGATTGTGTGTTTTTTCTTTCTTCTATGGACTTAAACATGTTTTTTTCTGTTTGAACTTAGTTTTAAGAAACCATAGATTCATATCAAATATAAAAAACAGGAGTAGTTAAACCATGAGTTGTGGAAATGAGTTTGTGGAAACACTAAAAAAGATTGGTTATCCCAAAGCTGATATTCTTAATGGAGAAGATTTTGACTGGCTGTTTGAGGCTGTTGAAGATGAGTCATTTTTGAAATGGTTTTGTGGGAACGTGAATGAACAGAATGTATTGTCTGAAAAAGAATTGGAAGCTTTCAGCGATCTTCAACGATCAGGCAAGCCCATCCTAGAAGGAGCAGCATTGGTTGAAGTTCTTAGAACCTGTAAAACTTTTGATTTGAAAACATGTAAACTGGATGACAAAGAGATACAGAAATTAGAGGATGATGTTCAAACGCTGCAGAAATTAAATAACTCAAAAATTCAGCGACAGAATAAATACCAGTTAATGGCTTCTGAAACTAGCTACAAGTCTCTGGCATTAAATGCTAAACAAGAGGAAGCCACTAAGAAGCTGAAACAAAAACAAGGGCTCCTAAATACCGTGACTACTAAGCTCAGTAATGAACTTCAGGTTCTTACTGATAGAATTAATAATTTGATGATATTCTTTAGAAATTCTAATTTAAGTGAAAGGACAAATCCAATGGTGTTTTTATCTCAGTTTTCCTTGGGAAAATATATAAGCCAAGAAGAGCAGAGCACAGCAGCCTTAACCTTATATACAAAAAAGCAATTCTTTCAGGGTATACATGAAGTAGTTGAAAGTTCAAATGAAGAGAATTTTCAACTTTTAGATATACAAACACCATCTCTTTGTGAAAATGAAAAAGTCCTTGGGGAGCGACGACTGGAGATGGTTAGACTGCAGATGGCATGCATCTGTGCTCAGCGACAGATCATATACTTGAAAACAAGTAATTTGAGCATGAAGTCAAGTATAAAATGGGCAGAAGACAATCTTCATAGACTAACCAATGAGGTAAACATAAGAAATAAGACTGAATCCATATTGTGATTATTAGAAATATAGAGTTTAATATTGCTATTTTAGAAAAGGAATCTAATTTTAATTTTATATTTGCTTAGTACTTATTTGCAGTATGTATTTAATACAAATATATTATCAATCATATTACTAGAACTTAGTAATTTTATCCTCAGTCATATTACTGAGCTAATTTTTGATAAAAATACCTTAATTTGCTTTATGAATTTGAAAATTGTGTCATTTCAAATACAGATTAAACTGGGGTTTCTGTTTTATGGTATACACCAAAGAAACTACTTGCTTGACTCTGAGTATTCTGCCTTGCTTCCTGTGACAAGAAGATGGCATTAATGAAGTCCAGGATTCAGTGGAATGAATCTCTCTTTACTTGTTGAGAATATGCAGATATATTGCAATTGTTTATCTGCACTCTTTAGAAGCTTGTTTTCTTGATAATACAACCACTAGATAGTTGGATAAAAATGTAGAGGTTTCTGAATCAATACAGAATCTCACAAATCTGCTATCATCAGCTCATGGACTAAGAAAATACTACATAATTTTAAGAAAAACTGAAATCTTCATTTGTTATGAGTAATATACTTTTTAAAGCTATTATTAAGATAATGATGAGATCTTCTAGTTTGTTAGCCATTATCGTATATATATATAGTGTAAAAGCACTGAAGTTCAGTAGTTCATGCTGGCTTTTCTCTCGACTTAGTTAATATTTTCCTTTAAAACTAGTTTGTGGCTAATCCTAGTGAGTTAGTTTTTATTCATTGCATATATTATCTGACCACCTAAAACAAAAAATGAAAATAATTTTAAAATAAAACTTTAAACCTACAGTTTAAATAAAATGTTACTGCTTTCTTTGTATAGGTTATTGGTAAAGAAAATTTGGATGCAAAAATTTCTAGCTTGAATAGTGAGATTCTAAAACTTGAAGAACAAATCACTCATATAAAAGACAAAAGTTTGCCTGCTGTGGTAAAAGAGAATGCCCAGCTATTGAACATGCCAGTCGTAAAGGGCGATTTTGATCTGCAGATTGCTAAACAAGATTATTATACAGCAAGGCAAGAGCTAGTGTTAAATGAGTTGATGAGGCAAAAGGCATCGTTTGAGCTTGTCCAGTTATCGTATGAGATTGAGTTGAGAAAACACTGGGATACATATCGGCAACTGGAGAGTTTGGTTCAGCAACTCAGTCAAAGAAACACGGTGCTCTGCCAGCATTTGGCAATGTTAACAGATCTACCAGCATCTGAGCAGTTAACCTCAAGGACTCCTGTTGACACCAAAGATCATTCTACTCATAGGTATGTATATGTCATTGCTTCCTTAGAATTTTTTTCTTTTATTTTTGTGAAATACTAGAGAGTTGGAACAGAAATTTTAAGGGCTTAAAAATTACTTGTATTCAGATTTGGCCTTTCTGCTATTCTTTTCATCCTTTAAAATTTTTGTTCCCTTTCTGTTCATGTTAGGTCTGAATGTATCCACTTTAGAGCGGAAGTCAATGAGTTGGAGTAAAGTGATAAAATACTTTACTCCCACTTAGACACTTAGATTTGGGACAGAAAATTTGAATACATAGGTATTGCTGGGCATGATACTGATTGTATCGGGAAGGTGGTAGTAGGGTGGGAAGACTTTACTTCCCTATCCGATGAAGTAGATCACTAAAATGAAAACTATCCCTTCCTGGATCTCTAAGCAATTGATGATAACAGGATACTGGAACTGAAGGTTGAAAGTATTAGACTTCAAAAGTCTGTACTCTGCTCGATGTGTGGCTCATATCTGTAATCCCAGCACATAGAAGGCTGGGGCAGAGATATACTAAGTTTGAGGCCTTTATGGGCTATGTAATAATGTTCAGCAAACACTTGTGTTTTAAATCCTGTGTGGTGATGGAATTACATATTTAATTTCAACTTTCTGGAAGCTGGGGCAGAAGAATCTTGAATTTGAGGTCAGCTTGGGATACACAGCAAGAATTCTAGGACAGCCTGAGCTGCACAATGAGACTTTGTATTTTAAAGAAAGAAAGAATTGGCATGGAGACTGGCGAGGGCTGGGGAGATAGTTCAGTCACTGTAGTGCTTGTGTACAAGTTTGAGAACCTCAATTTGATCCTCCAGAAACTAGATAAAAAAAACGGGTGCAGTGGCACACTCCTGTCATCTCTGCACTGGAAAGGCAGGGGAGGAAGGATCCCTAGTGCTTGCTGGTTAGCCAGTCTCATAGAATGGGTGAGCTCCAGGTTCATGAGAGACTTAAGAGTTAGGCAGAGAGTGTTTGCAGAATACCCCCAATATTAACCTTTGGGCTCCCCATGTGTACACACACACACACACACACACACACACACACACACACAATTTTGTATGCTATTCCTCATTTTTTTTGGTAGGATCAGAATAACATACTTTAGCTTTTAATCCAGAACTTAGAAGGCAGAGGCAGATGGATTTCTGAGTTCAAGTCCAGCCTGGTTTATGTAGCAAGTTCCAGGACAGCCAGGCTACACAGAGAAACCCTATTTTGGGAGAAAAAAAGATTTGTGTGTGTGAACAGAGAAAGCAAGCTATATGTTGATGTATGTATATTATGAGTATAAAGAACATGTCTTTTTATAAGGCAGGTGTAACATGTTGCTTTAGATTTATCTTTTGTCTTATAGGCTGATGAATTTTTCTGCTGTTAAGTGCAGTGTTAAAATGGTTTTGTTAATTAGCAAGATTTTTACCAACCAAATACTGAACAAATTAAAATAGGCAGTTTGTTGTTAATGGCCATTTATATAGGTCTTATATTTTTAGTTTTTCCTCTTTTAATCCCACCACAATTTTGTGAAATAAGCATTAAAGATTGACTTTTCTTATGTCATTGTTGCTGCTGCTATATCATAGATATATTCTGTAAAAGAAGTGTTTTCTTGGGACATATTGAAGTTTACTTTGTAGTAAACTAATGTTAAGAATCAAGATGTTTATATCTAAAATATGGAAGATGGAGAAACTAGAAATTCAGATATTTCTTTTAAAGAATTATTTATTTTTTGAGATAGTGTCTTACTGGCTTTGAATTTGCTATGTAGCCTTGAGCCCCTAATCCATCTACCTTAGTTTCCTGAGTGCCAAGATGACAGGGTTTTACCATGTACTCAAATTTAGAGATTTCTCCTCTGAAATAATATTATATCTGAGATAGGTTCAATTGCTCAACATTAGAAACACATTAAGTTACTACTTTTCAGTTGTTAATTAGCTGTCACTATCTGTGACCCAATTTGCTGGGTTATAATTTTGAAAACTACTAACTTGAACATTTTTCTCTTAATTTTAATTAAATTTAATTAATTTTAATTCTTTTTAATATTTTTGTATTTTAGGCTTTATCAACTTTTAGAAGGAGACAATAAGAAAAAAGAATTGTTTATAACCCATGAATGCCTGGAAGAAGTAGCTGAAAAATTGAAGCAAAATGTTTCTCAAATACAAGATCAGTTGGCAGTATCTACTCAAGAGCATTTTTTCTTTTTGTCCAAACTGAATAATGACGTGGACATGCTTTGTGATGCTTTGTATCATGGAGGGAATCAGCTATTGCTTTGTGATAAGGTGAGTGTTTACCTAGAAATTTAAAATGCTTTAAAAATTCTCTTCATTGTAAGGGTCTGGAGAGCTGGCTCAGTAGTTAAAGAGCACTTGCTGCTCTTGTAGAGGACTTATGTTGCATTCCTAGCACCCACATGGACATGGTAGCTCACAACCATCTGTGACTCTGGTTCTGATTCCTCTGCTTTTGTGGATACCAGACATACATGTGGTTCACATACATACATGTAAACAAAAATACTTATTCAAATGAAAAAAAATAATAACTTTAAAAATGTTTCTTATAAAAATATTATGAAGAAAAGATTATCCTATTCCATTAAACTAATATAATATTTACTTGAATTTGAGAGACAGAGTCTTGTTATGTAGCCTGTGCTGGTCTCCAGCTCAAAATCTCCCAGATTATGGGCTTATGCCACCATACAGAAATCTTACGATTTTTTTTTAACTCCTAATTTTTATATATATATATATTTTTTTTTTCAGATAATTTTGAGTTTCATGTACAGAATTTGAAAGTTTATAAAATTTTCAGCCACTATAAAAGGGTATATAATATTGATGCTATGTTAAGAAAAAAAACTTATTTTAGCAAATAGAGGATTCCCTTTCTGTATTTAAGATCTCTATATGTATGATATATGCTTTTTTTTTTTTCCTTTTTTTCACAGTACTAATCTGTGAAATAGGCATATGAGACAGGTCTAAAAGTCATTTTTTAATTTGTACATTGGAATCACCAGGGAGCAGAGTATTGAAATGTTGATTCGTGGCTCTGTTGCAGAGATTGAATAACTTAGCCTGAATTGAAGCCCAGAAGTCGTATTTTTATAACAAGCACCCAGTTGCTTGAGGTCCATGCCCAGAAGCTCTGGAATATTGGAAGTAGTTATAGCTACAAACTTTAGGAGACCCTCTGCTGGTAACTGGCTACAGTTTTGAAGAGTAGAATTTGATTGGACAACTCTAGAGACTTGTTAAAATCCTTCAAATGCCAAAAGTGAAGAAATCAAATTTATTAAACATTAAGGCTTTCACAACTTCTTAAGCAGAAGAATTACATGTGTTAGCATGGTTTTCATTAAGTATTCTGTGTAATTTTGTTTTACAGGACAGAAAAAAAGAAAAGGAAGTTTTTGTGAGGCAGGTTTTTTTTTAATGATTTTAGAAAGCATGCTACTGTGTATTTTTATTGTCAGTGTGATTATATAATATACTCAACTAACCTACATATCATTTCTAGCGACCCCAGAACAATTGTGGCTCCATGTATCCTTTAGTCAATGTGGAGACAGACATAATCAATGGTTGGTGGTCTGGCTGATTTCCCAAAATCCACCCCACTAATATTTCAAGTTCTTCAGGTGATGTGAATAAACCATCTACTCAGCTAGCTGAGGCTCACCAATGACAGAAATGAATAAAGGATTCCACCTGAGTCTAGTTTGGTGAACCAGTGAGTTTAATTGCAATAACAGGATTTAAATGAGAGGCCAGTTACTGGAGCATGGGCAGTTAACTTATTGGCAACTCTACTAAAAAAAGTCTCCCTCCCAACCGTTAACTGCCTGTATATCTTCTTGGAGAGATGGAGGGAGAGCTTCCTGAGCTTCTCCCACCCCCATAACAAAGCATTTGTGGGTCCATTCTGAAGCAATTGCTTTTTTTATTAGACTTCATTCAAGGTTTTTCCTGCATTTATATGTGTCAGGCACAGATTAAACTACAATGAAGTTTCATTAATAAGACCTTCATGAGAAAGTTTTTGTTCCTTTTTTGTGTCAATAGTTATAAAACAGTGCTTGATGCAAGGTAGGCATTCAGTAATATTTGTTGATTATATGAAGACACGGAACAGATCAGGTACACTTTAGGAATTGAGAGTTTGCACTGAGTCATTTTGGAATTACCTTTAGATGTTTATTATAGTTAATTTTGTATAGACTGTAAATCTGGTGGAAACTTCTTGTTTGCTTTCTTGTTTATTTGCTTGACATAGGTTCTCATGCTGCAGTCCAGGTTAGTGTAGAACTCACTATATATTCCAGTGACTTCAAACTTACAGCAATCCTGCCTCAGCTTTCTTACTACTGGGATTACAGACATGAGCACATGCCCAAAACTTTTCATTGCATATATTTTTGTGTGTAGAGTGGTGCACACATGTCTAAAGATCAGAGGACAATTGGAAGTCTATTGTTTCAAGCATGAAGGTTTGGGGGATCAAACAGGTCATTAGACTTGATAGCAAGCACCTTTACCCACTGAGCCATCTCTTCAGCCCAGAGATCTTTAATTACAGATTTTTTTCTTTCATTTATTTTTTAAAGACAGGATCTCACTGTGTGCTCCTGGTTGGTTTGGAATTAATTGTGTAAATATGGCTAGCCTGGAACTTAGAGATATTCCTGCCTCTGTCTCTAAGCATTGAGATTAAGAGTGTGTGATACAGGTTTTTATTATGAGGAGTTATTAAATCACAGAATTTCCTTTTAAATTATATTCTAAATTTCTAGTTGGTGTTGGAATAAGGTTCTTGAAATAAAAGCTTTTTCTTCCCATTTCAGGAGTTAATAGAGCACTTTCATCAAGTTGAATCTCAGTTGAATAAACTAAACCGTCTCCTTACTGATATTCTTGCTGATGTGAAGATGAAAAGAAGAACTTTGGCAACTAATAAATTGCTTCAAGTAGAAAGAGAATTATATGTATATTTTTTTAAAGATGAAGACTATCTAAAAGATGTTGTGGAAAATTTAGAAAACCAGTTAAAGATTAAGGCCTCGGGTCTTAAAGACTGAAGACTTCTAAAAACAGAATCTTTACTATGCCTGCTGTGTTTTAAAGTACTGGACTATATCTAATAAACTACTAATTTTTTTTTTTTATTTATTTGTATGCATGGAGGGATGTGTGTGTCTGTTGTGGTCTCATATGTTAGTGTATACTATAATGGCTATGTGAAATAAGAGAAGAACTTGAAGGAGTGGGTAGGTATTATCCTTTTACCATGAGAGCGCTGGAAATGGAAATCAGGTCATTAGCCTTGGGAGCAGTGACTAGCCCATCTTGTCAGCCTCAGTGCTACTAAGTTTATAAATTTAAGATCAACAGAACTTTTTATCTTAATAGATTCAGTGTTAAGTTGAACTTTCCTAACCTGAAATTTTTAAATGGTCCCAAATTTGAAACTTTATAAGTAACTGGGATGATTCCATGAGTGAAAAATTCTACATCTAATCTTACATAACAGGTCAGAGTCACAAAACAGACACGCTAAATTATAAAACAACCTTCAGTTTGTCTGAAACATAAATGAATTTCACATTTCAGCTTGGGTTCTATCCCTAAGATAGCTAATTGTATATATACAAAATTTAAAATATCTAAACCACTTTGGTCCCACACATTTAAGATAGGGGGTATTTAGTTTGCATCAGTTTGGTTGTTAACCCCTGTGACCACTGTTCAGAGTGGAGGTGCTGTGCTTTTGTAGCACTGGCTAGCCAGACTGGGCTTGAGTTTAAAAGATCTGTGTGCCTTTGTCTCTCTGAATTCATGATCCTGCATTAACTATGCTGGGATTGTCAGCATGCATCACCATATTAGACTGCTTATCAGTTATCAAATGCTCATTTTATGATATATTTATGTTAAATACTAAATACCATAAGAGATCAGCTGTAGTAAATACCTCTAAGAATATTCTTTACCTTTGTTATATGGAATGCCAGTCTTAAAAATGACATATCTCAGAAAGCTTTATGGTCATTCTTAGAAAGAAAATAATGTGTGAAAAATATATTAACTGCTTTCCTGGTAGGTGGTAGCAAAATTGATTTAAATTGGTGCCAGGTAATTTAGATGTGTGAACCAGATTCCACCTGAACCTTTACCTGCTTAGGAACCAGTAGGGTGTGTCAGTCCCAAGATGGTAGGTTGTTTGCTTTGATGACCCAAGTCAACTTTAATTTCCATATTTATAGTCAAGAGTCATATGCTTGAAGTTTAGTAATAGTTTTCAGAACTGAGGAGTATTTACACACACACACACACCCCACAGGGTTTCTCTGTATAGCCCTGGCTGTCCTGGAACTCACTCTGTAGACCAGGCTGGACTCAAATTCAGAAATCCACCTGCCCCTGCCTCCCAAATGTTGGGATTAAAGGTGTGTGCCACCACTACCCGGCTGTATTTACACTATTTACTTCATAATTGGTTAATGAGAAAGTGAGAGGGTTTTTTTCCCTCCAAGGTAGGGTTTCTCTGTATAGTCCTGGCTGTCCTGGAACTAGCTCTGTAGACCGGGCTGGCCTTGAATTCAGAGATTCACTTGCCTCTGCCTCTCTAGTGCTGTGATCAAAGGCATGTGCCACTACCACCCAGAGAGTTGAATCAAACCTAGTGCTTACACATACCAAGCAAATGCTCTCTCTACCAGTGAGCTCTATCCCCAGTTTTTCTTTTTTAACTTTAAAAATATCTGAGACTGGGTCTTGTTAAGTTGCCTAGGCTGTCCTTGAATTTGCTCTGCCTAGGCAGGCTTGAACTGTTTTTCTCCTGCGTCAGCCTTCCAGTTCAGCTTATATCAACATGTCTCACTTTTCATTCTTCCATTCTATTTGTGTTACATAATCAAAACTGGTTTCTTGTAGTTATTAATACCTTTTTTAAAATAGTATACATAAATCCTTTAAAGTCTTAAAATTAATATATGGGTACTTATCTTGTATCTAGGACTTTATGGAAATGGAAAATAATGAGGCATGTGTAGGTTTTGATCTTTGTGAGACACCCCTCTCCACTGTTGCTCAGAAGATTATGTCTGCTATGCGTTCAGGTGATTTAATGGATTCTAGGAATGAGAGAGAGAGTACAAAGAGTAAGTAATTTTACAAGCCTTCCTTTTATTGTCTTGAATTAATTATTTTAAAGACTAAGACTTAAGTGGAATGAATATTATAAAATTATTCCATAGAACTTTATATTTTGTAGGGATTTTTGTTGCCTTCCAAAGAAGTGGTTTCCAATATGCTCCCTCCCTGCCTTCCCCATTCATTGTGACCAAATTGCTCACTTAATTCAAAGTCCTTTAATATCATTGTTTTAATACAACACACTCTTCCCTGTTTTAGGTATTCTAGTATCTTTAAAGGAAATGAGCTCTTTTATTATAATGCCTCTTGCTTGACTGTCAGATTATTGAATTTGTACATAGTAGTTGCTGTTGCATATAGTCATAAGAGAAGTGTTTCTGTCATTGTACTGCCATAAAATGTATAAACTCAGAGAAGAATGGATTTGTCTAGATGGGTTTATGATGTGTGGTATAATAGTAAAAAGTTGTGGCATTATTCTCAGGTTCAGGTATAGCTGAAAGTCTTGTAACAAGTGGGGTTTTTTTTGTTTTGATTGTTTTGTTTTTAAAACAGCAATGCTAGTAATTTGTGGCTTATTTCTTTTCATACAAAGTAAGTTATAAGTGATATTAAGTTAGGATGTTGAGATGAAATCATTGAGAGTATTTATTACACAAGGTATTAGCACAAATGCTAACAAAAAAGGCAGGTTTCCTCAGTTAAGAGACAATAGTACTTGGGGCTGGAGAGATGGCTTAGTGAAAAGAGGCAACAGGCTGAGCAGTTCAGTTTGAATCCTTGTACTCGATGGAAAAGCCAGCTACATGTGTCTGTAACCTTAATATTGGAGGTAGAGGCAAGTAGATACAGGGAATTCACTGGCCAGCCAGCCTAAGTGAAAATTACTGCTTACATTGCTAGAATCTCAATTTTCTCAAAATCCTCCCCTTGTTCAAGATCACCACTACCTGACTTATTACAACTTTTATAATGAAAGGCATTTATATTGCTTCAAAGACCTTTTTGTCAGAGACTACTTACCTATTTGTAGGGATCCAGATTTCCTGTCTGAGGTACACAGGTACTGCATGGCTTAGTTTCATTGCATCAGGTCCCTGTCAGCAAAATGTGAACTCAGATAGTGAGTGCCCCTTCCAAGGCATGTTTGAAGATTATGAACTGCTTGTAAATTGGATTACCAGTTGGAACTCAGGATAATTTCTCTTTAATTCTAGTCTAAATAACAGTATCATAGGGTCTGGGGTGAAATGTGTCAGAAGGATTCTGGGCCTGTAAATGCTTCATGAAGCAGCTTTATCAACCAACTGAGACCTTGTATCTCAGAACATGAAATAAATAAATTTACATTTTGTTCTTTAAGCCATTGTATTAGAAGCTTTTGTGGTTATAGCTTTTTTTTTTTTTTTTTTTTTTTTTTTTAACCTTAACTCCCTTTATATTCAGAGTTGGATTCATCTGTAAACTTTTTGGCATTATATTGTTCAGTAATACTGTTAAAAGATTTGTCATTTACTGGGGTCAAAGGAGTTTTTAAGGTTGTTAGCTGACTAGATGCTGTGTTATACTTGAGATTAAGCATGTTTTTTAAAATCAGTATGTGTGTTTATTTTATCTTGGTTTTCATATAAAAAACATTCCAGCACACATTTATTAGAACTTTTAAGTTAGAGTTTAGGGATATATATATTAAAAATATTTTACAAACATGAATTCATAAAAGACTGATTCCCTAAAAAGTGTTTGTTAAAATCCATTTAATGTGAAACTTGTCTTTATTCCCAGTATCTAGTAGGAATATTTTGCAATATCAGGGACAGAATAGAAATGAAATGACAAGCTAGACCTATGATGATTGCATTCCTTCTAATTAGGAGTAATTAGACATTTTTGTGTGTAAAGTTACATATGAAATCCTTACTTCAGATCACTTGCATGGCTCTATAAGCCTTTAGATTTTAGTTCCCAAGTTTACTGCCCTCATTCAGGCCTCAGTCTTATGGGGATTTTTATGGTAAACTTTAAGTTGCTTTTTGTTTTTTAGTTAACTGCCACTTTGGTTGTTTTTTTGTGCTATGACTTGAGGTCATTTTTTGTCGTTGCTCCCTGGAAAGTTTGTCCCTAGAAATGTTACTATATATTCTTATGTATCATCTGACTTCAAACTGCCATTTATATATTATATTCTGCTATTTTCCATCTTTTTGTGTTGGAGTAAATCTCCAACCCCAATAAGCCTGTGCAAAAACACACAATTCAACTGTAATATTTATAAGCTGCATATCTATTCCCCAGATATGAGATTCCTTGCTACTTGTGGCTTGCTCTATCGTCCTTCCACTTCCTCTTCCTCCATTTTCTCTTCCTCCCTTTCTTACTCTTTTCCCATCTCTCCAAAACCTCCAGCCCCACCTTTCCCTTTCACTGCTCAATCACAGGCTCTAGCCTTTAATGACTAGTTAAAATGGGAAGAAGGTGAGAACGTGATCTACTTATCATCTTCTTCTTGAAGAAGCAGATTTAACATTAGAATACAAACAGCACCAGGGCAACTCACATTTCCCCCTTTTTGTCCAATCAAAAAGCTCTTTCAGATATAAATTGAGCACAACCATTACAATTGTGCAAATTATAAAGATATACTTAACAACTATTCCATTATGTTTGTCAATTTGGATAAAGCACTCTACCATCTATCCTAACTTAAGAAGCTACAATTCTATACCTGAATTTTGTTTTGGTTTTAGTTTGTATTACCATCTGAAAACCATCCTTTCAAATCTATATCATCTCTCTCAATGCTAATCAACCTGTGTTGACTATGAGACTATAACTAGTCTCCAACCCTGTCACAAATCTGAGAATGACTTAAATATACCTGAAAATATAGGAAACATAAAACATAGCTTTTAAAACTTAATCAATTTGTAGAGACCACAGACTACCTGAACAGCCTCTCATTCCTCAAAACATTGGCGCATCAGTCTTTAGCCTTCTGGCCCAGGAACATCTGACAGACCTTTGCAAAGTAGAATTATTAAGGACTGCTTACTCTGTCTTGGCAGGGTTATCAGTCAATTATTCTGAGTGCTGTGTCCTTTTCCTGGACAATATTTCTGTCCATAGATGAATTGAGGCAATTCTTGCCTAATGACTATCTCACCACAACTGGAACAACTCCAGTGATGCTCACTTTCTTCTTTGAACCAACCAGGGGTGCTATCAGGAGCAACATGTCTCTAGTCAAATGATTTTTAATACTGAAACAGCCTTAATATTCTGTCATATTCTGTGGACTTCTGACGACTTTGAAGACTATTTTCTATACAAAGTATACCTGAACTGTTAAACCTTAACTATTCCTAGTCATTTCAATTTGAATAAATTGAGAGGTCCTGCTTCAATGAATAAGGTAGAAGGGTGATGGAAGATTCCTTACATCAACTTGGAATCTCTACTTGGCTGAGTACCCATGTGTTCATGCACCTATTCACATGCGTGGAGGGTTATCTTGATGTGGAAGACCCAGCCCACTGTGGGCAGTGCCGTTTCCTGGGCAGGGGGCCTTGACTTGTGTAAGAGTAGAGAAAGCAAGCTGAGTACTAGGCCTGCATGCATTTATTACTCTCTGCTCTTATCTGTGGTTGTGATGTGACCAGCTGCTTTAAGCTCTGGCCTTTTGGCCTCCAGGCAAGAATAGGTTCTAACTTGAAATTGCAAGCAAAAATAAATCTCTTTCTCCTGTAAGCTGCTTTTTGTCACAGTGTTCTCTCACAACGGCAGAAATGAAACACAGCATCTCTTAATCATTCCCTGAAGATCACATCTGCGCTCAACAATCCCTGCTTCCTACAACCCTGGCCCTGGGAGCAAACAGCTTCTGTTCCCAGGAGGGCCCTGGCTAGTGGTATGGCCTGTTGGCACTGGCTCTAGCATCTCCTGCCCACTTAGACCCAAGGATTCGCACAGGGCAACTCTTGCTGCAAAGACTTTGTGCTTTAAGGGCGATTCTGTTTCTTTTCTGTCACTTGCTGTCTTAGGTTGTCACTGTCCATGGATTGTGCTTTAAGCTCAGTGATTGCACTTGCAATCATACTTGCAAACATACATATACTTGTACACTACATACATGAAAATGGGAAAATAATTTTAAAAAATTAAAAGAAAAAAAATCAGGCTGAGTGTGTTGGTGCACTCCTTTAATTCCAACACTTGAAAGACAAGATGTTTGAGGCCAGTTTGGTCTGTATAGCAAGTTCCAGAACAGCTAGAACTACATAGACATATTCCTGTCTCAAAAAGAAAGGAAGGAAAAAAAAAGGATGGACAGACAGCTGTAGAAATAAACCTAAACAAAGTGAAAAGAGTAGCACCAAAAGGAAATTGTAGACTCCTAAAAACACAGAAGACCTCAAGTTGTCAAAGCAATCCTGAGCAAAAAGCAGCACTACAGGCATCACAAACACTTGATCTCAGATTATACCACAAAGCAGTAGTAAAAACAGCACGGTACTGACACAAAACCAAAGGACCCTGAAATAAACCCCTGGAACTACAAACACCTGATTTTCAACAAAGATGCCAAAATATGTTGGAGAAATGACAGCATCTTCAATTGGTACTGGGAAAACTAAAATTAATGTTAACACCTAAAAGAAGAAAACAGGGGGAAAAAGATATATAAAAGGACTTTCTAAATAGGACTCTAGCCCAAGAAATCATCAAGAGATGGGGTGACACAGAATGGAGTTTGGGAATCTTGGGGAAATAGTGAAGAGGCAGCCTACAAAATGGGAGAAAATCCTTGTGAGCTATTCATCTAACAGCATTGGCATCTAAACATTTTTAAAATTCAAGAAATTAAAAAGAAAAAAAAATCAGCCAGTCAAAAATGAACAGATAAATTGAACAGAATTCTGAAAAGAAATACAAGCAGCCAATAAATACATGAAAATGAATGTTTTTAACTGTCAAGAAAATTCAAATCAAAACTATATTGAGATGCCATTTTACCCCAGTTAGAATGTCTGTCATCAATAAGACAATTTTAGGACTGGATAGCTGGTTTAGTTGTTAAGAGTACTTGTTGCAAAGGACCTGGGATCTATTCCCCGCACCCATATGGAAGCTTACCACCTGCTTGGGTACCAGGCATGCATGTGGTGCACACAAGTACATGCAAATAAAACACTCATAAAAATAATCTTTTAAAAAAAGTTTTAAGAGTTTCTTTTAAAATTTTTTCTGTTCAAGATATGAAGGGGTGGGGGAAAGGAACCTTAAACAACACAGTTTAATGGATATGTAAATTAATGTACCTACCATGGAAATTAGTGTGGAAGCCCTTTAAAAGAAAATATGACTGGTAGTGGTGGCGAATGCCTTTAATTCTAGCACTCAGGGGCCAGAGGCAGGGACCAGAGAGGTAAGAAGAGTTATGAGTTCAAGGCCAGTCTGGTTTACAAAGTGAGTTTCAGGACAGCCAGGGATATACAGAAATATTGTCTCCAAAAAACAAATAAATAAATACAATATGATCCAGTTGTACACTTCTGGGTATATATCCAGTGAAATCAAAGTCAGTTACCTACACATCTATTCACAACAACCAGGTTATACAATCAGAATACTATTGTATTAGGGTTCTCTAGAGGAACTGAGCTGATTGAATACACACACACACACACACCTAGTAATGGTTGTCTGCCAATGTAAGGTCCAAGAGGCCAGTAATTGTACAGTTCATGAGGCTTGTTTTCTCAACTGGTCTTCTGTATATACTGGAATCCTAAAAAAGGAGGCTCTAATGTCAGTGAATGGGATTGCAAGTGAGAGCAAACAGGCAAAAAGAGAGCTTCCTATTTTCTATGGCTGTCCTGGAACTCACTCTGTAGACCAGGCAAGTCTTAAACTCATAGAGATCTGCCTCCCAAGTGATGGGATTAAATGTGTCCAGCACCACTGCCTGGGTGCTTCCTTCTCTATGTCTTTTATAGAGGCTGCAGCAGAAGGCATAGCCCAGATTAAAGGTGGATCTTTCCATCACACACACAAAAAAATCCAATTTAAAAGTAAGTCTTTCCACTTCAAATGATTTACTTAAAAAACTCACAGTTGTACCCTGCTGCTTGGGTTTTAGTCAGTTCTAGAAGTAGTCAAGTTAGCAGCTAAGAATAGCTACCACAAGTCCACCCTTGTCAACTGACACACAGTCGTATCTCCTTATATCACCACTTAATTTCCAAATGAAAACAATAACCAGATAATTATACCTAGCATAATAATCATCCCATGTATAGTCACAAACATATTACATATTTAATCAGCTCATAATTATGTCTAATATGATATAACAATCCCTCATACAACCACAAATATCTGTACTAACACATTCTTAAAATATGACAGAACACATCACTTATAGTCCTCATTTCTTCAACTGCTCATGTGGCCTTAGCTGGTATTTGTAACTACCTTCTACTACACACTCAGTATTTCCTCCATCCTTAGCAAGGTCTTGGCCCTTTTCCTAGAGGAGTAACCCATACCCTCGTTCCTGAAGGATCTGTACCTTTTCTCATCCTGTTTGGGTTAGGTTGTTGAAGTTTCCCATTGACTTTAATCGCGGGACATGGTAGCAACAAGAGATGCCAAAGGATCTTCTGAATTCTAGATATAATCTTTCTTATCTCCATTATGGAGAAACAGTCTAATTTCCTCTTGGTAATCTGGATCAGTCACCCCTCCCAATAATCTTACTCCTTCCTTAACCTGCTAGTTTAAGGGTATCAGAAGCCCAAAGTGACTAAGGGGAAATCTTGAGGTTTCAAGTCAATGGAATTTTTGTTGTGGCTCCTGGCAGGAACACTGCCAGGGAATTCAAAATTTCTAGGCCAGCAGAACTTAAGGTTGAGGGAGCACCCATCAAGAGATGAGTAAAGGAAATGTATATGTACACAATAGAGTCTTACTTAGCCTTAATGAAACTGCCATTTGTAAGGATACTGGAGATCATATTAAGTTAAAGAAGCCAAACTCAGACAATGTTTTCTGTTTAACCTTGTGTTCATAAAGTAGAAGGAAGACTTTGGGAAAGGGGGAACCAGAGTAAGTTGAAATGGAAGATACAGTGAATTATCAAGTACGATAAAGGGCAAAAACCAAATGGTATGAAAAGTGTGTTTCTGGAGGTTTTGCCATCCAGATATACAAATGGCCCAGAAGCCCTTTCACATGTAGCTAATCCATGTTCTTTGTGTTGCCCGGATGGCTGACAATCCAGGCCCTACTGTCCTTTTGCTTGAAAGCAGTGCAGGAGCATCTGTCTTAGAAAAACCGGGCATGTTTGTTTATTTTGAAATGTGTTAGGGACACCTGAAACTAAAATGATGTCTTATTATTCTACTTTTTCTTAATTTTTTTATGTAGTCACTCAGTTAATCTGAAACTTTCAGAGTTTATGTGTATTTTTATAGCACAAGTTAAATGTTTTTCTTTCTTGAGTCTCTTTTCCCTTCCTGCTCTTTTTGTTAAACTGGTCTAGCAGAACCAGGTAAGGGAGTATTTTCCTCCCCCTCAGGGGACAGAAGTCATGCAGTGATTTGAACAGGGAACGTTTAAATTGTTATTGACTAGTTGGATTTTAGCTACCAAGGTATATAAAGAGAACTCTAAAAGATCTAAGCAGGTAGGGATCAGCTTCCTCCCCCAACACTGGAGTAGTGTCTGTCCTCTGACAGTGTTCCTCCAGCACCCTCTGCTGACTACATTTAGCACTGTGCCATGTGGTTACAGGGTCAACTCCAGGATCACAACCAGCAAGGAAAGTCAAGAAGTTTACATTCACTTAGGATGGATGATACAAACCTTCATCTTGCCCCAGGACTGTTCAGAAGTGTTTCAATGGCATCATGCCAGTCCAGCAGCACAAATATTGTCTATTAGAGCTCTTGCTGTTCAATGATTGGGAGAAAACCTCTAAATGATTTGGAAGCCTTAGGGAATGTAGTAGGGTATTTATAGCATTGTATGCCTCCCACCACTAAGAAAGAGGCACAGACCTGATAGAAAACTTTGAAGAGAATAAAGACATATACCTCACATTTGGGAATGTGTTCTATCCCATACAGTGAAAGATACAAAAGTCATCTGCTTCATGTAGGGCCTAAAGTAGATGGGGTTCAGGCAGTGAAGCTAGTGTCCCAGCCAGCTAGTGTCTGTTGCCATCCCAGTAGACCTGATGGTATTAGATGTGGAAAAAAAAAAGATGCATGGCTTTTAGAGCCTTAACAAGAGATTTATAATACAGACTCCAAGAATATGAAGCAAAGCTATTCCATCAGCATCAGAGAATCATAAATCTTTAAAAAATTAAAATTAAACTAAAAATGCCTGAAATGGAAACTTATGGGTTCTTTCAAAAATCAAAAGTCAGTTGGATGGTATTTTGCTGGGGCATACATACATATGAAGGAAAGTTTCCTTAAAGTGGATGCAGAAAGGCTAAGGCTGACTTGTGAAGGAATGTTTCACTGAAGTAGACACAGGAGAGAGGATGTTCTGCTAAAGCAAGCAGATGAAAGGACATGTGATAAAGGATTCTTTGCTAGCAACCCACATGTATTGGTCAGCCTTACATTGGCATAATTGAGCTGCATTTGTTGGGACGCCATAGAGAGAAATGCATCAAAAAACTTGTGATGGTGTGCTGCAGTTTGTTGCAGCTTCCAAGGATTCGGGCTAATTGGATGCACATACTGAGGCAAGACACACACTGAGGTAAGACACGTACTGAGGCAACACTCGTGGAGGACATGTGATGTTTGATGGGTATAAATAGGACTCTACAGAGTGAAGGAGACAGAGCTTGACTCCCTAGGGGTACAGAGCTGGTACCCATAGTTGTGCAACACTTGTGGGTCTTGAGTCTTCACTTTCCTGAGAGAGGCACACCTGGACACCTGGTGGTCCCTCCTGTCAAGAGGCTGAAGCCTGGCTGTCTCTGCTAGGTTATATCACCACTGTTGCTAACCTGACTCCACCGAACTAGACTGCTGGTGTATCTGTGAAGTGTTTGTGAATGGATTGAGCTGCCGCTGCTAACCTGTGAACTGAACTGCTTATTTCCAGACACACAGACAGGAGTTGCTCCAAAGAAACTTTCTAAATAGGTCTACTTCTCCGTCCTGTATTCTTTCCTTTCTACTACCTCTAGTGGGTGGTGGGTTGTTACAAGGAAGGTTAAAGTATTTAAGAACCATCATTAAAAATAGTTGTTGTGCCGGGCAGTGGTGGCACACGCCTTTAGTCCCAGCACTTGGGAGGCAGAGGCAGGTGGATTTCTGAGTTCAAGGCCAGCCTGGTCTACAGAGTGAGTTCCAGGACAGCCAGAACTACACAGAGAAACCCTGTCTCGAAAAACAAAACAAAAAAAGGAGTTGAAAAAATTAAAATTACAAATGCCACCTGCCATGCTACTAGCTCCTGATGGAAATGGAGCTTGAGACTCTGAGAACATCAAGCAACCTTGAATCTTAAACTATGGAACATTGTCTAATTCTGTCAGAGCATCAGTAAGAGGGTCTGCAGCAATCCGTTGTATGCTGGAAGTGGTTTATTTGGTTCAGGTACAAGCAGGCCAGTAGACACACTGGCTACCTGAGCCAATGTTTCAGAGCTGTGTGGCTTGGCTTATAATGTATTGTCTGTGTATGCAAAAAGCCAAAAGTGGACTGCAGGTGTGCCATATTCCAGTTCAGGAGACATGTTGAAGATAAATCCATGGAATAAAACTTTGGTTGATTTACTTGGCCATCTACATTGTATAGATGGGAAAACCAAGGCTAGAAAACTTTGGTCCAATAGACAAAAGTTGACTAATTGACCAATCTAGAATAAGAAAGATCAGAAAATCTGGTACAGGGAGTTGTTGAGGCAAGGCATGTGGTTTGGTCCAGGGTACAGACTTGAAGTATTTCTCACCTATGAATTTTCACCACAAGGCTGCATCAACAACCATGCTATTAGAATGACTTGGCCAATTGACACATACCAGCCTCTGTCCCATGGTGTCCCAGTGCCAACACATAGTTACTTTGAATTAAGTAACCATGGGAGTTGGGGTAGAGGCTACATATGGGCCCATTAGCCAGGACTGATTTAAGTGTTTCTTTGTCAAACAACCAATTTCCCAACAACAGAGATTGGGCTCAAAGTCCACAGGGAATGAACAGTGACCTGGTGGCAGGTTGGCAACACTAACCCCCATACTCTGAAAGGTAGAGCAATAGTTTTTTTATCCTTTTAATCTTACCGTGTTGCCAAGGTTGATCGTCTTACCTTATCTTCCCAAGCATGTGGGCCACAGATATATATCACCATGCCTACCTACACAGCATGGGTTCAGCTTCTCAGTTCTCCATTCTCAGTTGTCAGTTCCATTTCCCATGAGTGCTCTTGGAGCCTTGGAATTACTCATGAGCAAGTGGGGCCATGTCCCCAGAACACCTGTCAAGGTGGCTTTGAGCACAGATGTATAAGTTACATGGCTTGGAATTGAGTCTTAGTTCTGTCCCTTACTGTACAGCTCAAGTTAGTCAGTCAGTCAGTCAGTCAGTCAGTCAGTCAGTCAGTCAGTCAGTCAGTCAGTCTGTGTTTTTGTGTGAGTGCACAGTGTGTGCATGTGGAGGCTATAGATGGCTAATAAGCCAACAGGGATCCTATCTTCACATCAACCAGCATTGGAGCTATAAGCTTACACCACAGCTGGCTTTTTACATAAGTTCGGGAAACCAAACCAAAGTTCACATTCTTACTCAACAAACATTTTACACACTGAGCCATTTATGCAGCTCTCCAGTTCAGGATTATTAAAATTAAAATCTAAATTAGGTGTTTGCATCAGTGATGTTTTCCTGAGCTCCTGATTATTCCATTGCAGTATTATTCATTTTAACAATTTCTTCAATCCTTTAGTACTTATAAGGTGACTCTGGAATGTTAACTTTGGGTTTTGTTTTCTCTTTATTTTCTTTTTCTTTACTTTTTGGCTTTAGTTTTTTAAGACAAGGTTTCTCCGGGGTTTGGCTGTCCTGGAACTAGCTCTCTAGACCAAGCTGGCCTCAAACTCAGTTATTCACTTGCCTTTGCCTCCTGAGTATTGGAATTAAAGGTGTGCACCATCACTGCCCGACTAACTTTAGGTTTTCAAAATAAAACCCAAAAGTACAAATTACAAGTAACCACAAATAAACATTTCATAATTACATAGATCTGTCTTCTATTAATTTGAAGACACTTTATGTAACCACTTACTACAATGGTTCTATGCATTTTGATTGTGTTGATAATGGCTAAATAGCATATTAATCATTTTCAATTGTTAGCTAATTCTATAATTTTTTGTTTTGATTTATTTTGTATGAGATAGGATCTGGTCTGGATCCTGCTATGTATAGATTGGCTTTGACTCCACAGAACTCTACCTGCCTCTGTTTTCCAAGTGCTGGGATTAAAGATATATAGTACCATGCCTGTTTTTTTATGTTGATTTTTTGTTTCTTTGTCTGTTTTTAAGCTTCAAAAGTGACAAAGAAATCCAGTGTTCATTACTCAGTATTAGCTGAACATGAGAAGATTCAATCACTAGAAACAAAGGTAAATCTTTGCAATTATGAGTAATTCTAAACAGATAATCCTCATATGTTAACAAATAATTAGTAAGTGTCCTGATATATGCTAAAAACTCTAGACATACTGCTTTAAAAAAGGTTCTTACTCTCCAGAACACATGGTTTAATTTAGACAGGTGGTGAGGAGGAGGGCACAGAAACATCCCACACATCTGCTCCATGTGTGCAGTAAGTACTGTGATAGCAATGGATTTTATGTTCTCTGAGACCAAGAGGAAGGACATTTAACCAAGCTTTGTGCTGTTGCAGTTTTCATTTTGGGGCAATAGGGGCAGGACCTTGAGATATCTTTTTTTTTTTTTTTTTTTTTTTTGGTTTTTCAAGACAGGGTTTCTTTATGTAGCCTGGGCTGTCCTGGAACTCACTCCGTAGACCAGGCTGGCCTCAAACTCAGAAATCTGCCTGCCTCTGCCTCCCAAGTGCTGGAGATATCTTTATGAGTATGAAAATTGTATCTGAGTTGAAATATAATAGGTGATCAGGAGTTGGCCAAAATAAAGCTCCCATCTTCAAGAGTAGGGAAAGGATAATGAAAAGTTTTAAGAGAAAGGAGCTTCAAACTTTTCAAGTAAGCTAACCAATTTTGGCAGTACAAGAAAAGAAGAGGTCATGTCACCAAAGACCTTGTGTAAGAAGCAGTGGCAGAGGCTGCCTCACGGTGGAGCAAACTGCTTATTCAGGCTATCCTAATTTTTTTTTTTTTTTTCAAGACAGGGTTTCCTGGATATCCTGGAACTCACTCTGTAGACTAGGCTGATCTTGAACTCACAGAGCTCTGTCTGTTTGCTCCTGAGTGCTGGGATTAAAGGGATGAACTATCATTGCTGGGCTCCTTTTTAAAAAGCTGTTTTATTTATTTTTGGTTTTTTTCGAGAAGGTCATACTATATAGCCATGGCTGACCTGAAACTCATTTTGTAGACTCACTTGACTCAAACTCACAGAGATCTGCTTGTTTCTGCCTTCTGAGTGCTGGGATTAAAGGCATATAGCACTACACCTTAAAAGCTATTTTAAGGTTTTATTTAATTTTTATTTACTTATTTATGTTGGGGAAGAGATACATGCCATGGATTAGAGTGAGTTAGAGGACAACTGCAGAAGTTGCATAATTTTTTCCACCATTGTGGTCCCAGGATCTAACTCCACTCTTTACTGGTGGAAGTGAGTCATCTTGCCAGCCCAACCTAATTAAAATTAAGCTCTAGTTAAAATGGAATACTGTAACAAATCCTCATACACAAGACTGCCCTATTTGCCCATAAAATTTTAAAATTATCTAACCTTTGATATATTTTAAGTGAGACTGCTTAAAACATTTGACCTTAGTCATCTAAAGATGCAAAGAACATTATTCTAATATATTGTTAATATTGACATTTTAAAAACTGCTATAAAATCTAAAATACATCCACTGTGATTCAAAGTACACTGTGACAACTTGATATCCACCATCACCCATTTAAAAAGTACATAACCAAGATCTTCAACAGTCTGAAATCTTACTGAATTCCTTTTCTTGAATACTCCTCCACAGAATTTTTAATTAATATAATTTTATGCCTAAAGTCTGTTCTTGGAACCATAAACTATTCTTCTGCAGTAAAAATATGAATAAATATGTTAAATTTTCTGTGGTATATGACCAAGTGTTATGACATTTTCTTCCTTCCTTCTTCCTTCCTTCCTTCTCCTTCCTTCCTTCCTTCCTTCCTTTCTTCCTTTCTTTCTTTCTTTCCTTTTTTTTTTGAGACTTGATTGAGCACTGGCTCCCCTGGAACTCACTCTGTAGACCAGGCTGGCCTCTGCTTCCTGAGTGCTGGGATTAAAGGCATGCTCTACCACCACTCCGCTCAAAATTACTTTAAAATTAATATTAATGTGAAGTTGTGCAAAGCAAAAGGTAAATTATAAATTTGGAAATGAACATTAAAGCACAAAGTACCATTGCAAACTAATGTATTGAGATGGGTAGAAGTGCTTTTCTCCTGCTAGTGGATGAGTCTGCCAGTGTTAACTGCACACTGCTGGAATGAAGGCACGTACTGCTGAGTTATAGTTTTGTTAATTTAATAGGTCAATTAACATTATCAAGTATTTTTATGATTTCATTTTCTCTGTCTGCCCTCTACTTGGAGCTGTAATTGCAGGCCTCACACTTGATCATTATCTTCTGAGATGAATCACTTCTAGACAGGGGCTAGAGGAAGCATTTTGAGCCTGTACCTGCTCTAGCTCCAGGATCATGTAGTCTAGGAAGACTTCCTAGCTCTGTTGGAAAGTGTGGTTCTAGGGCTGGAGGAGTGGCTCAGCGGTAGAACACTTGTTTAGCATGTTCCAGAAAAAGAAAAGAGAAAGATCATGGATAATGTAAAACTTGTGTGCTCTTTGTGTGCTCTCATTATCTTTGATAATCTGTATCAGAAATGCACTTGGTTTTTAGACATGTCTCGTGAACCTATGTTGTAATGAAATATTTTTCCTTTTTTCTGCAGAATCCTGAGTCATCAATAACCCAGACACCAAGAGGATCCATTGAGCTCGATCCTCAGCCCTCTATTACTAAGCTCACATATCCACTCTCTGCTGGTCAAGTACCGAACAGCATCAGCTCATTGGGTCTTTCCAGTTATTTAATTCCACAGTATGATCAGGAAGCTTCAGTTTTACAGAACTTAGAGCATAAGAGAAAGCATTTCCTAAAGGAAAATATAGGCAAAGAAGATAAGGACAGCTTGAATCTTAAAAGAAAATATATTACATGTAGTAATTCCCCCCCAAAAGCAAGTAAACACATAACACTGGAAAAAGATACTGATGGGACTGAATCCTGGCCAAACTCTGAGGACACAAGAGCTTTGGGGACAAAGCTGTGTGATGTTAGATATCTGGACGATGTGGCAAAAGTCCAGCTGATGGTTGCTCTCAAGCAGGCAGCAGCCCTGGTGCTGACATTGGTGTACAAGGATGGTTCCACACAGCTCAGCGCCAAGCAGGTTAGTAAAACAGTTGTGTCACATGCCTGAGGACTAGCACTTGAGAGACTAGGGCAGGAGGGTAACTTGAACTCTGGAATTAGGGTTCAGCCTAGGAAACATAGTTAAGACTTCATTTCAAAACAAATCCTCTTTCTGATTTTGATAAGAGCTAGAAATAAGATTTTAAGCCTTGCTTCCTCTACTTCGGCAAGTGATTGTGACAATGTCGGGTTCCTGTCAGTTCTGGGCAACTGACAAACTGTTTTCTAAAGAAGGTTCTCCATTCTACCTTCCACCAGTAATGCCTGAGGGGGTCAAATTCTGCACCTCCTGGAGATTTATACTGTTTTCTACTTCAGCCATTCTTGTGGAGGCAAAAGTGTTACTTTGTTGTACTGCTGAAGTGCGTGTGCTCAACAGTGGTGATACTGAACATTTTTATGTACTTATTGTTCTTCATGTATCTTTGGTGAAATTCAAGATTTTTTTTGCCTATTTTTGAATTAGGTTACGATTTTTTCTATTTTGGATATGTAAGAATTCTCTATATGTTTTTTATATGATTCTGATCCCTAATAAGATATGCGACTTGCAGCCGGGTGGTGGTGGCGCACGCCTTTAATCCCAGCACTGGGGAGGCAGAGGCAGGCGGATTTCTGAGTTCGAGGCTAGCCTGATCTACAGAGTGAGTTCCAGGACAGCCAGGGCTACATAGAGATACCCTGTCTCGAAAAAAACAAAAAACAAACAAAAAAGATATGTGACTTGCAATTTTCCCAATCTGTAGATTTTCATTCAAATTTCTTGAGAAATTTGAGAAAAAACCCTTTAAATCTAAAGATCCCATTTTTGTGCTTTTGTTAGCATATTCAGAATGCTTGGGGCTTGAGGAGATGGCCCAGTGGGTAAGAGCATTTGCTTTGCCAGCATATGTAACTGAGTTCAAATCCCCAGCAGTCATAGAAGAAGCAGAGCACAGCTTTGCATGCGTGTAACCTCAGCATTGGAAGACTGGGACTGGGGGTCCTGTGCACTTTGTAGCTAGCTAACTAGCCTAGCTAAAAGACCAAGCTGTCCATTCAGTGAGATACTATCTCAAAGCAATATCATGAAGAGCAATTGAAGAAGATACCTGGCTTTCTGTTATGGCTTCCATATACACTTACATATTCACATTCCCCCACCCCCTGCTTTGTCTTCCCCAAGTCAAGTAGATTTTCCCCAGTTTTATTCTTTAGTGTTTTGTGGTTTTAGCTCTTAAATCTAAATCTGTAATCCATTCTAGTTAATCTTTTTCTAGGCTGTGGAAATTCATACTTTGCAGGTGACTATCCATTCATCCCAGCTCTATTTGTTGAAAATACTCTTCTCTTTTAATTCTTCTTTTTAAAAAAGATTTAATATTTATTTTTATTTATATGAGTACACTGTAGCTGTCTTCAAACATACCAGAAGAAGGCAACAGATCCCATTACAGATGGTTGTGAGCCACCATGTGGTTGCTGGGAATTGAACTCAGGACCTATGGAAGAACAGTTAGTGTTCTTAACCACTGAGCAATCTCTCCAGCTCTCATTTAAATCTTTTAGTGCCTTTATTAGTTACTTTTCTCATTACTGTGAGAAAATCTCTGACAAAAAGAGTTGGGGGGGAGAGGGTTTATTTTGCTCAAAATCTGAGAATATAGTTTTTTATGATGGAGAAGGCCTGGTAGCTTGAGATAGTTGGTCATATTGCACTTACAGTTTAGGAAGCAGAGACAGATGAATGCTTGTCTTATCTGACTTTCTTCTTTTTATTACATTCATTCCTGGACCCGAGTCCATGGGATGATGTTGCCCACACTCATCTTCCCTGCTAAATTAAGCCTTTCTAAAAGCATCCTTATAGACACATTAAGGACGTATATTTCCGTGGTTTCTCTAAGTCCAGACAAGTTGACAATAAAGTTAATTTTCATAACACTTTCATTGGAAATCAGTTGGCTGTAAATCTGAGGGTTGATTTCTGTTTCTTTTTATTTTTTTCTTTTCTTTTCTTTCTTTCTTTTTTTTTAATTTCTGTTTCTATCCTGGGCTTTTGTTTTGTTTTGTTTTGTTTTTTTGAGACAAAGTTTCAAGCTGGCCTTAAACTCAAACTCATGAACCATCCTCCTGCCTCAGCTTTCTGAATGCTAGGACTGTAAGTGTATGGTACGTCATCTCTAAGGGTTGATTTCCATGTGTTTGAGTCTTTCCTTTAATCTTTGTTTCTGTCTTATATTAGAAAGCATACTGTCTTGATTACTGAGGTTTATAATAAATTTAGAAATCAGAAGGTGTGACTCTTCCATCTTCCAACTGAGTTAATCTTTTTCAAGGTTATTTTGGCTATCAGGGTTACTTTGCACTTCCATATAAATATTATTATTATTTTATTATGTCATTATAATTTCTGTAAACATCCAGCTGGGGGCTTGATACAAATTATGTTGAATCTTTATATTTTGTTTTAGTGAGGAAGCCTTTTTTTAAATTTAATTTCAAGGACAATTTAGTTTAAAAGAAAGACCTGAAGGCAAGAAAACTGTAAATCTTGGCAACTGCCCAGAGGGTGGAGAAAGAGAAGAGGAGAACAGAGATAAAAAGAAAAGGAAAAGTTATGGTTTCTTTTTAAAAAAAATAGTTCAGAAAAGACGAACTGCCCTCTAAATGTATATTTCTAAACCTATAGATTAATGCAGATCTTATTAGAGAAGTTTCTTTGAGCATTGGATGGTGGTTAGTGTAAAAATACACAACTGATGAGAAAGATCAGAGAATAAGAGTCTGTGGAATTCTCAGCCACAAATGGGACATCTATATCATATCACACCCTCGGAAAGGCTCACAGATCATTATGGAATAGGGGACAGAAAGATTGCTAAGAGCTACACCTTAGAGAAGACTGGAATGAAGTAGTGTCTTCTGGATATGACTGGATTATAGCCTTCCTGAATTGTAACAGCTATGGTTGCCACACAAGACACCCCAGAGGATCAAGCAGCCAACATTTCACACAGAGGGGGAGGAACTCACAAGTTCCCACCTCTAAGTGAGAAACTGTTGGCAAATGGTGAGGGAAGGAAAGTCAAGTTTCTGTGAAGGTGTGGTCCTGATATGTTGACTATGCTCCAGTGGATGGCCCACACCCATGAGTGTATGGGCAACACAAATTGGACTTAGTGTGTTATACAAATAAAAAATAGGACAGTATAGATTGGGAAATGGAAGCAGATCTGGGAGGGCTAGGGGAGGGAATGACATGTGGTTTGAATAGGAATGGTCCCCACAGACTTATGTGTTTGAATTCTTGGCCCATGGGGACTGGCACTATTTTTTTTTAAATTTATTTAGTTATTTAAATCACATCATAATTTACTTATTTACACAGGGGTTATAAACACAAAAAGGCAGGATGTGGGGAAGGGAATGGCACCGGAGCATAGGTGTTCAGGGGAGTACAGATACCTTTCAGACAGGGTATCAGCTGGGTGTAGGTTCAGGGGACAGGTCACTATGACTCTGCCTATGATTCACTTGTCCTTATCTAAGTTGGTACTGTCCACTGAGGCTGCCTATTTATAAGACCTATGACTACTTGGGCTGGTAAATTTCCACAGAAGCCACCTGTTTACAATAGCTTATAGCCTGCTGTTTCAGTGTTTTCCACAGAGACCCAAGACTTGGTGTTAGCATGTATGTATGTCAGGACTATTGCTGACTTTAGGCCTATGGCTGATTTTAGGCCTTTAGTGTATATGTAGGCTGCTCCTGACATCTCCTCCCTTCTCTAAGTATAGAAGGGCCTTGGTGATTCTATTCTTGCAAAGGTGGGGATAGAGGCCTGACCTCCAATAATTGAAGGGGACCTTGTTATGGCTCAGGTCCTCCTGTCATTGACCAGTGAGACATGAGGGCCATACCCATCCCGATGTCTTTTTCCTGGAGAGGGGATACTTTTGACATCAACCCCTATGCAGGGGGACTGGCACTATTAAGAGATGTGACATTGTTGGAAGAAGTATGTCACCATGAAGTCAGGCTTTGTGTCACTGTGGAATCAGGCTTTTAGGTCTACTGTGCTCAAGTTCTGCCCAGCATGGAATCCATTCTTCTGCTGTCTTTGGATTAAGATCTAAAACTCTCAGCTCCTTCTCCAGTACCATGTCTGCCTGGACGATGCTATGCTTCTTGCCATGATGAGAATGGACTGAACATCTGAAACTGTAAGCCAGCACCAATTAAATATTTTCCTTTATAAGAGTTGCCTTGGTCATGGTGTCTTTTCACAGCAGTAAAACCCAAACTAAGACAAATGGGATGAGTATGATCAAAATACAAGGTATTTGTATATGAAATTCTCAAAGAATTAGTAAAAACATTTAAGAAAAGCAGGCAGACTTAAAGCTGTATAGCTGTGGTTCTGTATGCAACTGTGCTAGAAGGAGGGAATTCTGGAAAGAGAACTTTATTATTTCATTAAAAGGATAATTATTTTATCTGCCTGGGATCTGCTGCCAGGAGTGGCTGGAAGAAAGTCACCAAAGCACTTGCTGTGGGTGCCACTATGGTAGACAATGTGTGATAGAAAGATGGAGTACTCAGTAGAGAGATGGAAGAGAAAGCAAAGCCAAGGGGTTCATGCACTGTGGAGAAAGGTGAAACTGGAGTCTTGATGGTGGTGATGAACAGGCAGGTGTGAGGAAGCCTGGTGAGGTCCTGGCTCAGGCTGCCACCAAGGGTCATGTCTAGGTCTGTAATCCTATGGCAGCCAGGACTGTGTTGATGTCTCAGGCCAGTGTTACCACCAAAGGCCATTCAGATGTCCTGGCCCGCCCCTTGCCTAGGCAGCACAGAAAAACTGACCTTGATGATGAGGTAGGGGAACAATGTGTGAGGCGACTCCTAGGACATGAGTTCAGGGGAGCTGGCCTGCTCCTACCCCCTAATCTGTTGTGGGGTGGCTTGGGTAAGGAAGAGATATTCTCCCCTGCCCTTGCCCATTGCTACCTGCAGCAGGCAGGAGAGCTGGCCCTGAGATTTTGAGAGTGGGAGAGAGTTGGCTCTGCCTTTCACTGGCTGTAGCACTCAAGAGAGCAGGCCCTGCAACTCACCTGGGCAGCATAGTAGAGTTGTGGTTGGGAGTCGGGGAGGGACAGCTGTCCCTACCCCTCGTCTGCCATGGGGTGCCATGGGTTGAGCTAGCACCAAAGTCATGAGAACAGGAGAGCTGGCCCCATCCCTCATTGGCTGCAGCTCTTGGGAAAAGGGCCCTGTACCTTGTCTGGGCAGCATAGAAGAGCATAGGCCCTGGTGGTGAAGGCCCAAATTAGCAGGTCCTAAGAACATGAGAACAGGGGAGCTGACCCTGCCCCTTGCTGGTTGCAGCATTAGGGGAGCCAGCCAGGGCAGTGCTGGAGAGCTCTCCCTGGTGGTGCAGGCACAGGAGAACTTGCAGGCTGACCAACTCAGGTACCTCCTAGGCCCAGATCCAGGGTTTTGAGTTGGCCCACCCAATATCTACCCATCTGTGATCTGCTGGAACACATAAAAGGGCCAGCTCTGCAGAGCTAAAGCTGAAGGATCTCCATGACACAGGGCAACAACAGGAAATCCTATAGGAGCCCCCATGAGGACCCAGAATTGATAGTGTAGGAGAAGCCAGAGGATTCAAACAGACCAATGACCCATTGCAATGTACATTTGCAAGTAATGGTGTATGGACAGAAGGGTAGACTGTGAGACACATTGTAGCTTCCATGACAAGATTTTTTTTTTTTTTTTTTTTTTTTTTTTCTGGAGACAGGGTTTCTCTGTGTAGCCCTGGCTGTCCTGGAACTCACTCTGTAGACCAGGCTGGCCTTGAACTCAGAAATCTGCCTGCCTCTGCCTCCCAAGTGCTGGGATTAAAGGCATGCGCCATCACCGCCCGGCTAAGATTTTTTTTTTTATTCTATTTTCTTTTCTTTTGGCAAGGGGAAGGGCAGATGTGAAGGGGGTGGGACTAGGGTGAACAATGTGAAATTCACAAAGAATCAATAAAAAGTTAAAAATAAAAATAATTATTAAAGTTTGAAAGTTATAAAAAATAACTAATGTACTTTGGCAAGTTTTATATCCCCAACAATGAAGAAAAAATAAAGAAAAACTTAAAAAGACAATGATTCCTTCTATGTATTTAGCATGGCTTAAGGTGAATCTGCCTTCCTGAGAGATAGTCCCCTTGCCAGGTGATTGATTTTCTGGCCCAATTGCACTGACTCTTTTGTTTTGGCTATCTTGGAATGTTAGGTCTCCACCTAAGCCAGAGAAGTATCTTTCCCTTCTGGGCCTCCACAGAGCCCTGATCAAGGGGTAACCCTAAAATCGTTTAGTAACCAGACTAGGAATCCCTAAAACACTTTTTTTTTTCTATTTTTGAAAAGTATCTTGTTGAGTAGTGAATATTAGTTGAAACCTGGATGTAATAGTGCATGCCTATAATTCCAACACTTTGGAGGAGCAGGCATTCTAGGCCAGCCTGAGCTACATAGATGACTCTATCTAAAAATAAAACTCAGCTGGGGGATGGGAAGATGGCTCAGTGGATAAAGTACTTGCTGTTCAAGCATGAAGACCCAACTGTGGATCCCCAGAACCTATAAAAGCTGGATGCCATAGCATGTGTTTGTAATCCTAGGGCTCCTATGGTAAAATGGGAGGCAAATACAAGAGAATCACCTGAAGCTGAGGGGCTAGTTAGCCTGGCATACACAATGACATGCAATAAGAGACTCTGTCTCAAATAAGTGAAAGATGGAAACCAATATCCCAGTTTATCTTCTAACTTCTATGTGTGCCATGGTCTGCCTATACCAGAACTTATACATGCACATGCACAGAAAATGGTTATTTTTAAAATTCAATATAGATGTTACTCCTTTGTTTTATAGCTTGCCCTCATTTATGACTTTGCATTACTGTGTCTTTACAGGCTTTAACTTGTCCTGTTAAAGGAATTGTGGTGTTATTAAAAAGCCATGAAGGCAGCAGCCCTCTGATTCTCTCAGCCCATGGTCGTGCTCTGGGAAAGGATATCGCATCCACAGATCACTGTATCTACATACATACTGAGCATTCCTCTTTCTGGGACCCAAAGCAAGAAGCACATAGTCTATTTGTCAGGTAAGAAATCTTTATCTATTACCTTAAATTAAAACTTCCCAAACTCCAGTTTTAATTATTTAAACTTTTAGTTTTTTATGAACACATGAAATTTTAAAGGGAAAAAAAACCATGAAAGCAGTAGTTTTCTCCCTCAGAGTTTATGGAATAGAGAACCCATCCTGATGCCAAGGGAGCCTGTTCCAGTATTGTGACAGCTTTGCAATGAAATGTTAAAGGGAAGCCTCATCCTCTATCCTGAAAACTCACTGCCACTACCAGGGTTTCAGGTGATTTTCGCTAGCATTCTAGTTTCTTCCCTTACGGCAAAGGATAAGTCATCACTGCCTGGAAACATGAAGTTGTCTTCAGTAGTACTAAGGATAGTGCCTGTCTGAAAATGTGGCTTGGGTGTGATTTGTGCAACAGTTTTGCTGATATAATATATATAAATGTTTGGACCTGCCAGCAGTATAAATAATGACACAGAGGCTTTTTAATATTTTAAAGCTTAGGCATTTTAGCTAGGGCAGTCTCCCAGCCCTAGCCATCTAGCTTAACCCAACTATTCCTGGCACTACATTCTGCCACATGGCTAGCTCTATCTCTCTGCTCTGCTCTGGTCCATCTGCTGGTGAATCCCCACATCTTATTTATTCTCCCAGTTTATCTGTCTGTCTCTGTCTGTATCTCTGTCTTTGTCTCTCTCTGAAGTTCCACCCTCCACTTCTTGCCCAGTTGTTGATCATCAGGTCTTTATTACAACCAATTATATACAATTCTAGATTGCCTCTAGACTAGTGAGGAAGGACAAATATTTACAAAATATGAGACCAATGATGGGCCATAGAAATAACCATACCAAGATCCTGCCAGCATTTAGCTCTCTGCCAGTAAAGAATTAATTGAAAACACAGAGATATCTTCATACAATGTAAAAGATTACCCAAACAGATACAGGCTCAGTTCCCAGGGTCACTGTTTTGAGGTGATAGACCCAGAAGAGAAGGGATTCAGCAGATAGTGGGTAGGTCATAGAGGGTCCTCCTTCCTGAATGATTTAGTGTGGTCTTGCAAGAGTGAGTTTTTACACTGGTGGGCTGTTATGAGGTGAGGCTGCCATGTGCTTGGCCTCTTCTGTCCTTGGCTGGTTCCCTTTCTGTCTTTTCATCATGCTGTGATGCTGCCAGGGGCCCCTGACTGAGCCAGTCTCATGCTGTTTGGACTTTGCTGCTGCAATTGTGAACCAAATGAACTTTATTTAGTTGTGCCTAAATATGGTAGAGACTTTCTAGCTCTTTAGTTTCTTTCCATTTATTAAAGCTTTCCGTGAAGAGCTTTTCTTTATCAACTAAACTTTGTTCACCTTATCACATCTTCATTCATGTGTTATTTTATCATTTAACCCTTTTCTAAACATCTGGATAAAACAATACCCTAGCCTAACACCATATGCAATCACCATCTTTACAGTTCTCTTGTATTTTTTTGTTTGAGAGCCTAACTTTTAATGGCCGCTCTATCTCTATAGCCCATTTCTCTATAATGTCTATCACCACCACCATTTATACATCTTATTTTGTTTATTGTATGCCCACTACTAAGCTCTATGAGGGTTAGGGCAGGATTTTGCTTTTTTCTATTTCATGATCCCACACCCAGGAGCACTGCCACAGTATTATTTTGAAGCATGCTAAGTTCTAGGAAAGATAGTCGATAGTCTCTCATGTACTATAAAATTGGGAAAATAGTCCCAATTCTACAGTAGTGTATTTAAGATTCAAAATCAATTTAAATCATACTTTATAAATATATGCATAAACATATACTAAAAAATTTTGCATGTGTATGAGTTTTGCGTGTTTGCACATTTATATATATTTGCACATGTATGTATGCATTTTATTTTATCGAGGCAGAGTCTCTTGTTAAAAGTAGAGCTAATTTATTTAACTAGTCTAGCTAGCCAATTTGCTGTATGGATCCCTGCCTCCCCAGTGCTGGGATTATAGGCAGGACACAAAGCATTTACATAGGTTCTGGGAATCTGTCATAGGTAGCTTCAGTTGTCAACTTGACACAAACCTAGAGTTATCTGGGAAGAGGGAACCTCAACTATAGATTTGCCTTGATTAGATTGGACTATGGCCATGTCTATGAGGCACTTTAAAAATTGCTAATTAATATTGGTGGGACCAGCCCACTATGAGTGGTGCCATCTCTGGACAAGTGAGTCTGGGTTGTTTAAGAAAGGGGGGGGATACTCGAGGGTGGGGAGGTGAGGTACAGGGGAGGGTGGGTGGGGGTACACCAACGTGGAGGCAGGAGGAGGGGCGAAGGGATAGTGAGTTCCTGGGAGGGAGGGGGGAAATGGGGTAAGGAGAGAACATCTGAAATGTAAAAAAAATTTCCAATAAAAAATTTCCAATTAAAAATAAATAAATAAATAAATAAATAAAAACAACAACAAACAAACAAACAAAAAAAAGAAAGGTATCTGAACATAAGCCTGGTGCAAGTGAGCAAGCAGTCATTCCTTTATGGTCTCTGCCTCAGTTTCTCCCTCTAGGTTCCTGCCTTGACTTTCCTTGATGATGGAATATAACCTGTAAGATTAAATAAACTCTATTCTTCCCAGGTATTTTCTCTCAGCAACAGGAAGCAAACTAGAACAGAACCTGAATTCCAGTCTTCATGTTTGTGTGGCAAGTGCTTTTTTCAACTGAGCCACCTCCCAACCCATAAGAAACTCTTGTGCTGTTTGTCTTAACAAGATGGACTTCAGCCAGCCTGAATTTCTCCCCAGCAGAAGGCAATGTAGCCATTAGATCACTTCATCCTGCATATATGCTTTAGCATGTGTCAGGGAGGTTCCCATACCCCATTTTCTACCATTCTTAACTTCTTCCTTCTCTTTCTTATGTCCCTTACCAGTCTTAAGACCCAGTGCTGTTGGCTCTTTGACCTCCCTACCATCTTGGTCTCCTGTTCAAACAAATCAAGGCCAAGACACATAACTTTCAAAGCACTATACAGTGTCTATCAATGGAGCCAGACAAGCAGAATCCATCTATACATCACTCAGTGTACATGTCTACTGGCTCTTGGTTTCTTCCTTTCTTACTCCATTAAAGAGCACATGTGGGTCCTGTGAAAGGCTTGCCCAGAACATCTCTTGAGCAGGTTGCACAAGTTGTAGGTGGAGAAGAGTAGACATGCAAGAGTGTATGCCATCCCCAGCAGTATGGGTAGAAGTGGCACAGTGAAATGGCAGAAGGAAAGACCTGGAATGCTGAGAGGTGGAATGCTTGGAGGGGAAAATGCTTGGACCAGGTCCACTGTGTGTACTCTGCACAGGCGCTTCAGTAGTAGAAGCTTTTCTCAGAGATAAGCCCTGAGTCAAGGCTTCACAGTGTATGAACTGTACATGAGAAGTAATGCCCACTTTATAGGATTCTTTGGTTAATTAAGGTATGTATATGCCATATAAGGATAGCTAACTATTTGATATTACAATATTTTTCCAAGACCAAATTATTATCTAAATGGTGAATTTTCCCTTGTCTAGGAACATACTGTTTTGGACACTTAGGTGTAAATGCCCTGTTTTTGTTTTAATGCAAAGGACTTTGTGAGAACAGTACTGCAGCTCTATGGTGAGGATGGCAGTTGGAAGCATGGTAAGTCACCATTCTCATTGTCTCTAATACTTACAGAAGTGGCCAGGCCACCATGTCATCTGCTCCACAGGCTCCTGGCCACACAGTCACTGTTTCTTCACCTGCCATGAGCAGAAGAAGACAATTCCCCTGCTGTATCTGGGTTATCCTTTTATTTATACCAGTTATACTCCTTTAGTGTAAAGAATGATCCCTGAAGCACAGTCACAACGGGCTTTGTTGTTACCATCAATGGCTACAGACACTAAGAACTTCAACGTAGGGAGCACCAAACAAGGCACTACTACAGAGTATGTAGTATCTTTAAAGGAGCAGGGAATAGCTGGTGTATGCCTTTAATCCCAGTACTCAGTAAGCAGAGGACAGAGGGTCTCTAAGTTTGAGGTCAGCTTGGTCTGCAGAGTAAGTTCTAGGACAGCCAGGACTTCACCAAGAAACCCTATCTTTAAAAACGTGAGAGAAAATTAATGTGGAGGGGGGGAATAAAACCAAACAGAGTACAAATATTCACTGATGAATCCTTGAGTTTTGATTGTACATTTTTCTCAAGTTGTCTGCATCTCGAAATATTCATAATAAAATATTGAGAATTTTTTTTATTATAATCAATTTCTAACATACACAAAATTACTTATCAAAAGTTGACCAAGATTGGACTTACAGTTGATTTTTTTCTTTTGTAACTCTCCATTTTTCAAACCACAGACTCCTCATTATTTTGTAACAAAATCTTAAACACTGTAAGATTAAGCTCTGATATTTCTATTGTTTGAGGATCCCACGTACAAGGCGATGCTGTCACCTCCCCGAGAGTGAGCAGTAATCTCTTTGCATCTTGCATCACTAGCTGTCCTAACAGTATTCCAGCTCCCACACTTGCCCTGTGATGCTCTTTTTTGTTTGTTTGTTTGTTTGTTTGTTTTTGTGATGTTAGAAGCTATTGCCTGTCACTGTCTAGGTTCCTTAATTGCAATCTGGTAAGATCCAAAATCTATTCTACTTTCTTTACTTTTTTTTTTCTTTTTTCATTTTCACATGTATATGTTTATATGTTCAGAAGAACATGTGTGTGAGGTGTATCTACACCTTTGTGTATATGCATACATGTAGAAGCATGAAGTTGATGCTAGGAATGATCTTTAATTGGTCTTCTACCGAATTCATTGAGGTATGGTCTCCGTCAAACCCAGAGTTGGAAATTGTAACTAACCAGCTTGCTCTCTGCCTCCTGAAGCTAGAATTACAGGCATGCTGACATTTACATAGGCCTGAGAATTTGAACTGTGGTCCTCAGGCTTGTAAGGTGAGCACTTTGACCACTGAGCTGTCATCCCAGTTCCTTTTCTTAATTTTTAGAACTAGACTAGTTCTATAGAGAGAATCCTTTCATCATTTGTCTCAGTAGACTTGAGATGGAAACTCCTGTATGGAAATTTAGTTTTTTTTCTTTACTTCAAAATAATGAATTGCTCCACAGAGTCAGCAAAACTTGATATAAAATACTTTCAAACTGTGGGTATGGTGAGCATGTTGGTTGGTTTTACTGCTTATTTATATTAAGTATTGGTAATATCTTAATAATATATACTTATGTATGTACATTAGTATGGTAAGAGGTTCCTTGGAAATGGCTAAGTACAGGGAGGAAATGCTCAGGGTGAATATGTAGCAGCTCAAAGTCCCTCAAGTCAAGAAAAGTCAACTTTATAAACCATCAAATATATGTGCACCAGAATAAAATATACTTATTTATGTTTAAATAAATGGTGGTGACCACAGAAGGAAAATCTATATGATCACTATGGAGAACTCTAGGGACAGACCTCAAAAAACTAAAAGTAGGGATTTGTCCTGGCAGGCTTCTGTTTGTCAGTTTTCAAACATTTACAGGGATCAGCACCCAGAACATTATGGTGCTGTCCAATTTCCAAGGTCTTTTCAAAATATCTTTCTGTGGAACTCTTACCTTTGCAATGTCAGAGGTCAGTCAGTGTTATCAGTGTCATACAAAGTCAAACATTGCTGTCCTGGGGCACAAGCAGCCAAAATGACTATTTCATCTTATCTTAAGTTCCAAATCTGCCTATACTGGCTGTCTTGAATGTAATATGGAAAACTCTTGACATTGGCTGCTATGGTAAATATAAATCTCTTTGGCTAGTATAATAACTTAAGGATGATAGACAATCTGGCATTTGGTGTGATGCGATCCAAGATTATAGTTTTATTTAAAGGTCAGCTCCTTTTTGTTTTTAGTTGTCTCATTGAACTATATTATGTCAGGGAATACCATTCTGCCTGGCCTATACTGCCTGCTTACTCTGACACAGTGACAAGGCTACTATGTGAGTTCAGGTAGCTCCTACAGTTATTCCTTGACTCAGGAGTTATGATTCTAAGATCATGATGATGCATTATGAATGGCCTGGGAAGAGAGAAGTCAGAGGAGAAAGTAGGAGAGAAGATCGACTATAATGACTGAAAAGCCCAAGTAGCAAGAGAACAGTTAAGGAACAAGAAAAACAGGGATATAGACCTTGGTTTCTGATTTCAGTCTATTATAATGTTGAGAGATCCATATTCCAAGTGAACTTGAACTCACTATCCCTTCTTAGCTTTTTAGGTTCTATTTCTTTAATGTGATGCTCATACCAACCAGCCATGTAGGACCTGGGTATAATATCCAGCCACCTTCCTAAAAGATAGACATTCTTGAAGAGGTATGGAGATATGGCTTAGCAGGTAAAGTGCTTACTATGTGAATGTGAGGATTCGAGTTCTGATCCCCAGTACCCATGTAAATGTTGAGTAGGTTTGATGGTATGCCTACCTTTCTAGTACACTCAGAAGGTGGAGACAGGACCTCCAGAACAAACTGGCCAGCTAGAGAGCAATACTGAGGAGCTATAAGTTCAACTGAGGGACCTTGCCTCAATAAATAAGATGAGGAATACCTGAGGAAGACTTATGACATCAGCTTCAGGCTTCTACATGTATGTACCTACATACACACACACACACACACACACACACACACACACACACACACACACATACACACACACACCCCACATACAGATAAATACCTAAAAAGTTATAGGGTATTTAATTCTGTAATTTGAGAGGATAGCAAAATATTATTCATTGGAAAATTAATAATTTTTGTTTTGTTTCTTATTTAATTTTTTTATGTAGTATATTTTGATTATGTTTCACCTCCCCAACTCCTCCCAATTCTTCCCCCACCTCCTTACTCACCCAACTCTATGTTCTTTCTCTCTCTCCTAAAAAATACTTCCACAAAAACACAAAATGAAAATGAAAACAAATAAACAAAAAAACCTATAAGATAAAAAATTCTAAAACAAAATGAAGCAAAAACTCTACAAAAAAACAGAACAAAAAAGTACTCCTGCCTCTGAGGTTTGTTCTTGAGTGTGGTTGATATAACCAATGACACTGCATTGTAGAAAACTTTGCCAACAGATACCAATCACAGATAGTTTCTTGATTAGGGGCAGGACCCTTGTCCACTTCCCCTTCTCAGTGGTGGGACACTGTCTGACTTAAACTTATACAGGCCCTGTGCATAATGCCACAATCTCTGTGAGTTCATGTGTGTATCAGTCCATTGTATCTGTAATACACTGTCTTCTTGGAATCATTCCTCATTTCTGATTCTCAAAATATTTTTCCTTTCTCTAACTCAAGGATTCCTGAGGCTTGAGGGAACAGTTTTTGATGAAGATGGCCCATTTAGGACTGAGTACTCCAAAGTCTCTCACTCGCTGCATATTGTCTAGTTGTGGGTCTCTCTATTGATTCCCATCTACTGCATCTAGAAGCTTCTCTGATTAGGGTTGAATGAGGCTCTGATCTATGGGTATATCAGTATGTTATTAGGAATCATTTATTTTCCATGATCTTTTAACAGAATAGTAGGTTTTCCACAGGGCCCGTAGCCTATCTAGTTTCAGGTTACTGGCACGTTAGCATTGCCAGGTATAGGTTCCATTTCATAGAGTGGGACTTAAATCTAATCTAAAAGTACGTTCATAACTTTTGTGCCACTATTGTGTCAGAATATCTTGTAGGCAGGTTACTGTTGTAGGTAACAGGGTTTATAGCTGAGTGATATTAGTGATTGTCTTTAACACTTGATAGAGCTTCTAGTTTGGCACCAGATGGACTTCTCCATGTTCAGTAACATAAATATATGTTGTTTGCAACAATAGGGCTTTACCACCTCACTATGGAAAACAACCATGGCCTTGATAATAGTCTCTGATGTTTGGGGGATTCCATGGGACCCCTTTGGCCAACAACTCAAAAATTATTACTTTTCGCTGGCACTGGAAATTTTACTTGGTGGCATAAGATATCGAGTTGGGACATTGTCTCCCCATTATATGGTGATTGTGTTTAGATTCATTCCATATATGTTTATATTAGGAAGCTTCTACAATAGTGGGTTTCCATATGACTTTTCAAATGCCTTTAGTGTTAGGTGTTCCTTCATAGTCCCTACTTTACTTGGATCTTCCATCCTCTATCCCATCAAATTCTTCTAGTCTAGTTCCCCCTCTTCTCCCCACAATACTATATTCTATTTCTCCTTTCTTGGAAGATCCTCTCCATCCCACAGGCCCTTTACTAGGTACCCAATGTCTGTGGTTATTTGAATTTTAGTAACCATGTCAAAAGCTTAAAAGCTTAACATCCACATATAAGAGGAAACTAGTATTTGTCTATTTTGGGTCTGGCTTAATCACTTGGGATTTTATTTTCTCAAGTTCCATCCATTTACCTGCAGATTTCAAATTTTCACTGTTTTTTTTTAAACAACTGAATGGTATTCAATTGTGTAAATGTACCATATTTTCATTATCTGTTTATCAGTTGAGGGACATCTTGGCTGTTTCCGGTTTCTGGCAATTATGAATAGTGCAGCAGTGAACATAATTGAGCTAGTGTCTCTATAGTAAGATGTAGAGTCCTTTGGGTATATGCCCAAGAGTGGTATATTTGGATCTTGAGTTAGATATATTCCCAGCTTCCTGAGGAACTTCCACACTTATTTCCACACTTGCTAAATTTTTACTCCCACAGCAATGAATAAATATTCTTGTTTGTCAGAATTCCTGTCAGCATTGTCAATTGTTTTATTGATGTTGGACATTCTGTCTGGGGTAAGATAGAATCTCAGAGTAGTTTTAATTTACATTTCCCTAATGGCTAAGGATGTTGCACATTTCTTTAAATGTTTCTCAGCCCTCTGTGTTTCATATTTGGAAAACTCTCTACTTTGTAAAGATGAGAAACAACAATTGCTTGTGACTTGAATGAATGCTAAGTGACCTTTTCCTCTGCAGCTGCTGGCTTTGTAGGACTAGATCCCAGAGTTGCTGCATGGCTCATAGATCCTAGTGACACTGCACCTTCATTTGAAGATTTAGTAGCCAAACACCTAGAAAAGTCCACCATAGTCAAACCAAGCGGTACATTCAGTGATACCTCAAGAAACATTGTGGTAAGATGTTTAAGATGAGGTTCTGTCTACCTTAATACAACCCTGACTTTTCCTACTTTATAAATCATCTAACAGTAACAAGAATATAGCCAGCACCCATTTTCATGTCATTTGTTCTAGCCAGATTCTTTTTTTGCTGAGGTGTTTCTGGTAGAAGCCAATGAATAAAGATGAGAGATTTCCAGGCATTTCTTATTACAGTGTAGTTCTTCTATGGATTCTCTAGTGTCAGTAGTACCTCCTCTGCAAGCAGAGGACTGTCCTTTTGTAAACCTTTTGCACTAGTGACATGCTCTTGTTGGCTGTCTTTTGGGGACAGCCAACTCCATCTAGGTAGAGAAGACAAGGTGAGTTTCCCCAAGCCCTCTCGTGCTGTGGATAGTCCTGGTGTTCAAATGCTACCTCTCCTGAAGGAGATAGGTTAGGGAGCAGTGCAGTCACAGCCATGACCCCCTACTCAGCCACATGGTGGGACACTACAGATGAACATTCAGATGGTACAGCAGCGGATGTGAGAGCCTGCATACCCTGCCCTTCATCCTCATAACTACCATGTGTAGAGAGAGGGTCTGTGTCCCATAGATGGATAGACTGTAAATACTAGAAACACTATATTCTTGAATTTCAAAAGAGGTATATCAGAAGGCTGTAAAATAGATTGTAGAATCAGAGAAGTTCTTACAAGAATGGGAATCCGGTCCTGGCAGCCTGGGCAGTGGCCATGTAGGAACCAAGATTCCATTTTAGCACTTGGAAAGCATCCCTCTTCCCTCGCAGGTAATTATAATCCTACTCAGTATGGCAAAGATTCCCCAAACAAGCTGGAATATGACTGCAAGAAATTGTCCACCTCGGTATTACCAGTCCCAGTTCACATATGGGGATACTAGATGTGCACATGCTACTGCTCCTCATCTTAGCCAAGATATATTTGATGGGTCAGTTTGGATTTATGACTGTAAGCCTATTTTATTATTGTTATTATTATTCCCACATATTATTGAGGGATAAGATGGCTGCATGGAATGAAAATCAGCTCTAGAGGATATATTCTTCTGATGCATGCTGGCACAGATGCTTAGTGATGTTGTTAAGCCCAATCTAGAGCTTCCACTCTCTATTCCTGAGGCCCCTTGTCCTTGCCTCATGAAGACAAGAGAAAGCTTTAAGTGCAGTTTTTATCATGGTTGTTGGCTAGATGGGGCCATGGGAGAGCCTTGTAGTACATGAGAGTGAGAGATGGACATTGGGCTTTTAGTTTATGGGATCTGCTTATATGCCTCTCTGAAGAGGTGATTTGAGTTCCTCAGAATGAAAGGGAGCTCAGATAGAAGGAATGAAATGGATGGCAAGGCCTCCTAGAAAATTAGCTCCTTAGTGGGGGCAACAAGGGCAGTTTGGTAAAGAGAAAGGGGACTCTAGGATCCAGACACATGCAGGGCTCTCAAGGGGCTGTACCATCCTAAGGAACTTGCCTGTCTTGGGATGGTTCAAAGTGGAAACTTGTGATTACTTTGAAGATCAAAGAGCTACAGGAAGCCATGTGTGATTGTTCTAGGTGGCGGCAGAGATGTGGTCCTCTGCTTCATATCTCCTGAGTTGTTCAAGAGACAGCCAAGTTCATGAAGACTGAAGAACCATGCTAGCATAAGTCCAGCTAGCAGTCACATATTTTTTACATACATTAGGAGTTTCTATTTGGCAGAGTGGGATGCTGAATAGACTGTTGTGAAGATCCCTGTTAGGAAGAGCTCAGATTGTGTGTTGAAGGGCTGCCTCTTGTTCCATCTTCCCTCTCTGTTCTTTGAGCATAGTCTTTGTGGCTTCTTAAGGGTTTATATTTACCTGACCTCGGTTGTTAATGGATAAGTTAGTGTGAATGTAACACCCATCAAGTGGTTGCTATGTGGTAGAAAAGAAATGAGATGCTATGGGATCTGAAACTCTCTGTTTCTGGCTTTTCCAATTATTTATTCATCACAACAGGCATTAGGAGCTCTATTCTCTATCTGTACAATGAAAAATATACTGGGCTGGGGAAGTGTCTCCCTGTGGACAGCCTGACTTGTACAATGGAGGTACTTTTCTGTGAGGACCTTGTCTATGGTGATTGGCACAAAAACCATCAGGAGCATCTTCCCATGTCACTACAAACACTTTTGTAATTTTTTTTATTGGAAATTTTATTTACATTTCAGATGTTCTCTCCTTACCCCATTTCCCCTCCTCCCTCCAGGAACTCACTATCCCTTCCCCCCTCCTCCTGCCTCCACGTTGGTGTACCCCCATCCACCCTCCCCCGTACCTCACCTCCCCACCCTCAAATATCCCCCCCAGGACGTCCAGCCTTCATGGGACCAAGGATCTCTTCTCCCACTTATATATAGCTCCCTTGCATATATAGCTGGAGCCATGGGTCCCTCCCTAAGCGCTCCCAGGCTGGTGGTTTAGACCCTGGGGGCTCTGGTTGGTTGGGATTGTTGCTTTCCTCATGGTGTCGCGAGTCCTTTCAACTCCTTCAGCCTTCACTCTATCTTCTTTATTGGGAACCCCATGATCAGTTTAGTGGTTAGCTGTGAGCATCTGCCTCTGAGTATGTCAGACTCTTGCAGACTTCTAAGGAGACAGCTATATCAGGCTCCTGTCAGCATGTACATCCTGACATCCACATCAATGTCTACCTTTGGTGACTGCACATGGGATGGATATCCAGGTGGAATGGTCTGTAGACGGCCCCTCCTTCAGTTTCTGTCCTGCACTTTGTCTCAATATTTACTCCCTTGAGTATTTTGTTACTCCTTCTAAGAAGGACTGAAGGCCCCCCCTACTTGGTCATCATTCTTCATGAGCTTTATGTGGTCTGTGAGTTGAATCTTGGGTATTTCAAGCTCCTGGGCTAAAATCCAATGATCAGTGAGTGAATACCATGTATGTTCTTTTGTGATTGGGTTACTTCACTCACGATGATATTTTCTAGTTTCATCCATTTACATAAGAATTTATCAAATTCATTGTTTTTAATAGCTGAATAATATTCCATTGTATAACTGTACCACATTTTTTGTATCCATTCCTCTGTTGAAGGGCATCTGGGTTCTTTCCAGTTTCTGGCTATTATAAATAAAGCTGCTATGAACATAGTGGAGCATATGTCCTTGTTATGTGTTAGAGCATCTTCTGGGTATATGCCCAGGAGTGGTATAGCTGGGTCCTCAGGTAGTGATATGTCCAATTTTCTGAGGAACCGCCAGACTGTTTTCCATAGTGGTTGCACCATCTTGCAATCCCACCAACAATGGAGGAGTGTTCCTCTTTCTCCACATCCTCCCAGCATCTACTATCACCTGAGTTTTTGATCTTAGCCATTCTGACTGGTGTGAGGTGGAATCTCAGGGTTGTTTTGATTTGCATTTCCCTGATGACCAAGGATGCTGAACATTTCTTTAGGTGCTTCTCGGCCATTCGCATTTCCTCAGTTGAGAATTCTTTGTTTAGCTCCATACCCCATTTTTCAATAGGGTTATTTGGTTGTCTAGAGTCTAATTTCTTGAGTTCTTTGTATATATTGGATATTAGTCCTCTATTGGATGTGAGATTGGTAAAGATCTTTTCCCAATCTGTTGGTTGCCGTTTTGTCCTATTGACAGTGTCCTTTGCCTTACAGAAACTTTGCAATTTTATGAAGTCCCATTTGTCAATTCTTGATCTTAGAGCATAGGCCATTGGTGTTCTGTTCAGGAACTTTTCCCTGTGCCTAGGTATTTGAGGGTCTTCCCCACCTTCTCTTCTATTAGTTTCAGTGTGTCTGGTTTTATGTGAAGGTCCTTTATCCACTTGGACTTGAGCTTTGTACAAGGAGATAAGAATGGATCGATTTGCATTCTTCTGCATGCTGTCCTCCAGTTGAACCAGCACCATTTGTTGAAAATCCTGTCCTTGATCCACTGGATGGTTTTAGCTCCTTTGTCAAAGATTAAATGACCATAGTTGTGTGGGTTCATTTCTGGGTCTTCAACTCTATTCCACTGATCTTCCTGCCTGTCTCTGTACCAATACCAGGCTGTTTTTTTTATCACTATTGCTCTGTAGTACAGCTTGAGGTCAGGGATTGAGATTCCTCCAGAAGTTCTTTTATTGTTGAGAATGGTTTTCGCTATCCTGGGTTTTTTGTTGTTCCAAATAAATTTGAGAATTTCTCTTTCTAGTTCTGTAAAGAATTGAGTTGGTATTTTAATGGGGATTGCATTGAATCTGTAGATTGCTTTTGGCAAGATGGCTATTTTTCCTATATTAATCCTGCCGATCCATGAGCATGGGAGATCTTTCCATTTCCTGAGATCTTCAATTTCTTTCTTCAGAGACTTGAAGTTCTTGTCATACAGATCTTTCACTTGCTTGGTTAGATTCACCCCGAGGTATTTTATATTATTTGTGACTATTGTGAAGGGTGTCATTTCCCTAATTTCTTTTTCAGCCTGTTTATCTTTCATGTAGAGGAAGGCTACTGATTTGTTCGAGTTGATTTTATAACCTGCCACCTTGCTGAAGTTGTTTATCAGATTTAGGAGTTCTCTGGTGCAGTTTTTGGGGTCACTTAAGTATACTATCATATCATCTGCAAATAGTGATATTTTGACTTCTTCCTTTCAATTTGTATTCCTTTGACTTCTTTTTGTTGTCTAATTGCTCTGGCTAGGACTTCCAGTACTATATTGAATAGGTAGGGAGAGGGGCAGCCTTGTCTAGTCCCTGATCTTAGTGGGAATGCTTCAAGTTTCTCTCCATTTAGTTTGATGTTGGCTACTAGTTTGCTGTATATTGCTTTTACTATGTTTAGGTATGGGCCTTGAATTCCTGATCTTTCCAAGACTTTTACCATGAAGTGGTGTTGAATTTTGTCAAATGCTTTCTCAGCATCTAGTGAGATGATCATGTGGGTTTTTTCTTTGAGTTTGTTTATATAGTGGATTACATTGATGGATTTCCGTATATTGAACCATCCTTGCATTCCTGGGATAAAGCCTACTTGATCATGATGAATAAGTGTTTTGATGTGTTCTTGGATTCTGTTCAAGAGAATTTTATTGAGTATTTTTGCATCAATATTCATAAGAGAGATTGGTCTGAAGTTCTCTTTCTTTGTTGGGTCTTTGTGAGGTTTAGGTATGAGTGTGATTGTGGCTTCATAGAACGAACTGGGTAGTGTTCCTTCTGTTTCTATTTTGTGGAATAGTTTGAAGAGAATTGGTATTAGGTCTTCCTTGAAGGTCTGATAGAATTCTGCACTAAAACCATCTGGTCCTGGGCTTTTTTTGGTGGGGAGACTTTTCATGACTGCTGCTATTTCTTTAGGGGTTATGGGACTGTTTAGATGGTTTATTTGCTCCTCATTTAACTTTGGAACCTGGTATCTGTCTAGAAAATTGTCCATTTCATCCAGATTTTCCAGTTTTGTTGAGTATAGGCCTTTGTAGTAGGATCTGATGATTTTTTGAATTTCCTTAGTTTCTGTTATTATGTCTCCCTTTTCAGATCTGATTTTATTAATTTGGATACTGTCTCTGTGCCCTCTGGTTAATCTGGCTAAGGGTTTATCTATCTTGTTGATTTTCGCAAAGAACCAGCTCCTGGTTTTGTTGATATTTTGTATAGTTCTTTCTGTTTCTACTCGGTTGATTTCAGCCCTGAGTTTGATTATTTCCTGACGCCTACTCCTCTTGGGTGTATTTGCTTCTTTTTGTTCTAGAGCTTTCAGGTGTGCTGTCAAGTTGTTAATGTGTGCTCGCTCTAATTTCTTTTTGTAGGCACTTAGAGCTATGAGTTTTCCTCTTAGCACTGCTTTCATGGAGTCCCACAAGTTCTGGTATGATGTTTCCTCATTTTCGTTAAATTCTAGGAAGTCTTTAATTTCTTTCTTTATTTCTTCCTTGACAAAGTCATCATTGAGTAGAGAATTGTTCAGTTTCCACATGCATGTGGGTTTTCCCTTGGTTTTGTCATTATTGAAGACCAGCCTTAGTCCGTGGTGATCTGATAGGATGCAAGGGATTATTTCAATCTTTTTGTATCTGTTGAGGCCTGTTTTGTGACCAATTATATGGTCTATTTTGGAGAAGGTACCATGAGGTGCTGAGAAGAAGGTATATTCTTTTGCTTTAGGATGAAATGTTCTATAGATATCTGTTAAATCCATTTGGTTCATAAACTTATGTTAGTTTCAATGTGTCTTTGTTTAGTTTCTGTTTCCACGATCTGTCCATTGGAGAGAGTGGGGTGTTAAAATCCCCCACTATTATTGTGTGAGGTGCAATGTGTGCTTTGAGCTTTAGTAAAGTTTCTTTTATGTATGTGGGTGTGCTTGCATTTGGAGCGTAGATGTTCAGAATTGAGAGTTCTTCTTGGTAGATTTTTCCTTTGATGAGTATGAAGTGTCCTTCCTTATCTTTTTTGATTACTTTTGGTTGAAAGTCGATTTTATTTGATATTAGAATGGCTACTCCAGCTTGTTTCTTGGGTCCATTTGCTTGGAAAATTGTTTTCCAGCCTTTTACTCTGAGGTAATGTCTGTCTTTGTCACTGAGGTGTGTTTCTTGTATGCAGCAAAATTCTGGGTCCTGTTTATGTATCAGTCTGATAGTCTACGTCTTTTTATTGGAGAATTGAGTCCATTGATGTTGAGGGATATTAAGGAAAAATGATTGTTGTTTCCTATTATTTTTGTTATTAGAGGTGGAATTATGTTTGTGTAGTTATCTTTTTTTGGGGGTTGTTGGAAGATTACTTCCATGCTTTTTCTACGTTGTAGTTTCCTTCCTTGTGTGGTGTTTTCCATCAATTATCCTTTGAAGTGCTGGATTTGTGGGAAGATATTGTGCAAATTTGGTTTTGTCATGGAATATCTTGGTTTCTTCATCTATAGTGATTGAGAGTTTTGCTGGGTATAGCAGTCTGGGCTGGCATTTGTGTTCCCTTAGGGTCTGTATGATATCAGACCAGGATCTTCTGGCTTTTATAGTCTCTGGTGAAAAGTCTAGTGTAATTCTTATAGGTCTGCCTTTATATGTTACTTGACCTTTTTCCCTTACTGCTTTTAGTATTTTTTCTTTGTTTTGTGCATTTGGTGTTTTGATTATTATGTGATGGGAGGTATTTCTTTTCTGGTCTAGTCTGTTTGGTGTTCTGTAGGCTTCTTGTATGTTTATGGGTATCTCGTTCTTTAGGTTGGGGAAATTTTCCTCTATAATTTTGTTGAAGATATTTACTGGCCCTTTAGATTGGGAATCTTCACTTTCGTCTATACCTATTATCCTTAGGTTTGGTCTTCTCATTGTGTCTTGGATTTCCTGGATGTTCTGGGTTAGGAGCTTTTTTGCATTTTGCATTTTCTTTGACTGTTGTGTCAATGTTTTCCATGGTATCTTCTGCGCATGAGATTCTCTCTTCTATCTCTTGTATTCTGTTGGTGATGCTTGTGTCTATGACTCCTGATCTCTTTCCTACGTTTTCTATCTCCAGAGTAGTCTCCCTTTGAGATTTCTTTATTGTTTCTATTTCCATTTTTAGATCCTGGACGGTTTTGTTCAATTCCTTCACCTGTTTGGTTGTGTTTTCTTGCAATTCTTTAAAGGATTTTTGTGTTTCCTCTTTAAGGGCTTCTACCTGTTTACCTGTGTTCTCCTGTATTTCTTTAAGGGAGTTACTTATGTCCTTCTTAAAATCCTCTATCATCATCATGAGAAGTGATTTTAATTCTGAGTCCTGTTTTTCCTGTGTGATGGAGTATCCAGGGCTTGCTATGGTGGGAGAACTGGTTCTGATGATGTCAGGTAACTTTGGTTTCTGTTGCTTGTGTTCTTGCGCTTGCCTTTTGCCATCTGGTTGACTCTAGTGTTACCTGTGCTCACTGTGTCTGACTGGAGTCTGTCTTTCCAGTTATCTTGCTTGTGTCAGATCTCCTCAGATTCCAGATGTCTCTGTGTTCTTGTGATCCTAAGCTCCCTCTGCTCTGGATGCAGTAGGTCTTCTAGGATGTCTCAGGATCAGATTTTTCAAAGGCGCAGACCAGCTAAGTGTCCTCTGCTCTGGATGCAGTAGGTCCTCTAGGTTGTCTCAGGATCAGTTGTTTCCACAGGAGCAGACCAGCTAAGGGTCTGCCCCAGGCAGAAGGACCAGGCTCCTCTGCTCTGGATACAGAAGGTCCTCTAGGTTGTCTCAGGATCAGGTGTTTCCACCAGAGCAGACCAGCTAAGGGTCTGCCCCAGGCAAAAGGACCAGGGTCTGGGCGGAAGGGGTACAAACACTTTTGTAAGTGATAGCAGTTTCCAGACTGTGATGAGAATTTCTGCAAAGTTCATCTAATTTTAATGTATTCATTTTAAAGAGTCAGAATGTGTATGTGAAACTGAAGATACTCTATGACCTTACAATGGATCTTTGTTCTAAGTTGAAGGTAAGTCATTTTTTTAATACTGTAATTTCTGTGTAAGACCTGTGTTTTTATTTGTTACCCACACTCACACTTAGTGTTTTGAACATGAAATGATATGTTTGTCCTAAGGTCAAGTTAACCTGTGCCTCATTTAGAAAAGAAAAAACTAAAATGATAATTCATGAAGTTTTAAAATATGTTCTGTATATTGAAAACAATTGTTTCAAAGCCACACATTTAACTAGAGTGTTTCTGATGCCAAGAGTTTATTTTAGTTAGTAATAGAATGGACTCAACTTGCGTCAGTTAGATTCTTATTGGGAGGCTGTAACTACTGGAGAGACAACTGAGGAAAACTGAAGGAAAGACTATGTCCCGAGGCAAAGGTGAAGGAGACTGGAAAGATGAGAAGCTTCCTAGGACAGACTATAGCTGGAGGCTTTTCTATTCCTGACTCTAAGTCAAGTTGCTTCTCTCCTTTCCTGCCCCTAGGGACTGCCCACCAACAGGAAAACTGTCTAAGGGTTGTGGAAGAGCTCATTTAACATGTCCTAGAGAGGCTCAATCTACCCTAGAGTGCAGGGACAGACAGAGAAATTGAGGGAATAGAAGATGAGGCCCAACACTCTTAGGCAACAGCAGAAAATACTACAGTAAACATCATAAGAAATCTGGTGTGAAGGACATGCATGTAATCCCAGCACTTAGAAAGTGAGAGTAAGAAGAAGTTCAAGGGCAGTCTCATTTATGGAGAGTTTGAGGCCAGACTGGACTACATGACACCCTGTGTATAATTAGGAGCCTATAAATAAACAAACAACATGGAAGGTGATATGAGTAAAAGAGCAAGGGTTTCATGCTCTTAAAACAGGTGGCCTAACATAAATGATTCCAACACTCCTGACTAGTCTGAATGGCCAATAATGCAAGATTGGTGAAGACTAGGTAAAATGATTGGAATTCAGTGAGCCATTCTGTAGTTAAAATGGAATACTCAAATCACACAAACACTCCTGAAAGTGAGAAAGCAAAGGCCCTGTGAAATTTTGGAATATTATGTCTACCAGATAATACGATAGTAAGGAAATAGTCTCTGTGGTGGAAATAAGAGTTTTATCAAAAAGATTGAAGATAGGAAGAGAAACCACTTCAGACAGAGGTAGCTTTAATCACAACACAACAAAGTCAAGTTACTTTCAACAAAATGCAGATAATAATTCAAATCCGTATTTGTATTATCTCTTCCTGTAAAACAGGCTTATGGCTTATGGCAGCTATTTTGTACTTTGGAGCTTCCATTGATACCAATTTTGGCAGGTGAGTTACCATAAAAGCAAAGTATAGTCATCCTTTTGGAGAATCTTTAAATTGTGCAGGAATGAATTTTCTCTCTACCCTATAATAGAGTGGGTACCATAGTTCATCCAAAGAGGTTGCTAGCACATGGTTTTCTCTTCTGCAACAAGAGGGTTTGGGCTGTATCATTTCCTGGTCTTGAAGGACTTGAAGACCTGGCATTCAGCCATGAAGCTCCTCCCTGTTCTGTCTAGCTAGAAGGAGGTCTCATTGACCTTACCCTCCTCTGTTATCTTAATTTAAGGCTACTCCTACAGTTCTGTGCTTTTCTTCTCTAGTACTTAAGACCCTCACTTTAAGCATCTCTAAGACTTTTGTCCATCTGCCTCTGACCAGGTCCTGTTGCAGGGCCAGGAGTGACTCTCTGTCCAAAGTATGCAAAGAGCCAAACTGGGTCCAATATAGTCCCACATCCTTCATACCTGGGAACTGAGCTCATGACCTGGCTTGTATTGGGCAAGTGTTCTGTTACTAGACTGTATCTCCAGTGGTCCAATTCTTTTGAGGCTCCTGTTTCCTCACAGAACAGAGGTTGACTTACAGTGGGACCTGAGTAAATGAACATTGTTATTAGGTCATCAAAGAGTGGGGCTCTTTAGTCTTCTGAAAAGGATTGATTAATGCAATGAAAATATGATCTACTTTGACTCTGACTCATAGTGATGGAAAATCATAAGATTCCCATTGACAAAGAAGAAATGGAGAGGACATCAGCACTCCTTGGGGTAAGCTATCATTTCAGAGTCTATTCTTGTCAGTAGATTCTGCTCTCAGTAGATTCTGATTTTTTTCCCCTTCACTATTGGTCTGGGGAAGACAATAAGTTGAAGTGTTTATACCCAACTGACATCTACTGAAGTGAATGGTTTGAATAGAAATAGCCCCAATAGGCTTACATATTCCAATGCTTAGTTACCAGGAAGTGGCACTGTTTGAAAGAATTAGAAGGATTAGAGGTGTGGCCTTGTTGGGGGAAGTATGTCACTAAGGGTAGGCTTTGAAGTTTCAAGAGCCCATGCTAATCCCAATGTCTCTCTCTTGGCCTGTGGATCAGGATATAGAACTCTCAGTTACTTTTCCAGCACCATGTCTACCTACATGTCACCATGCTCCTCACTGTGATAATAATGGACTAACCTCTGAAACTGTAAGCAAACCTCCAATTAAATTCTTTTTTTTGATAAGAGTTGCCTTGGTTAGTGTCTCTTCACAGAAATTGAACAGTGACTAAGACAGAAGTTGGTATCGGGGTCTGGGGTATTTATATGACAGACCTGACCATGCTGTTTGTTTGGAGAAATATGGAAGAATTTGGGACTTTGGATGAGGAAAGTGATTGAATACTTTAAGCAGAGTTTAATGGGCCATTCTAGTAGGAACATGAGATACAGTAATGGTAAGGGCAATGTAAATTATAATGGCTGAGCTCAAGAGGCTTCAGAGAGAAGAATATTAGCAAGTAGCCTATAAGTCATTCTCGTGATAGTTTGGCAAAGAATGTGGCTGCTTTTTCCCCTTGTCCTAAAAATCTGTCTGAGGATAAATTGAAGAATTTTGGATTAATGATATTAGCAGAAGAGATTTCAAGATAGGCTAGTATTGACACTATATCCTGTGGTTGTTAGTAATCACTCTTATGTAGATCTGTACTGAAAAGGAGCAAGCTGGACAAAGACAAATATAAAATATACAATCTGAGGAGAAAAAGAACACTAGGAAAGTTGATGTTGGAGCCAGGTCCTGTGCTCAAGGAGTTAAAAAAGCTTAAAGAAGCCAGGTGGTGGTGGTGTACACCTTTTAATCCCAGCACATGGGAGGCAGAAACAGGCAGATCACTGAGTTTGAGACTAGCCTGATCTACAGAGTGAGTTCCAGAATAGCCAGGAGAAGACAGAGAAATCCTTTCTTAAACAAACAAACAAACAAACAAACAAACAAAAGCTTAAAGAAAAGCCTTATGCTAAATGAAATAAAGGGAGTGGTGACCTCAAGGACAAGACCCCACACAGCCAAACTTCCAATTTATAGAAAGGAATTAAAGAACTGCTTAAGCCATAAAGAAAACCATCAACAATAGAAAGCTGATGCAAAAGTAATTGAACATGGAGGCCGAGTTCCAGACCCAGCAAGCAGCAGAACTTGGCAGTTTTGGCCATAGCCATGTGTTTCTGGCTTTAGAGTCAAGGATATAAGAAGGGGTTGTGGAATCTCTCTCCATGGCTAAGGAAAGCCTCCGAAGCTAGCCATGTGTCAGGGGTGTCAATTCATGGAGGCCCAGAGAGGCCATTTCTTGAAGCTATGAAGGTGAACCCTGGATTGTGTTGGAGATAACAAGATGTTGGAGATGGCCGAGTTGTGGGACATCACTGGATGTGGAACCAGTCCAAGAGAGAGACTGGGTTGCAGTCAACAAAGCTAAAAGGAGTTGGAGCTCTAAAGAACACTTTGACATCAGACATGGAGATGCAGAGTTTGGAATTTGCCCTCTGGTTTTCAGTATTGCTCTGATCCAGTATTTCTTCACCTGTGCTTCTTTTCCTCCCTTTGGAGTGGTATGTGTATTCTGTGCCATTGAGTGTTAGAAGTATGTGATCTGCTTTTTTATTTAAATTTTATAGGAGGTTACAATTAAGAAGTTGCCATGAATTTCAGAGACTTTGACTTTTGGATTGTTAAGCAGTGTTGGTTGAGACTATGATAGACTATAGGGACTTTTGAAATTGGTCTGAATGCATTTTTGCATTATGTTATGGTTACAAGCTTATGAGGGCCAGGGACTGGAACATTGTTGTTTGAATAAGAATGGCCCTGTAGGCTTATATAGTCAAATGCTTAGTCACTAGAGAGTAGCGTATTTTAAAGGATTAGAAGAATTAGGAGGTGTGGTCTTGTTGGAGGAGGTGTGTCTCTAGGGGTAGGCTTTGAGGTTTCAGAAGCCCACACCAGGCCCAGTGTCTGTCTGTCTCAGTCTCTGTCTCAGTCTCACCCCTACAGCGACCCCTGCTCTCTCCTTCTCCCTTCCCTCCCCCATCCTCTCTCTGTTTGGCCTGTGGATCAAGAGTAGAACTCTCAGTCAGGTGATGATGGCACAGCCTTTAGTTCCAGGACTCTGGAGGCAGAGGCAGGTGAAGTTCTGAGTTTGAGGCTAGCCTGGTTTACAGAGTGAGTTCTAGGATAGTTAGGACTACACAGAGAAATCCTGTCTTGAAAAATCAAATTAAACACTTCCTTTTATAAGAATTGCCTTGGCCATGCTCTTTACAGCAATATAATAGTGACTGACATGCACTCATGTGGAGAGAGCAGGCATTGACCTAGTGTGTTTTGGGGGGCAGTTCTTCATTGGGCCATCAAGGCCTAGACTAAGTTATATTATTTTTCTTATAAGGACATTTGCTCCCTATAATTCATTCAAAGAATTGGTAGATTTCCTAAAGAATGAAAATATGGAAAGATATATAAAGATGTATGAAAAATATTTTTAAATTCCATCTAAATTACCCAAAAGATAACTCTGGTATCCATCACCCATGTTAAAGCATGGAACCTTATGTGCTTTTCATGGCAGAAGTATATTCCACTACCCAAAGTAACTACCACCCTGTCTTAGAAGGCATTTCATTCTTGTTATTCTTCATATGTTCTCTGTTTCAATATCTAAACAATATGGTTTGGCTTATTGTTGAACTGTGAGTAAATCAATAGTTTGTATACAGCCTCTCAATTGTCAGCATCTTGGCCTTGATGCTATCACTGTATTTTGCTCAGTGCTACTATACTCTGCCATGGGTGATGTCTACCCCAGGCAAGAGGGATCTGGTCGTCTACAGGTTGAAACTATCATAAACCATGCATGAGTTTGGTCTGTTTTCCTTACTACTGATGAAGTAAATTGTTTTCTATCATCATTGGCTATTAATCTTTGAAAACAATCTGCTCAAGTCTCTAAAATTGTGTGTGTGTGTGTGTGTGTGTGTGTGTGTGTGTGTGTGTGTGTGTATAGAGGTCTTTGGGGATTCAGTTTTCCTTTCACCATGTGAGTCCCAGGGATCCAACTCAGGTTATCAGGTTTGTGCCTTTTACCACAGCTAGCCCTTCATCTAGGTCTTTTATATTTCCTCTTACCGACTTAGAGGACATCTTGATCTATTGTGGGGTTAAGCCTGTAACCCATACCTTTTATTTTTCTGTCTTATTTCTCATAATAATGGATCCTTTCCCTAGTTCTAATAGCGCTGCTCTTACTTTGGTGCACTTTTATTTTGTGCTGCTTCAAGTTTTATCTAGGTTTAGGGAAAAAATAATTTTTGGACCTGAAAATTCCACCACAAGTCAATATGTATGCTTTTAAATGTTCATTTTGATAAGTTATAGATGACTTTTTTTATTCCATTAAAGGCTTTTGTTGAGAGTTGCCTGATGAGAAAATTAAATTATTTTAAATCATAAAGTCTATGAATGATGTTTCAATTTTTCAGGCTCGCCTCAAGGAATTGGAGCAAGAAGCCCATTTTGTTGCAGGAGAACAGTTTCTTATAATGAGTAATAATCAACTTCGTGAGGTAAGGCTCAATTTCATTTTTTTTTTTTTGAGACAGTGTCTCATTCTGTAGCCTAGGCTTGCATAGAACTCCTATGTAGTGCATGGCTGTCTGCTCACTCTAACCCATGACAGTCCTCCTGTCTCACCTTCCAAAGGACTGAGATTACAGCTGTGGACTACCATACCTGCTTGGTAATGCTTTATCCTTTCAAAAACTAAGTGTCTTACTCAAGAATTTAAAAGATAGTGTATTCTGAATGTATAATACTGTCTAAAATGATATAAGGTATTCATGTACTCACAAGTGATGAGCACTATGAGATCATTAAGTCACAGTCTTTATAAATGAGCCGCTAAGCCTGTTGTACTATCTATTCAGGTGTGTATCTTCAGAGTAGTGGCTATAGCTGTGATGGTTATGTTCATTTTTAAAAAAAATCTGGATCTTTTTCACACACATGGATTGCTTTTGTTAAAGATCCTCTTTGGCAAGTTGAAGCTGCACCTGTTGAGCCAGAGGAAGCATCTTCCCAGAACTGGCCTGCAGAACCAGTTGTCCACATCAGAAGCGATGGTAAGAGTCTAGCTTCTTTGTCTTTCTGATATGTCCATGTGTCTGCACCGGGTACAAGCTGCCTTCTGTGTTGGCAGCAGACCCTGTTGACAAGGTGCTCTCACTCAAAGTTATGCTCCTGGCTGTATACCAGGAGATGAGCAGGTAGCTGCCCTCCAGGAACATCTAGATGGCTATACTTCTGGAAAAGGATAATTTGGTGCAATTTTGTGCTTTTAAGTGTGTGTGTGTGTGTGTGTGTGTGTGTGTGTGTGTGTGTGTGTGAGAGAGAGAGAGAGAGAGAGAGAGAGAGAGAGAGAGAGAGAGAGAGAGAGAGAAAGTGACTATGTGTGTATTTATGTGTGCACATATTTATGTGTCTGGGCATATGAGTGTATTTGCCTGTGAGGCCAAGAGAGAAAGTAAGTGACAGGACAAAGGTGATGAAGCGAGGACTGGAGGGAAAAGGCAGACTTTGACATATTTGTAGGGAGAAACACCATAGAACTTGCTGTGAGTGAGGCTGGAAGAAGGTCAAAGATGATGTCAGATGTGACTGATCTTTGCATTCTATCCTGTTAGACTATCTTTAGTAATGTTGGGCACTCACAGGCACATATAACTACTTCCTGTGACAACACCATGTATCTACTCTCATGGCAAGGAATAAATATCCCAGTTTCCTAGTAGGTCCTGACCTTGAGCTATACTAATACTGGCTGCTTTTTCCTCTTTTTGAACTTCATATTAACAGATTAGGATCAGTAGCACTGTGTGTTCAATACTGTGGCTTTAGGATTTCAGAGCTTATGCCAGCTTCCTGAGGTTTGACCCAGTGAAATGCTAGATACTGCTGTAGCATGGATTTTATGTTTGGGTAAATGATTTATTCCTTTATGTGAGATTTAGATTTCAGTAATTTAAGGTCTGAGGAAGACTCTGATTTTCAGCTCATATGAAGTAATTTTAGCTCCTAGGTAGATGTCAACATGATTTTATAAAGAGTTGGGATTAAGATATTTGATATGGGATTAAGATACTTTGTTATGAATCTTCATTTGGAAAATATGTTAAATTATATAATTTATTACTAACACACCCTCCAATTGAAAGTAAACATTTGCAATGTTGAAATGAAGAAATTATATTGGTAATACATATTTTCACTTCTAGTTAAATTCTCTACAAGACCTTCACCCATTACCCAAGTTAATTCTAGAATATAGACAGGTAAGTTGATCCCTTCTCTCTCTCTCTCTCTCCTCTCTCTCTCTCTCTCTCTCTCTCTCTTCTCTCTCTCTCTCTCTCTCTCTTCTCTCTCTCTCCCGTGTGTGTACATGGTTTGTGATAGAGAACTATCAAATCTGTCTATTCACAACACCATAAGCAGATAAAATGTTCTCAACCAACTTTATTGTGTCTTTTCTGTCCTGACACACACTTGTCCTTTATTTCATGTTTTCTGTAATCCATTAACCACAATTACAAACCAAACAACAGTGCTATTATTTACTGTGACCTTGTTAGCCCCACTTCTTCATTCCTGGATGTCATCTTCCTCAAGTCCAAGTCTACTCTGCCTAACACGAGGAGCCCAAGAAATCATATGGGGAAGAAGACTGATGGCCTGTACCCAGTCTCTTCAAGTGAGAATGAGAAGTCTACCATTTCTCACATCAGTCTTACCATTCCTCTAGTTCCCTGAGAGTTTACTGTCATGCCCCCTTTCCTCTTTTAGTTAAATCACATTTTCTCTGTTCATATACCTGCTCTTTAATTCATGTTCTCTGTTATCCATTAACCATGTTTACAAACCAAACAGCAGTGCTCTTGTAACTGAGCCTACAGAAATACATTGGTACCAAACTAGTGATCTTCCCAAAGTGATACAATGATTGGGAAAGAACTAGAAAGGGCCCACTGCTGGGGATACTGAGTATTTGAGAATCTGTGCAGTGAAGTGGAAACTTAAGGGTTCTTTGGAAATTCAGTTGTGCTGGATGGTGTTTTGTTGGAGTAAACATGTGAAGGAGAGTTTTCCTGAAGTGGAGACAGGTAAATGGCTAAGGCAGACTGGTGAAGGAACATTTAGCTGAAGCACAGGTGAAAGGATGTTCTGCTAAAGCAAACACATGAAAGAACATGGGATGGATTCTGTAACGAGAGGTATTTGAGCGCCGGCTAGCTCCTGGTCTGGCCACCATGTTCCTGTTCTAAGCCCATTTGTCTCAGCAAGCTCTCCAGCAGGACTGGAGTTCCCAAGCTGGTTCCACTGGGCTGCTCTCTCTAACTTGCCCTGGTAGTGACCAGTCGCTGTGCTTCCAGGTTCGCTTGTCCCTGGAGCCGCTAGTTCCTTCACAGCCATAACCATCTGGTTGTTGGTGGACCCACCTTCCAGTAACCCAGTAAATCCAAACTCTAGATGCTTAAAATTAACTAATGGATTTATATATTAACAAATACTCAATACACAAGATGCCCACACAATTAGAATTGTTATCACAATTATCTAACCTTTTGATATGAATAACTACCCGAGCCTGCTAGAGACACACGTCTGTGGACCTCTTGCCTCTCTCTCCTTCCCCCCCCTCCTCTCTCCCCTTCCTCTCTCCTCCTCACTCCTAGCTCTGCCTCACCTCTTCCTGGTCCAATGACAGGGCTCTTGCTGCAATACATTGGGCAGGAAATTTCTGCCACAGATTCTTCACTAACAACACACATGTTGTATTGGTCTGCCTTACATGTATAGTTGAGCTCTATTTGTTGGAACTCCATAGAAAAAAATGCACCAAAAAGCTTCTGGTGGTGTGCTTAGGCTTTTTTGCTGGGGACTCCATAGAAAGAAATAAACCAAAAAACTTCTGATGGTGTGCTCAGGCTTTTGTGCTGCTTCTGAGGACTTGGGCTGATTGGCAGAGTGATGTCAGCTGAGACAGATGCACATGGAGTTTTGCCAAATCAGATTTGTGCTGAGGCAAGACCCACAGAGGACAAGTGGAGGGATATAAATAGGACTCGATGGACAGTGACAGAGGATGAGCTAAGCTTGCTTACAGAGCTAGCTGTGCAACGCTTGTTGGTCTTGCCTCTTTGTTGATCTTCGCTTCATTGAGAGAGGCACAATGGAGAACTTCTGGTGTTCCTGCTGGTCCCTCCTGCTGTACCACCACTGCTGATTTGTGTTTGTTATCCTGACTCTACCAAACTGGACTTCTGGTATATCTGTGAGGTGTTTGTGAGTGAATCCAGCTGCTACTGCTAACCTGTGAACTGAACTGCTGATTTCCAAACAATATAGATGGGAATTACTCCAAAGAGCCTTTCTAAACAGGTCCACTTACCCAATATCCTTTCTTTCCCACTACCTCTGGTGGGTGGTGGGCTACAAGGGAGATTAAAACGTCTAAGAACTATCATTAAAAATAAGATTTAAAAAATTAAAGTTACAAAGCAATTTTTTTAGTATCTCCATAGCCTAGAAATATTGCAGAATGACAAATTGGCATATTTCTTTATTAATCTGTGTTATTGAATCTTGGCACCACTTGAGGTTGTTCTAGGTGAATTCTATACCACATGCCCATCCCTATGTGAACTGCTTGTTATGGAGTTGGTCTCTTTGAATGCTTAAACAAGTTTAAGAATGTAACTATGCTTGTCTTTATGATGTAGGTTCACAAGATCAAGTCAACTTTTATAGATGGATTACTAGCTTATATGAAAAAGGTAACTAAGGCTTAACAAAAAAGAAAATTGGAATTAGTAATAAGGTTTATTTTGATTTTAGATACACATACCACTTTTACAGTAAAGGAGGAATTTGTTCTTGGAACTATGGACTGTGGTTGTATTACTAAGTCTCCACACAGTACGGGTTGATTTTGGTTGTGAGCCTAGCTTTTAATAGCTGAGCCATCTCTCCAGCTCTGTGCAGGTTGGTTTTATGCCATCAGATCCTCTGTATGAGGCAATTCAGCAGCTGACCTGCTTTCACATCTACTGTCATGTCTTTCTGGAGCCATGTTAGGTAATATGTTAGAGTTCTCTAGAGGAACAGAACTGATATGATGAACATACATACATACATACATACATACATGTACACACACATACACATATATACACACACACATAGACACACACACACACACATACATGGGTTGTATTATGATGATGACTTATGGGCTATGATCCAGCTAGTCTAACAATGGCTATCTAACAACAAAAAGTCCAAGGATCCAATAGTTTTTAGTCTATAAGGCTGGGTGTCTCAGTTGCTCTAAATAAATATATGATAGAATCCAAAGAAGTAGGCTGTAATGCCAGTGAAGAAATGGACTTGCTAGTGAGTGTAAACAAGCAAAGAGAGTAAGTTTCCTCCTTTTGTGTCCTTTATATAGGCTGCCACTAGAAGGTGTGGCCAAGATTAAAAGTAGAACTTCTCACCACAAAAGACTGAGATTAAAAGGAGGTTTTCCCACTTCGAATCATTTAATTAAGAAAAAATAAATCCCTCACAGGTGTACCTAGCCAATTGGGTTTTGGTTAATTGCAGATATAGTCAAGTGGGCAACCAATAATATCTATCATAGGTAGACAATACTTTAATTTGCACATGAGAACAGTCAGAGGTGTCTGTGGCTTATAAGACTGCACAACAAGCAACAGAACATGTGTCATAATTTCACTTGAGTTTATGCTGTCTCTACAGCCCTCCAACCCACATATAGAGTTAATAACTAACATGGATCTACTTGTCCTATTGCTGCTTCTATTTGGGTTAGAGGGGAACATCCTTCATCTGTCCCTGATCCCAAGGCTGTTTTGTAACTTTCAAGAGGAACAGGGAGGGTTATAGGTAAAGACTCTGTGTGTTGTTTCTCACACCATTTTGCATAGGTTTAAACTGATTCTTCTTAATTGATCAAGGGCTCCATCTCTTCTACATGGAATCAGACTGGAACGGTGACAGGAAGACTTTCAGCCAAGCATCCTGTAAGTTACTTGCCCATTTCCATGCTTAATGTACATTCGCGTCTGCACATTCTGTTCCCAGAAGAGAATCTTATGGCACTAGTTGTGTTTTACTCTATGTTTTTGTTTCTCTGGTATTGAGGCACCAACTATGTGCTCTGAGAACAAGAATGACTGTTTTCTACCCAGAAACTCAGACACTTTGGTGAGGAGGGCAGAGGGATTTGTTTGGGAAGGTGACTTCAACCAAAGTGCTATCTACGAAAACCATCTCCATCTCATAATTACTAACAATTAGTGTGGGTGTTTTTTTTTTTTTTTTTGAGATAAGGTTTCTCTGTATAACCCTGGCTGGCCTCGAACTTGCTGTATAGACCAGGCTGGCCTCAAGCTCACAGAGAGATCTGCCTGCCTCTGCCACCCAACTGCTAGGACAAAAGGTGTGCACCACCACCACCTGACTGTTTTTAATGGAAAGTTATAAATGCCCTTGCATTTATAGTAACACTTTTTTTGGAGGTAATTTTTAAAGATAAGGTCTTTCTTTTTAGCTAGGTACAGCCACCTGAGTGCAAGAGTCACAGGTGTGCACCACTCCCAGCCAAATAGCTTTCTAAATGGTTTTATATTTTTGATGTAATGGAGACTTGTTGAACTAGATAATATACTTGCAGCACAAGCATGAGGGTCTGAGTTCAATCACCTAACACATAGATAAAAAATGCTGGATGTAGTAGTGTATGCTTGTAATTCCAGTGTTGGAAAGATGAGGACAGAAAGATCCCTTGGGCTTGATGGGCAGCTGCTTAGCCTATTTAGTGAGTTTGGGACCAATAAGAGACCCCATTTCAAAAAACAAAGTAGATGGCTCCTGAGGAATGCCACCCAAGGTTGGTTTCTGGTCTTCACATGCACATTCATACACACATATTTGTTAATTTCTCATAGAGAAGTTCTTCAAGTACAGAAAAGAAATGCAAAATAACAACCACCACCTTTATTCAAGTTGGAGAGTCACCTGTCTTTTCATACATTCTTTTCTTTCATTTTTAATTTTTTAGCTTATGTTTCTTTTTTTCTTACTCTTTTTTATTATAAACATTTTGTTTATTGTCCAGTTTTTTACAAAGCAGAATCAAAATTTTCAGTCTACTGCTTACAAAGCTCCCAAGCATCTTGTTATACACTCACAGGTGTGAAAAGTACTTCTTTTTTTTTTTTTTAATTTTTTTTACTGGATATTTTATTTATTTACATTTCAGATGTCCTTTCCCCATTTCCCCTCCCTAGAACCCCCTATCCCATCCCCCCTCCTCCTTTATGCTTTTATACCATTTTAATTACATGCATGTATTAAGGTCAGTTCTAGGTTGAGGAACTAGCAGTACAATAGATGCAAATAGTCAAGGAACAAGCAAGACAATAAACACAAATAGTCAAAAAAAAGCAAGGCATTAAACCCAATTACATGAACACTCTCATGATCACCGTTTCTAAGGGCTTATCAGGATGACCAAAGTATCTGAGCCTACTTCCCTGTCTAGCCCAAGGTCATTTTCATGTCTGAAGCCTACTTCCTTGTTCTAGCCTAAAATTTAGACTCTTGTCTGAAATTACTTCCTTGTTCTAGCCTAATATTTAGAATTCCTGCCTGAGATTACTTCTTTGTTCTAGCCTAATGTCAGATTCCTGCCTGAAGCCTACTTCCTTGTCCTTGGCCTATGTCATATTCCTGCCAAGCAGTCCATTTCCTTGTCCTTGGCCCATGTCAGATTCTTGCCAAGCAGCCTCAAGGCTCTCTGCCTTTTTCCCTTTTTTATTCCATTAACAAGACTGAGTCTGTCTTAGGTTGTTCTGACAAGAATGCCTTCCTTACCCATCATGGAATATGCATTGTCAAAAACAATGCACTTCTGTCTTATGTTTCCTTCTTTTTTTTTTCTTTCAGGGTTTCTCTGTATAGCCATGGCTGTCATGGAACTCACTTTGTAAATCAGGCTAATCTCAAACTCAGAGATCTACCTGCTTCTGCTTCCCAAGTGTAGAAATTAAAGGCATATACAACACCACCAGCTGGTCTCATTTTTTATTTTTAACATCTCTTGCTATGATACGTTAATCTGAGTCCTCTGAGATTTAAATATATGAATTATATATATGAATAACTAAAATATAAACTAAATAACTTATATGGTTAGAAATATTGACATAAAATAATGTGAAATTTTAAAGAATAAGAAATTATAAGTAATTTTTTTCTGTTTGTTCTTCCCATAAGTTCCTAATTAGTAGTTAGGATTTTACCAGGTATATTAGTGTTCTCTAGAGCAGTGGTTCTCAATCTTCCTAATTCTGTGACCCTTTAATACAGTTCCTCATGTTGTGGTGACCCTTAACCATAAAATTATTTTCTTTGCTATTTCATAACTTTTGCTACTGTTATGAATCATAAATATCTGTGTTTTCTGATGGTCTTAAGTGATCCTTATGAAAGGTGACCCAAAGGGGTCACCACTCACAGGTTGAGAACCAGTGCTCTAGAAGAACAGAACTGATAAAATGAATCTATATATAGATATAGAAAGGTAGTTTATTACAATGGCTTACAGGCTATAGACCAGCTAGTCAAATAATGATTGTCCACTAATGGAGAGCCTAAGAATCCAGTAGTTTTCAGTTTAGGAGATTGGATGTCTCCACTAGTCTTCAGAATACTGAAGAAGCAGCTTCTAACGTCAGTGAAGGAGTGGACTTGCCAGGAAAAGTGAGTTTCTGTTGTGGACTGGATTAAAGCTAGCCACCTCAAAAGATCTAGATTAAAAATGGGTCTTCCCAGCTGGGTGGTGGTGGTGCACACCCTAATCCCAGCACTCAGGAGGCAGAGGTAGGCAGATCTGTGGCTTGTCTTTCGTTACTTTGTGGATTCTTTTCTCCACCCTTCTCCACCCTTTTTCTCCCACCCTTTCAACATTTTTGTTTGTTTGTTTTTTGGAGACAGAGTTTCTCTGTATAGCTCTGGCTGTCCTGGAACTCACTTTGAAGACCAGGCTGGCCTCTGCCTCCCAAGTGCTGGGATTAAAGGTGTGCATCACCACTGCCTGGCTCCCTTTCAACCTTTTAACACTAAGTAGATGAAAGGATAGAAAGGAAAGAGGGTGATGTAATTGTTAATCTACTTCCTGTTGATTAGGGATGTCAATTTCCTTGGGGCAAGTTTGATCTTTGCTGCCAGGATATCTAATTTCTTCTTTGCACACAACTATTTAACAAACTGCAACCAACAACCCATCCTGCCTTTTGAGGCCCTTGCATTTATATACCCTCTGAAAAGTCCCCAGGATTCCAAACATCACAGCATTGCAGAAACTATCTGCAGCTGGCAAAATCAAGCCTCTCCTAGAGCATTAGGCTAGTCAGCTGCTGTGGACAATCTGAAGCAGCCCCACATCTGGGATTAAAGCAAAAACATATTTATACAATATTTCTGTGTTTTTTAAAGAAACCAAAATTCCAAGATTAATACTACACGGATTTCTGAGTTTGAGGGCTTCCCACTTCATATGATTTAATTGAGGGGACAAAAAACCCTCACAAATGTACCCTGACACTTGGGGTTTAGTTAATTACAGATGTAGTCAAGTTGTATCCATTGACACATGCAGAAGAGGCACCTGCTGACTTAACTCTGGTGATTATGCAAGAAAGAGAAAGAAGCAGGCATTATGTGTATGTTCTCTTAGGCTCAGGGACCTGATCTGGGACTATAAATTCTCTGGTCAGTTGTCTCTCAGGCTTCTCACATTTGCTCTAGGAGCTGATCATGAGGATGTCTCCGTTTTAGAACTTTCTTGTGGTACAGACCCACCTGGGTACCCTGCTACACCTTCTATGGGTGTGTCTGGCAAGTTCTTTCTCTGTTTCTTGCTTTTCTGTATCAGCATCAGATTGTAACAGATTGGGACTGTTTCTCTTGGATTGTACAGATACCTATGAGAGGGAATCATGAGCATATGCCTCTCTCTGAGTTTCATGGGCTCAGGCCCCACTACAAAAAGCATTCTGAGCATGTGTTCTGTCAGAGGATATTTGGGTTTTTCTTTTATAGTTTTATCAGATTATCTCCTGACTCTGTTTAGCCCCTATTTCTGCCATGACTCATGAATGGTGGTGCTCCCCACTGTCCATGGTTCTTTCCTAAGCTTGTAGTTCCTGATTAGTTATGTCTTCAAATCTTCTGACAGGTTTTCCTCTCTCCAAGTCTAATTGAATGTTTGCCTCTGATTTCCCATAATATTAGTATTTTTCATAAATTTTACACATAAAAATTGAATTCAGCTGTACATTATTTAACCAGATACCATTATATTACCATAAGATGATTAGAGTTTGAATTAGTATTCCTTATACTGAACAAAATCCAATTGATGAACTTTGCACATGCTAGAAGAGTGCCCTACTACTGATCCTTGATAAATAGTTTTATGTTATGGTTAAAATTTAATAATGGTGACACCTAATCTGGCTTGTTCTTAAGGGGCCACCATTTTCTAGACTAGGCAAGGCCTGAGGCCATGAGCAGTGGCAGGAACATGCTGCTGCTCAGCTCAGGCCGCTGACTCAGGCGGGCCAGAAGCACCGGCCCTGCCACCCACAAGACAACAGTGTAGGAGATGACTCTGCCAATCTACTACTCCCACCATCCATGTGGTACCCAGTATAAATGAGACTCTAATGCTTAAAGATTATCCAATGGCTTTATATATTTGGTAATGCTCAATTAACAAGATGCCCACACAATTAAAAGTGTTACCCAATACCTAGCCTAGATAATTCAGCTACCTTAGACTGCTAGAGACACTCGCACATCCACTGCCATCTTCCCCTCTCTCCTTTGGTCCTCCCCTTCCTCCTAGCTCCTCCTCTTCCTTCTCCTCCCAACTCCTCACTCCACCTACCTCTTAAATAACCCAATCGCCAAGCTTTATACATAGTGGGGAGATAGCCCACTATAGTTTTAGATTTACATACTGTATTATTTTATGTGTATTGTGTACTAGTTGTGTGCTTAGTGCCTGCAGAACACATTGGATACCCTAGAAGTAGAGTTACAGACAGTTGTGTGCTACCATGTAGGTGCTGGGCAGCAAACTTGAGATTTTTTTTAAAAAATGATTTTTTTCAAGACAGGGTCTCACTAAATAGTGCTTGGCTATCCTGGAACTCATTAAAGCTGGCTTCAAACACAAGTTCATCTGCCCCTGCCTCTAGAGTGTTAGGATTAAAGGTGTGGGCCACCATGCCTGGCATTATGAATTTTTTTTTATTTTTGAAATTATAATATCATTTCTCCTTACTTCCCTTTTCTCTTTCCCATGCACCCCTCTATATAGCTGCTCTTGCTCCCTCTCAAATTCATGACCTCTTTTCTTTCATTATTGTTACATACTTTTTCTAAATCTGTAAGCTCAGTCTGTATATTGTAACTTGGTATGGTATAACCAGTTGGTGTGCTCTTTCCTGGGGAAGTCTATTTCTCCTGCTCTCAGCATTCCTTAGTTGCCTGTCCTTCTTTGTCTAGTAGAGGAACCCTATGTGAATTCCCCTGTTAATATGTCTACTAATGTTGTTGTTGTTGTTTCAGTTCTGTGTAGGCATCCATGTTGATAAGACTTCAGAGATGGAGTTTTTCTGATTTTTCTAGGGGACACGATCTCACAACAAGCTTCCTGTTCCTCTGACTCTTCTGCCCCATCTTCTGAAATGATCTGTGAACTTTAGGTGCAGGAATTGTGTTATAGATGTAACAGTTGGAACTGGGTACCACACAATCTCTTACTCTTTGCATTTTGACCAGTTATAATTTTCTGTAATAGTCTCAGATGCAAAGAGAAGTTTCTCTGATGAGCAGTGAGGACTATGCTTATCTATGGGTATAAGGATACATGTTTAGAACATAGATAGCGATTGTTCTGGTTTAGTAAAGTGGCAGTAATAGGTTCTCCTGCAAGATCCATCTCAGGTCCTCTCTGGGTTACATGTTTAATGTACATGGTATCTTCAGCAATAACAACTTACCTTCCATCTCTAGGAATCAATTAAAGGCAACAGTATTTAGTCTGTGCCTTCTCATGGCTAGTGGTGGAATTTTAGTTAGATTGTGTGTGGCTCTTTGGGGAAGCATTGTCAGCCCAGATGGGAAATTTTCATTTAAACTATATATGTATAAGCATGCCCAGACTTACATATGCATTATATGTAGTTTTAGGTAGACAAATAATATCAAATATTCTTACTGTTGTTTTACCCTCCTTCTTCCTTTTGTATTTATCTCCTTCCTTAAGTATAGCCCTGTTTTCCACATTTCCCCCTTCAAGTCACTTGTACTCTATTGCTCTCCCTTTCTACTGCTCACCCCACCATGTCCCCCTTTCACTTTCCTGGTTTCTACACTTACTCCAGTTTATTCCCTTACATCTGAAGTCAGAGAGCTGGAAATCACAGGTAGAGAATATCTGGTGTTTATCCTTTGGAGTCTCAGCTACCTCACTCAGTATGATCTTTTCTAGTCCATCCAGAACTGCAACATGCATGATTTCAACTTTCTTTACAGCTGAATAATCTTCCCTGGTGTATATGTATCACATTTTATTGTCTCTTCATCCCTGGAACGGCATTTAGATTGTATCTATTTCCTAGTTACTATGACTAGAGCAACAGAGAACATTGCTGAGCAAGTGTCTGTGGAGGAGGCTGTTGAGTCCTTTGGGCATATGCCTAGAGTTAGTATAGCTGAGTCATACGACAGACTAATTTTAGTTTCTTGAGGTTCTCCACATTGATTTCCTGAGGCTGGACCAATTTGCAATCCCACCAACTGTGTACAAAGGTTCCCTTCCCCTCCATGTCCTCTCCAGCATTTGTTGTCATTTATTTTGTTGATCTTTGCCAGACAACAACTGTTTCTTAACTGCTCAGCTAACTCTACAGTCACTGATTAATATTTTTTAAAAATCAGTTGCAACTGCAATATTTTCAGAAATTTGTTTTTTTCACATATACCCCTTCCAAGAGAAAGTCTGTGCCACCAGCTGAAGTCACCTCTACCCATTTCTGTGTTACTTTGCTTCTAGTGACAGAAAGTGTTTTGTCTTTTGATTCCCCTGCATCTTTTCCATATTTTGACATTTCAATGATAATAGGTTATTGTTTATTCAAAATTACAAAACTTTGATTTTTAATTGATTATTCTGAAATGTCATCATTGTATGTAACATAATCACATTGGCACTTTTTTTTAAAACAGTAGCTGCTTAAAAGTGTTATTAGAAAACACTGCCAGGCCTGGTGGCACACACCTTTAATCCCAGCACAAGGAGGCAGAGGCAGGCAGATAGATCTCTGTGAGTTTGAAGCCAATCTGGTCTACAGAGTGAGTTCCAGGACAGCCAGAGCCATGCATGAGACCATGGAGAGATGGAGAGATAGAGGGAGAGGGAGAGGAGAAAAGACAAATATTTGTATCCTCCTGGTGCTACATTTTTGGGTTGTTTTTTCTCACATGTGACTTGAGATTTTCCTACTTTTTTGTGCCAAGGAATTTGAGGTTATTTACTAGACATTTTGAAAGTTTCAGTCTTATTTTGAAAACCCACTAAAATGGTGATGCTTTTGTTTTAGTTCCAGCGGCCTTGTTAAGCTTAGGTTTCCAGTTCTGATGGCTGTGGTGCTGCTGTATCCTGCTTTCAATCTTTGAGGCACCATTTAGATAGTTTCACATGACAGCACCCAGTGGTCACTCTAGGAATTAACTGAGCAAGATTGCATGAGCCTAGACAGGTACAGCTGATCCAGTGTGATTTTTTTTTTTTTTTTTTTGAGCTGCTGTCTTTTTGTGATTTCTTTTATTGTTTCTATGTCTTTGGCAGTCTCTTTTCTTGGTCTTCTAACCAGAAACCTGAGGCTTTAATAATCTGAAGCTACTGTACACTTTGAGTCTACTGTATACATTCAACTGTCTCCATGAAACTGTCCCCACAATCAAAATAGTGGCCGTAGCTATCACCTGGAATATCTTTGTTACCTTTAATAATGTCTCCCCTAAGCTTGTTTGTGTGTCCCATTTTTGTCACTATAGATCGCTTATATTTCCAGGAAGCTCATGTTGATGGAGTCACATAGTGTTTACTTTGTTTTTCTGACTTCTTTGGCAGACTTATTATATTCAAATTCATGAGTGCTGATTTGTGTTTTGATATTTTGTTCTTTTTTTATTGCTGAGCAGTATTCTATTCAGTCTGTGCACCACAATTTGTTTATGAATTCCTTTATCAATCTATTTGGGATTGTTTCCTGTTTGGAATGTAAATATGTACATTTGTGCATGTTCTTTATGCACATATGTAAAATATATGTATAATAATATAATATTAGTTGGGTCATATACTAGATATGTATGTGTTGCTTTCTTTTTTTCTTCTCTCTCTCTCTCTCTCTCTCTGTCTCTCTCTCTCTTTTGAGAGACAGCAATCACCACATCTTAAATGGTCTAAGGGCTGGACTCTAACTCACAGCGATTCTCTTGCCTCTGCCTCCTAAGCACTGGGATTAAAGGCCTGAGCCACATGGTTGTGCATCACTTCTTCTTCTTTTCTTTTTCTTTTTGACTTGTACCACATGTTTTATTTAAACTCTTCTGGTAACATCAACCTTCCCATAGGAGGAGCAATCTGTATTTGTCCAAAAAGAGAGAGCAAGAGATTCTGCCGGGAACTTTTTTTTTTTTTTTTCAAATCGTAATTTTTACTTATTTCCACAGCGGTTATAAACACAAAAAGGCAGGATGTGGGGAAGGGAATGACACCGGAGCATAGGTATTCAGAGGGAGTACAGGCATCTTTCAGAACAGGGTATCGGCTGGGTGAAGGTTCAGGGGACAGGTCACTATGACTCTGCCTGTAATTCACTTGTCCTTATCTAAGTTGGTACTATCCACCGAGGCTACCTATTTGCAAGGTCTATGACTACTCAGGCTGGTAAATTTCCACAAAAGCTGCCTGTTTACAATAGCTTATAGCCTGCTGTTTCAGTATTTTTCCACAGAGACCCAAGACTTTGTGTTAGCATGTATGTATGTCAGGCCTATTGCTGATTTTAGGCCTATGGCTAATTGTAGTCCTTCAGTGTATAAGCAGGGCTGCCCCTGACATCTCCTCCCTTCTTTAAGTATAGAAGGGCCATGGCGATTCTAATCTTGCAAAGGCAGGGATAGAGGCCTGACCTCCAATAATTGAAGGGGACCTTGTAATGGCTCCGGTCCTCCTGTCATTGTCCAGTGAGGCATGAGGGCCATACCCATCCCGATGTCTTTTTCCTGGAGAGGGGATACTTTTGACATCAACCCCTATGCAGTCAGGCTTATACCTCAGGGAACCCAGAGAGATATTTTTAACTTTTATTTATATTCCCTTGCAGTGCTTAGCCTCGCAGCCTAAGCGAGAATTCAGATCTCCAGTCAGAAGGGGTTCTGGGTGGCCCCTCTCTGCTTGGTCTAGGGGCGGAAGTCCCCTCTTTAAGATTGGGTGGAGATGGGTTTTGGGAACACCCTGGATAGAGTAAAAACCTCATCTTGAGTCTCATGGTCCTCCATAACTATCTTATGATAATGTATCTGAATAGGTTTTGCTACCAAATTATCTATCTGTTGTTTCACAAAATTAGTCAGCCTATTTAAGTCCCAGGGACCAAAAGAAATAAGCAAAAATAACCCAATTAATGGTCCCAAGATGGGAGGAAGTAGGGTTGACTACCATGGAGAGGTTGAAAACCAATTCTTGTACCAGCTCTCATCTTTCTCTTTCTCTCTCTGTCTTTTTTCAGGGCATTCTTGGACATTTTTCATGCTCTCTTTAACCATCCCTGTCTTGTCTATATAAAAGCAACATTCTTCTTTAAGGGCTGTATACAGTCAAGAGCTATACACACAAGAGCTTTTCTATTGTAAAAGAGTAAATCAGGTCCAATAAAGTCCTTTGCAATTTTTGGAGATCATTTTAGACAGCAAAATGAGGGATTTCTTCATATTAGTGATGTCAATCTCTAGCTGTTTGATGTCCTTGTCAATGGATACATCAAAGGTCTGAGTAGTATAAGTCCGGAGGATAGCATCAGGATTAGAACTTCTACCAGCAGACATCACAGGTGTTTCATTTTTACCTGGAAAGGAAAAAGAAGGGAATTTTCAGGGAGATTTCTCTTAGAGGTCAATTGTTATTCATCTTATTTATAGTTGGGCCTGGCTTTGTGGGGGTATCTATTTATTTCATTAATCTTTTTGGCATTAATCCATTTAGCTGTGCCTTCTGTGGTATCAAACAGGCATATCAATCCTCGACCTCATATGAGAACTGGGTCTGGGCCATTCCATTTAAGGGTAAGAGGGACCTTCCACATAGCTGTGGCATAGTTTTTATTGATCTCAGCGATGCCAGAGGCAGTCAGCAGCAGATTTGCCATGAGCTTTCAGTTTTAGAGAGTTAAAACTAAACAAGGCATGATGGAGAGTGTTTCGGGAGACCTTCTGGGGGTTACAGTTCCCCCTCTTTTATTTTTAAAGCCAATTTTTCAGAGTTCTTGTAAAATCAGGGCAGAAGCGCCAGCAGCTGCTCCTTCCACATTCAGAGAGTCATGAAGACACTATCTAAAGAAATATAAATCTACATCAATAATCTCTTTTATCAAAGGACTGTTACAGAACAGCCAACAACTAATCAGTCTATATAATATATTAATAATAGCATCTTCTACTTTTTGTAAAATTGCTCCTCTTTTGTCAATTAATTGTTGAGGGAAATTAGGATTTATGTCTCTCTTGAGAATATTAAACAGAGACTTAAATTCTTTTGTGGAGAGCTTAAAATAGGATCTTAGCCAATTAGCATCTTCTAGAAACTTTTGAAAATAATTTGAAATAAGTAAACTGTCTTTTTTTTCTTTTGCCAGACCCATTATCTGTTCTTTTTTTTCTTGGATATTTTGCATATTTACTTTTCAATGATATCTCCTCTCCCTTTCTCTCCCCAAACCCCGTATCCCATACCCCATCCTCCTATTTTTATGAAGGTGTGCTCCGAACATCCTCCCAAATCCATCTCCCTGCTCTTGGATTCCCCAACACTAGGGAATCCAAACTTTCAGGACCATGATGCCTGACAAGGCTACCCTCAATGAACTATACAGGTAGAGCCATGAGTCCCTCTCTTTGTGTTCTCAGGCTGGAGGTTTAGACCCTGGGAGCTCTGGTTGATTCTTTAGATACTTCTTCTAAAAAGGACCAAAGCACCCACACTTTGGTCTTCCTTCTTCTTCTTGAGTTTCATGTGGTCTAATATCCACTTATCAGTGAGTGCATACTATGTGTGTTCTTTTGTGATTGGGTCACCTCACTCAGGATATTTTCCAGCTCCATCCATTTGCCTAAGAATTTCATGAACTCATTGTTTTTTAATAGCTGAGTAGTACTCCATTGTGTAAATGTACCACATTTTTGGTATCCATTCTTGTGTTGAAGGACATCTGGGTTCTTTCCAACTTCTGGCTATTGTAAATAAGGCTGCTATGAACATGTGGATCATGTGTCCCTGTTGTATGTTGAAACCCTCTTCTGGGTATATGCCCAGGAGTGGTATAGCTGGGTCCTCAGGTAACACTATGTTCAATTTTCTGAGGAACCGCCAGACTGATTTCCAGAGTAGTTGTACCAGCTTACAATCCCACCAACAATGGAGGAATGTTCCTTTCTTCACATCCTTGCCAACATCTGCTGTCACCTGTGTTTTCGATCTTAGCCATTCTGACTGGTGTGAGGTGGAATCTCAGTGTTGTTTTCATTTGCATTTCCCTGATGACTAGGGATGCTGAACACTTCTTTAGGTGCTTCTCAACCATTTGAGTTTCCTCAGTTGAGAATTCTTTGTTCAGCTCTGTACCCCATTTTTTAATAGGGTTATTTGATTGTCTAGAGTCTAATTTCTTCAGTTCTTTGTATACCTTGGATATTAGCCCTCTATCAGATGTAGGGTTGGTGAAGATCTTTTCCCAATCTGTTGGTTCCCGCTTTGTCCTATTGACAGTGTCCTTTGCTTTACAGAAGCTTTGCAGTTTTATGAGGTCCCATTTGTCAATTCTTGATCCTAGAGCATAAGCTATTGGTGTCTTGTTCAGGAACTTTTTCACTGTGCCCATGTGTTCGAGGCTTTTCCCCATTTTTTCTTCTATTAGTTTCAGGATAGCTGGTTTTATGTGGAGGTCCTTGATCCACTTGGACTTGAGCTTTGTACAAGGAGATAAGGATGGATCAATTTGCATTCTTCTACATGTTGACCTCCAGTTGGACCAGCACCATTTGTTGAAAATGCTGTCTTTTTTCCACTGGATAGTTTTAGCTCCTTTGTCAAAGATCAAGTGACCATAGGTATGGGAGTTCATTTCTGGGTCTTCTATTCTATTCCACTGATCCTCCTGCCTGTCTCTGTTCCAATACCATGCAGTTTTTATCATTATTGCTTTGTAGTACAGCTTGAAATCAGGGTTGGTGATTCCCCCAGAAGTTCTTTTATTGTTGAGAGTAGTTTTCGCTATCTTGGGTTTTTTGTTATTCCAAATGAATTTTAAGATTGCTCTTTCTATCTCTGTGAAGAATTGAGTGGGAATTTTTGATGGGGATTGCATTAAATCTGTAGATTGCTTTCGGCAAGATAGCCATTTTTACTATATTAATCCTTCCAATCCATGAGCATGGGAGATCTTTCCATCTTCTGAGGTCTGCTTTGATTTCTTTCTTCAGGGGCTTGAAGTTCTTGTCATACATGTCTTTTACTTGCTTGGTTAGATTCACACCAAGGTATTTTATATTATTTGTGACTGAAGGGTGTCCTTTCCATAATTTCTTTCTCAGCCTGTTTATCTTTTGAGTAGAGGAAGGCTACTGATTTGTTTGAGTTAATTATATACCCAGCCACTTTGCTAAAGTTGTTTATCAGGTTTAGGAGTTCTCTGGTGGAAGTTTTGGGGTCACTTAAGTATACTATCATATCATCTGCAAATAGTGATATTTTGACTTCTTCCTTTCCAATTTGTATCCCTTTGACCTCCTTTTGTTGCCTAATTTCTCTGGCAAGGACTTCCAGAACTATATTGAATAGGTAGGGGGAGAGTGGGCAGCCTTGTCCCTGATTTTAATGGGATTGCTTCAAGTTTCTCTCCATTTAGTTTGATGTTGGCTACTAGTTTGCTGTATATTGCTTTTACTGTGTTTAGGTATGGGCCTTGAATTCCTGATCTTTCCAAGACTTTTACCATGAAGTGGTGTTGAATTTTGTCAAATGCTTTCTCAGCATCTAGTGAGATGATCATGTGGGTTTTTTCTTTGAGTTTGTTTATATAGTGGATTACATTGATGGATTTCTGTATATTGAACCATCCTTGCATTCCTGGGATAAAGCCTACTTGATCATGATGAATAAGTGTTTTGATGTGTTCTTGGATTCTGTTCAAGAGAATTTTATTGAGTATTTTTGCATCAATATTCATAAGAGAGATTGGTCTGAAGTTCTCTTTCTTTGTTGGGTCTTTGTGAGGTTTAGGTATGAGTGTGATTGTGGCTTCATAGAACGAACTGGGTAGTGTTCCTTCTGTTTCTATTTTGTGGAATAGTTTGAAGAGAATTGGTATTAGGTCTTCCTTGAAGGTCTGATAGAATTCTGCACTAAAACCATCTGGTCCTGGGCTTTTTTTGGTGGGGAGACTTTTCATGACTGCTGCTATTTCTTTAGGGGTTATGGGACTGTTTAGATGGTTTATTTGCTCCTCATTTAACTTTGGAACCTGGTATCTGTCTAGAAAATTGTCCATTTCATCCAGATTTTCCAGTTTTGTTGAGTATAGGCCTTTGTAGTAGGATCTGATGATTTTTTGAATTTCCTTAGTTTCTGTTATTATGTCTCCCTTTTCAGATCTGATTTTATTAATTTGGATACTGTCTCTGTGCCCTCTGATTATTCTAGCTAAGGGTTTATCTATCTTGTTGACTTTCTCAAAGAACCAGCTCCTGGTTTTATTGATTCTTTGTATAGTTCTTTTTGTTTCTATTTGGTTGATTTCAGCCCTGAGTTTGATTATTTCCTGCCGTCTACTCTTCTTGGGTATATTTGCTTCTTTTTGTTCTAGGGCTTTCAAGTGTGTTGTCAAGCTGCTAGTGTATGCTCTCTCCTGTTTCTTTTTATATGTACTTAGAGCTATGAGTTTTCCTCTCAGCACCGCTTTCATTGTGTCCCATAGGTTTTGGTATGATGTGTCTTCATTTTCATTAAATTCTAAAAAGTCTTTAATTTCTTTCTTTATTTCTTCCCTGACCCTATTATCAATGAGTAGAGCAGTGTTCAGTTTCCATGTGAATGTGGGCTTTCCATTGTCTTTGTCATTATTGAAGACCAGCCTTAGGCCATGGTGATCTGATAGGATGCATGGGATTATTTCAACTTTTTTTGCATCTGTTGAGGCCTGTTTTGTGACCAATTATATGGTCTATTTTGGAGAAGGTGCCATGAGGTGCTGAGAAAAAGGTATATTCTTTTCTTTTAGGGTGAAATGTTCTATAGATATCTGTTAAGTCCATTTGGTTCATAACTTCTGTTAGTTTCACTGTATCTCTGTTAAGTTTCTGTTTCCATGATCTGTCCATTGCTGAGAGTGGGGTGTTGAAGTTTCCCATTCTTATTGTGTGAGGTACAATGTGTGCTTTGAGCTTTAGTAAGGTTTGTTTTATGAAAGTGGGAGCTCTTGCATTTGGTGCGTAGTTGTTCAGAATTGAGAGTTCATGTTGGTTGACTTTTCCTTTAACAAATACGAAATGTCCTTCCTTATCCTTTTTGATAGCTGTAAGTTGAAAGTCGATTTTATTCGATATTAGAATGGCTACTCCAGCTTGTTTCTTAGGACCATTTGCTTGAAAAATTGTTTTCCAGCCTTTTACTCTAAGGTAGTGTCTGTCTTTGTCACTGAGGTGGGTTTCCTGTATGCAGCAAAATGCTGGGTCCTGTTTGCGTATCCAGTCTGTTAGCCTATGTCTTTTTATTGAGGAATTGAGCCCATTGATGTTAAGAGATATTAAAGAGAGAAGATTGTTGCTTCCTGTTATTTTTGCTAGAAGTGGAGGCATTGTTTATGTGGCTATCTTCTTTTGGGTTTGTTGGAAGAGGATTACTTTCTTGCTCTTTCTAGGGCATAATTGCCCTCCTTGTATTGGAGCTTTCCTGCTATTATCCTTTGTAGTGCTGGGTTTGTGGGAAGATATTGTGTAAATTTGGTTTTGTTGTGGAATATCTTGGTTTCTCCATCTATAGCGATTGAGAGTTTTGCTGGGTATAGTAGCCTGGGCTGGCATTTATGTTCTCTTAGGGTCTGTATGACATCTGTCCAGGATCTTCTGGCTTTCATAGTATCTGGTGAGAAGTCTGGTGTAATTCTGATAGGTCTGCCTTTATATGTTACTTGGCCTTTTTCCCTTACTACTTTTAAAATTCTTTTTTTTTTTGTGCTGGCCTGTGGTGGCGTACGCCTTTAATCCCAGCACTTGGGAGGCAGAGGCAGGCAGATTTCTGAGTTCAAAGCCAGCCTGGTCTACAGAGAGAGTTCCAGGACAGCCCAGGCTACACAGAGAAACCCTGTCTCGAAAAACCAAAAAAAAAAAAAAAAAAAAATTCTTTTTTTGTGAATTTTGTGTTTTGATTATTATGTGACGGGAGGTATTTCTTTTCTGCTCTAGTCTATTTGGCATTCTGTAGGCTTCTTATATGATTATGGGCATCTCGTTCCTTAGGTTAGGGAAGTTTTCTTCTATGATTTATTGGCCCTTTAAGTTGGGAATCTTCACTCTCTTCTATACCTGTTATCCTTAGGTTTGGTCTTCTCATTGTGTCCTGGATTTCCTGGATGTTTTGTGTTAAGAACTTTTTGCATTTTGCATTTTCTTCGACAGTTGTGTCAATATTTTCTATGGTATCTTCTGCACCTGAGATTCTCTCTTCTATCTCTTGTATTCTGTTGGTGATACTTGTGTCTATGACTCCTGATTTCTTTTCTAGGTTTTCTATCTCCAGAGTAGTCTCCCTTTGTGATTTCTTTATTGTTTCTACTTCCATTTTTATGTCCTGGATGGTTTTGTTCAATTCCTTCACCTGTTTGGTTGTGTTCTCTTGTATTTCTTTAAGGGATTTTTCTGTTTTCTCTTTAAGAGCTTCTACCTGTTTACCTGTGTTCTCCTCAAATTCTTTGAGAGTGTTATTTATGTCCTTCTTTTTTTTTTTTTTTTTTTTTTGTTTGTTTGTTTTTTTTTTTTTCAAGACAGGGTTTCTCTGTATAACCTTGGCTGTCCTGGAACTCACTCTGTAGACCAGGCTGGCCTCGAACTCAGAAATCCTCCTGTCTCTGCCTCCCAAGTGCTGGGATTAAAGGCGTGCGCCGCCGCCACCACCACCTGGCTATTTTTGTCCTTCTTAAAGTCCTCTATCATCATCATTAGAAGTGATTTTAGATCTGCCTCTTGCTTTCCTGGTGATATAGGGTGTTCAGGACTTTCTAATGTGGAAGAACTAGGTTCTGATGATGCCAAGTACCCTGGGTTGCTGATGCTTATGTTCTTGCATTTGCCTTTTGCCATCTGGCTCTCCTTGGTGCTACCTGTGTTGTCTCTGGCTGGAGCCTGTTTTTCCTATTATCTTGGTTGTGTTAGAACTGTTTGGGATGGGTGTTGCTACTGGGGTTAGAGCTGAGATACTGCCTGGGTTAGAGCTCCTGGGAGCCCCACTTTCGCCAGGTTTTGTGAGGTTGGGTGCAGAGCTGCCACCTGGGATCTCCTTCATGCTTGGGCCCAGACCAGAAGTATCCTGTGCTTCACTTCTTAAGTGGTAGCATTGCCACTTGACATTCTTACCAGCAGTGGATGAAGAGTCCCATTCTTTCCTCTTCCCACTATCAGTTCTATAGTTGATCCTGAGATGGAGGGAGAGAGAGAGAGTAGGGATGGGGTGGAGAGGGCATGAGAGTGAGCACATTGCTCCCTACTGACCTACCAGTGAAGCTCTACTCCCTGGTTCGCACAACTTCTGCAATAGTTCTACCATCTGGGAGGCTTCATAGGAGGCTTCATATTCAATCCTTCACACTTACCTACTCAGGAGGTGTCTCTCTTTTTTTTTTTTTTTTTTATTGTTAGACAATTCATACCATATATGATGTATTTTAATCATTCTCACTCCCTATTTCCCTTTCTTTCTTTTTCTTTTTAGACAGATTTTCTCTGTGTAGTCCTGGCTGTCCAGGAACTCACTCTGTAGACCAGGCTGGCCTCGAACTCAGAAATCCACCTGCCTCTGCCTCCCAAGTGCTGGGATTAAAGGCGTGTGCCACCACTGCCCGGCTCCTATTTCCCTTTCATACCCGCCTCAGATTCCCTCTGGAATTCTGTTTCCTCCCAACATAGCCACTTCCTACTTCCATACTTTTACATCTTTCTCTTTCTCTTTTCCCTAACCTACTGATTTTAATTAGGGTTCCTAACATGTGTGAGTACAGGGTTAGCAACTGGATCATGGGGAACTTAGCTGTGGCTACAACCCTGAAGAATGATCCCCCCACCCCCTGGTCTTTCAGTAGGTATTTACTGCCATAGCACTGTTACAGGTCTTTCTGTGCCTGCCCCAGCTTTTAATAATGACATGGAGATTTATTTTTATTTATTAATAGCTTTTGGACTTAAGCTAGGCTTATTCCCAACTAACTCATGACTCAATTATTCCATTTATACTAATCTGACTTCCGCCACATGGCTGGTTACTTCTCCTCAGTTTTATACATCTGATTTCCTGAGTCTCAGTGTCAATCTTCCAGTGCCTGACTTCTTCCCAGAGTTTCTCTCTCTGCCTGGATGTCCCATCTTACTATTCTGCTATAGACTGTTGGGCTGTGGTGTGCACACAGGTGTGGGTCCTGTGGGTTGAATTGTGGGTCCTGAGTCTGGTACCCCAAGGGGCAAGGGCCACGGCTCACAGATGCAGAGGCGCAGGAATTTGACTGTGTTTACTCCACAGGCAGACTTTAGGTTGTGAGAAGCCGTGAGACTCTGCTCTGGGGATGAGGGAACACAGTCTGAAGCCCAGCTGGGAGTGGAGCTCTTGGGTTGGAGGTCCCCGGGGCCAAGGCGGCCTGGAACTGACTATTTTTTGAGCCCTTGGGCTCTCAGGCATTGCTGAGAGGCTGCAGAAGGGTCGAGAAGGGGGCCTACGGGCTGGATAGACCTGTAGCCAAAGGGGGAGAAGGGGATGAGACTCTTGGTCACTGGTGACTCACTTGGCTGAGTCATGGCTGGCTCCACTCTCTCGCTTGAGTTGGTGGCCTCAGTAGCTGGAATATAGAGAGGTCGTCTGTGGGAGATTAGACTGAGGCTCTGTAGTTGAAGACCTTCTCCATGGTTCCCCATGGCAGAGCCCAAAGAAGAGATATAGTCCATGGTCTTAAGATATGGTCTTAAGATATTTATTGTCATGGTGGAAAATGGATGAAGCTATATCTTGGTATTCTCAGGGTGGGCCTGAGGTAAAATACCTTTTGCAAGGTGGAGGGTCTGGGAAGGAATGCTTAATTGCTATGCCCTCTGGCCTTTAGGTATCTCATTAATATGGAGATCTGTCTTGAGGCTCTTCGGTGTGTAGTCACATCCTCTATCTGTGCTACGTGACCAATGGCCACAAACCTCTCTATGGGAGGCTGTAGCTATATGAAAGGAGCCAGAGGCCCAGGAGTAAGGCCAAACTCCTACCATCCATGAGGGTCTCCAGTGTTAAAAGCCTGTTTGACCAGGTACCCAGCTAACTCTCACAGCCCCACAATAAGCCATAGGATTTTTTTTATTTTAACCACTCAGAATGTGCCTTAGGCAGGCAAGGAAAGACATATATATTCATACAGTGCAAATAAATATTATCCCTACAGCCCCTCGACAGGGGCTGTTATGTGCTCCTTCCTCATCATGCCATGGTGATGAGCTCAGATATTGTGTAGGTCTCGTGCAGATAACAGTAGCTGCTGAGTTCATGAGTGTAGTCACTATGTCATATTAGAAGGCAGTGTTTCACAGTACTCCTCCTTATCTTCCATCTTTTACATTTCTCCCCACCTTCTTCTGTGATGTTCCCCGACCCTGAAAAGATGTCCTACTTATGGTAAGCACTCAATAGTCACCTATTCTCAGCACTTTGACCAGTCCTGAGTCTCGGCATTACTGCTGCTCACTGTAAAAGAGAAGTTTCTCTGATCTAGATTGTCAGCAGCACTAATCTATGGATATAAACTAAACAAATATTTAGAAGACGGTTTGACAACATGTCTATTTAGTAAAACAGTAGTAGGTTTTCCCAAAGAACCTAAAACTCAAGAGCTTTTGACCAGATTTGTAGTGCTAGACATGAATTACTTCTGTGGAGTAGGCCTCAAATGCAACCAGAAAACAAAGGTTACTACACTCTTGCACCAGTGAACACATCTTGCCTGGCAAGTCAGTATTATAACACGAAGGTCTACCTCTGGTAAGGTCAGCAATGACTTTTCTCCTGCATAGTAGGCATTATAAATGCTAGCTAGCAGAGAGGAAGTTTTCAGGTCAGCTCTAACTGTATTTCTTTATGTCCTGCAACCAAAGTATGCAACATCTTCAGCAATAGGATTTTACTTTCCTGATGAACAACCAAGAGTATATTGCAATAAGCACACTGCGTGTATTTTTTGAGGGGTGGGAACTTTAGAATCTCCTTGACCAACAACTCGTAAGGAGGTATTCCATAACCGACACTGGAGTTTTCATTTAATAGTCATGGCTTCGGGAACAGCATACAGCCATTCAAACTCATTCATTCATTCATTCATTCATTCACTTTATATCCTGATCACGGCCCCCAATCCTTCCTCTTCTCTCAGTCCAGCCCTCACAACACCTCTCCCCCTATTACATGCCCCCTTTCTAATCTTGAGGAAAATATTATTATCATTTCAAAGAAAAAGAAAACAGGGTAGAGAAGTTGTAAATCTCAACAGCTGCCCAGGAGAGGAGAATTGAGATGGGAAAGAAGCCATGCAGAGCTGGGCATGTTGGTGCATGCCTTTAATCGAGGCAGAGGCAGAGCAGAGGCGAGGCGAGGCAGGGCAGGGGCAGAGGGCAGAAGGCAGAGGGGTAGAGGGGCAGAGGTAGGTTGATTTCTGAGTTTGAGGCCAGCTAGCTCTACAGAGTAAGTTCCAGGACAGCCAGGGCTTCACAGAGAAGCCTGTCTCAAAACCAAAAATAGTTAAGAAACAAGCCATGCTATTTGAATTAAGCCTATATGGAGGTCAGCTGGCATACAAGGAGCCAGAAAGCAGTAAGGGAAAATTAGAGAAGATGTCAGCCCCAAAATACTAGAGAAAAAGCATACTTAGGCCCTGGCCAGCATCCAAAAGAGACAGAAGAAAAAAAAAAGGCAAAGTTATGCCTTTTTGAGTTAAGACTCAACAGGATCTCCTGGCAGATTCAGAATGACTGTGCTAAGGAGTAAGAATTCTGACATGGAGAAGTACATTATCTCTTAAAGGGTAATTATTTCTCCTTTCTCTTTAGTATGGCTTAAGATGAGTACCAGCTTTCTGGAGAGTGGTTCCTTGGCCAGGTGGTTTGCTTGCCTGACTAGATTGATTTACAGGAGGAGGCCTGTTTCCATACAGAAATGGGTTACATTCATTCCTGTGATATTCCCTTCTAAAAAGAGAATGCTAAAATCATTTAGGGCATGGAGTATTGATATAAACCATTTCTACTATGAAAGTCTAGAGATCCAGTTCCTAAGCTGTTCACCAGAGGGATTATTCATGTCTGGCCAGAGTGCAACTCCTTTTTTGAAAAAAAAAAAAAATTATTTTATATGCATGGTTGTTTTGCCTGCCTGTGTCGGTGTACCAAATGCCTGTGGAAGCCAGAAGAGGGTGTCAGACCCTGTGAGACTGGAGTTACAAACAATTGTAAGCTACTGTGTGGGTGTAGAAATAAACCCTGTCTTCAGGAAGAACAACTGATACAGTTAACTGTGAGCCAGCTCTGTAGCCACTGAAACTCCTTTTTAAATGTCTTTTTCAAATGTCTTAGCTCCCTCCGCCATCCCCCACTGTCATCCCCGCTTAAACTCCAACATTTCCCTCATCTGCTTTCATATCATGTATGTTCTGCTTCCTGCTCTCCATCTGCAGGCTCTTCCCTCATCGGGGACCTTTACTAGCTTCCTGACCTCTACAGACACTCCAGATTAAACACACAAATCTAAAAATCTGAAGCTAGGATCTGTGTATCAGGCAGATCCTGTGACATTTGTTTAGGCCTAGGTTACCTCATTTCATGTATTTCCATTTCCATCCATTTCTGTGAACTTCATAATTTCTTTTCTTTTCTTTTTTTCTTTTCATAGTTGAGTGAAGTAGATCTTTTTTTAAAGATCCACTTTTTTTTTTCTTGCCTTTTACATTAGGGCCCTTGACTTTCTCCTATAGCTCACTGAGACTCATCTTTTGCCTTTACCTTGAATTTATTTCCTGTTTTCAGTTTAGATAGTATGTTTGTTTTTATATCACTGTAACCAAATGCTGATATAAACAACTTATAAAGAAAAAAGATTTATTTTGACTCACAGTTTCAGGAATGATAGATATCCTGGCAGTTTTATGTCAACTTGACACATAAGTCATCTGAGAGGAGGAACTCTCAACTGAGGAAATGCCTCCATAAGATTGGGCTGTAGGCAAATCTGTAGGACATTTTCTTCATTAACAGTTGATATGGAAAGCTCAGTTAACTGTGATTGATGTGGGAGGGTCCAGTTCACTGTGAGTGGTGCCATCCCTGGCAGATAGTTGTGGGATATATAAAAAGGCTGGCTAAGCAAGCCATGGAGAGCAAGCCAGTATACAGTATAAAATATGATATGCTATATAAGCACTAGCATATGGCCTCTGCTCCAGGTTCCTGCCCTGACTTCCTTGACAATGGACTGTGATGTGGAAGTGAAAGTGAAGTGAAATAAATCCTTTCCTACCCAAGTTGCTTTTGGTCATGGAGTTTTGTTTTTTCTTCATATTATTTTTATTGACTATTTGGGAATTTTACATCATGGACCCTGATCACGCTCACTTCCCAGTCCTTCCAGGATTGTCTCCCAACCCTTGTGACTTCCCTCCATAGGCTTTTTTTTTTAAAACCTACTTTAATAAGGGTATTTAAATGCTTTAACCTCCCTTCTAGCCCACCACCTACCAGAGGTAGTGGAAAGGAAAGGTTAATAGGACAAAGAAGGGTGTGGAGATGTTTAAAAATAGTTCTTTGGAGTGAAGCCAATTTGCATTGTCAGGATATCAGCAGTTCAGTTCACACAGATCAGCATTGGATCAAACAGCATTCACAAATCAGCAACTGCACTTTGATCCAGAAGAAACTGCAAGGCTCTGCAAATTGGCATGTATCCATGGAAGTGGCAAGAAGCTGCCTAACCACTACCAATTCTTTCATGGCATTTTTCTCTATGAAGTCACAGCAAACAATGACCAGCAAAGAGTGGCAAGGTGAACCAATACCAAAAAGTATTGTCAGCAAAGCCCAACAATGACCAGCAAAGAATGGCAAGGCAAACCAATACCATACAGTAGTGTCCACTGTCTGTTAGGTTATATTTATACCCTTTCCAAACAGCACATGTTCTTTCAAGCATCTGCTCTACCAAAACATCACATGCCCTTTTCCCAGGCAGTTTCCAGAAAAATACCACATGTCTGCCCTCAGCAAAACCATCCTCTCCAAAGACAGTTTCCAGAAAAACATCACATGACACAACTAAGTCTCCAAAGAAACCAGAAATTCCCACTTCACCCCATCCCCCAAAAGCCCACAAGTCCAATGTGTGTTGCCTGTATCTTCAATGGAGCACAGCCAAACTTCCAATAGCCAGCCCCTTAAAGAAAACTGAATTTTTCCCAACCCTGCCAGAAGCCCTCAAATGTGGTGAGCTACACTTCAGTGTCCTTATCACAATTTTTAAGAGATCTCTTTGATGGTTTTCTGTCTAGGCTGTTACTTTTTGGGAGGGAGTTCTCACTGAAGTCTTCTATGTCCCTCTTTCTATTTTTAAATTTTTTTGTGTGTCCTTTCTTAACGGTGATTTGCAGTCATCCATGCCACTGCAAATGTAGTTTCCTTGCCCTTTATAGTTAGCAGGAGCATAGATCATGGACTTCTTCATGGTTTCTGGCAATAGCGTGGATCATGGACATAAACATGGCCTCAGATAGCTGCACAGGGTCATGGTGTTTTGCCACATCAATAGAAACCCTAAGAAACTCAATAGACATGGATGGGTAATAGATCTTTATAGGTACCCCACCCCATCCCAGGATGAGTGTAAATAGTTTATCTTTTTCTGATTTTGTTTCATGGGTTGTCTGGAAGGTCAAAAGAAGTGTTCCAACTATAGTTGATTATTCTTCACCCTTGGGGAAAAGCTTTTTAAAAAATTCTTCTAAATGTCTATGAATTCTGAGCTTTTCACAAATACCTGGTACTAACAGGCACAATTCCTGGCCCTTTGTGACCTGAACTTTGTTCTCTAGTCTTTTGAATGGCTGACTGCAGGTGGTAATTTCTTCATATGCATGCAAGGATCAGCTCTCTGCTGAGTGTTTAGCTGGGTGGTGGGCTCAAAAGAGATGATTTTTGAATTATCTGACTTTTTCATTATGGGAATAGATTTTCTTTCAATTGTGTATATCCCAAATAGGAATAAAAGCTCCCATCTAGTACATTTTAATTTGTCTAAAATTGTCTTATGTTCTGCATTGAAATGGCTTGTTAAGCACCCTTCCCTCTGTCAGAATCAGTCTTTTGTCTTTAGGTTCTTCTCCCTGGTCATGGTGCTTATGGCAGTGCATTTCTAGAAGCCTGAATACTTGTTTTATCTTGTTAGCTCATAAGTTCCATGTGAATAGAAGCCTTTTCAGCCTACTTCTCTGTTTATGGAATGTGTTATTTGCCTCTGTTGCTCTGGCATGGAGTCATCACTAGGATTTCAGAGTGGTAAAAAACATGGCTATGACTCTTCCTCACCTGAAATATGAGACATGAGGTCTTTAGTTTTCTTCTAAGGTCTTTTCTCCCAAATCAGGCCTTGGGACTTAGACCTTTTGGTCCCTTTTTAAGCCCTGTTCAGAACCACTGTTTTCTCTACAGAGGCCTTCTCATGGGAGGAGCAGGGGACCTTTGCTCTCTCTGTGCTTGCCAGGAGCCACATTATTCCATCCAATACCTCTTATCACACATGGCTTAGATGTCCTGTCTAGTATTTCTACATTATCAGGGCCAGTTTTTGTCAATGCTCTTATTTCACTGCAGTAATACTCGTGATGTTGGCTCAGAATTTTATCAATGTTACAAAATTCAAAAATTCTGACCTTTCACATTGTGTTTTTCTTTAGTGTCCTGAGTTCTTGGTTTTTCTTCTGTTTTTTTTTTTTTTTTTAAAGGTTACAGCTGAATAATCAGAAATATTAACATCCCAGTTACTATTAATTGGATTTTTACTTTTGTTTCTTTATGAGTACTTTTTTCTTCCCTAGTGTTTGTTACATCTATGACTGTCTTAAGTATCTTACTGGCATGTTTGTATAGCTTTTTAGTATCTAACTAGGTCGTTATTGAATCAACCAATAGGACCTATGGTGCCTTTGCATTCCAGCCACTGCTCCTATTACCTCTGTTCCTTTTCTGCCTCTGAATCCGTGAATATATCTTCCAGAGTAGTCTTCTTTCCCGGTCAGTGATTCTGAGCTCCACACAGAAGACCTGCCTCAGCAAGCCTTGTTTAATGTCTCCATCCCAGTTTATCAGTGCCCTCTTTTTCTGTACATGAGGAACAAAGCCTGCTAAGCTTTGTCACTTAGTTAAGCGTGTCACTCATTCAGTTTAAGAACTTAAATCTCACCTGGTGGCACTGAAATTCTGTTTATACTTTCCTAGATATTTTTTCCATGTCAATGTCCTTTTCTATCCCAAATGCAGTGTTTATTGTCCCAGTTATATGTCTCTAAATAGTAGTGTCTACTTAAACACATTAGTAATAACTTCAGAGTATCCAAAATGTGTGAGTATCGCATTAAAGAAAATAAATGAGATCACTTTCTCTTGGAGTACTTTTACCTAGAGCAAGCCCAGATTTGAATCTCTGCTTCTCTCCCTGTGTCTTCTGTCATCTCTCTGTAACACATTGCTACTGACCTATCTGTAATCTGTCTGCTGTATGAGTCTGAATCCATGCCTGTCTAAAGCTTGTCTGTCCCTGTGTCTGTGTGTATCCCTCACAAAGGCCTTTGTTCTGTATTTATTGAATAGCACATAAAGCATTGCATAAAGAAGGAATAAGGATGCTTTACAGAAATCTTTAATAAAGTTTTACAAAGGATGAAACATTACTGATGCCAACTGATTCAACTGACTTCCATAACAAACAACTTCAAACGGACTTATCAATCTAAATTCATGTTGCTTCCAGCATTTATAGTGGATATTTGTTTTATAAGGTTGTTTTCATCATATTTGCTATTTTCAACATGTCTTAAAATGAGGTCAGAGTGTCAGAGTTCTCTAGAGGAATAGAACTTATAGTGTGTGTGTGTGTGTGTGTGTGTGTGTGTGTGTGTCTGTGACTGTATTATATAAACTTGTGTATTACTCATAGTTTAGTAGCATGGAAGAATATAACTTAAGATATCAGCTATACATTAGCTTAGGTAAGAATTGATTACATGGAAAATCCAAGGCAAGTAAGATTGTTACATCAGTCTCTTAAAGGTGGGTTAAATGAACAGGCTGAGTATATAGTAAGATGTCAGTTTTAAGTGACTAAGTGACTCCAAGCTGTGTTATTAACTTTGGCTGTGAAGTGCAGTACACGTTACACTCTCTTGGAATGTATTTTCATAATAATGTAACACCACATAGTAGGTGAAGCATTTGTTTTGTTTGTTATTCTAAATTTTATGTGAATAGTAGTGGATAGTACTTATTCTCTTGATGAGTGCTATTTTCTTTCAGTATTGTTTTTCAATTGTTTGCCCAATTAGTCTTTCACCTAATATCATTTTAGAGGTTTGTCTCATTTTTGTTAATTTATGAAAGTTCTTCATATGTTACAGGTATTTTCTTTTTTATTTACAGGTATATCTTTAGTCTACAGTTGGTTTCATGTTGTATAGTCTGATTTTTTTTCAACATCAAGTTATAGTTTTTATAGCTTACATATTCTTGGTTTTTTGTTTCTATTTTGAGACAGACATAAGCTCAAGTGATCTTCCTCCCTCATCCTCCCATGCAGCTGGGACTGCAAGTAGATACCACAATGTCTGACTTGCCATTCCATTTAAGGAATCTTTACTTACATGGCAATTACAAAGATGCTCAAATTCTATATTTTGCAATGTATCTTTAATCCCACTAAAATCTACAAGTATAAGGTAGAGATATGATCATTTTTCATTTGGATAACTGCTTGTTATAACATTCCTGTTATGACAACTCACTCTGTAATCTGTTTTCATACAGGAGTGCTAGCATGCATGGTCTGATTCTAGGCTCTGTTCTGTACTCTTGGTGTATTGATCTCTTCTGATGCTGGACCTCGTACAGTCTCATTAGAGACTTTATCCCTGTGCCTCCTTCATGCATCCCTGATTCAGCACTCTCACCTTTCCCCCAGTTTCATCTTCACACCCAGCATTTTAGCTCCAGAATTGGGCTTGATGTCTATCAGATGTTGCAAATGTCACTAAAAGAAAAGATAGTATTGGGAACTTGGATTTTTTTTTTAAGATTTATTTTTATTTTATGTATATGAGTACACTGTAGCTGTCCTCAGACACACCAGAAGAGGGCATTGGATCCCATTACAGATAGTTGTGAGCCACCATGTAGTTGTTGGGAATTGAACTCAGGACCTTTGGAAGAGCAGTTAGTGCTCTTAACTGCTGAGCCATCTCTCCATTCCAGGGAACTTGGATCTTTAATATAAGGTGCTAGATTTTGCTGATGAATCATGGTAAGGAAGAATATTTACTATATTAGCTCTTAGAGCCCATAATCATTATTAAGGAAGCTTCTTATAGCAGCTTATGTATTACATCAGGATTAGTTATCTGGAGGTTGAATGCAGGAAGAGCTAGCATTTTTCACTGTGGCTTACACATGACAGGAGTCCGATAACATATTGAATGAATTCTAGTAAAAGTCCTAAGAATATTTTTGACAGTAAATATATATTTTATAGAAGATCCTTTTACAATTTTAAGGAAATAATTATTTTATTCAAAACAATATGGTTAAAATACTTGATGTTTTGACAAAAGATATTACGTTCCTATGGGCAATTCAATCACTACTCGAAAATCTGAATGTGACAGTTTTCATCTGAGGGACATCTGGATTCTTTTCAGTTTTCAGCTATTACAAATAAATCTGCTATAAACATCAATATACAGGTTTTCATGTTAGCTTACATCTTCATCTCTCTAAAATAAGTGCCTATGACAGCATTTGTTGAATCAAGTGTTTTTAAATATATGCCTGAGATCTATATGTTGATATTCTAAAGGATGTTGTGTGTATATTCATGAAGAATATTAATCTGTGTCTAATTTTGGTATCAGGGTAATACTAGTGTTATAAAATGAATTTGGAAGTATTCTTTCTCTTATAATTTCTGGACAACAATGTGTGAAACTCTAACTCTGAATATTGGTAAACTCTGATGAAACAACCTTGGCTTAGGAACAATATCCTTGCTACAAGTTGGTTTTTTTTTTTTTTTTAATCTGACTATGCAGTTCTGGCTGCTCTGGAAGTCACTATATAAACCAGGATGGCCTTGAATTTATAGAGATCTACCCACCTCTGCTCCTAAGTGCTGGAATTAAGGGTAAGCACCACCAGGTCCAGACTTTAATAGGGATTTTCATTTTACCCATTTCATAGTGTGTTTTTCTCCAGTCTGTGAAATTCACACACATGTTGCTGACAGCATCTTCTGCATTTTCTGTGCAGCAATGAGCCTTCTGTATTGACATTTTTCTTTTTTGTTCCTTTTTCTTTGTCAGTCTAATGAGAGTTTATTGATTTTTAGTGATATTTCAAGTAACCAAGTACTTGCTTTATTGATATCCCCCACTCCCATTTTCAATTGGTTGATGTCTGTTCCCTATTATTTCTACTCTTTTGCTTGATTTGGGTTTATTTTTCTTTCCTTCTAGTTTCTTGAGCTTAGATTGTTGCTGAAAACTTTCTTTTTTGTGCTGTAAACTTTCCTCTTAGTGCTGCTATAGCTGCATTCTACACAGTTTCCTCTATTATATTTTGTCAAAGAAAAAAACCGAAACAAGCAGAGTTAAGCCATCCAGGAAGACTATATCTAAGACTATTGCAATAAGACAGGGAGGCTGAACTCAACTCTGGATACAAACAGGGACAGCTAGGGACCTAGAGCACACAGGCAATGTGAGGGGTCAGTGGATGGAAAATTACAAAGAAGAATTTGGCTAGGTGTCTAGGTAGGAAGATCCAAGCTAAACTCAGTCACAAATCTTTTCTTTGGTGTTTGACAGGAAAACATTCTGTTTGTCTAAAAGTCTGTCTTGTAAGGCTACAAGTAACAGTGGTCTTTTGTTAGATGTCTTTTTTGTTTGTTTTATTTGTTTGGTTTTTGTCTGTGGATATTGGCATCTTTAGCACCTAGTTTGAGACATGTTAGACAGAGAAAAATTGTGGACCTCAGGTCTGTGTGATTCTATGGACTTTGTAGTCCCTGACCATCCTGCTTTCTGTCCAGCTTTCAGAGTTCTTTGTATTTCCTGGATGCCTAGTGCCCAGGGTTTTAGTTGTACCTAATGCCAGAAAAATATGCTTATGCCACTTTCCTGGAAACAGAAGCAACTTTAACTGAACAAAATACTTCATAGCACAAAGATGGTTTTGAAATACCATCTGATATGTATTCATTCCTGTCCCTTTTGCTATTGAGAGGCTGCCAGCCATTGGGGCTGAGATTCTGTCTCTCCACAGAGTGAGGAGGTACAGTTGAGAATAAAGGAGTCCTGCTCAGCTCTGGTTCTCAATTAGAACTTGAGACACACACACACACACACACACACAACACACACATACACACACACAACAACAGAGAGAGAGAGAGAGAGAGAGAGAGAGAGAGAGAGAGAGAGAGAGAGAACAGTAGAAAGCAAGAGCACCATGCTCCAAAGACCTAATAGTGTTTTTGAATTTCAGAAGTTTTCCTGCAGTGCCCAGACTCAGCCTGGCATTTGTCAATTTAACATAAGGGCACACTGGAATCTGCAGCTCCCACTTGTTGGGAAAGAGTCATAGGACCTCCTTTGGACTTGGGAGAGGTTCTGAGAAGGAAGAAACAGTGGGGATCAGAGTTGAGATAGGTGGCAGGGGGAAGGAGAACTCTGAAAAAGTCATATAACCCTGCCTGTGTAGGTTAGAATCCAGTGAAGGGAAGAGGTAGAGGAGAGAATACAGCCCTAACAGTGGTGATATCTATGGGGCTTAGAGCACTGTTTCCTCATCCCTAAGAGGAAGCAGTTTATAGCATCCAGTTAACACATAGTGCATGTTTTGTAAGTAAGATCTGCAGTTGTTCTTCTGCATGGTATCCACCAGAGCAGTAAGCTCCTGGTCATGTATGCCTCTAGTGAAGAAAATGAAGGCTCCTACATCTTCCCACTTCTGTCTGCACCCTGGAAAGGAGCTGTGGCTGGTACAGTCCAAGGCTGGCTCTAAAAGGAAAGCACAGCTGAGTTTCAGAAGACAGTGATGTCACCAGGGTTAAGTACAGACCCACAATGGCAGACAGGGACATCAGGTAATTTTTGCAGTGAGCTCACAGACTGCAGTCCTGTTATGGACATTCTTTACTTATAGAAGCAAACAGGTCATGGAGCCCAGGCAGAAGTCATTAAAGCTAGCAAGATGAGGGTAGTCCCAAGCTGGCGGCATGAGACCTTCCTACTAGTGTCATAAAGTCATGGATTCTCCTACCACCTTACTGCTGATACCACTTTGGGAAGAAGGAGCACAAGTAGAGAAAAGAATAATGAGGTGGGTTGAACTACACTGAGTGTATGCTGTTCCCAGACCCTAACTTGAGTTTAAACTTGAGTTTAAAGTGCTGCTGATCTATGTATTCATTCAGCTGAATCAGCACAAAACTAAACTCAAGATGATCTATACAGTTAAGGATATTGCTCAGCCTTCCTGTGTCAGGTGACTTAGGAAGGAACATCTTCAGGCAAAGTCTATAGGAAGGAGCCCAGCAGATTCTTTGCCCATTTCTCATTGCCACTGCCTACAGGGTCCTAGAAAATCTTGGAAACAATTGCTCAATTTCTCTCAAGTATAAAGGGAAATGTCTCTGTGCAGCTTCTGCTAAAGTCTGAGGAGGAGTCTTTTGCAACCATCCTCAACAAACAACTTTGCACCTTACTGATAGAGACTTCTTTTACTGTATATGGTGTGTGTATGTGTGTGTGTGTGTGTATGTAACCATATGCATGTGCATGTGCTCATGTATATTTGCATGTGGAAGCCCAAGGTTGATACCAGAAAGTTTTCTTCATTCTTCTACCTTATTCTTTGGGGCAAGATCTTTTACTCCAACTGAGAGATCACCAAAAAGTCTCCCTATTAGTTTGCTGTGGGGATCTCCTGCCTCAGCTTTCTGAGCCTGAAATTGCAGATGAGCCACCATGCCCACATAGCATTTATGTGGGTCTAATCATAGGAATTCTAGGAATTCAAATTCCAGTTGTCATGGTTGCATGGCAAGCCCTTCTGGCCACTGAACATCTCCCCAGCACTTGTAGCTGAATTTAAATTTTTAAAATTTACTATTTGTGTATGTGCATGTGTTGTATGTGTATACATGCATATGTGCATGTCACAGCACATGTGTGGAGGTCAGAAGACAACTTTGTGTAATCTCTTCTCTCCTTCCACCTTTATATGGGTTCCAGGAGTCAAATTCAGGTCATTAGCTTTATATGGCAAGTGCTTTGGCCACTGAGCCATCTGGCCAACCCACTTAGTAGCTGAAATGATTTTTAATTGCTTAAAAAATTTTACTGGTAAGGATGTGGAACAATAGACATTCTTATTTATTGCTGGTGAGAATGAAAAATGCAGTCATTTCTGAAGTTTGGCAGTAAAGTATAGACTTTAATAATTATGTGTCAGTATTGGTTCATAAATTGAAACAACATTCACTTCACCTTTGTCAGTTTTCCGTCATTGTGTCAAAACACCTGAGATAGTCAATTTAAAGGAGGAAAGATGTAGTTTTTATTGCACTTACTTATAAGTGTATGTGTGCATGTGCCACAGCATACTTCTGTAGATCAGAGGACAGCATAGGAGTTGGTCCTCTCATTTTATCAAGAAGTTCTAGGGGATGGAACTCTGGTTATCAGGCAGGCCTGGTAACAAACACCTTTACTTCCTGAGCCAATGTAGAAACCCAAATGAACAGTTTGATACAAACTGCTATTTCATCCAATCATCAAACTCCAAAGATTATCAAATTTATCTGAAAATTTATACCTATATAGAATGTTCATGTAAATACATGTGATGGCAATTTTATTAATTATTGTTAATAATTAACATGGAAACAAACAAAACTGTGTTCAATGGATTAGTAAACTATGTTACATCCATACAGAGAAATACTTTTCAATGATAAAAGTAAATAGTCCATAAAACCATAAAAAGACATGAATGAGGAACTGGATCTCCTCAGTGGTAAATAGAACTTACTGTTCTTACAGAGGACCCAGATTCAGTTCCCAGCACTCACATGGTGACTCACAACTGTACATAACTATGTGTGAATAGGAATCTGAAATCTCTTCTGACCTCCCCTGGTCTATACATGCAGGCAAAGTACTCACACACAAAGAATAAAGTAAGAGCTCTTACAAATTAAAAGGAAAAATGAATGAATCAGAATACAGGTGCCTGAGAAATGGAGAGCTGAAGTCAGCCTTAGCTATATAGTGAGTCACTGCCTGAGTAGAAAATACCTAAGCTTACGGCGTGATGGCTCCTGTTGGTAGAGAGATGATGCAATGTGGTGAGAACATAGTCTTTTCATCAAAGCTCTATTCCCAGAAGAATCATGAGATTAACTGTGTGGACCCACCCTGGGTGTGGATAACACCATGTCATAGTCTGGAGGCCTAGGCCGAATAAAAGAGGGAAATGACTAAAAACTAAGCAAGCATTGACATCCCCTTGTTAGCTTCCTGCCTGGCCATGCTGTAAACTGTTCACTTCTACTGTGCTCTTTCCAAAATGCCATGATGCAATGAACCCTTTGAAATTAGAAGCCAAGATAAATCTTTTCCAAAATAAGTTTTTTAAAAATCAGGTCTTTCAGTCAGGGTCACAGAAGTAACTAACACAATATAATTGCCTTTACTTTGGGGTGGGGTTGTGGAAGAGTAACCAGGAAGGGGGATATCATTTGAAAATGTAAACAAATAAAATGATTAATAAAAATTTTATTCTAAAAAAAAAAATGTAACTTTCTAAAAAGAAGCCTGGAATAGTGTGTGGAGATCAGTGCCAACAACAAGAAGGTCTTGTAGATAGCCTGTGTCTTGACAGAACAACATGAGGATGACACCTCACTCCAGTGGTCTTCCCAAGAACATAACTCTGCGCCCTCTACCCCCACCTCCGCTACCAAGACAAATCCCAACTTGTTGGGGTGGAGTTTCCTATCTAACTAGCATTCCTCGAAATTGTGAAGCATGACGAGAAACTGACAGCCAAAAGGACATTAAAGAGACATGATGACTAAGTGTCATAAAAAAGAAATTAGGTTTAAAAAAATCGATGAGTACAAAGCACAGAGCTTAGAGGATGGTAATACAACCTGTCAGTTTAGCTGCAGCCAACTCCAGGATGCTCACAGGGTGAAACTGGATGGGATCATGTGATAGTTCTTCTATCTTTACAACTTTGCTCTAAAATGTGGTGAGAACATAGTTATTTTTCTTGAAATGGCTAAAATATGCTGTGTAAATTAAATATCTGGTGAGTTTTCTTCAATCCTGTTACTTGATATATTGCAAAAAAAAACCTTGATTATCAAAAATATTCCTTTACAATTCATCTAAGCACAATAAGCCTAAACTTACTATTTTCTCAGGACTAATAGAAAATGTCTGCACCCTTCCTGACCAGCAGGAAATCAGACACAAGATAACCAGGTTCCTTCTCAAGGCGGTTTAATCAGGATTGCAGTTACAGCAGGATTGCAGGTGTGGCCCCCAATTGGCCGCCTCCTGCTTTCTTCTCCACAGCTTGGGGGATCTCTGTCACCAGGTCCTACTCGACTAGACTCCTCTCTCTTTTCTGACTCTGTCTCAGAAGCTGTGGAGGGGTCTAAACTGGGGCCATAGGCAGGACCACCAGTCCTCCGGCTCCTGTCCCCATAGCTTCTGGTTAGCAGTGCCTGGGCATTACTGATATTCTCTCGGTGCTAACAAATATGAAGGGAACCATCCCTCCTCCCTGGGGTTCTTCTTGTCATTATCACCTTCCACACGAACCCTTACCACACCAGACCTATCCACAATCTCCTGAATCACTTTCCCATTCTTTCCAATCACTTTGCTAACCAAGTTCCTGGGCACTTGTACAGAGTCCTCAGAGCCTGTCTGCATGCCTCTGGCGTCTCCCCATAGATTCTGAAAGTGCAGGTTTCTTTGCCCAACTCAATGGCAGTCACTCCTAGCACTTTTCGAGCCTGCTGGATGTTCGCACTATAAGTTCCACTTGCCAGACCCATCAGGTCCTCTCGAACTGTAAACTCCTTTTCCCTAAACAGAATATCCTTGAACCAGTAACCAGAAAAACTTTTATCCTCACTTCTTTCCCAGAGAAAAATATAACCACAAAACTGAAAATCACACCCATCTTCTTTCCACTTTTTTGTCTCTTTACCGAGCACTTTATTATCTTTTACCTATCACTTGTCCCTAAACCGGGAACCTTAACCTCATCCCTAAACCGGGAACTTTAAACTCGTCTCCTTCCGAGAACTTTAAAACTTCTTGTCCCTAAACTGGGAACCTTACCGATCGATCGCCCTGTCTGCCAGGAGTTCTGGAACCTCACACAGGTCGCTTTACCGCGATTTTCTTCCTTGTTCCCATATCAGGCCACCAACTGTCCAGCACCCTTCCTGGCCAGCAGGAAATTAGATGCAAGACAACAAGGTTCCTTCTCAAGGCAGTTTACTCAGGATTGTAGCTTTCTGGTGGTGGCAGCCCCACCTACCCCAGGGACCAGGCTTGTATCTAAGCAAAGGCCTATGAGCATATGCCATGTATCATCTCTCGATACGTCCACGTATGACCATTCCCTGCCCCTGCACAGCTGTATAGCCAAATGAGGACTTGTTTACCACAAGGAGCAATCTCAGCCAGCACCATCTTCAGGTGCAGCGCATAGCGGCTCTCTACAAGAAAACCCATACATTTCCTTTATTTTGGTAAAACACTATGCTGTGTTCTGTGTTAGGATCTGAGCCCCTATTTGCTGGTTGCTCCTGGCCATACAATACTTCCAAGAGCTGCCAAATGTGTATGTTAACTACAGTTTGGCTTGATGATATGTGGGGAACACTGGTCTATTTTAGACAGCTTTAGACAGTGAAGTTACTGAGAATCAGTAAACTTTCTACATGCTGGTTACTATGTTGGAAAAAAAAATTCCCCTTCCTAGTTAGATATTTCAGTGTATATGCTGGTACATAGTCTGAACAAAAGTTGGATTTTGTCATTGCCTTATTCTGCTCTGTACAATGTAACTGTGTTTTAAAGCCCTTTATTCCACAAATACTATGTATTAATTGTTTTGGATTTTTAAACCAATCTTGCATTACTAAGACAATTCTTTCTTGGTCATGATATATGACCTTTTCCTGTGTTACTGGGTTTGGTTTGTAGCAGATATGGAGCTAACAATTGGAGTAGGGGCTGTTTCTGACTTGGACTCTGTTGTCTGCCTTTGGATCCCTTTCCCCTAGCTGGGCTGCCTTCTCTGCCTCAGTGGAAGAGGATGCACTTAGTCCTGATGCAACCTGATATGATAGGGTGGGTTGGTACACTGGTAGGAAAGGGAGAGGATGGGGCAAGGTGGAGTGGAGAGGGGGGAACTGGGAGGAGAGGGGTCTGTGATCAGAATGTAAAGTGAATAAAAAAATTAATGAAAAAAATGGGTACTTTTAAAAGAATAATGGACAGATTTCCTAGAAATCTACCTTCAGCATGTTGCAATTTTTTACAATTAAGAAAGTTAATAATTTGGGTTACTGGCAGGTCATTGTATGTATCACAGGCTCATACAGGCCAGGGTCAAGGCAGTTTCTCATACTTGCTGATTGCCATTTGTGGTGTCTCCATTGAAACTTTCATATTAGGCAGTTGTATTATATGATAATATACTTTTGCATGGTGTATTGGCATTATACATTTAATAAAATATAAATACTATATATTTTAAATACCTTGAATGATACAGATTAAGAGTACATATTTCAACTAAAACTATTATTTTTATTATTTTTATAGAATATCCAGGGTATCTCCAAGCACCCAATTCAGATTTCTAAGCCTCAGAATTTTAAAGGTAATGCATTACTTCCTATCTTGTTAAAATCTCCAGGGCATTTCTTAAAACCCAGAAGTGTTTACAATTATTTTCTTACAATATAACTGTTATTCTTTTCTGAAGTTCTCCTCTATGTTTGCATGACCAGTATTTAAACCTACATTGAAAAAATAAAAAGCAGCTGAAGTGATATAGTACCTCCCTCTTAGCAGTTTATACATTAAAATAGATAGTAATTATACCAGGGAAATATCTGCCTTCCCACTGTCCCTCCCCCACCAACTTCCCAATAAAGAACAAACAAATGCACACACAATGGCACTGGCTTTTAATAAAACCTATAGTTTTCTGGAGATGTTTATAACAACATATGAAAATTCTTTCTTTTGGTCTATCCCACTTGTAATGCTGATGGTCACATTCCTTAAAAAGAAAATTCCCATCTGGTAAAGAGTGCTAGGATGACCACTCCCAGTCAGCTGTGGCCAGGTCAGTGCTGATGCTTTGCTGTAGGCATTGACCAAGGAGTCACAGTAATACCACCAAAGCTAAGAGCACCCCTTTCTATAAATATACATCATCACCGTGAGCAGCTGCCCTTTTGTAGTGTCTCCAGTGGGAACCACATAGCTGCATAGCCTGTGTAGATCTTCCAGTCAGTGGGGCGTAGTCTCCAGTACTTTGCTAGAGTGATTTTTGGGTGTCAGTGTCTGACTTTTTACTTTCTTTATCATAATTGTAGACAGAGCAGAGAATTTTGATAATAGAAAATTTTATTATCTTTCAGTGGTATTTATTTTTTAATTGGATTACTAGAAAGTAAGAAAATAACAAATTTAGACTTTTATCTATGGATTATATTGAAATAGCTCTGTATGACGAATTACCGAAAGTCAGCTGATAGTGAAACTCACCAAATGCTTTTGAAATGACAATTCAAGGTAAAGAAGAGGAGACTGTCACCATCTCTCCAAGAACCATGTTTGTGTCCTCTGAAGGCCACACCTTCCTGGCAGCAGGTACATGCATAGGATAGTAGAGGGATGCCACCGTCCTTGTAGCTTGCTTTGTGCATTTTCATGCAGTTCAAATATTTACCAACTAAGTAATGCAAAGATACATACAGAACTCATTCATGCAAATAAATCCTGACACAAGCACTTACATAAAACAAAGATTTCTTACGCACTTTAAGTAATGACACGTCTTTGGCTTTCAAGATCCCCTCATTTTGCTGTATTTTGATCCCAGATAATTTCTGCATAACTCATTCAATCTGCTTCCTCCTTCTTTGTCCTCCCCCACTCCCTCCCCTTGCCTACTTATGCAGTCCTGCTAGCCACTGTGCTCCTAAACTTCAAACCCTACAGCCCTTCCATTTTTTCTCTTTTGTCTTTGTTCATTGTAAATTTCTTAAGGTCTAGAAAGAAGCAAGGGAGCTGGTTACTCCACCATGACACCAGCTTTCCACATACACACTACTCTCTTCCAAACTATACCTTGATCCATTTTTCTCATTCCTCTCTTTCTGACATACCAAATGATTTACTCATAATGTCTGCTAGAATGTAAATTCCATGAAGGAAGGGCTCTGTGTCCATATTGGTCACTAACATATCCCAAAGGTATCCTGGCACACAGGAGGCCTTCATATTTATAAAGTTGTGATAAATGTAGAGAATGAATTAACACTGCCCATTCTGGAGGCTTTGTTGACCTTGCAAGAGGAAGCACAGACAAGTCTTTGGAATTGCTGGCATAGAAAAGATCTTATATTCCTAAGGCTAAGTGAGTCTAGCAGATAGGAAGAAGTATGATGACCTTGAGCCCCACAAAGAGGCAGACTGAGATGGCTTGGGGTGAGTCAATGATGGGGGTACCATAAGCTGACCCAGAACTCTGTCTCACAGACTTTTCACAGATTGAATTGCGCATTCTTGCACATTTATCTGGGGATCCAGAGCTTTTGAAGTTATTCCAGGAATCTGAAAGAAATGATGTATTTTCTACCCTGACTTCACAGTGGTAAGATAACAAAACAAGGCACAATAGTATCAGATTTGCAGGAATGCTAACATTATTTTAAAAGTTATTCCAAAGCTACTTTCATAAGAAAAAAAGTTAATTTTTTATGTAATTGTTAATCATTTTGAAAACAAGAGTAGATGACTGGGATGCCCAAAGCTTCCTAACTATGAAAGAACTGAGGACTTGCCCCACTATAAACAAGGGTAAGAGGAATGGAAAGTAGGAAGTCACAGGAGAAGAATGAGCTCCACTGCTACAGTGTGATCTGTGGGCCACCTATTAGAAGGCCATTGTCCTTTCTGTGCTTACCCAAGCCCTGCCATTCAGAGAGCAGGAATATGTGGACCTCAGGTGGCAGCCCCCAACTCTGTGGTTCATTCTGGGAATTCCAGCAGCCAGTGACGTCTGGTTTTGTTGAGGTGTGCCTCTCTACCAGAGTCTACCTTCTTTTCTGATTCACCATTCTTGGGCACTAACTTTTCTTCCTCTCAGTGCCTGCTGGCAGGTGAAAAGAGCAGGTGCAGGATTCTAATCTCACGTTCCCTGACCTGGAGTAACAGGGTACTCCATGGAACCCACTGCATCACTTTCCAGTTAAGGGAGGCTCTGGTCTGGTTTGGAAAAACTAGAGACAGTAACTGGCTTGGATCATGAGGTTATTCACCTAACAAATGTGCTACTGCTACCACAGTCAGGATTCTGCTATAAGGAAGAGAAGGAGCAGGTTGCTGCTGGTGGAAGGTCCCTGCCTCAGCTGTCACTGCCCCTTCAACCACAGGTTCTGACTTCCTCTCACCTTGAGTCTCTTCTATCAGACTGTCCCCTGTGACTTCCTCCTTCTTCCTCACTTTCATCTCACCTCCTGAACACTGCTTGTGTCAGGAGCCTTCCAGAAACGGCGATTCTGGCCCCCAAACATGGTCCTGCCTGGCCTCTCAAGTACTTATTTCTGTTGCTATTAATCTTCCCTGGGACATGTGACCATCATGGGGACAGGACTGAATACCTCCAGATTAGGCATCAGCTGCTATGGGCCACTTACTGCTTTTCTCTGGCTAGGCCCCAGCACAATGGTGTCCTCTTTACTCAAGCCTCTCATGACTTTGTACTCAGGAAGGCCATTCCCCAACCTCATCCAAGCAAGCCCTGCACTCATGACTTCAGGAGCCCTTTTGACACACCAACTTGACTTTTCTTAGTTTAGTTGCTCCTTGTCTAGTGCACATATGTGCAGTGGCACCAGCTCTGTTCCCTGCTGCACCCCACTAAGCTCTGGAGCTTGCAAAGCATCTGCTGAATAAGTAGAGAGTGCAAAGTCTAGGCTTCCTTGTGCATTCACCAGAACACCAGCACCACAGGCTCTTATTTGAGTAATAAAGGTCAGGAAATATTCTATGTAAAAAAGCTAGAGTTAGGGGTGAGAATATAGTACTACTGTTTGCTAAGCTGGTCTTAAGAGTGAGTAACTATGGTAATTGTGTTTTATAGGGGCAGCAGGAAAATAGGCAGAAAGAATGTACAAAGAATGAACGGTATGGTGATTTGAGTAAGAATGAGCCCCTTAGTCTCATATATTTGAATGTTTACTCACTTAGAAGGAATTGGAGGTGTGGCCTTGTTGGAGTAAGGGTGTCACTGGGAGTAGACTTTGAGGTTTCAAAAGCCCTTGCTAGGCCTAATCTCTCTCTTTCTGCCTGCCCATCAGGATGTAGCTCTCAACTACTTTTCCAGTACCATGGCTGTTATGCCTGTGGCCATGCTCCCTGCTGTGATGACAATGGACTAAACCTCTGAAACTATAAGCAAGCCACCAATTAAATCCTTTTTTTTAATAAGTTGCTGTGGTCATGGTATCTTTTCACAACAATAAAGCAGTGACTAGGACAAACAGAATCCTTACTAAGTACAATAAGAGGGGTTCTGGCTGGAAGTGAGGATGTGATCAGAAGCCAAGTCTAGCTTATAAGCATCAGCTCAGAGTCTTGCCACCTACCATCTTCCAGTGACTATCTTTCTTTCTGATCCCATTCTCTGCCCTCCCCCTTAGCTATATGCTCTGACCTTCTGCAATGCTACCCTTTAATACAAGTGACTTCTAATTTGGTCAGGGCTCTCTCTCAGATACTGCCTTCCTGAATCTACTAGATGTATATTTGGTCCTCACTGGTCTGATCTCATGCTCAACTGCACAGCACCTCTATTTGATGTCTGACTGTGGATCTATTCATCTGCTTTCATCTCCTGCTGGGATGAAGCCTTTCAGAAGAGCATTATGCTAGGCTCCTGTCTGCAAGCATAGCAGAGTATTATTAATAGTATAAGGAGTTGGCTCTCTCCCATGGGATGAGTCTCAAGTTGAGTCAGTCGTTGGTTGGCCATTCCTTCAATCTCTGCTCCATTTTTATCCCTGCACATCTTTTTTGTTTTAAAAAAAGATTTATGTATTTATTGTATGAATGTGAGTACTCAGTGCACTGTCACTGTCCTCAGACACACCAGAAGAGGGCATCGGATCCCATTACAGATGGTTGTGAGCCACCATGTGGTTGCTGGGAATTGAACTCATGGCCTCTGGAAGAGCAGTCAGTGCTCTTAACTGCTGAGCCATCTCTCCAGCCCATCCCTGCACATCTTATAGGCAGGAAAAATTTTGGGTCAAAGGTTTTTTAAGTGGGTTGGTGTCCTCCTCCCTCCACTGGAAATCTCACCTGGCTATAAAAGGTGGCCAATTTGGTCTCTAGATCCCTCACTGCTAGGAGTCTCAGCTATGGTCACCTCCATAGATTCCCAGAAGCCTCCTGCATCCCAGGTTTCCATCTAGTTCCAGAGATGCTCTCCCACTAATTTCCTCTATCTCTCTGTCTCTCTCTGTCTCTGTATATATCTCTCTCCTCTCCCACCAGCCCTTCCCACATCTGATCTCCACCTCTCCCCTCCAACTCCCTTTCCCACCCAGTTTCCTCCCTCCATCAACCTTCAATGTCTATATTTTATTTCCCCTTCTGAGTAAGATTCAAGCATCCTCCCTAGCCTTCCTTGTTACTTAGTTTCTTTGGGTCTGTGAATTGTAGCATGGTTATCCAGTACTTTATGGCTAAGATCCACTTATAAGTGAATATATATCATGTGCATCTTTCTGGGTCTGGGTTACTTCACTCAGGCTGATATTTTCTAGTTCCACTCATTTGCTTGCAAATTTTGTGATGTCCTTGTTTTTAATAGCTGAGTAGTATTCCACTGTGTAAATGGACCACTTTTTTTTAATCCATTGTACAGGTGAGGGACATATAGGTTGTTTCCAGTTTCTGGCTATTACAAATAAAGCTGCTATGAACATAGTTGAGCAAATGTTCTAATGGTACAGTGTAGCATCTTTTGGGTTAATGTCCAGGAGTGGTATTGAGGTAGAACTATTTCCAGTTTTCTGAGAAACCACCAAATTGATTTTCAAAGTGGTTGTATAAGTTTGCACTTCCACTAGCAATGGAGGAATGTTCCCCTTGCTCCACACCCTCACCAGCATGTGCTGTCACTTGAATGTGTGATCTTAGCCATGACAGGCAAAAGATGGAATCTCAGAGTCATTTTGATTTGCATTTCCCTAATGACTAAGGTTAGTGAACATTTCTTTAAGTGGTTCTCAGTCATTAGAAATTTCTCTGTTGAGACATCTTTGTTTAGATCTGTACCCCATTTTTAATTGGGTTATTTGGTTTGTTGATGTCTAATTTCTAGAGTCCTCTATATATTTTGGGTATTAGCCCTCTGTTGGATGGAGGGTTGATGAAGATCTTTTCCCATTTTGTTGGCTGCCAGTTTGTCTTACTGATGGTGTCCTTTGCCTTACAGAAGCTTTTCAGTTTTATGATGTCCTATTTATTAATTGTTGATCTTAATGCCTACACTATCTATTCAGAAAGTTTTCTGTTCAGGAAGTTTTCTTCTGTGCCAATGAGTTCAAGGTTATTTCCCACTTTCTTTTCTAATAGTTCAGTATCTGGTTTTATGTTGAAGTCTTTGATCCACATGGACTTGAGTTTTGTGCAGGGTGATTATATATATGGATCTATTTGCATTTTTCTACATGCAGACATCCAGTTAGACCAGCACCATTTGTTGAAGATGCTTTCTTTTTTCCATTGTATGGTTTTGGCTTCTTTGTCAAAAATCAAGTGACCATATGTGTCTGGGTTTATTTCTGGGTCTTTAATTCTTATCCATCGATTAACCTGTTTGTCTGTGTACCAGCACCATATGGTTTTTAATCACTATTGCTTTGTAGTACAGCTTGAAATCAGGATGGGTTCTTTTATCCACATGATTGTTTTTGCCATCCTAGGTTTTTTGTTTTTCTATATGAATCTGAGAATTGTTCTTTCAAGGTCTGAAATAGAATTGTATTGGAATTTTGATGGGAATTGCATTGAATCTGTAGATTGCTTTTGGTAAGATGGCTATTTTTACTGTATTAATTCTACTGATCCATGAGCATGGGAGCTCTTTCCATCTCCTGATATCTAATTTCTCTCTTTAGGGAATTGAAATTCTTATCATACAGGTTTCTTACTTGCTTGGTTAGAGTTAAACACCAAGATATATAATTTGTGGTTATTATAAAGGGTGTTGTTTCCCTAATTTCTTTCTCAGCCCGATTATCATTTGTATAAAGGAGGGGTACTGATGTTTTTGAGTTAATTTTGTATCTAGCCACTTTTGAAAATGTTTATCAGCTGTTGGAGTTCTCTCTTAGAATTTTTGGGGTCACATATGTACACTGTCATATCATCTGCAAATAGCAATACTTTTGATTGTTTCCAATTGCATTCCCTTGATCTCCTTTAGTTGTCTTACTGCTCTAGCTAGAATTTCAAGAACTGTTTTGAAGAGATAGGGAGAGAGTTGACAAGCCTTGTCTTGTCCATGATTTTAGTGGAATTGCTTTAAACTTCTCTCCATTTAATTAGATGTTGGCTATTGGCTTGCTATATATAGCCTTTATTGTGTTTAGGTATGCACATTGTATCTGTGATCTCTCCAAGACTTTTAACAGAGTGCTGGATTTTGTCAAAGGCTTTTTCAGCATATAAAGATATGATCATGTAGGTTTTTTTCTTTGTTTGTTTATATGGTAGATCACATTGGTGAGTTTTCTTATGGCAAGCCATCCCTGAATCCTTGGGATGAAACCTACTTGATCATGGTGAATGATGTTTTTGATGTGTTCTTGTATTTGGTTTGCAAGTATGTTATTGAGTATTTTTGCATCATTGTTCATAAGGGAAATTGGTCTGAAATTCTCCTTTTTGATAGTCTTTGTGTGGTTATGTATCCGGGTGACTATGGCCTCAAAGAATGAGATTAGTACTGTTCCTTCTGTTTGTGTTTTGTGAAATAGTTTGAGGAATATTAGTATTAGCTCTTCTTTGAAAGACTGGTGGAATTCTGTGCTAAAAACTTCTGCCCCTGAGCTTTTTTTGGTTGGGAGACTTTTAATGACTACTTCTATTTCCTTAGGGGTTGTAGGACTGTTTAAATTATTTATCTGATCTTGATATAACTTTAGTAATTGGTATCTATTTAAAAAATCATCCATTTCATTTAGATTTTCCAATTTTGTGAAGGACCAGCTTTTAATTTGGTTGAAAGTCTATTTTATTAGATATTAGAATGGCTATTCTAGCTTGCTGCTTGGATCCATTTGCTTGGAAAACCCTTTCAAGCCCCCCTTTTTTTTAAATTGGATATTTTATTTACATTTCAGATGTTCTCCCTTACCCCATTTCCCCCCTCCCACCAGGAACCCCCTATCCCATCCCCCTCCTCCTGCTTCTATGAGGATGTTCCCCTACCCCCCAACTCCCACCTCCCCACCCTCAAGTTCCCCCACCCCGGCGTCCAGCTTTCATGGGACCAAGGATCTCCTCTCCCACTTATACCTGACAGAACCATCCTCCCTTGCTTATATAGCTGGAGCCATGGGTCCCTCCCTAAGTGCTCCCAGGCTGGTGGTTTAGACCCTGGGGGCTCTAGTTGGTTGGTATTGTTGCTCTACCCATGGAGTCCCAAACCCTTTCAACTCCTTCAGTCTTCACTCTAACTCCTCCATTGGGAACGCCATGATCAGTTCAATGGTTAGCTGTGAGCATCTGCCTCTGAATATGTCAGATTCTTGCAGACCTCTAAGGAGTCAGCTATGTCAGGCTCCTGTCTGCATACACTTCCTGACATCCACATCAGTGTCTACCTTTGATGACTGCACATGGGATGGATACCCAGGTGGAATGGTCTGCAGACAGCCCCTCCTTCAGTTTCTGTCCTACACTTTGTATCCATATTTGCTCCCTTGTGTATTTTGTTACTTCTTCTAGGAAGGACCGAAGCACCCCCACTTGGTCTTCGTTCTTCATGAGCTTTATGTGGTCTGTGAGTTGAATCCTGTCAAGCCCTTTACTCTGAGAGAATATCTATCTTTGTTGCTGAGATGTATTTCTTTTAATGCAAAAGAATGATGGATCCTGTTTTCACATCCATTCTGTTAGCCTGTGTCTTTTTAATTGGGGAATTGAGTCTATTGACGTTGAGAGATTTTAATGACCAATAGTTGTTCATTCCTGTTATTTTCATGTTGTTGGTGGTAGTGTATGTGTGCGTATGTGTGCTCCCATCCTTTAGTTTGCTGGTGGTAATTCTTTTCCCTTCAAAACAGAAGGAGGGGCCTCTGCAGACCATTCCACCTGGGTATCCATCCCATGTGCAGTCACCAAAGGTAGACACTATTGTGGATGTCAGGAAGTGTATGCTGGTGTGTTTTTTTTTTTTTTTTTTTTTTTTTTTGATGTAGTTAACTTCCTTGGGTTGGAATTTTTCTTCTAGTATCTTCTGTAAGATGGTATTTGTGAATAGATATTGTTTAAATTTGGTTTTGTCTTAGAATATCTTGTGTTTTTTTCCCCCAATGGTGATTGAAAGTTATGCTGGGTTTAGTAGTCTGGGCTGACATTTATGGTCTTTTATACAAGATATCTTCCCAGGTCCTTCAGACTTTTAGAGTCTCTGTTGAGAAGTTGCATGAAATTCTGATAGGTCTGCCTTTATGTGTTACTTGGCCTTTTTCCCTTGCAGGTTTTAATGTTTTTTTCTTTGTTCTGTACACTTAGTGTTTTGATTATGTGGTGGGAGGATTTTCTTTATGGTGTAATCTATTTGGTTTCTGTAAGCTTTTTGTGATTAGGCATCTCTTTCTTTAGGTTGGGGAAGTTTTCTTCTATGATTTTTGTTAAATATTTTCTGGGCCTTTGAGCCAGGAGTCTTCTTCTTCTGTAGTGGACGGTATTAGAAAAGAAATGTCCAGCTTGCTCCTGGATTAGCCACCAAGTTCCTGCACGAATGCTGGCTGGCAGGCCGGCTGGTGGGCTGCCTGGCTCCATCCAGGTGTCTTCATCTTGTCAGGCTCACTGCGGGGCCAGAGCTCCCGAGTTCCCTTCATAGCCACACGAGCCCCACACAACGACCGTCCACTCCTCAAACAGCCACCACATTACCCATCACCTGACAAAATCAAAACTCTTAGTGCTATAGTTAACCAATGGATTTAATATATCAGTAAAATCTCACTGCCCAAGATGCCCACACAATGCATTTCTCTGTACGTCTCCCTCTCTGCCACCTTTAGCTCCATCTCTCTTTTCCCTGTCCAATCACAGGCCTCCCGCTGCAAATAGATTAGACAGGGGAAATTTCTGCCACATTTCACCCTTTCTGTTAGAATAAAAAAAAAAAAACAACTTTCTCTCAAAATATAAATTGAGCGTGACTATTACCATTTTGTAATTGTAAGGTACAAGATAGACCTAATACCCAGTTCAACATTATTGTCAATAAAAAGACCATTGTCATCTATCCTAACTTAAAAGACTATAGTTCTGCACCTCACTTTCATCCAGACTTTAGATTGAATGCCATCTGAAAACCATCCTCTCAAGTCTGTTCTCTCAAAGTAAATAGCCTGGGTTGGCTACGAGACTATAAGTCTTTAACCCCATTAGAAATCCAAGAATTGGTGAATTAACTGAAAAATATGGGAAACACAAAGCATAGCTTCCAAACCTTAGCCAAATTATAGAGACCACTGATCACCTGGACAATCCCTACACTTCAAAATGTTGGAGCATCCAGTCTTCACCCTTCTGGCCCAGGATCATCTGACAGACCTTGTAATGTAGAATTTTTAAGGGCTGATTACCCTGTCTTGGCAGAGATTATCAGTCAACTATTCCACATAGTGTGTCCTTTTTCTGGACAGTATTTTGTCTGTAGATGAAAAGAGGCAATTCTTGCCTAGTGGCTGTCTCACTACTACTGGAGTAACTCCTGATTCTCAATTTCTTCTTAGAATCCAAGACATGGAAAACTGTCAGGAGCAGACAGGTCTCTAGTCAAATGATCCTTAATAAAGAAATGTCCATAACATCATATTCTGTGGACTTCTGATGTTTTTGAAAACCAACTATTTATGTAAAGTAATCTGGACTGTTGTCCATTAACTACTCTCAGCTATTTCTAATTAAAATCTTGAAAACACCCTAATCATAAACTCAGAGCCATGAATTTGCTATTTGGCTCTTAACTCACAGGCTTAAACATCTCAGATCAGTTTAAAGTAACAGTTATAGAAGGACTGGGTCTAAGCCTTGTACTTACAAAATTTTGTATAAATAGAAGAAATGTATACCAATGAAACCCTTGATTTTGCATCAAAATAAATTCTGTACCAAAATAAGAAATTTTGACTTCAGCTTAATAACAATTATAAAGATTTCTACCAATAGATTATGGCTATGTAATCAACTCTAACTATTCCTCCCTGTTCCAATTAAGACCATTTCTAAATTCCTAGAAAGAAAACCTAATAATTACCCCCTCCAGCCCTCAAAACCCAGGGAAGTTGATACCGACTCCTCATAACTTCTTCAAGCTCAATATGGGTACTGAGATATTTTGAAGAAGGGCAGGAAGAAGGATAAATAGGGGAGTTAGTTGGCCTTAAGAAGGCTATACCAACGATTGATTTAGTCTCTGATGTCTGTGTCTCAACTAGATCCAGCTGGAAGTCTAGGACATCAGGAGTTCAAGCAGGTCAATTCAGCATGTCTGATGAGGAGATTCACCAAGGCTGTATATTCTGTAATATACAATCTCAAAACAAATTTTAGTATCATTAAGATAATTTTTTGTTTGATTCTCTGGAATCTAGTCTCTGGAGGTCTACCTCTTTCAAATCTTACCCATATTACTCTGGAAGGTGAAAAATACCTTAATCACCTTTTCTGAAAACACAGAGATTAAACCTTTTTCCCAAATCAGCATATCCTTGGGCCAGTAATCAGAAAACCCTTTATTTGGACCTCTCTCCCAGAGGGATAATATAACCACAAAACTCAAAATCACGATCATTTTGAAAATTAAAACAATCTAAAACAAATGAGGTAAACTAAAGTACTATATGTGCCTATATTAGGCCTTATCTATTTTGCCAAGTAGAATAAAAACCCAGTATTCCCGCAAAGCCCACGTAGACAGAATTTGAGTATTCTGAGGAAGGCAATATATCTTTATACCAACTTTCTGTTCAGCTCTCTGCCTGGAACCACAGACCTATTAATTAATACCTGATAATATCTGTCTGTAGGTCTCTCTACCTGGAGGCACAGACAAATTTTCCCTATCTTTGTTCCGAACTGCAGGCAAAATACCCTATATGATTCAGACAAAACTGTTTATAAATCTATCCTAAAAACAAATAGTCCCAAAATTATAAATTCACAGTTAAATAAATCAGTATCTGCCCCAGGATCGAGGCTTTTTCATACTCTGGCTCTCTGACTCAGAGCAGCCAATTTGTTATACCATCTGTCTGTTGATCTCTTTACCTGGAGGCACAAACAAATTTTCCTATCTTTGTTCCGAACTGCAGATAAAATTCCCCCACGTGATTTGGACGAATCTGTTTATAAATCTATCCTAAAAAAAAATAATTCCAATATTGTAAATTCACAGTTAAATCTGTCTGCACTAAAAGGCAGGCAACTTCATTCTTTTCCTAGCAGAAAGCAGGCTGCAGTTCTCAAGAGCAGGGAACCTGGGAGCTGCTAGCAGTTTCTTTGTTTCAAAGTTCCCACACTTGAGTCATGTGACTTGTTTAGCACTACTCAGATACTCACTGTAAAACATATATATATATATATAGATAGATAGATATGATTAGATATAGATATAGATATAGATATAGATATAGATATAGATATAGATGATATAGTACACACACACACACACAACTCTAACTCTCAAGTTAATCTTAAATTTCTAGTGAATTCTTGCCTGACATGTTGGTTCACCACCTGTAGTGGGAGTATTAGAAAAGAAACGTCCAGCTTAGCCACCAAGTTCCTGGACTAATCCAAGCTACCAGTGGGCCACGTGGCCCCATCTGGGTGTCCTCAACTTGTCAGGCTCTCCTGCGGGAGGGCGGAGCTCCTGAGTTCCCTATGTGGCCATTCCAACCCCATGCAATGACTGTTCACCCCTCGATCAGCCACCACATTACCCATCACCCAGCAAAATCAAAACTCTTAATGTTATAGTTAACCAATGGATTTAATATGTCAGTAAAATCTCAATACTCAAGATACCTACACAATTAGACAAGTTATCCCAATCATCCTAACCTTTTAATATGCATAACTACTTAAGACTACAAAAGCTATGCAGGTTCACATCCATTCAGCTGCTATTTTCTGCTGCCTCTCTCTCCTCCCTGCGAGTCTCCCTCTCTGTCACCCCTAGCTCTGCCTGCCCTTTCCATATCCAATCACAGGCCTCTTGCTGCAAATACATTGGACAAGAAATTTCTACCTCATTCTTCTATTCCTATTATCCTTAGGTTTGGTCTTTTCATAGTGTCCCAGATTTCTTGGATGTTTTGTGTCAGGAACTTTATAGATTTAACATTTTCTTTGACTGATGAATCAATTCCTTCAATCATATCTTCTACACCTAAGATTCTCTCTTCTACCTCTTGTATTCTGCTGATGATGCTTACATTATAGCTCCTGTTCTCTTCCCTAGGTTTTCCATCACCAGGATCCATTTTCAGTCTTGAATAGTTTTATTCATTTCCTTCACCTGTTTGCTTGTATTTTACTGTATTTCTTTAAGGGGTTTATTCATTGCTTCTTTAAAGGCCTGTATCATCTTTCTGAGATTAAAATTTAGCTCATCTTCTTGTACTTTCACTGTGTTAGGATTTCCAGGGCTTGCTGAACCAGGATACCTGGACTGTGGTGGTGCCATTAGCCCTCTGGTTGTCCCTGATGTTAGCTGGATGTTCCTGATGCTAGCAAGACTCCTTGGGGAGGCAGGCAGAGCCGTGGGCCTGGCAGTAGAGCTCAGAGACTAGTACATTGCTCACCTCTACTGACTGTGCCCCAGGTGGACCTGAATGTTCTGGGGCCCTGAAGACCTCCTCAGGAAGGCAGGTAGCACCACTTTGGGCTAGATAATGGAGGTCAGGGGATAGCATGCAGCTCACATCTTCTGGCTGTGTCCCAGGTGGACCAGGCAGGGAGAGGATTTGGGGTGGGGGGGAATCTAACCTGGATGTTCCCAGGTTCTACAGGCCTCCTCTGGGAGGAAGGCAGAGTTGTGGGCAGGACAATGCAGGTTTGGTAGAACACTTTCTTTCCCCTGGGATGAATAACTACTTATGAAAACTGTATGGTAAGGTAAAGAATAGCAGATGGATTGGAAAGGAAGAAACAAATCCTCTCTATTTGTAGAAAACATGATTGTTATCCAAAGAATATAACCCAATCAGGTGTTTTGATTTGTTTTGTTTTGATTTTTGGGGGGTTTTTTGTTCGTTTTATTTTTTTGATTTTTTGAGACAGGGTTTCTCTGTGTTACCCTAGCTGTCCTGGAACTCACTCAGCTGACCAGGCTGCCTCAAACTCACAGATTTGCTTACTTCTGCCTCCCGAGTGCTGGGATTAAAGGCATGTGCCTCCCCCACCAGGTTCTAAACAGGTTTGTTTGTTTTGTTTTAGACTAGAATTAATATATGAGATCAGCAAAGTCATAAGGCTCCAAATCAACACACAAAAATCAAATCACATTTTTTAAAAACTGACAACAATATGTAGAAAGTAAAAGTAAAACACTATTATTCATAGCCTCTGTAGAGAGACTGCATCCCACACCCATGGATGTTCTTACTTTACTCTGCTGTGAAAACCACATAGATACAGCCAGACATCAGAGTTTAGAATTTGATAGCTTCCTTTCCTAGTGATATGAAGTATGGTACTCCCTCCATAGTAGGCAGTGGTGGTGAGAAGGTGTCCACAGACAGGCCTTCAGTTACAGAGACAAACAACATTCTGTTGTGCCCTGTGCTGCTAAGCTAGGATGTTCAATAGTTTAGCTGAAGAAAGTTGATTTTCAACTTAAAATATTTTTCAGTTTTAAATGCGCTTTCCAGGATAAAACCCATTCATAATCAGGGAATATCTGTTTTTAATTATTCAGTCAGCAAACATTTATGCCTAAAATTAGAAAATGTTAAGGAAAAGAATCAAAGATCTAATAAATCAAGGGACATACTGTGTTTGTAGTATGGACAACTCGGTACACATGTCAGTCCTACTTAATAGATCTGCATGTTTATAATGCAATTCTTTTAAAGTCCAAGTAGTATGTTTATACATATGGAGAAGCTTCTAAAATATATAAGGAAAGCATGGGGAGAAAGTGCTAGACCAGTCAAAACAGTCATCAAGGGATGGTGAGGTTGTAGAGGGAGGGAAACAGATCAACAGAACAGCAATGAAGCACCATAACAGTTTCTCACAAATATGCTCAACTGATTTTTGACAAAGGTTTAATGTGAGGCAGAAAATTATCTTCTTCAGATTTGTGTCAAGTTTATCACACATAAAGCTGATGTGAAAAGTTCATGTCTCCATTGGATATTATGTCTCTTCTGCATTTTTATTAGCTTGTAATAGTTCAGGGAAGAGCTTCCAAAATAAGAAGCTTTTAGTATTTGCATGATGGTTGCTTCCAACCTCCACAGCAGTAGTAATCTGGCATTTGTGACTTATACTATAATTAGTTGCTGTGGAAATGATTTTTATGTTGTAAACAGAGGACCAGAATAGCACATGGTAAAAATGCAAACCAAATACACTTGAAAACGCTTGCACCCTGTAAAATGATCTATTGTTCCAAATACAACAAGCAAAAAAAAAAAAAAAAAAAGCCAGTAATCAAAAATATGTAGTAACATCTTTCAAAATTGTAACAATTTCCTAGGAAAACTTTGAAGGTTGAATAATTACATACAAAGATGGGGTTTAGAAGAAATCATGGAGTTCCATAATGGTCCCTCACAAATATGCTCAACTGATTTTTGGCAAAGGTTTAATGTGAGGCAGAAAATTATCCTCTTCAGATTTGTGTCGAGTTTATTACACATAAAGCTGATGGGGAAAGTTTATGTCTGTATTGGATAATATGTCTTTTCTGCATTTTTTATTACCTTGTAATAGTTCAGGGAAGAACTTCCTGTTCTTACCTTTCCTCACCTGTGAGGTCACAGCCAGTGATGGAATGTAGTAAAGACAAAAAAAAGAAGCTGTAACAAACTGCTCTTGTTGTGAGGCAAGAAGGCTATAGGATATCCTGTTTATCTGGTCTATCAGGAATCAGTCCCTTAAATGCTACAGTAACAAATCCTAAAGCATGGTTCTAGCTTAGCACCAGGTGCCCATCAATGAGGAGCTGGCCATTGGAGATGGGAGATAGAACTAGGTAAAGCTCTATTTATTAGCTCTCATGTATGCTATTGATAAAGTACTGTGAAAAAGCTATGGTGGTTTGAATATGCTTGGTCCAGGGAATGGCACTATTAGGAGGAAGTATGTCACTGTGGGTATGGGCTCTGAGACCCTCCTCCTAGCTGCCAGGAAGCCAGTCTGCTCCTTGACTTCCTTTGGATGAAGATGCACAACTCTCTGCTCCTTCTGTGCCATGCCTTTCTGGACAGTGCCAAGAAGAGCCTGGAACAATATATTCCAAGTCCTAAACTACTATATCCAGCAAAACTATCTGCCATGATTGAAGGAGAAAGAATTTCCCATGACATAAACACCCTGAAAAAACTTATATCCAACAAACCAAACCTAAGGGAAACACAGGAAGCAGTACTTGGGACTGAAGAGAGCTATGAATGTAGGAGAGACTATAGAAAGAAATACAAAAGTGTAACTATTTCAACACAAAATGCCACTGAGAACACAGCAGCATCATAAGTAAACATGATGAACACAACTAGCACATTTCAATAGTAATTTTAAATATTAAGGGCCTCAATTCTCCAATCAAAAACCACAGACTGACTGAATGGATCAAGAAACAAAACCTGTTTCTCTGTTGCCTACAAGAAACACCTTTTAAAACCTTAGTTTTAAAGAAAGGTACCTACCACCTTAGAGTAAAAGGAGGAACAAAAGTCCTCCAACCAAATGGGATTCCAGAAAGTGATGAGCCGTTTAAAGAACAGAACTCATTGTGAGTGACTCTAATCCCTAGAGGAGGGAAGAGACACCACCTAAATTTTTAATTAACTTGTAGCCTAGCCAGGCATACTAAAGATCCTAAGAGCTACCTTACAGAGCACATTCTTCATTAGGTTTCCTATGAGTCTATGAGTGTCTGGGAATAGACATCAAAGCTGAAAGCAGACTGACAGCTATGGGAAATCAACAGAAGGCATTCCGTATCACTGAGAGCTCTACCCATCTCAAGTGTTCTGATGGGATTAAACTCAAGATGCAGAAAGCAAGGGTAGGACTAGAGGGCAAAGTGGCTTTTTAGAAACCTAGGAATTTATAGTTGGTTTGTCACAGGGAGAGAGATCTCCTGTGATCTGAAAAGCCGACAGCTGGGCTAGAAACCTCCAAGAAATCCTTTATCTGTATAGTTTTCATACTACAGACCCCATAGAAAGACAGATTCTGGGCCCACTCACATAGTGATCCAAACCAGTAGTAATATGCATCAAACTGATCACAGTGAAGTCAAGACCCACCCTCACCACAGATCAAGTTGACTTTGCTCCCAACTTTGTGGCCCAACAAGAGTAGTGTGTCTTTTATAGGAAGTAAGTGTTGCTTCAGTATCCACTGTTATTTTCTGTAAAATGTGCAGAATGTAATAATTCAGATAAGTGGGAACAAGAAATATGCCCTATAACCAAGAGAGTAAACATTCAACAGAAGTCACCCAAAGAAATAGTCCAGATATGAAGCTGTGGAAGAAAGTACTTTAAAATTGTGATAAACATGCTGAAGTATATAGCTCTTCACAGTTGATGTTTTCTGGTGGGGATGGGCAGCACAAATTAGAGTTGGTGGGGTTTTTTTTAGGGCCCAAAAGTAGGAGGGTGGACTTGGGAGGAATAGGAAGTGAATGTGATTAAAATACATTGTATCAAATTCTCAAATAATTAATAAAATATTATATTAAAAAGGATTGAGGATTTAGCTCTAGGCCCTGGGTTTGGTCCTCAGCTCTGGAAAAAGGAAAAAAAAAAATATATATATATGGATATGGATTCTTTCCTAAGTTCTAATATATATAATATGTATATATTATAGATAATGCACTACCATGCCTACATATTTTAGCATTATATATGTAATATTATATACATATTATACATATTATTATATATATAAAATATGTAATATTATATATAATGGTAAAATATTATATATAACGCTAAAAATATGTCAGGCATGTTAGTGCATGCCTTTAATCCCAGCATTCAGAAGCAGAGACAGGTGGATCTCTGTGGGTTCAAGGCTAGTCTGGTCTACATAGTGACACTCTGTCTCAAAAAAAACAAAAACAAACAAAAAAACCAACTAAATATTTTAGACAAAAAGGTAGGCTCTAAGTGCTAACTTTAAAAACTTTAAGAAGAACTTTAAGAGGTATATGAACACTGTAGGAAGGGATAATTAAAGAAAGGGATAATTAAGAGATAATGTACCTACAGTATTTAATGTAAGTTGCATTGATTGTACACCTTCTAAGTGTGTTAGTGTTTTGAAATACGGAATGGCAGTTATGGAGGTCTATCAAACAGCTTTTATTATGTTGCCCTGAGTATCATAGATCCTTGGTATTCTAAAAGTAGCTTACAAGTACTGGAAGAAATGAGTCAGGCTTTAAGCAAAATCAAGAGGGTAGTGGGCTTGACTATTGTTTTAAAACAGCTTTAATTACATTAATTGCTAGCACCACTGCTTCTGCAATTGCTTTGACACAAGAAGTTAAAACAGCTACTTTTGTAAATCATTTAGCAAAAAAAATGTTACTAAAGTATTGAGTATACAAGAGGATTTAGATAGGCATTTGGAAGAACAGATTGATGTTCTTTATCCTATTCAATTTATTGGAAGGAAGTTAAGAATTTAAGAGTAAGGAGCCATCTCGAGTGTCATGCCAAATACTATTGGATTCATGTTCTAAGATTTACAGTGGTAGTCATTATAATTAGGAAAAAGTTTAAAGATACTTGCAGTGTATTTGGCATAATTCTAACACCTCTCTGGATGTTTTAACTTTACATAGTGAGCTTATGAATTTCAAGAATGCTGCTCTGCTGAGCATTGATGTGGCAGATACTGCTGATAAAATTACCCATGGCATGAGGTCAGTACTTCTATTTTGGTCAAGCTTCAAGAATGGCATATATAATTTGATCATACTAGTTCTTTTTGTCATGGGAATACTTTTATTCCTGCCTGTTGCGGCTTCTTCTTCTCTTCTTCCTTGGCGACTCTCTCCGACGACGACCTCTGGAACACTCCCCCCGGCAGCTGAGCCGCCTTTGTTATATACCCTTCCAAGGGGCGGACCTGGCTGCCTGTTCTCTCAGGATTGGTTAGGGCCAATACCTCATTAGCATAGTAGGCGGCGCCGGCCAAGTTGGAAACCGGCGCCGTCTCTTTGGCCACCTACATCTCCCCCTTATTTATTTTATAAATTTGAAATAGGTTACTTCTGGACCCTTAATTTGTCCTAGGCCTCCCACACCCAAGCATGCATTTGATTGTCAAAAGGCTTTGGAAGGCACTCCTTGAAAGAGCCACTGCTGTGGCAAAAGTCAGCGGGGGAAAGCAGAGGTCTGAGCCCTTGTGCAAGTGTTGAAGGCATTGTAATGGGGGGCGCCACCCCATACCCGCCTTTGTGCCTTTTTTCAGGGAGAGGTATTTGACACAAAACCTCTATGTACTCAGACATACTTTCAGAGAATCTATCTCAGGATTGAGAACATCTCTAGTCGAGGCACTCCTCGTACTCCTCGCTTCTGAAAAATTGAAATGGTGCCTTAGGAGCCTTATACCATTGGCATTGGTCAAGATGGTCAGGATCTAGGGAAAATGTCTGGACGGCCAATATCGGGTCCAGAAGGTTTCCCACTAGGTCTCCCTAAGGGAGGCCAGCCAAATACTTGGGGAAGCACCTTCCTTCATGGCATTCAGTGCCTGATAAACTACAGCCTTATGTCTTGCATGGTCATGGCATAAGCAACATAGAAACCAAAGGCAGAAACCATATCCTAAGAGAACAACAGCTCCCCATACAAATACTCCCGCCCATAAGTCTTTTTAGAGTAACGGGATCTAGGCAAGTGCCGTTCAGAGTGGCAGTCTTGCGACAGGAGCTTTAACATCAGGATCTGCAGTTTCATCATCCCTCCTTTTATCTGGGATCGCCGGACTGGAGATCTTCCGAGTCAGTCTCTCAGGGATCCAGATAGGGTTTTCTTGATCCTGTGGGAAAACACAAACAGAACCTCGTGCTCTTATGAGCACGGGATCGGGCCCTTGCCATGCGTTAGTTATGATATCTTTCCATTTTACCTTTTCTGGCGGAGGGCGTAAGTGATTATGATGTCTGTCAGAAGCAGACTGACCCTGAGCATCCAAATTTAGAAAATTTAAAGTAAATAATGCTAAGGATAGTCTATGCTTGGGGTTAAGGCCATGGCCTATTCCCTCTTTTTGTTTTTGAAGACATTCCTTGAGCGTGCGATGTGCTCGTTTTACAATACCCTGCCCCTGAGGGTTGTAGGGCAGTCCATGAGTGAGTGAGACTTCCATTCGTTGGCAAAAGGAAGAAAAAGCTTGAGCCGTATAGGCTGGGCCATTGTCTGTAAATATAAATCTAAACAGGACTGTTATAAAACAGCCAACAACTAATTAATTTACATATCTATTAATAATAGTTTCTTATATTTTTTATAAAATTATTTTTATATCAGCCAAAAAAAAAAATTAAGGTTTGTATCTCTCTTGAGGCTTAAATTCTTTTGTGGAGAGCTTAAAAAAAAAAGATCTTAGCCAATTAGCATCTCCTAGAAACCTTTGAATCTTATGTCACAATTTATTTAGGAATATAGCTGATGTCTCAAATATTAAAAGATATTGTCTTTGGATGTTTTTGGAGCAACAAGCATTTTCCAAAATGTTAAAGCTCTTTCATACATCTGGTTTTGAGTGACTTTAACTTTGAATTACCAGTTTTAATCTAGTTTTTTATAACCAAAATTATAAATTTGCAATCATATCCAATAACATATAACCAGAACATATAGAGCATACTTATATATAAATGTACATCTAAACAAATTTTTCTTACTTTTTTAACTGTAATTTAAGAGAAAAGTATTTATCAGACTGGGAGATACCCTTACTACAGAAACTGTTGGCCTCCTTCTAAGAGCTGCTTATGAAAACAGTTAACTCTTTTTAAGGTTGCTTCTGCTAGTGCTCTTCTCCCAGCCACAGAGCAGGGTAAATTATCAGTTTTTGTTGTGTAAATTGAGATTCCCTTTTAAGCAAGTTTTAAGCTAAATTAAGTGGTGGATGGCCATCCGTTTTAATCATTTTTACATAGAACAAAAATAGACAACAAAATAAAGACAGATAAATGACACACATGGACAAATTGGTATACCAATGACAGACAATAAACATGGAAAGCAGAACTGAGAATCTCTCCTAGAGCGAGCCAGAGAGATTAGGGCGTCCCCCAATCATCTCTTGCTTCTCCAGAGGGCTCTGTAATAAGCTTTTTTGTTTCTTTTGTTAACACACCAGAGAGTGGGCAACTTCTTTCTCTTTTACTTTTCCTCTCTCTCTCATTTTCAAGGTTCAACTTCTTATCTCTTTTTTAGGAAGTATAGGCTCTTGGAGCTGTGTCATAAAGAGTGATTGCTTAGAAAATATTTGCCTCCAGGATCAAAAACTGGGAAGGCCATACGCGCTTCCTTCCAAGTCTGTGGGCAGAATGAGCATTGTGTCTCTGGGGACAGACTGGCCCGAGGGACCTCCACATAGGGAGGCGGGCTAAGGGGTGGAGCCGTGGGCGTCTCCCAAGCATGCGGTTTAAGTTTTTCTGCCATTTTGCCTTTCTTTTTCCTTGAGAGGACCACGGTCTCTATTTTAGTTAACATGTCCTCAAGGTCCTCCTCCATCTTTTCTAAGCTCTTTCCTTCCTCTATCTTTTCTAAGCTCTCAGAGCCAGAAGAGCTCTCTGTATCTATATTGGTTATCTTTTTTGGTCCCTTGTTTATTTTATTAACTCCTGCCTCAGAGCCTTCTGACTGAGCCTCTTTCACTTGTTCAAAAACTTCCTGGTCCTTTTGGACAGTGACTTCATAATCACAATAAGAATTTAGGTACATTCTAAGACTGTATGTCAGGAAAAGCATTATTATGATACCCAAGCCAACCCACTCCGAGTTGACAATAGACATCATAGTTTAGAAAATCTGCGGACCTTTTATTGCCGCTTTCCTTATACTCGTCCCTAAACCTTGACTTGTCCCAAATCTAGGGAATCTCTATTCGTCCCAACCCAGGGATCTTTCACTCGTTCCTGACTCGTTCCTGACTCGTCCCCAAAGCAGGGATCCTTAATTTGTCCCAACCCAGGGATCTTTCACTCGTTCCTGACTCGTTCCTGACTCGTCCCCAAAGCAGGGATCCTTAATTTGTCCCAACCCAGGGATCTTTCACTCGTTCCTGACTCGTTCCTGACTCGTCCCCAAAGCAGGGATCCTTAATTTGTCCCAACCCAGGGATCTTTCACTCGTTCCTGACTCGTTCCTGACTCGTCCCCAAAGCAGGGATCCTTAATTTGTCCCAACCCAGGGATCTTTCACTCGTTCCTGACTCGTTCCTGACTCGTCCCCAAAGCAGGGATCCTTAATTTGTCCCAACCCAGGGATCTTTCACTCGTTCCTGACTCGTTCCTGACTCGTCCCCAAAGCAGGGATCCTTAATTTGTCCCAACCCAGGGATCTTTCACTCGTTCCTGACTCGTTCCTGACTCGTCCCCAAAGCAGGGATCCTTAATTTGTCCCAACCCAGGGATCTTTCACTCGTTCCTGACTCGTTCCTGACTCGTCCCCAAAGCAGGGATCCTTAATTTGTCCCAACCCAGGGATCTTTCACTCGTTCCTGACTCGTCCCAAACCAGGGAGCCTCTACTCGTCCCAACCCAGGGATCTAAAAACTACACCTTTTTACCTTAGTTTTTGAATCCACGAGGTTGTCGTTAGTCTTTTTTGGCCGCAGTGTCTCTCTCGTCTCTCACGTCTCTCGCGTTTCTTCTCTACCGGCGCCGGGTGTTTTCTGCCAGGGCCTCCGCATCTCTTCACTGCCGGCGTCGGGTGACTCACCGCCGGGGCCGGGTCGCCGCCGGGGCCGGGTCGCCTCCGGGGCCGGGTCGCCGCCGGGGCCGCCGCCCGCCGCCGCTTCGCCGCCGCTTCGCCGCCGCTCCGCCGGCTCGCCGCCGCTTCGCCGCCGCTCCGCCGGCTCGCCGCCGCTTCGCCGCCGCTCCGCCGGCTCGCCGCCGCTTCGCCGCCGCAGCGCCGGCTCGCCGCCGCTCCGCCGGCTCGCCGCCGCTTCGCCGCCGCTCCGCCGGCTCGCCGCCGCTTCGCCGCCGCAGCGCCGGCTCGCCGCCGCTTCGCCGCCGCAGCGCCGGCTCGCCGCCGCTTCGCCGCCGCTCCGCCGGCTCGCCGCCGCTTCGCCGCCGCTTCGCCGCCGCAGCGCCGGCTCGCCGCCGCTTCGCCGCCGCTCCGCCGGCTCGCCGCCGCTTCGCCGCCGCAGCGCCGGCTCGCCGCCGCTTCGCCGCCGCAGCGCCGGCTCGCCGCCGCTTCGCCGGCTCGCCGCCGCTTCGCCGGGCCGATTCTTTCTTCTCCGCCGGGCCGCTTCTTTCTTCTCCGCCGGGCCGCTTCTTTCTTCTCCGCCGGGCCGCTTCTTTCTTCTCCGCCGGGCCGCTTCTTTCTTCTCCGCCGGGCCACCAGTTGTTGCGGCTTCTTCTTCTCTTCTTCCTTGGCGACTCTCTCCGACGACGACCTCTGGAACACTCCCCCGGCAGCTGAGCCGCCTTTGTTATATACCCTTCCAAGGGGGCGGACCTGGCTGCCTGTTCTCTCAGGATTGGTTAGGGCCAATACCTCATTAGCATAGTAGGCGGCGCCGGCCAAGTTGGAAACCGGCGCCGTCTCTTTGGCCACCTACACCTGCCCATCATGTTAAAGTTTGTCTTTAACAACATCAGCATGTTGGCAGCCAAAGTACATGGCTTGAACCTGAAAATGGACCCCTAGGCAGAGTTATTACTTAACAGGCTGGCAAGCCAAGGACAGGTAAGATTCTGTACAGAGCCTTACCAACCTAAGACATAAGTGCATTGCTTTTGATAATTCATATTCCATGATGGGTAAGGAAGGCATTCTTGTCAGAACAACCTAAGACAGACTCAGTCTTGTTAATAAAATAAAAAAGGTGGAGAGGTGGAGAGCCTTTGGGGCTGCTTGGCAAGAATCTGACATGGGCCAAGGACAAGAAAATGGGCTGCTTGGCAGGAATATGACATTGGCCAAGGACAAGAAAGTAGGCTTCAGGTAGGAATCTGACATTAGGCTAGAACAAAGAAGTAATTTCAGGTAGGAATCTAAATTTTAGGCTAGAACAAAGAAGTAATTTCAGACAGGAATCTAAATTTTAGGCTAGAACAAGGAAGTAGGCTTCAGACATGAAAATGACTTTGGGCTAGGACAGGGAAGTTGGCTCAGATATTTTGGTCATCCTGATAAGCCCTTAGAAACAGTGATCATGGGCGTGTTCATGGAATTTTGTTTATTGCCTTGCTTGTTCTTTGACTATTTGTGTTTATTATCTTACTTGTTCCTTGACTATCTGCATCTATTGTATTGCTAGTCCCTCAACCTAGAACTGACTTTAATACTTGCATTTAATTAAAATAGTATAAAAGCAAAAAAGAGGGGGGATGGGATAGGGGGTTCTAGGGAGGGAAAATGGGGAAAGGAGATGACATCTGAAATGTAAATAAATATAATATCCAATAAAAAAAAAGAGATAATGAACACTGTAGTTAGGGATAAGATCATTAAAGTGAAGAATACCATATCAGAACAATAACAAAAAATGTAGCATGGGCCAAGTGTGGTGATACATACCTTTAATTCCAGTACTTGGGAAGCAGAAACAGGTGGAATTCAATGAGTTCAAAGCCAGCCTGATCTACATAGTAAATTCCAGACCAGCCAAGACTACATAGTGAGACCCCATTTCAAAAAGAAGAGGAGGAAAGAAGAGGAAGAAGAAGAGGTGGAAGAGGAAACAGTAAGAGGAGAAGAAAAAGGAGGAGGAAAAATTCACCTTAGAAAAAAATTCATTAATCTATGCCAGTATACAGAGATAAGAATGAGACACAGAGAGAAAAAGAACATGGATCACTTAAAACCCATACATGGGATAAAATAAAATAGATCAACAAGGAGAGAGGAGAATGAAGGTAAGGTATAATAAATATAGCTGAAACCTTTCAAATATTGATCAACAATAATCTACATATCCAAAAAGCATTAAAATATTCCAAATCTTTAATACAAAGAAAGCTACACAATGAGCATATTAAAGTAAAACTTGTAAAACCCAAAGACAAGAAGAAAATCTTAAAAATCAGCAACAGAAGACAAGACACAGTGGCAAAGGAACAATGGTATAATTACAGCAAAAACAGAGGTAGAAGATAATTTTCAGAGTGCCTAAACAGTCTGGGATTTGTCAACTAGAAAATTACAAAAATTGGGCTGGAGAGATAGCTCAGCAGTTAAGAGCACTGACTGCTCTTCCAGAGGTCCTGAGTTCAATTCCCAACAACCACATGGTGGCTCACAACCATCTGAAATGGTGATCCGATACCATCTTCTGGTGTGTCTGAAGACAGTGACAGTGTACTCACATACATGAAATAAAGAAAGAAATCTTTTAAAAAAAAAAAGAAAATTACAAAAATTAAAGTAAAACAGACATTTTTCAGACGCACAGAACTGTGAGAGAATTTGTCTAAGTTCTTCTTCACTAGTAGGCTGAAGGGAAATGAGATCACACAAAGCCCCAAGTCTTCATGACTTGCATACTAGAATGAGCAGAGATGAGCATGCTCACTTTTATTTTACATAACCTGCCTTATATATTCCATTTGTCTATAAATGTGGTTTATATATAACACTTGAGTTCTGCAGTACCTTTTTTAAAGTTTCTAACACAGATGGAAGTAAAAGACCAAGACACCAAAAGTAAAAAGGGTGGGCAGGAGCACAATGGAATTCTGCTGGTGTAAGACCTTACAGCAGCCATGAAGTATAGAGTTACTTAGATGTAGGCTGTCAGGTCTTAAAGATGCGTATGTAATTCTAAGGTAAGACAATGTTAAAGGAAAGCCAGCTAAAATATTAATGGGAGAAGTAAAATGAAGCATTAAAAAAAAATCTTGTGGTTCACCTAAAATAATTCAAGAAAGGAGGAACAGAAAAGAAAATGTAGATAGGATGAATAAAAACAAATATCAAGATGGAAAGATTAAACTTAATAGTATCAATAAACATTAAATATAAATAAGATGAAAACTCCAGTTAAAAGGCACAAATAAATATATATCATGTAATCATAAATATATTATTATGCTTCTCACTATCCAAAAGTTGGCATGGAGGGGCATTCAAAATCACCAGTAAATGAAAACGTATTTCTCTCTCTTTTTAAAGAAACCTTCCCCTAATACCTTGTGATTACTGGATTGTTGGCCCAGTACACTTTTCTGCTGGGCAGACAGAAGCACTCAGACCCCAGATAGACTGTGTACTCTTCCCTGCTTTCCAGGAAGCTGCCAGAAGAGTGACAGCTGACATTGTAGGATCTCCATCCCTCCCTCCACTTACCATGCCAGCCAGGTTTGATGGAGGGGTCATTCTGTCAGTGTCCATTTCCAAAAGAACTAGAGTGTTGCTCTGTTAATGGACTGATGCTTTTCTTCCATTGCTTAGTCTGTCCTTGTCTCTATTTCTCACACATCACACACTAGGGATATATAGCTTACTTGGTACCCTGGTTCAGTCCTCAGTAAACTAGCCAAGGTGGTTTATGCTTACAATCTAAGCATTCAGGAAGTAAAGGCAAGAGGATCATCACTTCACTGTCATCTTCAGCTATGTAGTGAGTTTGAGGACAAGGTGGAATACATGAGAGCCTCAAAAACAAAACAAGTCAGCAATCCCAACAGCAGCAGCAATAACAAATTTATATATATATATAGTTTTTATTAAACCAGTCAGCAATCCCAACAGCAGCAGCAATAACAAATTTATATATATACAGTTTTTAAAGGAGAGAACTAGAGTCAGGCATGTTAATGAAAGCCTATAATTCCATCACTTGGGATATAGAAGCAAGAGAATCAGAAAATCAAGGTCATTCTTGGCTACATAGCAAGTTTTAGGCCAGTCTGAGCTAGAGACTTGGAGGGGCAGAAAACTAAAAATAATTTTTATTTTTCATATATTTTTACTAAATAATTTTTAAAATGTGAAACAGAAATTGTCAGGCTAGATAAAAAGACAATACTTGACTATAATACTCATTACAAGGCAAGGCATAATTTGAAAATAAATGCTAAATATAAGGAAGCTAATGTACTACATTCATATCAAAGTACACAAGACAAAACTGTCACCAGTGACTAAACAAGACGTTTCATAATGATAAAAGGTGGATTCATCAGGAAGACACAACAATCCTAACTAACAAAACAATCTTAAACTACAAAATACTTGATGAAAGCTAGGCATTGTAGCATACATCTATAATGCCAGCACTTCAGAAACTGAGGCAGGAAATCTCAAGTTCAAGGCTAGCCTGAGATATATAGCAAGATTCTTTCCCAAAAATAAAATACTTGATGCAAAAAGTAACAAAACTAAAAACAGAAATAGGAAGTACCACTCATTAATTCACTGGCAAAGTCTTATTGCTTTTGCCAGAGAAATTTCTCTTAAAATAAATATTAATAAACATGCTATACTGTATTCACTTAATTATAGCTTTTTTAATATACAGTTTATGCCACTGGTATCCAGCTATGTGCATTGTTAAACAGTATTCTTTCCAAAGCCCTTCCATAAGAAAGTTCTGCTGTATTCATTGATTACAGCAAAGAACTCCTCAGGAGTGATTCCATTTCATACATCAGCTTGCTTTGGTTTTTGTTTTTATTCAGCCTTATCCTCCTAAGTAGTAATTATTTAGTCTTCCAGATTCTTCTATTAAAAAGTTGATTTAGCGTTGGGGAGAGATGACTCAGTCAGTAAAGTGCTTGCTGGATGAGGACTTGAGCTCAGAGTCCCAGGACCCATGAGAAAGCCAGCCCATGATGGTGAGCCTATGATCTCAGCAGAGATGATCAGTGGAACTCAATGGCCACCCATTCTAGTCCAGTAATTGAAGTTTGGTAGAAACTCTATCTCAAAAAGTGTTGTGGAGCATTATCTATCTGTCTGTCTGTCTGTCTGTCTGTCTATCTATCTATCTATCTATCCATCCATCCCAATCACTTGCCCCCCCTTCTGGTCTCCCCTAACAGAGTCCCTCCTTCCTTCCTCCCTTCCCTTCTCCTCTGAGAGAGTGAACCCTTTTCCCCTCCCCAGGGATCCCACCACATTGGTGAATTAAGTCTCTGTAGGGTTAGGCACATCCTCTCCCACTGAGGCCAGAGAAAACAGCCCTGTTGGGGAATGGATTCCACAGACAGGCAACAGCTTTGGGGACAGCCGCCACTCCAGTTGGAGAACCATCATGGAGAATGAGCTGCATATCTGCTACATATGTGATGGGGCCTCAGTCCAGCCCATGTACGTTCTTTAGTTGGTGGCTTAGTCTCTGAGATGCATGCTTTTTAATCCCAGATCTCAGGAGGCAGAGGCAGGTGGATATCTATGAGTTCAAGGCCAGCTTGGTCTACAGAGCAAATTCCAGGACAGCTAGGGTTACACAGAAAAACCTTGCCTCAAAAAACAAAGACAAACAAACAAAAAAAGGATGGTGGGGAATGATTGAGGAAGACAACCAGTATTGACCTCTGACTTCCACATGCGTGTGTACATATATGTATGCAAGCACCTGCGCATGCACACACGCACACACAAAGTACATAACACACACAATAATAAAATAAGAAAATAAATAAATTTCTGGGCATGGTGGTGCATGCCTGTAGTCCCAGCTACTCAGGAGGCCAAGGGAGGAGTGTCAGTTGAGTCCAGGATTATTGGGTTATACTGAGTGTATGTTCAAACTAAGTCCAGTATCAACATGCTGATCTCTGGGAGCAGAAGACCCTTTCCCTAAGGAAGAGTGTACAGGCCCAGGTGAGAAATGAAGCAGGTCAAATAAAGTAAGTAAGTAATGTGGTTGGATTCCTGACGGCTTTAATCCCTTCCAGTATTCCTACAAGCAGTGGTTTTCATAGGATTTAGAGCTTTGTGAGCATCACAGCTTGCCAGTGTTATATTCTCCACAGCAGCACAGTGTTGACATATTTAGATGGGCAGCAAAGTACAAGGCCAACTCCATACAAACAAGACCTTGCTTTCATGGGGAAATGAGGAAAGCATCTTTTCAGGCCTGGTTCCCATATTTATCCACAGAAGTTCGGAGAAGTGTGTGTACCATAGAGAGTGGGCAGCAGTGGGTACTGGCCCATGTATATACCTCAGTTGCAGTGTGATGCAGATCTGGGGCAACACAAAGCATCATACAACATTGCATGCTTGTGGTGACAAAGTTGGGAGAGTAATTGTTGACAATTATCATATAAGTATTGTTTTTTTTTTTAATTAGCTTTAAAAAAGTTTATGTTTATGGATGTTTTGCCACCTTGAATGTCTATGCACCACATACATGCACTGCCCATAGAGGCCAAAAGAGGGCATTTGATCCTCTAGAACTGGAGTTACAGATAGTTGTGAGCTATCATGTGGGTTTTGGGAATCAAACCCAGGTCCTCTGGAAGAGCAGTCATCTCTCTAGTCCATACAATGTATTCTTAAATCTTAATGAACTACAGTACATGTAATAAGTGCAGTGAATAATTTATCTGGGACTTTTAATAGAGATTTGAAGGGAAATTTTTTCCCAAATTTGCACTGTTTTTCTGGTCTCTCTTTTATGCCCAGGAGTGTTCTCTTCCTTCATTTTCTGGTTTCCATTCTTTAGGAATAAAAGTGACTAATTTGCTGGTTATTCAGTCTACATCTAGAACTGTTTCCTGGCTATTTTATTTAATACCACTCGTCCCACCTGCCGATCAGGTTTTGGGGGTGTTAGGAAACTAGTCAGAGGTGTGGCACAGGTGACAAGGAAGCTGCCAGATTCTTTCTTGCCCAAACAAATGTTAAGTACATGTGAGTGTAGGTGCCTGTGGAGGCCAGAGACTTTATACTCCCCTGGAGTTGGAGTTACAGGAGGTTGTGAGGCACCTGATGTAGATGTTGGGAACTGAACTCAAGTCCCATGGAAGAGCATTGCATGCTTTTAACCATCAAACCATCTCTCTAACTCTGTATTTGGAACTCTGAAAGAACCTTGGCAGAAAAGATGATCAATGCTTACATGGTACTTTAAAGAGGGGGCTATTTAGACAAATAGACTAGGAAATGTGGAGACAGATCCAGTGGGAGCCACATAGAAAATCCAAGAAGGATCAGGCAAGAGTGGGGAGGCTCAAGGCAGCAAGATGGCAGCCAAGGTCACAGCCATAGCCACACAGGAGGACAAGAAATTTGACTTGTGCTTTCCACTTTCTGCACTTTGGCGGTACATTGTTGTCTGAGCTTCTGAAGTCAGTGCTGTAGAAACAGTCCCCTGCAAGGGTCCAGAGGTGCAGAGACACAGCAGTGCAGAGCACAAGAGAAAGTGGTCGGGAGTCAGAGGAACCGAATCCAAATAGAAACTGATGGTTACTCTTCATTGTCAACTGACTAGATATTAGAATCACTGAGGAGACACACCTTTGAGTGTGTCTAGGAGGGCACTTCTGGAGCTTAACTGAGAAGGGAGACTACCCTGAGTGTGTACCAAACCATCCTGTGGGCTGGAATCACAGACTAAATGGAAGAGAAAGCAGGCTGAGATCAGTCTGCTGGCTGATTTTATGTCTACTTGACAACAAGCTGAAGTCATCTGAGAGGAGGGAACCTCATTTAAGAAAATGCTTCCATAAGACTGGGCTGTGTACAAACCTGTAGGGCATTTTCTTAGTTAGTGATAGATGGGGGAGGCCTAGTCCATTTTGAATGGTGCCATCCCTGGAATGGTGGTCCTGGGTTCTTTAAGAGAGCAGACTGAACAAGCATGTTGAGCAAGCCAGTAAGCAGCACTCCCCCATGGTCTCGAATCAGCTTCTGCCTCCAGGTTCCTCCCCTGCTTGAGTTACTGTGTTACTTCCTTTGATGATGAATAGTGATATGGAAGTGTTTGCCAAATACATCCTTTCCTCCCCATCTTACTTTTTGATCATGGTGTTTCATCGCAGCAATAGAAACCCTAACTAAAACAATCAGCATTTGTATGTTTCTTCATCCTGACTATGGACACAATATGACTAGACATTTCACACTCTCAACTCTATGCTGCCCCCACCATGATAGAATCTATCTCCTCAACCCTAAGCCAAAATAAGCCTAAGTTCCTCCCTTAAGTTGCTTTTGTCATGTATCTTTGCCACAACAAAATAATACAGAAAATTTGTACAAAGAGGTGGAGCTGGTACAATGACAAGCCTGACTGTATAGCTTTGTTTGACTGGATTAATATGGAAGAATATAGAACTGAAGACTAGAAAAATTCCTAGAATGCTGTGGGAAGAACTTCCTAGTCCATTCTAGTGTATGTGTAGAAAACCAGAAAGCTGAAAAACTCTGGACAGTGGAGGCCTGGCTCATAAGGTTTCCAAAGTGAACAAGCACTCTGTTGGAAACTGGGTAGAGGTTACTAGTGTTACATTTCTGGCAAAGGATCTGGTGCAGTTTGTCTGTGTCCTGTAAATTTGAATGAGGCTGAATTAAAAAATAATGGACTAAGTCACTTGGAGGAATTTTTAAGAAGCAGAGTATTTGAGTTAAGTCATGGTCCGTGTTCTCTCCACTTGCTGAGGTTTAGAATGAAGGTAAAGAAGGAAGGTATAGAAAATGGGAATTGTGGGAAGCACAGAAGTGAGTATAAAGTTGCACACAAAGCAGATACGGAGAAAGCAACAGTAACTGATAGAGTGCTGATAAAGAGAAATCTGAGGTTCTGCCTTGGAACAATGGGAAAGATGCTCCTGAGCAAGACTCCACCAATCAAAGACACCAATATCTTCTGAAAATGCAAATCCATCAGAAGGAGAGAGTGAACTGAGTACCTGAAGGGTTCTGTACTGGAAAACAACAGTTCCAGGAAGTGTTTTTCCTGATTCAACTACCGAGGCACACAGAGACTAGTACAGCTATAGTAGAAAAGAATCAGGCTACATCTAGAACTGGCAAAAGAACTTGGCAGCAGCAAAATGCTGGAATGAGGGAGTCATGGAGGCTTGCATCAAGCAGGGTCAGATCCCACAAGAAGATTCTGAAAAGCCACTATATAAGCCTGTAAAAGTGAAGCCTAAATTGTAGTGAAGACCTAAGTATATTGGAGGTCTCAGGACATCTGCTTAGAAAAGCGCTTAAATGGAACTAGCCCATGAGGCAACAGTGCTATAGGTGACAAAACTGAGGGATGGGGCTACTCAAGCCTATTGAATCCAGATGATGCCACCAAGTGTCCAGATACAGAATATGGAGATATAAGATTTGATGTTTGCCCTGCTGGATTTTGGTATTCCTTTGGTCTGATCTTCTCTGTCCTCTGAACCCCCATTTTACCCTCTGGAGTGATAATGTTTACTCTGTGATATTTGTATATTGGAAGTATATAGCTTGTTTGTTGTTATTTTTGATAATGATGGTGATGATAGAGGGTTTAAGGATAAGAGATTGACTTGAGTTTCAGAAGAGTAGACTTTTGAATTATGTTGAAACTGTTAAGAGACTTTTAAAGTTGATCAGAGGGAACTTTGCATTATGAGATGACCATGAATCTACTGGGCAAGGGATAGGATGTATGGTTTAGAAGTGATATATTTAGGTGTCAGATTGACAAAGAGGGTACTCAAGTACATCATGGTTCACTTGGTTGTATTTGGAATCACTCAAGAAACATGCCTCTGGTGTTAATCTCACCAGGCAAGAATGAAACCACCATTCAAATGAAAGCCAATTAAGCAAGCCTTATTTACTATACATAGGACTGACTCTCTAAAACAGCATTTGTGTGGGCTAACTCTTCAGGCCTCCTTTTATAGAGAAAAATTGTAAACTGGAGTTTTGTAACAAGGATTTTGCAACCGAATTTTACAGAAGTGGATAGCAGATTAGATTATTTGACAGGTCATCTTGGCAGAACATCTCAAGGTTCTTGACAGAACACCTTATCTTATTAGGGTAGAGTACATGTGAGTCAAACTTTAATTTTGTAGCAAATAGAAACAACTTATTCTGACCTTATGACAAAATGGCTTTTTACCCTAAGATGGAATCAGGCTGGTCCGTCACTGGGTATATTTGTGAGGTCACTTAAAGAGTTATTTAATTGAAGAGGTAAGATCTCTAAATGGGAATGGGAGCACTTATAGATTTGGGTCTCCAATAAAAAGGAGAAAGCTGTTTGAACACCAGTGTTTGTCTTTCTCTGCTTCCTAATTGTGGAGAGGATATAATCAGTTGCTTCACACTTCTGCCACTATGCTGTCCCCTCAAACCATGAGCAAGACGAACCTTTCCTTAAATTGCTTTTGTCAAAGCAATGAGAAAAGAAATTAACACAGGAACCATGAAGGTTCTCCCATTCCTATGAAGCTCATGGGAGAGTAGCTTGTATATACTCTGGTAGGCCTGTCTGCCCTTAAGTTGGACCTAGCCCCATACTGTAGAAGTTGCCCCGTTTGCAAGGCTGACCTTATGGGAAGCACAGAGTAGAAAGCAATGCCTCTGTGGGCAGGCAGCCCTAGAAGAATCAAGCTGTAACTGAGCAGGTAGCACCCAATCACCCAACTAGTCACCCAAGTCTATTCTCTGAGGGTAGCAACTAGAGACTTATCCTTCTGCCTTCCAGTGAGGGACCCCCCCCCCCAAGGTTATGGTCTGTCCTTCTTTCTTATCCATGGCTCCCAGAAGACCCTCTCTCCAAATCTGGTTCTCTCTGGGCTCCAGGTCAGCTATGACATTTGCTACTGTATGACTTCATTTGTTTATGAAGGACTTTGCAATTGTAGTCCAGACTGATCTTGAACTCTCAGTCCCTTTGGCTCTCAAGTGACTTCTTTGCCACAAGGCAAAAATCAGGAATCATACTTGAGCATAAAATACCAAGGTATTCTATGAAGTTTAGAACCAGACAAGCCACTGTCACTGTGACAGTCCTCCTTGCTCCAGCAAAGTAACATAAACAAACACTACAAAGTAGGAAGCAAGCCATAATTTTTTGAATGCTGTGATTTCTGCCCAGGAAACTGAGAGAATCAATAAAGGGGAAGCCCTTAACAATACTTGGGTCCAGAAGCTAAACAGAAATAAATTAATGCAGAGTTCAGCTCCTAAGTATAAACAGTCATAGTTGTAGAGAATGAAATGGGAGAAGAGATACAGTGAAGAAGGTAAAAATACCTATGGTATGGTAAATTTTAAAAGTTCAAGATTCCTGTGGGGGGAAAATGAAAATTGGAAAAGCACAAAAAAAATCTAGAGAAAACCTGAATTTTATTAACACATGCCCTGTTTTTACACTGACAGAGAAATGCCCTACTAAACATGTCCAAAGATACAATATGTTATTTCTAGTGGCCTACAACTAATCTACAAGTTATGATGAAAGTCACAAAAATGTTTAAAAAGACTGACCTTACAGATATTAAAATATAAAGGCATAGTTGCTAAAAAACAAACAAACAACAAACAAACAAAAACCATGGTCACTAGAAAAGTAGCGCTTATATCTATGTTTAGATTCACACATACATTAAACTTTTAGTAAAGAAGATATTAACTTAATGAAAGCTCAAGTGACTTGATAGATAGTCAGCAATAAACTGCAGTTCTTTTGTTTTGCACTGGAGGTTTAATCCTAGGACCTTTCCATGCTAGGCAAGCACTTTACTACTGAGCTATGGCCCCAATTCATGCAGTGCTGTGCTGTGCTGTGCTGTGCTGTGCTGTGCTGTGCTGCTGTGCTGTGCTGTGCTGTGCTGTGCTGTGCTGTGTGTGCTGTGCTGTGCTGTGCTGTGCTGTGTTTCTCAGGTAGGGTCTCACAGTGTAGCCCAGGCTGGCCTTGAATTGGAGATCCTCCTCCCTCAACCTCCCAAGTGCTGGATTTACAAGCTGTGCTACCCAGCAATCCACAGGATTTTGTTTAATCCGTCTAGAGTGTAGGAAGAAATTACCAGGGATAGCCTTTTTGTTGAACAGACAAATCTCACAAGTTTTGATATAAGTAAGAACCTTTTTAACAGAGTTACAGGAATCTTTCAAAACAGTTTTGACAGGACATAATAACATATTTAACATTTTAATATGCTGGTATTTTTCCAAGAGGAAATATGTAACAAGAACAAGGAGACTTCAGCAAGTATGGTGCTCACCATTCTAGGACAGCACCCCAAGGTTTCACATGACAGTTCCTCACTCAGAATCCCCTCAACTTGGATCTTTAGACTCTGTTCCCTTCTCAGCTATAGGACATAGGAGTATCCCCTTTATTTCTTTCCTAAATACTATTTTTTAAACTATTAAGACTGAAGTTTTAAAAACAGACTGCAATTTATAAGTTAGTATTAAAGCAAAAGACAAAGTTACAGAGATCACTCTTGCTAGGAAGGGCCTGAGAACAATCTGCTGTGTTTCCTCACATGAATGAGCTTTCTTCTTTGTGAACATTTTATATAGGCAGAGGACTGTGGAGTGATTCTTGTGTTTAAGCATTTTGAAACTCATTGTGGGAGCTTGTCAAAACCATCAGAAAAATCAGGGGTTCATTTCATGATCATCATCATCATCACTGTGGAGACAAGAAGAAGTCTAGCTAGATTCATGTTTTAGGTTTGGGAGGTAGAGTGGCAGGTAGTTAGAAGAGTATATACATGTGCTAGCCACTCTATACACATGTGTTGAATTCATGCCTCCCACATTTCTAGCTGCATCTTCTGCCTTGGGTTGTACCTGGTCCTGCTGGGTCAAATCTCCCCATAGCTGCCACCTGAAGCCATGCACACACACTTGTGTACAGGTATACAAATGAACTCACACATACTTTGCATGCATGCACATACACAGCTATTTCTTACTTTTCATAGGTGTGTAGAGCTCTCTTGTTTGCTAAACATCCCTCTCTTCTTATGCTCTGGTATACTTTTTTCCCTTTGCTTTATTTTAATGATACATCAGAAGGGAAAAAGATGTGTCATCTTTAACCAAATGGCTTTCAGGGAGGTACTCTGTGTTGCTCTGTGGTTACTGGCAGAGAAGTATAATAGCATGGAAAAGACTGAAACGTTCTTGTCATCCTCCAGTGAGAGTTAGGGAGCCATCTGAAGAGATGGTGGGAAGGTCCAGACTCTAGTGTTGTTAGACGATGGAGCCAACAAGAGCTAATAATGGACTGATATATGAGAGTAGGGAGGGTATCATGCAGGATTAGTACTGAGCAGTGGTGAGGGAGGTGAGTCCGGCCAGCATTCCTGTTCCATCCTCAGAGAGATGACAGATAGTTATGGTGACAAGACTCAAGCTCAGAGAAGTACCTCAGAGAGAAAAGCTTGGAGAAATACATGATATGACAGTAAGGACCATAATCTACACATCAGTCACTTCCTCCCATGGCCACAGATACAACTGTCTCTGCTCATGTGACCTCAGGGCCAGGAGTGACCATGTGAAGTTTTCAACTGCACAAGAGAAACAGAGATGGTTGCCTGTGTGGCTGCCTCTCGGAGCTTTATTATTTGTTAGGGACTCCAGATCTGGATTTGATGGGAGTGGGCATTGAGAGAACTCAAAGGTGGGTCTTCATTTTTGCTTTCCTGCAAGATGGAATAAGCACATTCATCCACAAAGTGGATAAATGGGCCATTATTGGAGAAACATTCTGGAAGTTTCTCGGATTTGACCTGAAGGAAGTGGCAACATGCCCATACAGACTTGAGTGTGAATATCCTTAGAGGTGTCATTCATTCTGATGGCTTTGGCCAGCAGTGAGTCCTGGCCAGATATATCTAGACTGTCCTGCTTTGGCACTTGTTTGATGAACTTCTGGTGCTTACACTAGTCTTATGGAACATGGAGGAAGACCACAGTCTCATGACCTCACCTGAAGGACACTCTTGAACAGAATTTATCAAGGTTGATGTTGACTTTTGTCACTGGGCTTCAATGGTGTCTATACCCTGTGGGACAAAATTAAAAAGCACTGTCTATAACACGGATAGGCAGTGATGCCTTGACTTCTTAAGTTCATACTGTATACAAAATTTGTACCTTTTCTACATAAGAATTTGTCTGTTCTTGTTTATTTATTAATTTATTCAGTCAATTATTTGTCAGCTTGGGTTCAAGAATAGTCTATTTTGGGTTATAATACAGGAAAACTTTGTTTTGTTGTTTGATTTGTTCATCTGGTTCCTGTGTTCCTGTGTGTGTGTGTGTGTACTTACTTTCTGGTACTATAAGGTTTCCCAGGCTTATCTAATATGTTTCCTGCCTCAGTTCTAGAATCAACCATTTCGACACCTCTGTTCTCTTTATTGGAAAGTGTTGTTAAAGGCCAAACTCTAGGTAATAGGTGTGTGCTTTGCTGCTGGAGAGTCATTGCTTCTAGATCCTCTCAACTAAGAGTGGAAGGAAAGTGTGTGTGTGTGTGTGTTTCCTGAATATCTATATCTGAATATCTATAAGTATTTTATATGTAAACATCTATAGCTATATAGGAGTTGAAAAGCACTTACTAGAATTTTGGGGTCTTTATGGCATAGAGATAGTAGAAATGATACCAAGGCAAATAAATGTGCAGGGAATACTGGCAAGACTTTAGAGCAGTGGTTCTCAACCTGTGGGTTGCAATCCCTTGTGGGTTGCATATCAGATATCCTGCATATCAGATACTTACATCATGACAATAGCAAAATTACAGTTACAAAATAGCAATGAAATAATTTTATGGTTGGGGGTCACAACATGAGGAACTATATTAAAGGGTACAGACATAGGAAAGTTTGTGAACCACTGCATTAGGGGGTTTCAGCTCTTTGCTGACATGGCAGGCAGTTTTCTGAAGAAAGGCTTTTATTGATGTGCTAGGTGGGCTGTCAGCACTCATCATCTTGCCTGAGAGTTTTGAGTGCTAAAAAGGACAAAGTGAAGCAGCAGCTGCAATATAGAAAGACTATGTCTTCCTACAGGCTGAATTGAGTCTATGTATGGAACTAAATTTCACAGAAGAGGAATTGTGAGGCAGAGTCCATATGTATTATAAGGATTTCTTTTAGAAAGTTACTAATTTGGCTTTGTATCTGAAGTATATCTGAATGTGTATCAGAAGCCCCAACCATTGCTATCATTGCTACATGTTTCAAGTTAGTTTAGTATTTGTCAGCTTGGTAGATGAGACAATGCTTATTACTTATATTTGCATTTGCCTGATTGTTTCAAGCCAAAATTTTACTTATCATTGACCATTTATTTTTTCCATTAATTGCTTACATATAACTTGCTCATTTTTGTCATTCTTATTTTTGTGGCATCCTCTGTGATTCATTAACTAACCTTTTGGTAGACATGATGCTGATATTTCCTCCAGTTTTTACTGGCCCTTATTTATACTCACCTCTTTTGAGGAGTGGGAGTAGTTCTTTGGATTGAACCCATAGCCTTACACACACTAAGGAAGTGTTCTATCACTGAGCTATATCCCCAGCCCTCTAAAAAGAAGTGGTTCTTGCCATGGTCTCACTAAGTTGTCCTAGGTTGGCCTCAACCTCACTACATAAGCCTAGGGAACTTGCTATCCATCTACCTGAGCATTCTAAGTAACTAGGTAATGCAAATTTCTTGTTTGTTTGTTTGTTTGTTTGTTTGTTTTTCAAGACAGGGTTTCTCTGTGTATCTCTGGCTGTCCTGGAACTCACTCTGTAGACCAGGCTGGCTTCAAACTCAGAAATGCGCCTGTCTCTGCCTCCCAAGTGCTGAGATTAAAGGCGTGCGCCACCACTGCCCGGCTAATGCAAATTTATAAACCCAAAATTTTTATTTTATATCATCAAATCTGTTGGCTTTTTGATGCTGCCTTTTTATGCTAAGGGCAGGCAGATTCTCACTGTGTTGCCCAGGCTGAGCTTAAATGATGCTCCTCCAGCCTTAGACTTCAAGTAACTTAGATTATGAGTGCACACCACCATGCCCAGTGTGATGGCTAATATAGATTACCAACTTGACAGGATTTAGACGTACGTAAGAGACAAACCTCTAGGTATATCTGTGAGGGACATTCTAGGTTAAGTTAATTGAGGTGGGAAGACCTACTATGAATGTGGTCCACACTATTGTATCGACTGGAGTCTTGGACTGAGAAAGGTGGAGAAAGTGAGCTGACACAAGCATTCATTTCTCTCTGCTTCTTGAATGCAGGTGTACTGTGTTTATTGCCTCAAGTTCTTGCTGCTATGCCTTCCCATTGTGATGGACCACAATAAATAAACCCTTCCTTAAGTTGTTTTTCATTGGTATTTTATCACAGTAAGAAAAGTAGTTAATGTATCTAGCTTGCTTTTGTCACAATATTTTTTTGTTTGTTTTGAGACAGGGTGTCTTTGTGGAGTCCTGGCTGTCCTGGAACTTGTTCTGTAGATCAGGCTGGCTTCAGACTCAGATATCTGCCTTTCTGTGTCTCCTGAGCCCTGGGATTAAAGGCATATGCTACCACCAGCCTGGGCACCCATGGTGTTTTGATGACATAGTTCCTTAAATATTTTCTCCATTTCTTCAGTAGATACTGATCTATTTAACATGTTTCTAAAAGAACTAGAAGTTGAATCCAGGACCTCATGCTTGATTGGCAAGTGCTCTTCTAGTGAGCCAAACTCATTAACTTTCATCTGTAATGAGGTCAGTTTTTTTTTTTTTTAATAGTTTTGATATATTCCCTAGGTTGTTCTAGAATTCAGAGGTTTCTTGCCTCTACCTCCCAAATCCTGAGATTATAGGAATACGTCACTACATTTAGTGTGAGGTCAATTTTAATTTTTGTTTCAGTGCCGAGGATGAAACCTAAGGCCTTGGAAATGCTAGGCAAGGCCTCCACCAGCAAGCTGCTTCCCCTGACTCTGCAACCAGTTTGTATACATGAATTTTCTTAAGATAGGATCTATCTAACCTAGGTTTTCAAATGGAGTTGCACAAGGCAATTTCTAAGGTTGTAGCTTGCCCTTTGCTCCGTCCAGCGGAATAAAAGGCAGCCACAACCGTGTTCTTCTTCAAGCAGCTTTATTCAGGTTCCTTGTTACAGCACGCTTGCTTCTACCTTCTTTCAATCCCCTTGAATGCTCCTTCCATCAATCCTCAATCCTTCCATTCCTCTTGAATGCTCTTCTCTCCTTCAATCCTCTTGAATGCTCTCTGCTACCGCCTCAGCAGTCCCTTATATACATTGCCTTAATCCCATCAGCAGCTGCCACGCCTTCACTGTTAATTGGCTGCTCCTGTGATGCGAGGCGGGCTAATCCAGTAGCCACATCTGGAAGCATGAACCTTTTCTCCACAGCCACAGTGCCTACTCAAGCTAGCTGGCTACATGCCAAACGTCATCCTGACGGCGGGGAGAACCGCTTCCTACATAAGGTTGTTTGTTTTGTTAACTTCCATACCAAGAATTACTTTCCTTTGTAGTTTCTCATTTTGTATATTTGTGCTTATCCCTTTTTTGATGAAATTACTAATTTAATTTTCTTTTTTATTTGCTATAAGAACAAAGATCCTACTTGCCTATTTGATCTTCTGTTTTCTGCTCCTTATTTCATTAAGGAGTGCCCTATATCATTTCCTTTCTTTCACATTATTTTGATTGGCATTCTTGTTTGTTTTTTTTAATATGTTTTGAACTGAAAATAATTTTTTATTATGAATTTATTTATTTATTGGCATCCTAAATGTTGCCCCCTCTTGGTCCCCCTCACAGAAATCTTCCCCCCATTCCTCTTCCCTTCCCCTCTGAGAGGGTGCCCCTCCTGGCATCCCCCCTCTCTGGGGCATCAAGTTGCTACAGGATTAGGCAAATCTTCTCTCACTGAGGCCAGACAAGGCAGTCCTCTGTTACATATGTGTCAGGAGGCCTTGGAACAGCTTGTGTATGCTCTTTGGTTGGTGGCTTAGCCTCTGGGAGCTCCCAGGTGACATACTGTGAAAACACACACACACACATGACAGAGTCCTCACCTTGGTGCACAGTATAAACAGGAAGTGAAGGCTAAGACATAAGACAGAATTGGGAATATTTTGATCACAATCACAAAGACTGAGAGAGGCTTCTGTCCTTTGGTGCTTGAACCTGTGCTTACTCTGTCACTGAGACTGGGTGTAGATGCTATGGATGTTTTCAAGAGCAGCAGTCAGAGGAAGCTCTTCTTAGGCACAGGCACCTGTCACTGGGAGCAACTCTTGGGGCACTGTGCTTTTCAGCTATTTCAGCTTTCTTCTCTGAGACACTGGTCCACATGCAGCCCTAGAGCTGATCGTCACTCTGTCTGAATGCTGTAGCTGCAGAGTAGAAATCACCCTGCTCCCTGTGGAAGATCAGAGCAACAGCTGCTCATTCAATCCTGTGAGGGACTACACAGGACTAAAACCAGCTTGCCCCTGTAGTGGACACAGTTGTGGTCCAGGACCTGTCAGGCTCCTCTAATATTGGATGGACAACCTTTTGTGAAGGCAGTATTTAGCTTTGATTTATAGTTTCTCCAGAATTTAAGGGATAAGGCCTCCCTGTCTCTCTGGGAGCCTAGGGAGAGCTTCCTGGACAGCTGGCTTGAAATGATGAAGGACCTCCAGGGAAGGTGACAGGATTCTGTCCCTCTGCAAACAGTGCCAACCAGATAATAAATGCCATTTTTCCATACAGGAAGAACATTCCCATAGAGCGTGTGACACACATGGACAGAGAACAGACCAAGAAAGTGGTGTACTCCGTGGTCTATGGAGCCGGTGAGCCATAGGGAAGAACTGGGTTCTCGGTGTCATCCAATGGCAGAATGCCTGTATTCAAGTGTGCTGTGCCTCAGAAAAACCACTGTGTGAGTCATTGTATGCTGTTTACACAAACACCTCAGTGGTATTGTTATAAGACAGTAGTCAAACCATTCCATGCCACTGACTCATAGTGCCATTGATCCTCTAAGACAATGGTTCTCAACATTCCTAATGCTGTGACCCTTTAATACAGTTCCTCATGTGTGATGACCCCAACCATAAAATTATTCTTGTTGTTACTTCATAACTGCAATTCTGCTACCATTATGAATCATAATGCAAATATCTGTATTTTCTGATTGTTTTAGGTGACCCTATGAAAGAGTCATTCAACTTCCCCAAGGGGTTATGACCCACAGGTTGAGAAGCACTGCTTTAAGAGCAGCAGTAGAGGTTCAGCGTCTGACCAAACCCTACCCCACATCTCACTATAGTGATAGGCATCATCTCTGTGCTTAGAAACTCTCATCCCTAAACACACACCACCCAAAATGGGAGCTTGTAGGATCTGGTTCTGCTTCTTAGCACATACTCAGTAATGAACTGTCCTTCTCTTTCTCCTCTTTCCAGAACCAGGAAGTAGTCCTTCTACTTTGATCCACTCTCTTCTTCTCTCTTGGACTCTCCTGTTGACCCACTCTCTTCTCTTCCCCTCTCTTGTACTCTCCTGATTAGTCTGTCAGTAGTGGGTTTTTAAAAATATTTTTTATTTATGTGTTTGAGTGTTTTGCCTGCATGTATATTTGTGCACCATGTATGTGCACTGCCCCCTAGAGGCCAGAAGAGAGCAAAGGCTCTGGCAGGGCTGGAATTAAAGAGGTTGTGAGCTGCTATGCGTGTGCTGGGAACCAAATTCTAGTCTTCTGGAATAGCAACCAGTGTTCTTCACCACTGAGCCATCTCTCCAACTCCTTGAGTATGTCCTTCCCTCACCCCTGGATCATGCTAAAAAAGGGACTAGTTCTACTTCAGAAGAAGCTATGAGCCCTCCATTCCTTCCTTGAGGAGCAGTCTGTCTGCTGTCATAGATCCAGGCATACATGGATCTCCTTGCTTTGGTCATACTGCTTTGAGCACATCGGGGCTTGTACATAGACCCTGAGAATAGTCTCCTCCTGACCATTGGAATCCAATGTTCAGTCAAGGAAAGCCAACAAAACTACATAAGCCTCAGTGTAAACTTTAGCATGGTGCATGCTTGTCACTCCTAGTTATTACCTCACAGTCTCTGTAACCGCAGTACTGTGGGTGTGTGTTTCAAATGCTTCTTCTGGATCACATTGTCTTGTCCAGATCCCTCCCCAGTACTCAGGGCTTTGCACTTGCCCTTCTTTCACAGGAATGTTTTCCCATATGTATAAAAACTCATCCATCTTTACCCAGCTCTCCCTTTCTCAGCCATCATCCACCACTGTATTAGTTACTCATACCTAGGCAGTAAATTACCACAGAAGGCACATCTGCTATTTCATGGTTCATGTTGTGGCTGCCTTGCAGGCTACACTCTGCTACAGTCTGATCATTGGGGCTATGGTATCACCTGAGGCTCCACTGGTATCCTTCCTCAGCTTCTGTTTCCTGCTGGCCCCATGGGTCTCTGGCATGAACACTCTGCACTGTGACCACTTCACACGTCAAAGCCAGCTGGCTGCAGAGTATCAGCCGTATGCCTGTTCATCTTGTTCAGGGTAAAATGCCCATACTGAGCATGAGCCCCAGAAGCCAGGAGTGCCAATCAGTTCAGTTCTGCTTCTAACACAGAGAAGCACAAAGCATCCACTGTGCAAGTAACAATGCTTTGAGAATATCAGACCCTATGATGTGTCTAGAAAGCAATGTGGAAGCCAATAATCAGACTTAGGGTAAGAGTACAGTCATGATACTGGTGGTTTTCCTCAGTATTGCCTGTCCCGTTTCCTCCTCAGCCTCTTCCGTACTGTCCCCCAGACTTCAGGGGTTTCTGCCCTGGGGCAGGGGAAGCAACATTCTGCCAGACTAGAATTTGATGTCTTGGATCTTCTTGTAGATCTGCCATACCAGGAGTTCTGCACTCCCAATATTGTCCTCCATCCCCTCCCAAGGGCTCGAATCCAAGTTCTAGTCACCTCTTGACCTCGTAGTCTCACAAAAAAACTCTGACCTCTTTGCCCATCTCTTTCCACTTAAAGGCTCCTAGGGGGTTGCCAGAGCTACAACTGGTATAGTTAAGTTGGATCTCTGTCATCTGCTTCCTGTTTACCTCGCTCCCATTTCAGGAGTGAGCTGTGTGGCTAAGCTTCAAGAGATCTCCTGGCCCTCCAAGCTGGAGCTGGCACAGGAGGGATGGATCCAGGATGAATGTGTGATTGTCCTAAGTGTTACTTGGCCTTGGCCTCTCCAGTAGTAGAGTCAGCCCTCACCACAATAGTTTTTTCCCAAAGAAACATGGCCTCACAGCACCCACTGGCTCCTTCTGAGCTTTCACTTTGTGTTTTCTGAAGAGGACTGTAAATAAGCAATGAGTCAGTAGCTGTGATGCTAGTGACGGGAGTAATTTGCTGCTTTTAGCTCTGGTGGTGACAGGGGCTCCCACCCTGAGCTTCTATCTCTGTTGCTCCATTGTTCCTGCTCCACCTAACAGCTGGAGTTACTGTGTATCTGCTCTTCAGTTCATGATGTCTCTATCTCTCCCTTATTTGAGCCAGACCTTGTGGATGAGCAGGTTAGGGGCATAATAAAACCACCAGGCTCCTGTGCTACGAGGGCCTTGGGAAACCCAGTGGAGGAACCTTGGGCAGGCAGCTTGTGATGGCATATAGGAGTGTTTCCACAGACACCATCTCTGAGTAACCAGAAGCTGCTGATAGTAATGCCTAGCCAGGGAGAAACATAGCTCCAGCACCACCTTTAGAAAATGGTTATGTGATTGATCCTTGTGAAAACTGTGATGAGAGAAGAAGGAAAAACCAGGGGCTATGAGACAAGCAGAGACGTGAGAGTGCATGCCCAGCCTCCTGCAGCAAGTATGGCAGCCCCTCCTGGCCTCCTGTCACCTAAGATTTATGTATCCCATGTGTTATCTAGGATCTTGACCCAGAGCTGGCTCACAAGCACATTGCCTCTCCTATATCCAGCTAAATTCAGCATCTTCCAACTTACTGGGCACCTCACCATCTTGCTGGGCCTGCTTATAGCCATCTGTGCTAGTTGATTTTTGTAAACTTGATACAAATCAAGACATATCTGGGAAAGGGGAATCTTAACTGAGAAAGTGCCTCCAAGAAATTGAAGCCAAATCTATGGGTATTTTCTTTATTAATAATTGATGTGGGAAGCTCCAGCCCCTTGTGGATGGTACCACCCATGAGCAGGTGGTCCTGGGTTGTATAATGAGCAAGCAGAGCAAACCATTGGAAGCAAGCCAGTAAAACAGCACTTTTCCATGGCTCCTATTTCTGCCTCCAGGTGCCTGCCCTGCTTGAGGTCCTTCCCTGACTTCCCTCAGTGAAGGGCTGTTACTGAGAAGTGTAAGATTAAATAAGCTAGTTCCTTCCCAAGTTGCTTTTGGTCACAGTCTTTATTATAGCAATAGAAACCCTACCTAAGACACTATCTCTGAGCTCAACAGGACTCTAGCCCCTACTGAAGTCATTCCTAATCTGCAGGCATGCTGGGCTCCTGCTTTCTGAGGGTTGGCCTAATGCTGAGTCCTCCCCATGATTCCTCAGTGAACTCCATATTCAGCTGTTGTACAATCAGCAGGAGCTCACTGGATGCATGCAGAATATCATGCCTGCTCCTGAGGGACCTGGCTCTGCCAGGAGAAACACAAAGTGAAATCAAGCTTCATACTAAGTACCCTGGGGATTGTACTTACAAAGGAGCTTCAGAACCTGGGAAGCTGCCCAGAGCAACAATACCTGGGTTGTATGGGCAGTCCTGTTCAAGTAGACCAGACAACATTCTTGGAGCTCTCTGTGGCTAGGCACTTTCTCAGTGCTAGAAACAGAAATGGCCTAGTTAACACTTCTGTTGCTGTTATAAAGTAACCTGCAGAAATCAACTTAGGGAAGAAAGGGTTTATTATACTTACAATTCCAAGCTACAGTCCATTATTGCAGGAAAGTTAAGACAGAAACTTAAGCGTCACATCCACAATCAAGTGAAGAGAGAGAAGAAACACATGGATCCTTGTTTGCTGTTCCTTTATACTATTCAAGAACCCTGCCTATGGAATAGTGCTGCCCACAATGAGCTGGGTCTTCCTGCATCAGTCAAAATAATTCTCTATAGACATGCTCACAGACCAACCTGATCTTAGATAATTCCTCAACTGAGGCTCTCTTCCCAGGTGATTCTAATTTGTGTCAGGTTAGCAGTTAAAACTAAGGAGCATAATCTGCTCATATACTTGACATGCAAACACTGGAACTTTCCACTCCATAACCACAAAGTCAAGGAATGACTTTTTTATTTTTATTTTATATTCATTAGTGTTTTGCATGCATATATGTCTGTGAGGATATCAGATCCCTTGAAACCGGAGTTGCAGGCAGTTGAGAGGTGCCATGTGGGTGCTGGGAATTGAACCCAGGTTCTCTGGAAGAGTAGACAGTGCTCTCAACCACTGAGCTGTCTCTCAGCCTCTCATGTTCATTTTATAATGTAAAATACAATACAATCCCCAAAACCTCTCAATGCCTTCAAATATTCCAGCACTTCAAAACTCCAAAGTCTCTTGTAAATTCTCTTAATTATAGGCTCCTATAAAGACAAAAACAATTTTTATCCTTAAGTGGTTTTCTTCCAAAAGGGAAATGCTGGGACATAACAAATGAACAATCAAAAACTAAAACTTAAATTTTAGCAAAACTGAAATCTAGCATGACCCAAATCCTATAGTTCAGCACCTGACATCTGAGATTCACTCAGCCTTCCGGGCTCCAAAGGCCTTGGGCAGCCCCACTTCTCCAGCCCTTCCATCTGCAGCATGCATAGTTTCCCTGTTAACCAGCTCCATTTTGTGCCTACAGCTATTCTTTAGGGGTAGACATCCTACAGTTTGGATTCTCCAATATATTGGGAGGGGTCTTAATTGCAACTGAGGCTTCTCCTTCAGCAATGGTCAGTCAAGGTCCTTCTTCAGGGACTCCAACTCTATCACAAGATTTCAAGCCTCAGATGTTCTCAAATCCTTCCTTTAAAACCTTCAAAACCAGTACCACATGGACAACTCTTACATTACCAAGTTCTCCTGAGATGTAGCCTCAACCACTTTGACCACAGCTTATTAGCTCTTGTGTGCTGATACTGAGAAAATACTTTTCTGTTGTTACAATGCATCATAGAAGGTTTCACCTTCATGGCGTTAATCTTGTTGACAATCACAAGATTAGCTGATTCTTCAGCCCACAAAATAGCACACACAGTTTTTTAGCCAAAATATTATGCAAATAGCCTTAGTCCAGTTAATAACAAAGCCCCGTTTCCCTCTGAAACATGATCTGGGCCTCTTCTGTCTATATTACTTTCAGCAGTCTTATCTTTGAAACTTCTACAAGAATGGCCCTTTAAAGCATCTGCAACTCCAGGATCCAGGGCATCCAACATCCTCACTTGATCCTCTGCTCTCTACAGGCACCAAGCATGTACATGGTTCACAAACATACCCCAGACAAAAGTCACACACATAAAATAAAATAAAGCAAAAAAAAAAAATAGTTTTAAAGAATGGCTCATTAATTTCTTCCCAGATAACCTATTGGCTTTTTCCAGCCCAAAGTAACAAATGCTTCCACATTCTGTTCACAAAAACAGTCCAAGCATAAAAGCTACATAGTCAAGTCTATTATAGAACACCAAGCTTCAAGTAATAGTTTCTGTCCAAGTTAAACTTATGTTGCTGCAATGAAATACCCTGGGAAAATTGTTTATTTGGGATATAATCCAGGATGCTTAAACATATAAAGAAATGGGATTCCTTGACCATAGTCATAGACCTGAGACAACCCAGATGTTGGAATTGTAGACAAGGACTTCAAAGCTGCTCAAGAGCATAAAGAAAAAATGCTCACAAAAAATGGGGAAAACAAAATTTGCCAGATAAAAAGAGCCAAATGGTAACTCTGGAACTGCAATGAGCAATATCTGAAATTAAAAGTTCCCCAAATTAGTTTAACACCACATCGGAAATTAGAAAAGAAGACAATTGTAAGTCCCTCTGACTGCCTGGATGAGGGTTTCAGCCTCTGTTGATTCGTTTCTTAAAGCCTGGACTTGTCTGTTCCAGTGCTATAGCTCAAAGTAATGACTAGAATTTGATAGAAGAAAGGGTTTTGATGAAATTTTCAGTAAAATGCAACAAAGCACATAACTTTATTGTGGAGACACCACACTATCTTCATTAAGCCCCAAAAGGAATTTAAGGAGGTTTTATTTTTCCCTAGTAAAATTTGTGTCAGGAAGGCCTGGACATGGGCAGAGGACACAGGCATTTGTCCCTCTCTATTGAGAAAAAAAAAAAAAATGAGCTCTCCACTCTTCTAAGCAAACCTGCTTTATCACTGCTCCAAGTGTTCAATCATGCTGCCATTATGACTCCTGAAGGTTTCAGCTGGTGAAGGTCAGGAGTGACCTCATTAAAAAGGGGAGCAAAAGGTGATTCTGAGAGGTCAGATAGCTCCTCTTTCAAGGAACTCTTCCTATCTTCACAGACACAGAGCTTAAGCCCTAAGCCTGAAGGCCTCTTGGGTACCCTTTGTGAGCTGGAGTTAGCCAGTTCAAAGCTCAATGAGTCTTCCTTTTGCCCTAGTTTGCCCTAATAAAGACTCTACCAGGAATCAGCTCTTGGAATCCCTCAGTGTTACTCCAAGAACACAGAACTTTCTCCGTAATACTACTAGTAGGAAAGGGCCCTGGTACCCATTCCTGAATGAGAAGAAGAGAACATTTACACATTAAACCTCAAGTATAAACCACATTGGTTTAGAGTTTGGTTCATAAGATTCCTGACCCATTGAGCCGGGCGGTGGTGGCGCACGCCTTTAATCCCAGCACTTGGGAGGCAGAGGCAGGCGGATTTCTGAGTTCCAGGACAGCCTGGTCTACAGAGCGAGTTCCAGGACAGCCAGGGCTATACAGAGAAACCCTGTCTCGAAAAACAAAAAAAAAAACAAACAAACAACAACAAAAAAAAGAAAGATTCCTGACCCATCTCATGGCTAAAGATTAGGCTAAGAACTATTGTTCCCAATTCATGATTAAAGAAATAGATTTATTGAGAGCTAAGCAGCTTCCCCCAAGACCACTAGAATCTCTTGTGGGTGGCAGAGATGAAGTCAGACCCAGGCTTGTATATCCCAATATCTGAACCCAACAAACAGGAGACTCATATGCTAGAACTTGGTGCTACCTCCACCAGAGACTTACACTACTTCACTGTGGCTACTTCATAAGAACTTTGCCTCTTTGGGAGCAAAATAAATGATCTAGGTCAAAAGCATGTATTCTAAAATAAGAATGCTAAGCATGAGGGCCCCTGAATACCATATTTCCACATTTGCCATCTACTCTGCCTTCCTTGTTCCTGTGGGCCCCACAGCTTTCTCCAGCCCTACAATCAGGTCTCCTATTGACTAAGCTGAGAGTGAGTCTGCCTATTCCAAGCTTCACGTGCAGCTCCTGGCAGACAGTCAAGACTATTGGGAGAAATAAATTTTAAATGGCCCTATTCAGGTCAATGGCCACCCAACATCCAGTGTGTAAAGGCCAAAACTAATATTATCCAAGCCAGTCACATAAGGCCCATACCACCACTGGAACCTTTGTCCCTAAGGCCTGCAGTTAAGTAGGCCTGGACTCTAATGTTATGTCTTCCTGACTCACAGGGAAAGAGCGGCTTGCTGTTTGCCTTGGAGTCACTGTTTTGGAAGCCACCCACTTTTTGGAGAGATTTTTGCAGAAGTACAAGAAAATCAAGAACTTTTCCCAGACAGTTATTAGCCAGTGTCACAGTACAGGTAAGCACAGCCAGGCCCCTCTTAAAACAGACAGTGGTATCCTCAGTTTGTTGCTGAGTGGATGGACAGACAAATGAGTGTCTGTATAGTTTGTGTATGACTTAGTGAAGTTGGGTGGAAGTGTCTGAAGGAGCCATCAGCCCTACTGGATCAACAATGCTAAAACACTTCATGTGGAAAGGAGTGGGGTTGACTGGTTTCTACCTGTCACAACAAAATGAACAAGCTTGAATTAACATGATAGCTACACATAGGTAAAAATAGATAACAGTAGCTATTTGCTACTTTGTTGATTCTTCTTCCTTCCACACTTCTTCACCCTTTCTACCCTTTCAACTCCCTAACACTAGATAAGGGAGAAAGGAACAAGATCCCTGAATAAAGTCAGGGTCAGAAAGGGGTCAACATTATCATTAGACTACTTCTGCTGCTTAGGGGTGTTGGATTCATTGGAGCAAGTTTGATCTTGCCTGTCAAAATATCTAATTTCTTCTTGTTTCTTCTTTGCCCTGCTAGAGCATGTCATAGTCAGCTGTTGTGGACAAACTGAAGCACCCCTATCACCCACACCTGGAATTAAAATGAAAATATATTCTTATAATATTTCTGTGTTTTTTAAAGAAATCAAAGCTCCAAAATTGTCACTACAGATAAAACCCTACACCTAGGCTGTGTGGTAGTAGTGTATGCCTTTGATCCCAGCACTTAGGCAGAGGCAGTCACATCTCTGTGAGTTCAAGGCCAGCCTGGTTTACAGAGTGAGTTTCTGGACAGCCAGTACTGTTAAACAGAGAAACCTGTCTCAAAAAAATAAACAAACAGGGCTGGAGAGATGGCTCAGTGGTTAAGAGCACCATCTGCTCTTCCAGAGGTGTACACTGAAGACAGGGACAGTGTACTCGCATACATAAAATAAATAAATCTTTAAAAAACAAACAAAATCCTACACCTGAAAGTGAAGACCATATATACCTAGATTCTGGCATGTATTTATATGTTTATATTTACATAGTATCTCCACAAGTAAAACATGTCTGTAAAAATAGCACAGTATGGATGTAGCTTTACATACATTCTGTAACTATGACTCTGTCCGCATATTTGTTTGGAAATGCATTGCAGTCCTATTGACTATACATTTTTTAAAAAAGCTATTCCAATTAAACAAGTCTCACCAAAAATGTGAGACTTGGATACATGTGCTTTAATTGGAAATAAGAGTATAAAGAGCCTTATTTTGATATTTATTTATTTTAATTTTTATGTGTATACGTGTTTTGCTCACATGTATGGTCAGTGTACAGCATATGTGGCTGGTGTTGTAGAAGCCAGAAGAGGGCACTGGATCCCCAGAACTGGAGTTACAGATGGTTGTGAGGTACCATGTGGGTACTGGGAACCAAACGCAGGTTCTCTGAAAGAACAGGCAGTGCTCTTAATCACTGAGTCATCTCTCTACCCCAAGCATATTTGTAAAAGAAAGAGATTTGTAACTGTAGATGAGTTGTATTCAACATACATGCACTGAAAAAATATAAATAAATAAACAAACAAACTGTAGGAAAGAGCAGCAGAGAAAATCACAGAAGGAAAAAAAGGAAGTAAATGGAGCATCAGATATTAACAACAAGCAAAGGGGTTAATAGTTGGTGCAGAGATAGCATTCACAAGTCAGTACTAACTAGATGAAAATAAACATTGAATTGGACTTTCCATTCCTAAATGTGAGCTCTAGAATGTGCCTCCATGGTACAGCAAACACCTGTAGTCCCAAATGCTCTCAGGGACTCAAGAGATTATAGTCTGGAGCCTGAACTCACGCTCATAGGTTCTGGGCAGTCACCACAGGCTTGTTCTTGGCCTGCCTGCAGATGCCATTAGGCATCTTAGTCCTGCAAGCACTGTTGCAAGAAATTTGAAGAGTCTGATGTCAGAGCTGTAACCTGAGGACAGTCTACAAGTAGTGAAGGTAGATCAGGAGCAGAGGTGAAATGAGGGAAAACAACAGGGTGTCACTCAAGGAAATTCCAAGAGGCTGGGGCCCAAACAGTGCAAGTGGGGTTAGGCTCTAGATGTCCCTGCACTCTGTCTTCCCCAGCTCAAATAGAATCACAACCACACCAGTTGCTCCTAAGGCCCCCAGAGAGGCCAGATCCTTGCTTGTTCACGTAGTTGTATCTTAACACAAAACACAAAATTGTCTAAACCAAGATATCTCAACTGTAGTCAATCAAGACTGCTGCTGCTTTTGCTCCTCTACCTCCTTCCCATGCCTGGTGGCCTTAGAGTGGCCATAGCCATTTTCAAAATTTAACTGGGTGTGGGTGTGTGAGGGAGTAGATTCCTGTACCAGTATTCCCATGGCTCACCAGTCACTCCTAAGTGCATGGTGGAGGCATGCCATGTATCCTGACATGAGAATGACTTTGAGACTGTTGCTTGGACCCTGAGCACCAGTGTGGAGTGCCATGGCATCAGGTCTTCTTGCACTTAAATAGGAACTCAGCAGCAGTGCTGGAAATGGTGGGTAGAGTAAAAACAAGACTTGAAACAATGTATAGTCAGATTACACCCAATCTGGACCACAGTGGAGTCACTCCATGGACAACTATGAAACAGGCCAAAGTACATGGGTTTTCAGACACTCAGCCTATTGTTGTAGTTGCCAAGAGAAAAGAAAAATGAGGTGAATCTTTTTAGGTGCCTATATCTAGAGGCACATAGTATGGGTCAGGAGAAGACTTGTACAGAATAACCACTGGAAACAGCCAGCTGGTTCGTTCCAGAGAGCATACAGGCCAGAATAAACTCACTGGATACCTGATACATCCAGTAAAGGCCTCACAAGGGCTGTACCCTATAGCCCTACATAAAGGTTACTCTAAAGTCCTTGCCTCCAGCATAAAGATAGGCCTCAGAGACAAGGAGATACACAAGTGACATAAACCTGCCAAGACACCGGCAGATAGAGAGCAGCCACACTTATGCCGACAACATGGAGTCTGTGATGCCCAACATCCAGGCAGAAGCTATGGACGTCTGATGGCATGGAGAGCAGATGTGCTGAAGCTCAGTGGCCTGTCCTTTTATTCCCTATCTCCTAAGGGAGTAGAGGTACTCAGAACCTCATAGTTTCATGGCGATTACACTGGGGCAGCTCAGTGCTTACCTAACATATGCAAGACTCTAGACTTCAGTACTTAACACCTTACCACCACCATCAAAAAGTTATAGATTTTTTATGTAGAAAATTCTACCAATTCTCACACCTATGAACTCACCAATGAAAGATTTGCTTCTGACCCACACCAAGTTAAAACAGCAGTCCTCACTGCTCAGGAACATATGTAACCAATTGTAATGGCTGTTCTTGGTTGTCAATTTGACTACATCTGGAATTAACTAAAACCCAAAAATAGAGGCACAGCTGTGAAGGGTTTTTGCATTATTTGAAGTAGGAAGATCCACTTGTAATCTAGATCTTTGAGGCATGAATCCAGATCATTTTAGCTTCTAATCTGGGCCACCTTCTGCTAGAAACCTATATAAAGACATGGAAAAAGGAAGTTTTTGCTCTTTGCCTGGTTACTTTGGCCTTTTTAGCAAGTCCATTCCAGATTCCAGTCTACTGAAGACCACCTCAGACATCCAGTCTCATGGACTGAGCAACTACTGGATTCCTGGACTTTCTGTTCACAGCCAGCCATTGTTGGATTAGCTGGATTGCAGCCTATAAGTCATTCCAATAAATCCTCCCTACCTCTATAAATGTGGAGAGAGGAAGATCTACTTCTAATCCAGATCTTTGAGGTATGAAGACTCACCTTTAATCCAGATCATTTTAACTGGGAAACTTCACCTTGTAGATAGATAGATAGATAGATAGATAGATAGATAGATAGATAGATAGATTCATTCTATAAGTTCTGTTACTTTAGAGAACCCTGACTAATAAAGATTTGGTACCAGAATTGGTTCTAGAGTAACAGATATATAAAGATGAATCTTTTAAGTATCTTGAATAGGCTTTTCAATTTGGTAACCTACAGTTACCAAATTTCTCCAGTTACTGAAACCTCTCTTGGGAGCTCAGAGAGTACTGAAAGCCCATAGTGTTAACTACATTAAAAACCTAAAGAAACAAATATATTTGATTATCCTGTTTCACCAACTGTGGCAATGGATTTGGTGACCCTATATACGAAACTTTTGACAGTTTGGAAGAAAGATAAGGACAGCCATGACAATGGTCAGTTACTCCTAGCATCTCAGGGTAAACTGACAAAGGAAGGGATGAGCTTCATAATAAAATTAACTTCTAGCATCTCAGAATATGAGGAAGGACAACAGTGAACTTTGTGATAAAACTGACCAGTTCCAGATTCCCATAAACAATCTAAAAGGTTTCTAAGTGTGCCCTGGAAGAGAATCTTCTTTCCATCAGCCACAGAGCTCAAGTTGCAGAAAACCAAATTGAAGCCATCATTGTATGGTTGCCTGAATTACAGTGAAAATGCAAGTCCCAGCATCAGAGGTGAAGAATGAGATCTTGTAACTTGGAATGGGGATGTGTGTGGGGAAGCTATTGAAACTGAGAGCTTTGAACCCTCAGATTCTGAAGGGTTCCTCTCTCCTGAAGAAGTAGTCTTCCCTACTCTTAGCCACACCCCTTGAAATATTGCCTTTTGACCTTTTGAAATTCACCCTTGACCTAGGAAATTATTCCTTTATTGTTTGCTGCTAAAGCAGCAGTGACTTTCTGAAGGAGATGCCAGACAAGACAATACTGATGTCCCTCCGAATCTACCAATAATTACCTCTAGACCAGTGGTTCTCAACCTTCCTAATGCAAACAACTCTTTAATACAGTTCCTCATGTGGTAGTGACCCCAAACATTAAATTATTTTGTTGCTACTTCATAACTGTAATTTTGCTACTGTTATGAATTGTAATGTAAATATCTGTGTTTTCTGATGGTCTTAGGCAACCTCTGTAAAAGGGTTGTTGGAACCCCTCTTAAAGGGGTCATAACCCACAAGTTGAGAACCACTGCTCTAGACTTATAACCAGACTTAAAACATATAACACTCCTAGAGGGGAGTGTACTACACTACTTCCAAGCAGAAGTCTAGGGAATATTTGTCGGAATGGATTTTAAAGGTGTGGGATAATGGTGGAAGGAACATAAAACTAGATCAGGCTGAGTTTATTGATATGTGCCCCCTGAGTGGAAATTCTAGGTTTACTATGGAAACTTGTACAGCTTTTTAAAAGGTGTCAGAAGTTTATTTGAATGTTGACTGAAACATTTGTCAAAAGATGGCCTACTGAAAAGGAGTTGGAGATGCTTGATATTCTTTGGCTTAGTGTGGATGAAGGGATTTTATAGCTCAGGAAAACTGCAGTGCTAGAGTGGGTAGGTACATTGTATAAAACCTAATCTCTCACAATGGACAGGTCCAGAAGACATGCTCTTCACTAGTCCTATAAGACACAAACTGATGAGAAGGGCACCAGCACAGCTGAAGAACTTTGTTCTTTCCCTTTTTCTTGTGCCAGGTCTTAGGGTGAGAGATGCTGCTATCAGTTGGATGAGTTAAATGCAATGGGTTTAACTGGGCCCTGAGGTAGCAGGGGCCAGGTGGCAATACTGAATCTCCATAGGCAAGGTGATCATGGCTACTGTAATGGGCAGCACAGACTAAGTAATGTCCATAACAACCTGACCCATAATGGTCAGCACAGGCAAAGTAAATTTTATGTGTCATGACTCATATGTATCTTTAGTACTGGTTAATCAATTGTGATGTTTCCAGTCATGAAATAGATAAGAAGCCTACTGGATTTTTGTTTGATCTGTATAAGTGGAAAAATTCTGAAACAAATGAAATAGAGGATTCATTGGATTGTGGCAAAAGGCAATTTCTGTCCATGAATCAATTTGCAGACTGGAGTTAGTTGGTAGATCCAGAACCCCTTGAATGAAGGGATGGCAAAGTTCCCCTGGGGAAGGACCCTGATAGAATACCTGAAAATTTTACTGTTAGTGTATCTCCAGTCCTTTCCCTAGAGGGACCTACAGCCTTTTACAAGGGTAGCTGTACACTGGGAGAAAGGAAACAATCAGACTTTCCAGGTCTGTTGGTTCTGAATTAATGCTGATTCCAGGAGATCTCAAGAAACACTGTGGTCATCCAGTTAAAGTGGGAGTTCATGGAGATCAG